>OY992539.1:119557308-120173554 GCA_963921195.1 Pegoplata infirma | reverse complement strand
AAACCAAACATGGACATACAAAAAAATTGCCAAAGAAACTAATGTATGCCGCCAAACAGTTTCAAAAGTGGTAAAAAGGTATCTGGAACACCTAACAATTGAAAGGAAGCCGGGAACAGGAACAACGACTGGTTATCGTAACATTGGTAAGGCATATAAAGTTAAAAGCATCCTTAAGAGAGCTCCTAACACATCTGGCAGAAAAACAGCTCGGTTAGCCCAATGCTCAGACTTTTTTGTACGTAAAGTGAAACGTAAGGCGGGACTAAAGTCCTACAAAGTTCAAAAAGTTCCCGATAGAAACGCTTTTAAAAATTTGGAGGCCAAAACCAGAGCTAGAAAATTGAAATCAAATTTTATAAAAAAATACAACTGTTGTGTAATGGACGACGAAACTTATGTCCTGGCTGATTTTGCGCAGCTCCCTGGTCAAGAATTTTATATTTCCGATGTTCGAGGAAATGTTGCGGAAAAATTTCGGTCAAAAAAGCAAACGAAATTCCCCAAAAAATTCCTAGTATGGCAAGCCATATGTAGCTGCGGCCAAAGAAGCCAGTCATTTGTGACATCTGGCTCTATAAACAGCGAAATTTATATCAAGGAGTGTTTGCAGAAGAGACTTCTTCCGTTCTTGAGTCAGCACAATGTATCCACTTACTTTTGGCCCGATTTAGCATCTTGTCACTACAGCAAGAAAGCGCTGGAGTGGTATAATGATAATAATGTGGTTTTTGTACCAAGAGAGGCAAATCCACCAAACTGCCCGGAGCTCAGGCCAGTGGAGAGATATTGGGCTCTTGTTAAAAAAGAATTAAAGGGCACAAAAAAGGTCTCCCAGGACATGCAAGATTTCAAACGTAGATGGACCACCTGCTCTAAAAAGGTGACAGAAACTACCATAAAAGCCTTAATGGGAGGGTTTCCGGAAAAAGTGGATAACTTTGTTCGTAGTGGTTAGAGTTCCATGCGGTTTTTTTGTTATGATTTTGTATTAAATTTTATTTAATAAAAATTTGGTTTGAAGTCTTAAAATTCAGTAGTCTGTTTTTTATTTAACTTTATGTGTGTTAACATTTTTATGATCTCACTCCTAGAATCTTCGAATTACAAATGGAATCTTCGAATTATAAACGGAATCTTCGAATTACAAACAAAATCTTCGAATTACAATTGATCTTTTAGGAATTATATCTGTAATTGATGTAGTTATCCAACTGAAACAATTTTTGACTTCAACTGTACAATCTGTTTTTTAAAAATGCTTAGTAGGTTTATGGTGTCATATGACCATAATATAAAAAAACTCATTATAATGCCCGTATCATTATTTTTTTGCAAATTCTAGTAACAATATTATTAATATTTTTTTTTATTTTTTTTAAATTGAGTCATTCAATTTAATTTGTAAAGAAAATCGCCAGCAACAAAAGTTCTTAGAAATTTTTCAAAGGGAGTTCCCTTATAAAGAACAAAACATTATATCGCCATTAATAAATTTAAAAATTTTTAGTTTTTAATATGCATAAGTAGTTAACGCATGTGTTTACTTAACATTACTTCCTCTTCTTTAACCCTCCCCCCACCATTCCATTATAAAGAAATATGTGCATTTGTCAACCAACGATCATTTCAAAACGATAACAACAAAATTTGTATTTTATGGTCTTTGTACTACATCCACCACTAAACTGTACATTTGTTTACTTATTGAGATCTCGTTTTAAAATTAAGAAAAATAAATTTCAGTGGAATTAAATTGATTCCTCCATCACTACCAATTGGCTGCTGTGTCAGCATTTATGTCGGTCAGGGTGGTCTGTTGTTGTCGTTTCTTTGTCAAGATGAGTAGATGATATTTTTTAGTCATTTAACTGATGTTTATAAAATGTTGAAAATAAACAAATCAACAAGTAGCGAATTTCTTTGTAAAGTAAAACAGTAGACTATTAAATTTGGCTGTGTCGAATCTGTTATACTCTACAAATTATAAAAAAAAAATTAAAAAATAAATAAAATTGCGAACGATGTTGTCAAATGAATTTATTCTGATTCTTTCACTTCACTAATACAAATTTATCAGTATTTGAGCTAAGTACTCTGTTTTTTACGCAATAAAACATTTAAAAATCTACAACTTTTGACAATTATAAGAACAAAAAGATTATAACAAAACTGAAATGTCACTTTTTGCACAGCAATTCAAATTGCCTTGCAAATTAAAAATGGGTGAAAAACTTTTTTTAACAAATTCCCTATAATTCCTCGCGTTGCCAAAATTTATTTTTTATATGGAGTTTGACAGATTTTTTCCCCGTGAAATAAAATAAGGAGAAAAAAGAGCAATGCGGAAAATCAGATAGGTTCTCTGAAAATTTGCACAGACCTTAGTTTTTACAATCTAAATAAGAGAAATAAAGTCCCAGGAAATCATCCGTGTCCTTGCTAAGATATTGAGGTCAAAGTCCACAAAAAACTGTTTTTTTTACATTTTTTTTCTAATATCTTGCTAGATATGCATCATATGCTTTAAGAATCTATTACAAAACTTGTAGAATATAAAATTAGTTACAAATTGCTTCTTAATATTTTTTTCGTATCTCTCACCGTTTTTGCGATATTGAGGCCAAAATTCACAAAACCCTGATTTTTTCAGTTTTTGGTAATATCTCGCTTGATATGCGTGGTACGCTTTAAAAGTCTATTAAAAAACTTGTAAAATCTTGAAAAATCTGCTAAAAGTTTGAAACTGAGAGTTGTTTTACAGATTTTTTGCCAGAGATTTTCGGCTGTCAAGAAAGGTCTTTCGCAGGAATTTGAGTATAAAAAAGCAATTGTAATATATTTCAGAAAAAATTTTACAGATTTGTTTTAGTTTAGTGCTCTTTTTCAATAAAATTTTTTAATATTATTTTAATTAAATCTTTGAAAAAAAAACTTAAATTTTTTTTAAGATAATTGCTAAATATTTCTGTTAAATTAGCAAAATAATCTGCAGATTTCTGTTATTTTCTAAAAATTAATGACTGAAAATTAAGTCAAAATTTCCATTTCAGCAGAAAAATCTGCTAAAAGTTTGAAACTGAGAGTATTTTTAGATATTTTTTGCCAGAGATTTTCGTCTGACAAGGAAGGTCTTTCGCAGGGCACCCACCGATTTTCTGAAACTTGAACATTGGACTGAGGGGGAAAAATAAGAGTTACCTGTTTTTTCTTAGCTGCCCAATCTCAAATTTAAAATAGGGTTGCCACCTTATGCAAAAATAAGGGCTTTCGGGAAAATCCGTATAAAAGCCGAACGGAAAAATACTGTTCAGCTTAATTTTGATAAAGATTATTATATGCGATTTTGGCTGTCGTACGTATACATCTACAAATAAACTACGTAACGATTACACATTTTTGTCAATAACAAACTTAACAAAGCTGAATTTGGACACGAACGATACACCATTGAATAGGCCTTCAAAAAACCTTTCGACTAGTATAAAATGTTCATATAGTTTCTTTTTAAGAAATGGGAAAAATCCTCAAAAAAAAAAAAAAAATCGTTTTTCCATCTCCCCATTGACCAACTTAATGTGAGATTGGGCAGTTATAAAAAAACAGGTAACTCTTGTTTTGATCCCCTCTTTCCGAAATGCAAGTTTCAGGACAATTGGTGGGTGCCCTGTGGAAGACCAGGCTTAAAAGCTAATTTTATATATTTACGCCTACAAAAAAGAGGCAAGCCAAAAAAATACTGTTTATTAATCCCCTAAATCGAAATGGATTTTGAACTTCTTTTGGTTAAACTAAAATGCAAATAAAACTGTTAACAAAGTAGCATTTTTCAGAGGTTGGTTTAGTTCATGCGCTGGTACAAGGTGGGGAAATAGGGGAAATTTCCCCCTACTTAGACCAAATTTAAAAAAGAAAAAAAAAAAAAAAAAATGAAAAAAAAGAAGAAGAACGAATTGCAATTTTTTAATTTTTAAATTTTCCAAAGGAAAAAATTTTGAAAAACGAAAATTTTTCATAGAAAAAACATCTTACCATTAAAAGAAAAATTTAAAAAAATTTATAGCGAAAATCTGAAATTTAAATATCTGTCAATTTAGGAGTTCTTATATTGATTTTTTTCTACAGGAAAATGTATCAGAGTCTGATATCAGAATCAGACATTTCCTAGAGGAAAAATGTTTCAGAATCTGAAACTTTTTCGATAGGAAAATTTCTTATAATCTGATACTTTTTCGATAGAAAAAATGTCTCAGAATCTGGTATTTCTTCTATAGGAAAACTGTCACAGAATCTGAGATTTTTTTTTAGAAAAAATGTCTCAGAAGATTTTTTTCTATAGGAAAATGTCGCAGAATCTGAGACTTTTTCTATAAAAAAAATTCTCAGAATCTTTTTCTATAGGAAAATTTCTGAGAATCTGTTTCTTTTTGTCTCAGAAACTGAGATTTTTATTACAAAAAAAAAATGTCTCAGAATCTGCGACTTTTTCTGTACGAAAAATGTCTCAGAATCTGAGACTTTTTCTTTAGAAAAACTGTCTCAGAATCTAAGACTTTTTCTATGGAAAAAATGTCTCAGAATCTGAGATTTTTTTATAGGAGAAATGAGAAAAATGTCCCAAAATCTGAGACTGAGAAAAATTTGAGACTTTTTATTGGAAAAACGTCTTCGAATCTTACGGCATTTTCAATAGGAATAAAATACCAGAATCTCAGAATTTGAGACTTATTCTTTAGGAAAAAAGTCTCAGAGTCTGAGACTTTCCATTTTTCAATGTTCCGTTATTCCAGATCTTACTAGGCAAAAAGTTTGTAGAATCGATAGAAAAATTTCACACATTTTTTTCATAAAAATCAAAGAGAACTTTTGAAATTTTTTTTAATATTGTTGTATAAAAAAAAAAATCAATTCGGACCATATTTGAAAAAAGTTTCTATTAAAAAAATTTTGAGTAAACAATCGTATTTTTGAAAATACGTTATCTTATGAAAGGCTCATAAAAAAAAATTTACCAGAAAGGAGTTTTTAAAGGCACTTCTAACTGTTAAAAAATTGGAAAATCTAAAATTTTTTTGAAAGTGTCCGGTTAGCACGGAATGTTAATTTATAGGGTTATATATAGGGTGACCAGTTTTTTCTGAGCTTAAATCAGTACGCCCAAGTTTTTATTTTTTTTTTTCTAGAAATAACTCTCTAAATTTTTTTCTATGAGAAAACACTAATGTTTTTTCAACACTCAAAAAAGGTCGGTTAAACTACCTTGACCCCAAGTATTTTGAAAGAACAACTCCAAAAAAAAACAACTGTTAAAAAACAACTGAAAAACAACTGTGGTCGTTAATTTGCAGAAAATACTAAATTTATGACTATAAACGACTTCATTTGAATGATTTGATCGTTTCAGTGCAGAAAATATAACAAAATTCCACAGGTCTTCAGAATAATAAAATCCGTCAGATTTTGAAGACTTTTTTCGTAAGGTTTGACAACTTTTCCTGTAAGAAAACTTCACAGCTAATATGCAGGTGTTTTTTTAAAGGCCCTTATTTTCTGAGCGCTTTTTCGAATAAGCTCTGATGACATTACCTCATCTAAGATCTCAGAATCATTTGGATTAATGCAATTTATATCATATTTCTAAAAATATAAAAATCCATCGGCCCATTGAACTTTCCGCTGTAGAAAACCTCAAAGATTCTGTGCGCATTTTCATATAAATTTAGGAAGATCAAAATAACTTCATGCTCAGATTCATTTTTGCGTTTTTATAAATTATCTCATTTCCAGACCTAAGTTATAAAAAACCACTCTGACGACTTATATTATGGAAAATCAAGTTTTTGTACAGAATTTTAGAATATAATTATTTTTTATGTTGAAATGTTCAAAAATCAGTACAATCAGTACACATTTTAAAAAATCAGTACAAATCAGTACAACGTTTTTTGATCAGTACACGTGATCAAAAATCAGTACATGTACTGATCAAATCAGTACGAATGGTCAGCCTAGTTATATAGCAATATTTCATTGCGTTACACACAGAATGACAAAGTGAGTATACCCTTGTACTGTGTTTAAAGGGTAATAAAAACAACTGAAAATGCTTCATTTGCATTTGTTTATGCAACATGCTGTGATATTGGGTGAAGATTTCTTGAGTACCAAAAAATATAAATGAACTAAATTTTTTTATGGTTATATTAATTTCAATTTTATGAGGGTAATTTATGATCAGCAAATACTAAATTACAAAGGAGGTATCCCGAGAGGTCTCTGTGGGGTTTTCAATTCTTGCAAATGTTTGGTGAGGACAAAAATGTTTTTGATACAAATGTTGGAGGTCCCATTTATTTTTTAAGGATGTATGGAAATTTGTAATCCTCAATTGCTGCAAGTTTTGCAGAAGTTTTAAATGACAGCTAGGGCTTCTAATCGGTATTGGTTTTTTGAATCGCGGTATTCGGGATTAAAGAAAAATTTTCGGATTCCCGATTTATGGATATTTTAAATCCGCGGTATTTTTTTAAAATTTTCAATATTCCACGCGTTCGTAAAGATTTGCGAAGTTCAGTTGAAGTTGTTAATTTTGAAAAGTGAAAAACATCCAGAACAGTCATCCGGGCAGTAACTGCAGTTTTTTTTTTTAATTTTAGAGTTAGCCTCCAATTAGACTGGAAAAAAATTTTATGCCACATTTGAAGCAGGAAACTTTGTCCGATCAAATGATTTTATGTTGGTGTAATAAGCTAATCTAGCCAAATAATCTTCCTCTTTTTTCCTTTAGTTCCTACTGGAGAATAGGCCTCAATCCAACGTCGCCATTCTTTCCCATTCTGTACAATCCCAGTAGGCCATGTCTTAAAGACATCCTCGACGACGCGTGAACGACCATAGAAAATCGTTGACGACGCGAAGGCGACAGTCCAAGCAAATCGTTAACGACTTTTTCACACAAAGGGCCGGAAAATCGTCAACGACAACGTGAGCGACATTATCACTTACAAAGTCGTTGACGACAATATGGGCGACATAGTCGGAGACGACAATATGGTCGACATAGTCGTTGAAGACAACATGTGTGACATATTGCTTATTATGTCGTTGATGATTATAGGCAAAAATAAGCTTCGTTCTGTCCTTCATAAATATAGTTTAAGCAGGGATATTTCTGAATTTCAGCTAATATAACAAATATTTTATATTACAAAAATGCAGGAACTCTTTAGTCCTGGAAATCAAATATCAAATATCTTCTTCTATAGTTGTGTATCAATGCTGCTCCCTGTCTACCGATGAACTGAAATAAGGATGGCTTAGCATTTGTATTGTTTTGATTTTTGTGGGGTTTTAACAAGTAGGAAACTCCGGACACAATACAAACATTGCATTGACAATGGAATAGCGAATCGACGCTTCCTTAAGAAATAACGTTTTTGGATTAAGCAAATAGTTTTATCGACGAATCGATGCTTTTCCGACGCGATCTCGATCAAGACTCTAATATGAAATATGTTGATAATATAGTTTGCAAGAAAATGAACAAAATCAGATGACATTCTTGGGACTTTTTCTAATAAGATCGTCATAACAAAGGCCTATGCAAATTTTCATGGGACCCATCTGAAATTCCGCAGACACTTTTTTATAGACTAAATGTTAAACGCAATTCCTTTAAGACTTTGTAAGTTAATCCTGGTCGATACATTACTCTATAACTCTGGATAAACCCATGATAAAAATTTTTAATTAGCAGAGCGATATTTGATGAAATCTACAACCTCTCGCAAGCACTTTCAAGGTTTAACTGAATAATTCTAAATTTTGTTGACGTTTGTTTCTTGTCTTAATTCGTGTCGTTATTGTCCCGTTATTTTTATTTATATCTCTTTAAACAAAGCAAAAGTTGCACGACATTTCAAATACTTTTGTCGTTCTGAATATCTTCAACAAAATGTGATTGACGATAAGTTTATAATAATGTCGCTCATATATTCGTCAATGTGGCTTAACACACTACAAAATTCATGCAATTGTCGTTTACCTTGTCTTGAGTAAGACTTTATTGAAGACAAGATAAGCGACAACTGCATTAATTTTGTCGTCAATGTGGTTTGAAGCACGCCAACATTCATGCAATGGTCGTTTATCTTGTCCTCATTATAGTCATACCCAAGACAAGATTAACGACAATTGCATGAATTTTGTCGTCAATGCGGTTTGAAAAACGACAAAATGATCCTTTATGTTGTCCTCAATAAAGTCTTATTTTAGACAAATTTAAGAAATTGTCGCTTATAAAGCCGTAAATACGTTTTTAAACACGACAAAATACACGGTTTTGTTACTGAAGTTGTCCTCATCAATATTATATAGGCGACAAATTCTGTAATGTCCTGAGGACATCGTTGACGACATTTGCGTTTATGACCAATTGGCCAACTGGGATGGACCTCAAAGTCTATGTGTGCGGCACACAAAAAAAAAAACTTTGTCAAATTACTAGGAAAAGTCTCGTAACCCATTTTACCAATATTTGACAGTTTTTCATGTTTTTAACAAATTGAAATTTACATTTTTTTGTAATTTTTAGAGTTGTGTCGTTCACGAACGAACTAGTTCAATTGAATTGCGCCAAAAAACTGTAAATTTACAAGTTTATTGGTAAAAAGCTTGTAAAATTACAAAATTATTGGTAAAAAGCTTGTAAAATTACTAGGAATTCTCGTAAAATATGAGGTAGCAAAAAATCTAGTAAAATTACGAAACCTCCTTGTACATTTTATAGTGTCAAAAAATTGGTAAATTTACAATTTTATTGGTAATAACCTTGTAAAATTACAAAATTATTGGTAAAAAGCTTGTAAAATTACTAGGAACTTTTGTCAAATAGGAGGTAGCACACAAAAAAAAGTTACAAGTTTTTCTTGTAATTTTACAAGGTTTTTTTTTAATGTGTGACGTAAAATGTCAGCAGCCACTTACAACTCACTTCCTATCTGGAGCGGTGATTTTTGCCCGGTTGAAAATGTATCCCATTTTTTTCATGTTCAAGAGCTCTGCTACCTTCGGGTTCCATTCTAGAGATTGTTCACATATTTCTGCTGCTGATTTCCGCAGGATGTGACCAATCCAATTCCATCGTCTCTTTTTAATTTCGTTTTGTATTTTAATTGGTTGCATTTCCAAGAAGTACATTGTTGGATATGGTATTTGGCCGCCAGATCTTAAAAATTTTCTAAAGGCATTTCTTTAAAAAAAATTAAAGTCTCTTTTCAAGTGCTTTCACCATTAGCCAGGGGTCACATCCATATGTAAGTACCCATTTTATATTTAAGTTGAAGGTGAGAAAGCACCTTGCGCTTTGGATGTTTTACTATGGATATCGTTTGCAGCTCCGGCATCTGAGGAAATGACACTCCCGAAGTAGGTGAATGAGTTCACATTATCGATAGCATTCTCATCAGCTTTAAAGTTTGCGCCAGAGTTAGTAGCATTTATTTGTACACTCAAAAAAAAAAAAAACTGTAAAGTAAGCAAAAAATTTAGTTAAATTTAACTAAAAAAACACCTGATTTTGAACTTACTAAATTTCTAGTTAATTTAACAAAAAATATTTAGTTAACTTTTCGTAGAATGAATGTAGCAAAAAAACCCTAATTTTAACTAAAAATGCAGCTGAAAATTTCGTAACATTTTTTATTAGTTGAATTCAGCTAAACTTTTTGTAAAAAATTTTATGTTTGTTAAATATTGGTTTTAAACACTAACACTTCACTTATTTTTTCTTTTTTTTTGCAGCATTAAGTTCAGCTTAAGTAGGACTTATGAGATTTGCATAGGAGGCTACACAAGAAATGTTTAAAATTTTTCACTTGACAAAAATGTTACAAAAAATCAGCAAATTAATTAGTAAAAATTCGTAAACTCAGTTTTAAAGTCAACAAAAAAAATTAATTCAAAATTTGTACAAAACTAGTATTCTCGTAAATTGAACTTAACTAAAAAAAGTAGTTAAAACGCTGATTTTAACTAAAAATTTGCTAAAAAGCCAGTAAACTCGAGTTAACAAAAAAAAGTTTGTTAACTTTACAGTTTTATTTTTTTGAGTGTAACGCTTTGGGTTTTGCAGAGTTAGTATTTAAGCCAACACTGTTAGATTTGGTGATGAGGTTGTCGATTTTATACTGCATATCGGCATGCCTTGATGGTATTAGGCAAATGTTATCTGCATATGTCATATCTTCCAATAGGCTTTTGATAACACAGCTCAACATGAAAATGCGTATTGGATTCTGGTAAGTGATTTAGGTAGTGTTTGTTGCGCTGATTCCAAATCCGTGACCCAAATGTGTTTATCACGTCAGGATTTTGAGTTATTCGCGGTTAAAGTGCCGAAAAGGCCATTTTGGACCCTTTTTGAAAGCTTACAACATAAGATCCTGACATGCGATTGACTTGGTATAAAGCTCATTCAAAAGTATGTAATTTTCTCTATAAGACAAAATAAAATGTTCTTGGAATTTAATTTTCTAAAATGGCACAAAAATTATTAACAAAAAACCTTCCATTTTTTTAGTATTTAGTTTATTTACACAGTGTTTTTTAACAAATTTCCATACAAATACACACACTCAAAAAAATAAAACTGTAAAGTTAACAAACTTTTTTTTGTTAACTCGAGTTTAATGGCTTTTTAGCAAATTTTTAGTTAAAATCAGCGTTTTAACTACTTTTTTTAGTTAAGTTAATTTTACGAAAATACTAGTTTTGTACAAATTTTTAACTAATTTTTTTTGTTGACTTTAAAACTGAGTTTACGAATTTTTACTAATTAATTTGCTGATTTTTTGTAACATTTTTGTCAAGTGAAAAAATTTAAACATTTTTTGTGTAGCCTCCTATGCAAATCTCATAAGTCCTACTTAAGCTGAACTTGCTACTATGAAAAAAAAAAAAGAAAAAATAAGTGAAGTGTTAGTGTTTAAAACCAATATTTAACAAACTTAAAATTTTTTACAAAAAGTTTAGCTGAATTCAACTAATAAAAAATGTTACGAAATTTTCAGCTGAATTTTTAGTTAAAATTACGGTTTTTTTGCTACATTCATTCTACGAAAAGTTAACTAAATATTTTTTGTTAAATTAACTAGAAATTTAGTAGGTTCAAAATCAGGTGTTTTTTTAGTTAAATTTAACTAAATTTTTTGCTAACTTTACAGTTTTTTTTTTTTGAGTGCACGAAAATATTAGATTTAAAGCACTTGTGTCTAATGACTTTTTCACCATTACAAAAATTTAAATTCCAAGAAAATTTGATTTTGTCTTAAAGAGAAAATTACGCACTTTCGAATGAGCTTGATATCAAGTCATTCGCATGTCAGGATCTTATTTTATAGGCGCTTAAAAATGGCCAAAACGGGCCTTTTTTGACACTTTAACAGCGATTTTCTCAAAATTGTGACGTGATAGAAAAATTTGAGTGACCGTTTTGGAATCGGGGAACCAAAACCTATAAACTTTTTTTGGTTTCATTCAAAACGCAGCGACAAACCTCAAATTTGTAGAGCGGTGTAATTCAAGTGATATACGATACAAGTTGGAGAGCGGTTCAAGTCGAAGAGCGGTTTTGAACGGATTGTTCTATTATTGTCCTTAGTTTAGTAGAATTTTAGTTAATTTAGTTAATATTAAAACATTTTAAAATTTTAGTTAACTTTCGACGAAATATGCAGAAACATATTACCTCTGTGGTTTCGGCATTGATTAATATCACATTTCTTTGGGATCGTCATCAATATCCCCTCCAACTATTCTTCTGGTAGTTTATCTTGTTGGACTTGTTGCTCTTAATTGACTTTACGGCACTTATAATTTCATTGTGTTGCAGTGGTTGCGACAAAAGTGACATATTTCGTATGGTGCTGCTACATCCTTGAGTCACGATGGGCGTCGGGGTGGGAGGATCGAATTATAAAAAGTTTCAGAGAAGTGTTCTTGAATCCCTGCACTTGATCTTCAATTGATGTTAAAAGGTTTCCATCCTTGTACCGAAACTGACTTTTTCTCGCACATTTCTTTAGTGATGTCGAATAAGAGTTTTATGTCTTGATTTTCCGCTGCAGTTTCCGCCCTTTCCACGAGTTTGTAGAACCAATTGGGCTAAAAGAGATACTTTTTCTTGAAATTTTCACTTTTTTAATAAGGTCCTCGTAATTTTTGGAAAACCTGCTTCTTTCTATTTCTTTCCTTGGTGTAATCTCGGAAGTTTTTAACTTTATGCATTGTTCGATGAGATCCCACGTTTCGTCAGTCATCCATACATTTATCTGCTTTGGCTGAGGTTCGACAGCTTTCTCGCTCGCATTTATGAACGTGGATTTGAAATTTGACCACAAGGATTCAACGTCTTGTGTACCTGCTTGCTGAGGGTCTTGTACTGCTGGATATAGCTCGCTTATAAATAACCGCTTGATTTGCGCCTATGAAAGTTTTTTTAGGTTGTATTTTAAGGTGCAAAGATCCCTCGAGAGGTGGTGATATTGTCAAATGTCAGCACTCCTTTTAGCAGAAATTGTCTATCTGATTTCGGTGATTCTATATGATGATGCCCAGGTTGCTTTATGGCATGGTGTTTGTGAAAATAGCGAGCCGCTGGTAACTAGGCTTCATTAGAAAAGCTTTTCAGAAACCTGCCATTTAAGTTTATTGCACCCAATCCATTCTTTCTCATTACGTGTTCTAGATTGTGGTTTTCTGAAGCAATTTTAGGTTAGGTCTCTCATGATTTTCGAAAATTTTTTTTTTCCTTTGTGAAATTTTTTTTAAGGAATTTTAGCTCAAAGAACGAATAGAAGATATTGACTAATTCGAAAAAATTTTTGCAAATATGTTTCGGGTATGGTATTCCGGGGCTGTTTTCGATCAGAGAAAAAAGTGTAAAACAAAACAACCCATCTTAGTACCCGGGTACTCCCGTCACGCTATATTATTACTAAAAAAATATACTGGCCTGGCACAGTTTTATAAAGAATTACGCTGAGCAACAAATGGATAAGAAGAAATTGGAAACTTTAGAGACATGCTATATCAGGATCTAAGTTGCTGTAAGATCTATACGATTTAAAAATACAATATCTTAGGAATTTTATAATTAGCTCAAATTGGTTAAGCGAAAGGGACTTTACCAGTCGAACACTATTATTATTATCGTTTTGTGGTATCAAAACGCATCTCAGAGGTGGTTAAAGTGAGCGTTCAAACCTTACCTTGTCGATCATTAGTCTAACATTATTCTTAGATCCGTTAGATATTTTTTAGAGGCCATACTGATAAAACAATATTTAAACTTGGCCCTGGAATATATACTCTTACTATTGTTTATTTGCCAAAACTTTTCCCAAACTTTAGTTGTTGCATATCAATAAACGGAGTAACAAGTTATGTGTGAATGCACTTCTAAAGTAAATTGAGAACAACAACCAGGAGGTAATGATGCTTGTAGCACTAAACAACAAAAATGTATTTCATATGATCTCAAACCTTAAAAAAATAAAAAAACTGTTTTATATTGTATGTAATAATAGTAACAAACGACTACTTCAACTGGAAGCACCACCACACTAAACTCGTATTAAATGTTGTTATCCTCTTTTACTTGCTGTTGGTGTTGCATTTTTTTTTGCTGTTGTTGCTGCTGCTGTTGTTGTTACTGTTGTTGCCTGTTGGTTTCTGTATCATCTGTAACTGTTGCAATAGCTCATTCACAATATAGTAGAATAAAAAAAAAAGCGAACAAAATAATATAAGAAACACCTGCAGGTGCAGCACAAGGCTAAAAGGCTGCTTGTCAGTTGTAAACTTATTTTCTTTTCTGTCGTTGTTGTTATTTACAACAGCCTCATATACTGCAATACAACAACATGCATATATAACTAAAAATAAGTGAGGAGTATCTACTGTTTAGTTTAGGTTAGGGGTTTTTTTTTTAATATTAAAAACTATATAGTATACCATCCATCTTTTTCGTGTCCCCCACCCCTCCTCTGGATATACAATTTTCCATTATAGGATAAACGGGAGAAGAAACAGGAATTTGAAGTGTATGCATTTTGCACAGTAAAGATAAATACACATTCTAAGTGTGTAATATAAAAATCTAACACAGTTTATTATTACTGGATTATAAGACCCAGTAGGAAAAAGAATTGAGATGAATTGGGATCTATTTCGTAGGAGATTCACGTTCTGTTGAATTTTTACGTTAACAAGTCTTCGGTCAGTAGGATATATTGGAAGTGATACTCAAATGATTTTCTTATTCAGTGAAGCGTTCTAAAATAGTAAGTCGTACTAGTCGTTTTTGAAATTAGGTTTTCGCTTTTCCAAAAAAAACGGAAAATTTTAATGCAGGGATTTAGTTTTCCAATATTGTAAAACTTATAGGTTTGGATTTTAATAAATTCACTCAAAAAAAATAAACTGTAAAGTTAGCAAAAAATTTAGTTAAATTTAACTAAAAAAGCACCTGATTTTGGGCCCACTAAATTTTTAGTTAATTTAACTAAAAATATTTAGCTAACTTTTCGTAGAATGAATGTAGCAAAAAAAACCGTAACTTTAACTAAAAATTTAGCTAAAATTTCGTAACGTTTTTATGTACATATATTAACAAAAAAATTAGTTGAATTCAGCTAAGCTTTTTGTTACTTTTCGTAAACTAAAATTTACAAAATATTTTGTAAAAAATTGTAAGATTATTTTTTCTGTTTTTTCATCACCTTAAGTAGAACTTATGAGATTTGCATAGGAGGCTACACAAGAAATTTCACTTAACAAATTTGTTACGAAAAATCAGCAAATTAATTAGTTAAAATTCGTAAACTCAGTTTTGAAGTCAACAAAGAAAATTAATTCAAAATTTGTTCAAAACTAGTATTTTCGTAAACTGAACTTAACTAAAAAAAGTAGTTAAAACGCTGATTTTAACTAAAAATTTGCTAAAAAGTCAGTAAACTTGAGTTAACAGTTTTATTTTTTTGAGTGTTCAAGAATTAACTTCATAAATAAATTTCCGAAAAATTACTTCTTAAAAAAGTGGCGCCCATTATGGGGCTCAATTCCAAAGTATAAGCAAAAAAATCACCGAAATATATTTGGCAAAAAATTCACGACTCACTCAAAATAATACATTAATAGACTTACAAATTTTTTTTTGCTAATGGTAGTAAGCTAACCTTTAGCAAATTTTTAGTTGAGATTAGCTTGTTAGCAAAAATATCTTGTAAACTTCATTTTTTTTGCTAATTTTAAAATTGAGTTGACCAAATTTTTATAATATTAGCAAAAAAAGCTCTCCGAGTAATATTTTTGAAGTTATCGAGTTTTTTAATTCTCAAAACCCCAGTGGTCCCCTAAAATCACGTATCTCAAAAACTAAGCAAGATAGAGCGAAACGGACAAAAATTTTGGATCAAAAACTATGACCATTTTTAAAGAACCCAACTAGGTCTAACCTAGAGGACCCAATGGGGTCCTCAAATCTGTATGATCTAAGTCGAAATAAAACATTTTCAGTTAACTAATTTTTGGCAAAACATTTTTGCTAACTTTACCAAAAAAATTGTGGGTTCAAAATCAGCAAATTTTACTGTAGGTTTACAAGCTTTTTTTGCTAACATTACAGTTTTTTTTTTTTTTTTGACTGCAGCAATATCAACAAGTCCTAAACATATCAGCAAACATTTTGTATCGATTCCTTAAGAAAGGAACAACTGGAAGAACAGGGACGATATGTAGGAACGCCCAAGTTGGAAAATGTGTCACTAAGGAAATTAACTAGTGAGTCCTTGAGGAAATGCATTCAGGTTCTGAGAAATCATAGGGAATCCTTAATGACATGTCTCAACATTGTCAACAATGAATAATTTGCTTTAATAGTTTGGACAATTCCTCTAAGACATCGATAAAATGCTTTCAGGATAGCAGTATATTAAATTAGAATTTTAAATCTGGGCAATTCTTCAATTTCTAAGAAACAGATGGCATTATTATTTATAAATAAAAAAAGTTCCTCCTTGAAGTACTTACCCAACCACATAATTTCTAACAAGATTTTGTACTTTTGCTTAGCCAATGAAAAATTTTTATGTCAGAAGAAGTTCAAAGTCCAGAGGACTAGAAAATGTGAAAATGTCTTTTGGTCTGCCCATTTTTGTGGGCGTGGACAAAAAAATATATTTAAAATAATGATAAAATTGTATAACTATAGTGCAAAAAGCATACTAAATGAAATAGTAAACATTTATTGCGTAAAAAAGGTGGCCACGCTAAGCCTCCCCCCTACTCCAACAGAAAAAGACGCCCCTGTTATTTTTTCAATGTGTTGAACGGTTTAAAAAGATTTGACAATGCTAAATTTAACCTCTCACTTGCTCTATATTTTCATTTTTCCTAGCAATGCAGGGATGATAAATGCCATTTTCAAGATTGTACTAACTTTACTAAAAAAGTGTACTTTTTTGATCCTCCTAAAAAAGTTTTAAACTTTTTTTATTATTTTTTTTTTAGTTTTTATTAAACAAGAACACCAGTGTTTTCCGAAAAATGGGTTCCAAGTCCACACATGGACCGAAACGATCTATATTTAGTTAGATCCTTTAATAAATGTTGAAAACACAAAATTAATTTTAGGAAATAGGCTTAATTTGTTGCCAATAATCTGATTGAACTGAATAGCGTGCATAATTTTTATATGGGACCTAAGTCAAAAATGGGGCATATGTCCAATTAAAATCGGATTTGATTAGGTTACCAAAGTAAGCGTTCAACACCTACAAACAAAATTTATAAAACTTGAAAGATTTATGGTTTGTATTGGGCCCACAAGTGGATTTGATCCGATTTCTTTAAAATATATATCATGGTAATTTTAAAATAAAAGTATGTTTTCCTGCCAAATTTCGAAAGGATATATTATAACACGGTTATATTATAATTTAAATTGGACGTCTTTTTTCTAATTTCAATAGACTTCGTCCTTGGGCCAAAATCAGCTCAAGTTTTAAATTTTAAGTTTATTGATAGAAAAATGCGACCCGTATTCACTATACCGTTTATATGGACAGACAGACGAAGGTACATCGCTAAATCGACTCAAAAAAGGTGGATCTAGGAACTAAATATTAGCACAAACTCAATATATTCTGTACCACTGTTTAGAGCCAGTGCTCGACAGAAAAAATTTTAGAGCTAACAGAAAAAAGAGAATCAGGAAAATTTTAAAATTGTACTAAATCCGTCATTGGAGTACTGCCGTACTTTTGGCCTCCGAATTGTACTGAAAAAAGTACAATTGTACTGACTTTATCATCCCTGAATGAAAGTAATAAAGAAAACACACAAATGTTATTGATTTGTACACTGGATTTTTTATTACCTTTTTCTTATATATTTTTAACTAGCTGTTTTGTACCCGGCGTTGCCCGGGTTGAAAAAAATATTATATAATGAATGAGTTTTTTATTAGTCAGTTTAGCTACTGCTTCATGACTTTTCACTGGTGAATATAAACCTATTCCTGAGGTTTGGTCGATTTTTTTCGACTTCGCTTATCGTCGGGAACATTGTGCGTACGTGTTCTTCCGTCATGGGAACAAACCTTCTTGGTTGGCTGGAGTGTGTGATGCGAGCCGTTCAAAAAAAGTTATCCGACCATCATAAAAACCTTTTTTAACAAAAAAAAAATCAAAAACGTTTTTTTTAACAAAAAAAAAAATCAAAACGTTTTTTTTGCACCTTGTTTGGAACTTCCCGATTTCAAATCAAAAAAGAACCCAAAGACATTGCCCAGCAGGTGCAATACTTTTGTGAGTTAATGTTGGCCATAAAAGGCAACTGCTACGACCCCGACGCAAAGCTAAATAGAAAAAACGAATAATCGCCCCACACCAAAATTAATGTATTTCTTTAATGGCTTTTAAAAGGAACCTATAGTTCCCTCCTCGGTTAGCACTTTATGTGGTGAAAACTTCATAAAGATATAACTTTCACAATAGTTCAAGTGGGTTTGGCATTTAACGCATCTAGTTCAATTTTGGTCTCATGTGACCTATAGTTCCCCTATTGGTTAGCACGTAAAGAAAATTGCAATTAAATTTGCTCAGCAGGTTTTCCACGTTTCCGGAACTGGCAGACATAACTCTCACTAAAGTACAAAGGGGTGTGCCATTATATGCCTTTTGTATCAATCGCTATTTAATATTGCCTATAGCACTATTTGTGTTGAAAATTTCATTGAAATCGGCTTAACTGTTTTCAGGTTGTAATATGGCAGTACTGTGTAAAGGAATTGGTTAAGCCGTTTTTGCATGATAAGCTAGAAATAACGTTCTATATATTACAAATTGATGTGGCATTTTACTTTAATTTGTCTCATCGCATTTTATATGGAATATAGTTACGAAACAGGAAAAAATATTTTTTAATTTAATACAAAGGGTGCGGCATTTTAAGCCCCTTTGCCCGATCGCCGCGGTAAGTACCAACCGTTAACGCGTGAGTACAGATCAGGCAAAAATAAATTTTAATGTATTACAAAGGGGCGTGTCAATTCACACCTTTGTCTGGTGGTGTCTATAGTTTCAGCCTCAATAATTACTAACTGTGGTGAAAATTATAACAACATCGGGTTCGTAGTTTAAGCGTGATTATGGAAAGGCAGAAAAAACTTTCAGTACATTGCAAAAGGCGTGGCAGTTGATACAGACTAAAGTTCTCGCCTCTGTTAGTACTATCTATGGAAAAAGTTTTGTTAAAATCGGTTTAGTCGTTTAATCGTTATTAAGGAATAGGCAGAAACACTTTCAGTATAGGCTCGTGTCAATTTACGCCCCCTTTGTCCAAACGCGCTCTATTTTAATCTTTAGTTCCCGCCTCGGTAAGTACTTACTATCTGTGGTAAAAATTTCATTCTAATTGGTGTAGCAGTTATGCTAGATTACGAAACAGACAGAAATAGCGTTCAATAAAATAAATTTTATTAAAATCAGTATAGTCGTTTAAGCATGATAACGGAACATGCGGATAAAACTTTCAGTATAGTACAAAGGGGCATGGCATTTATAATAATCTATAGTTTCCGCCTCGGTTAGTACTACCTTTGGTAAAAATTTCATTAAAATCGGTTCTGCCATTTATGCGTGATTACGGAACAGGAAGAAATAACTTTCAATGTAATAGGAAGGGGCGTGTCATTTTACGCCTCTTTTTCGATCGCCCTCTATTGTGGCTCATAGTTTTCGCTTCGGTTAATACTATCTGTGATGAAAATTTCGTTAAAATCAGTTCAGCCGTTTAAGCATAATTGCGGAAAAGGCAGAAATAACTTTCAGTGTAATAAAAAGGGCGTGGCATTTTACGCACCTTTTTTCGATCGCCCTCTATTATGGCTCATGGTTTCCGCCTCGGTTAAAAGTTAAAAGTTTCTGTGTTAAAAGTTTTAGTGAAATCGGTTAAATCGCTTTTTAGTGACTGCGAAGCAGGCAGACATGGTTTCTGTATAGTACAAAGGGGCGTGGCATTTTACGCCCATTTTACCGATCGCGGATTTTTTGACCTATAGTTCCCGCCTCGGTTAGTAGTATCTATGGTGAAAATTTCATGAAAATCGGTTCAGCCGTTGTTCCGTTATTGCCGGACAGACAGATATAGCTTTAGCATGGTACAAAGGGGCGTGTCATTTTACGCCCCTTTGTCCGATCGCGCTCGCTTATGGCCTATAGTTCTCGCCTCGGCTAGTACCATCTGTGGTGAAAATTTCATGAAAATCGGTCAAGCCGTCCTTCACTTATTGCGGAACAGACTGGTTTCACCGTCAACGCGTGTGTACGGATCGGGCCGAAATAAATTTCAATGTATTGCAAAGGGACGTGGCAATTCACGCCTCTGTCTGGTCGTGTCTATAGTTTCCGCCTCAATAAGTACTACCTAACTGTCGTGAAAATTATAATAAATTAATTATAATAACCGTTTAAACGTGATTATGGAAAGGCAGAATAAACTTTCAGTAGTTGACACATACTAAAGTGCCCGCCTCTGTTAGTACTTACTATCTATCGAAAAAATGTTGTTAAAATCGGTTTAGTCGTTTAAGCGAACAGGCAGAAACACTATCAGTATAGTACAAAGGCTCGTGTTAATTTACGCCCCCTTTGTCCAAACGCGCTCTATTTTAATCTTTCGTTTCCGCCTCGGTAAGTACTTACTATCTGTGGTACAAATTTCATTCTAATCGGTTTAACAGTTTATGCTAGATTACGGAACAGACACAAATAGCATTCAATTGAATATAAAGGGGCGTGCTATTTTATTTATTTTTTTAAATCGGTATGGTTGTTTAACATGCAGAAAAAACTTTCAGTATAGTAAAAAGGGGCGTGGCATTTTACACCCCCTTTCTTTGATCGCCCTCTATTGTGGATCATACTTTTCGTTTCGGTTAATACTATCTGTGGTGAAAATTTCATTAAAAACAAATTAGGTGTTTAAGCGTAATTGCGGAAAAGGCAGAAATAGCATTCAGTGTAACAAAAAGGGGCGTGGCATTTTACGCCCCTTTTTTCTCTAGCCCCCTTTATTGTGGCTCATAGTTTTCGCCTCGGTTAGTAGTATCTGTTGTAAAAATTTCAGTGAAATCCGTTAAATCACTTTTCAGTGATTGCGGAACAGGCAGACATAGTTTCTGATTAGTACAAAGGGGCGTGGCATTTTACGCCCATTTTTCCGATCGCGAATTTTTCTGACCTATAGTTTCCGCCTCGGTTTGTACTATCTGTGGTGAAAATTTCATGAAAATCGGTTCAGCCGTTTTTCCGTTATTGCAGGACAGCAGATATAGCTTAAGCATGGTACAAAGGGGCGTGGCATTTTACACCCCTATTTCCGATCGCGGTCGCTTATGGCCTATAGTTCCCGTCTCGATTAGTACTATCCGTGGTGAAAATTTCATGAAAATCGGTTCAGCCGTTTTTCCGTTATTGTCTGACAGGCTGATATAGCTTTAGCATGGTACAAAGGGGCGTGGCATTTTACGCCCCTTTGTCCGATCGCGGTCGCTTATGGCCTATAGTTTCCGCCTCGGTTAGTACTGTCTGTGGTGAAAATTCCATGAAAATGGGTTCAGCCGTTGTTCCGTTATTGCCGGACAGCCAAATATAGCTTTAGCATGGTACAAAGGGGCGTGTCATTTTACGCCCCTTTTTCCGATCGCGGTCGCTTATGGCCTATAGTTACCGCTTTGGTTAGTACTATCTGTGGTGAAAATTTCATGAAAATCGGTTCAGCCGTTATTCCGTTATTGTCTGACAGGCAGATATAGCTTTAGCATGTTACAAAGGGGAGTGGCATTTTACGCCCCTTTGTCCGATCGCGTTCGCTTATGGCCTATAGTTTCCGCCTCGGTTAGTACTATCTGTGGTGAAAATTTCAAGAAAATCGGTTAAGCCGTTCTGTACTTATTGCGGAACAGACAGACAGACAGACAGACAGACAGACAGACAGACAGACAGACAGACAGAAAGACAGACAGACAGACAGACAAACCAACAATCAGATTTATAATATTAATAGGGATTTACCTACCAATGCACTAATAATAAACAGAACTTCCCATTGTTACAAAAAGTATTTAAAAATTTTGTAGTTGTTATTTTTAAAATGTTTTTCTACATACATATGAATGTTTTAATAAACAAAGACGATTCAAACATAAAAACCCATACTTTCCTATTAAAAAAAAAAAATCAGACCCATTCCGCAAATATTCAGCATATTTTGTTAAAGTAGCAAATTTGGCAGCAAAAAATAATAAAACTTTCTGTGGTATGTATTTGCAAAATTTACAGTTGCTATTACTAACCTTTTTTTAAGAGTAAATATTTTTTTATTGGAAACAAATAGGCAAATTTTACTGATGAAAATTGTTAATTTTCAATAATAAAGCAAAATTTTGATTTTTTTGATTTTACTATTTTTTTTTTTGAGTGTAAAAGTTTTTTTGAGTGTAAACATTAACAAAAATTCCCACTATTACAAAAAATGTTTTTAATTATTATTAAAATCCACTTATGAAATTTTTTAATATGTAAATAAAAACTCCATATATTCACGCTGAAAGCTAAAAGAAATCGAAAGTTCAACTTTGACCTTGAATTCCTTAAAAAGTATTGAATCGATTTTGATGGAATTAAGACTCACAAGGGAAGTCTCCCTGGTGTCACCCTCCGATCTTCATGAAATTTGGATATGTTGTTAAGAACGAAAATTTTTATTTAGCGGCCCAAACTCATTTTTAGGGGGGGTCGATTTGTATGGGGGGAAATTGACCTTTTTCAGTTTTTTACGATACGCCTATTTAAACAAAATTAATATAGGCATGTGTGGTATCAGATTAAAGGTATTAAAAATACCTATCTCGTGGTGGTAACAACGGGTCAAAGAAGTTAATATTTTTCGACTTATTAACAAAAATGTCCTAAAATGTTGGTACTTTACTCAATATGACGAAAAGTTGTGCATGTTTGGACACGTTCTTAGCACACGTAGATAGGTTTTCCAATGACCTTTCATTTGGTATGTAACATGACTAGGTTTCTTTGCATATTATAGGAGATAAACGAAAAAAAACTGAAAAATGGCCTTATCTTCTCCCCTCCTTTTTGCCCCTAAAATATGAATTTGGGCCGCTAAAAAAGAAAAACTTAAATATTTTGATCTGTTCAAAAGTTACAGAATTTTGGCCAATGAGAAGTGATTTTTAGCCACTGTGGAACGTTCAAAATCGAAAGAAACATCTTTTTACCAAACAAGAAATCATATTTTGGATAGAAACTTATTTAAAAAAAAAAAACGTACAATTTCGCAAAAACATACAATTTCGCAGCCCTTATTTTAGAAATAAATTTCCAAAATTTCCTAACGGATGTTGAAACAATTCATTCCGTAAAAGTATGATAGTAACTGACTGTCAAAGTTTTGAGCCAGAAAGAATTTCTGTGTCAAAATAAAATGTGAATTGAAAAGATACTTGCAAATGGACAACGCTATACTTTAGAAAACTGAGGAATTTTGGACTTCTCCTAATCAGATGGATGTCGCTTCCAAGAGGAGAGATTTTGACGGTGGTTGCTGTAATTACCGGACACTGTATAATAGGAAAGCACGCAGAATGGTTAAATATTCCATCAAATGACTTTTTCCGGAGTTGCATGGACGAGGAGGAGTTGGAAACTATAGAACACTTTATCTGGCATTTCCCGGCTCTTTCTGTTCAGAGACTTGCTTTGCCGGGATCTAGGGAGCTGCACGATGTTTTTGGTTTATCGGATTTTAAAATTCAATATCTTCGGAATTTAGAAGGGGAACCTACGGTCTCATGATATCACAAGGAACCTCAGGGTCTATGTGTGCAGACACTTACAAGCTAACCTACCTATTACAGATCTCTTGCGAATTTATGAATTCATTCCCTTTCTTATTACCAAAACATGGAAGTACAGTAACACGGGTCATCCCTTAAGTAGTGATTTAAATTGATTCTTTTCCAATTTCCAACTCGGTATAAATATTAAAGTAAAGTACTCGTAACTACTAGTTACCACCATAAGAATGCATTATACTTGTATTTGTGTTTTGTAAGAGTTACTTAACATTGGAGTAATAGAGTGTTGCTTGCTACATGATCCTAAAAACACATGGTAGAACACGTCTCCAGTATCTATGTAATGCATATTTAGATGGCAAATAATTGTATTACATGTCAGTTGGCAACTTTTGTTATAATACATTTTGACCACAATTATTATTGTTATTATAAGAGGCACTACTCTTTCACCACAAATACTTAGAAAAGATACTTCTACTATGTCGATGTTAATGTTAATGTTCTGATTTTGTTCCAAACACTTGTTCCCCTTTCGTTTTAGGCCATAAATGTTGTTATCTCTTTAGAGTTAATATTCAACCATGAAGAATTGAAGTGGGGAGAGAGAGTAACTGCATTAAATGTTGCACCTTTTATATTTTGCTGTTGTAATCTTGTTGTTGTTGTTCTTTGGAACAAACTTCATAAGTCTTAGTATTTATTGTAAAATCTTATGGTCAATTTCAACTTTTAAGTTGATTTTATTTATTTTCTTCTCCAATGCTAAGAATAATAAATAAACGCTTTGTATGTTAACAGGAAGCTATTGACTGGTTTTGCTAATTGGATGAACTACATGCAATTTTTAACCAACTGTGTTTTTTTCCATGTTGCAAAATACATTGCAAGTAAGTTAAGAATGTTGTTGTATTCTTAGTGTACTGGCGAAATGTGTATGTTGGCATATTTTATGTGGCATCGTAAACTTTTAAACTGGTTGATTTGGTTAGTTTGCAATTGTTGATATTTTTTATTTTTTTATTTATAAATGAATCGAATTTCAATTTCAAAACCACATTAAATATCTTTGGGTGGTAAAGGATTTATAGATTTTTAATAATAATAAAAAAACTGGCAAGAGTATTTTTAATAAATGGTAGTGGAGTTAAAAAATAATCTAACTTAATGGGCAAAATGTATTATGGATGAATATAATAAATCCAAGGCACTATGAAGGAGTCTTTTTTTATTTACTTGCTTTATTTAAATTTAATCGGGTTCATTGCAAAAAAAAAAAAAAATATTTTTGCAATATGTTTTTTTATAAATGTTTAACTGCAATTTTGTGTGTTAATAACTCGAAAACGAAGTGAAATATTAAAAAATGACTCCTGACCAAAATTTATCCTTGCAAAAAATGCAATAAGATCGCTCACTCACATTTTTTTTACTTCAATGGTTTTGTAAAAGAAAACATAACACTGTGCTACAGTGAAAAAATACTTCTGATGTGACATACACTCAAAAAAAAAAAAACTGTAATGTTAGCAAAAAAAGCTTGTAAACCTACAAGAAAATTTGCTGATTTTGAACCCACAATTTTTTTGCTAAAGTTAGCAAAAATGTTTTGCCAATAATTAGTTAACTAAATTTTTTTTTTAACTTATTGTTAGTTCATACGCATCTGAGAACCCCATTGGGTTCGGACCCGATAGGTCCAGACCCCGATGGGCCTAGACCTAGTTGGGTTCCTTTAAAATCGTCATAGTTTTTGATCCAAAATTTGTGTCCGTTTTGCTCTACCTTGCTTAGTTTTTGAGATACGTGATTATAGGGGACCACTGTGGTCTTGAGAATTAAAAAACTCGATAACTTCAAAAATATTACTCGGAGAGCTTTTGACTATTTTGCGGTCTTGTTCTACGTGTTGAGAGCTAAAAAAATGCTTTTGAACTTTTTGTTGTGTCGGCAATATTTACCGAGATATGAGCATTTTTAAATTTTCGGGAATGATAACTTTTTTGGATCCAAAGTTAGGGCCCATTAGGGTCCACACATGTGAAGAGGACCGGCGATACTATGGAGAGCCCGAGAACCAAAAATGGCCTCCATTTTGCTCTATCTGGCTTAGTTTCCGAGATAGCGCCCTTTAAAGTTTTCTGAAAATAAAAAAAAAATTACCATTTATTTTGCTAATATTAGCAAAAAATCTTGTAAAAATGTTGTCAACTCAATTTCAAATTTAGCAAAAAAAATTAGTTCAAAGTTTGTTTAAATTTGCTAATGTGCTAAATGAAGTTTACAAGAATTTTTTGCTAACATGCTAATCTCAACTAAAAATTTGCTAAAAGTTAGCTAACTAGCGTTAGCAAAAAAAAATTAGTAAATCTACTAACGTATTTTTTTGAGTGTAGTATAGGTTCTTGGTCTTATCGAGTAGATCACAAAAATGCCCATTAAACTTGCCAGACACCCTCAAATTTTAGAGTTATTGTCAAAAAACTTTTTTTTGGGACTTTTCCCACAAAACCTTGTGTAATTCAGAAAATTTTCAACCGATTTTAAATTTTTAAACTGTTTTGGATAGAAGGATAGGGCTTTCCTTGTGTTTGAATTGGTCAATAAGTAAAAAAAAGATATCTATTGATTTTTTCTATAAAATCATTTTTTTTGTTATTTTTTGAAAATTTTTCGAGTTTATTGATTTTTTGAGCGTTTTTTAAAGATAATTTAATTCTAAATACGATAAGCTTTATCCTGAAAAAATCGGATAATAATTGACAGAGTTTTGATAATTTTTCTAAAAAAGAAAATTAAGATTTTGCAGGAAATCGCTGTTCAGATAACCCAGGCAAAATAAAAATAAATTTATCATAAATGGTCATGTACAATATTTTTAAAGGTTTTTCGCGCGCTGAATTCGAATCTGGCCTTTAAAAAGCTCTATCTCGTCAGGTTTTTAAGATATTTAACATAAATTAATATATCAAATTCGAATTTAGGAAGTCAAAAACCTTTAAAATAATGATACGCGACCTCTAAGTATGTTCGTTTATTTATTTTTCCTGGGTTATCCGCACAGCAATTTCGTACAAAATCTTAATTTTCTTTTTTAGAAAAATTATCACAACTCTGTCAACTGTTATTCGATTTTTTTGGCATAAAGCTCATCGTATTCACAATTAAATTTTCTTTAGGAATACGTTTATTAATATAAATGTTGTTGAACAAACTATAGCAGAAAAAAATCGATAAACTCAAAAAATTTTCAAAAAATAACAAAAAATTAGATATTGTTAAAAAAATCAATATGTATAGACCAATTCACACACATGAAAAGCCTTATCCTTCTTCTATCAGTTGAAAATTTTAAAATCGGTTGAAAAATGTTTAAGTTACACGTGGTTTAGTGAGAAAAGTAAAAAAAAAAGTTTTTTGACAATAACTTTAAAATTTGAGGGTGTCTGGCAAGTTTGATGCGCATTTTTGTGATCTTTTCGACGAGACCTACAGCCTTAACTACCTCATTTTAAAAGTATATTCGATTTTGTTTATTTTGTAGCACAGTGTAATTTTTCTAATATCGGAAATATTTTTTTTTTTTTTTTTGAAAACAACTAAAAATATTGTACTAAGTACATCATATAGCATGCCTTTTTGTATGTTATCAATACAAACACAAAACCATTAAAATAAAAAATGTGAGTAAGCGATCTTATTATATTTTTTGCAAAGAGTAATTAAGTCATGAGTATTTTTTTGATATCTCGCTTCCTTTTCGAGTTATTAACACAAAAAGTAACAGTTTAAAGGGTTCAAGTTGAAAAAATGCAGAAAAAAATTGAATTTCTAAAAATTATAGACATTTCTGGTATTTCCTATACCGGTTTCAAACACCCCAGTTATGTCATCATCAGTAGGATTTTAAATGTCGGTTTGTCTTGTTAATGAAAACTTTTTTTAATATATGTGAATATTTTTAGTTTCTACAGAATAACAGTTTCCAACGCTACAATTCTATTTCTAGCAATCTCAACCTCACTTCATACTTTCTTTCAACTTTTTTGTCTCTTACATTATTTCGCAAGGGTTATCAACATGATCTGGAATTGCAGACACAAATGAAGGAATTTGCATTTTCTGTTTCGGAGACGTGCCTAATGGCGACATATTTTGTCAGTAATTTAATTTTATTTTTTCTGTAAGTACAGATCGAGCACGGGCTCTACTTATATTTGTTATAAGGTTTAAGGTTTTTAACAGTTTAACATTTATAAAAAACATATTGCAAAAATATTTTTATTGGAACAAACCCGATTAAATTTTAATAAAGTAAGTAAATAAAGAAGTTTTAATCGCGGTATTAACAATTCGTTATTTATTTACAGAAAACGCGAAGTTTTTATCTCGGAATTTAAAGGTGCAATTTTTAGCAACAAAAACCTTACAGTTGCAAAATAAGAATTTGCAGTTTCATTGCATTTTTTCGGAGGAATAATTTTTGTCTTTAGTATTTTTTTCATATCTCTCATCCATTGGCGTAGAAAGGCCTCTCTGAGGGGGAAAATCAGCCCCCAGAAATTTTTTAGCCCCCTCCAGAATTTTAATCACTTAATTTTTTTTGGTAAATTCAATGCATTTTTTCATTTTTGCAACAATTAGATTTATTTTTTTAAATAGAAACTTTAAGACTTGTTAATATTTTTTTAAAAATAGTCTAAATCCGATTTTTTTTAACGAAAAAAGTGTTCAGATCGGATTGTTATATAATGATGAAATTTATCTGAATCTAATGTTTTTTTCAATAGTAACAACTTCACAGAAATTATGTTGTTGAAAAATTATTAAAAGCTAATGATTTTCTATAGGAACCATTCAATTTAAACTCAAATTTTGCAAAAATAAAATCTATACCTACAACGAAAGAGTTTTTCAGTTCTTAACATTCATGGGAAAAGGTTCTCAACTGTTAAAAAATTCTCTGAATCAAAATTAAACAAAAAAATGACCACAACTCAAAACTTGAATGCACGTTTTTTGGAAAGTCTTAGAGAAAGGTCCTGATTTTTTGATATATTTTTTGATATAAAAAAACTGGGGGGCTTTAGCCCCCTCTCTAGAAAAATGTTCTTCCTACGCCAATGCTCTCATCGTATTCGAGATAATATTAATATGTAAGTTTTTTGATGTTTGACCGCGATATATTTTAAAACGGCTCTGGCGAAGATTTTGATTTTCGTCGAAATATAGTATTTGGGCACCACAGATTAAAAATCAAGAGAGATATTTACAGTATTCGCAACTTGAGGTTAAAGTTGTTTTGGCCGAGCCGTGTGCCATACATTTGTCATTAAAAAGCCTTGAAAATATATCATGAAATCCAGCAAAGATTTTATAAAATCTGACCGAGGGTCTTCAAATTTATCTAATTTTTTGTACACATGTGCTCTATAGAGCCAATTAAACATATCCATTTTCAGTTTTTTATATTTAAAAAAAAAAATCGCGATTTTTTCGCGAATTTAATTTTCTTCAAAAATTGAAAAAATCAAAAAAGTATGCTACTTTGAATAGCCATATCTTCGGAAGTATCTATCGGATTTCTTCAATTCAAAAAGCATTCGATTCAGACGATAGTCTTACTTTTTATTAATGTAATAAAAAAAAAATATTTTTAAAAAAAGTGCATTTTTGATGCAAATGCATTTTTTGGATGCATTTTTTAAAACTTTCTCCCCCTTAAATTTTTTTTAAACCTACATAAATCGAAAATATGGCATTTTTTACACAAAATTGCGTACCGCTTTTTTTGTGACGGAGTTTCGTAAAAATTTTGTAATTTTTTTAAAAATACTTTATTGGTTTTTCCATACAATTTTTTCATAAAATTCATAAAATAACAAAAAAAAATTTTAGTCTAAGGAAAAACTACATAAGCATTTTTTTAAAAAATCACGAAAATTTTGTGAAACGCCGTCACAAAAAAAATGTACCCAATTTTATGTAAAAAATGTTATATTTTCGATTTATGCAGGTTTCAAACAAATTGAAGGGGGAGAAAGTTTTAAAAAATGCATCCAAAAATTGCATTTGCATCAAAAATGCATTTTTTTAAAAAAATATTTTTTGTTAGTGCATTGTTATAAAAACGGATAATCAGTTGAATCGAATGCTTTTTGAGTCGTAGAAATCCGATAAATACTTTCGAAGAAATGGCTTTTTAAAGTTACATACTTTTTTGATAAAATTGCAAAATAAACATTAAATTGATTTTTTGTATGAAAAAAACCAAATAAGTAGTTTTAAAAAAATCACGAAAATTTTTTGAAAAGCTGTCACAAAAAAAACGGTACTCAATTTTGTGTAAAAAATGCCATATTTTCGAATTATGCAGGTTTTAAAAAAATTGAAGGGGGAGAAAGTTTTGAAAAATGCATCCAAAAATTGCATTTGCATCAAAAATGCACTTTTTTTGGAAACACTTTTTTTTATTCCAATGGTATAAAAAAGGACGAACGTTTGAATCAAATGCTTTTTGAATCGTAGAAATCCGATAGATACTTTAGAAGATATGGCTTTTCAAATTAACATACTTTTTCGATTTTTTCAATTTTTGAAGAAAATTAAATTCGCGAAAAAATCGCGATTTTTTTAAAATTAAAAAAACTGAAAATGGATATGTTTTATTGGCTTCATTGAGAATGCATACCGTCAATATAAAGAAAATCGAAAGACCTTAGGTCAGAAAATAGCATTTTTTGTGTGTTTTCTGGTGGATTTTGTGATATATAGAAATATCGTATTCATAAAAAATGAGTATTGAACCAACGAACTAGAGGCAGCCATTTTCATCCATGTCGTCTAAAAAGAAAACTTTGAAACTCTATGATGCTGTGACTTAAAATTGTTCATTGTACCGTGCTCTTGAAAACAAATTAGTAAGGGACTAGATAAAGTTTGTGGAAAAAGTGCTTACCCAGAATTATTGGGAAGCTTTCACTTTGGATAGCTTCTCAATGGAAATGAAAACATATCTTTTGACAGAATATCTGAACACATTATCAGTAATAAAGCTCATAAGAAACCAAGATGACAATAGACCTAGTGTTCTATTGGTTTTATCATCTTCAAGATAATGGAGAGAAAACTCTGTTATAGCAGAATGCTATTTCAATCTTTAGGGATGGATTCGAAATGGAGATGGATACTCAATGCCTCGAAGACGGGCCTCATTGACAGTTTCGTGAAGAGTCTTTTCCGCTACATTCAATTTCGGCTGTAAGGGAATCGAACCCACGACCCTCAGACTCATAGGGTAGCACGCTACAAACTATTTGTTTTAAGTGAATATTCACTGGTTTTTACCTACATAAACTTTTGAGTGTATAAACGATTATACAGTTGAATAAATTCACAGAAATTTGCACGCCCATGAATCAGAATACATGAATTTAATAGATTTTGACCTACTGATTCCATATCTACCCTCCAAATTTTGAATATTAAAAAAAAACGAAAATTTGCACTTTTTGGATCTCCCTGTAATGTATTCTTAAGTTGCTCACAGAAAATAGGACTTCATTTAGGATACACTCAAAAAAATACGTTAGTAGATTTACTAATTTGTTTTTGCTAGTGCTAGTTAGCTAACTTTTAGCAAATTTTTTGCTTAAATTAGCATGTTAGCAAAAATATCTTGTAAACATAATTTAGCGCATTAGCAATTTTAAACAAACTTTGAACTATTTTTTTTTTTGCTAAATTTTTGTATTTTTACTTCTCTTTTTTCTCTCCGTTTTTTTATGTTGTTCATTGGAATGTTTTACAAAAAATTAGTTCAAATGAAAGCATGGGTCGATACAGTCTTTGAGATGCAACAGTAGGTTTTTAATTTAATATAATATAAATTAAATGTGTATAACATAATTAAAAAAATTGTTGTACACTCAAAATAATACATTAGTAGATTTACTATTTTTTTTTTTTTTGCTAATGCTAGTAAGCTAACCCTTAGCAAATTTTTAGTTGAGATTAGTTTGTTAGCAAAAATATCTTGTAGACTTCATTTAGCGCATTAGCAATTTTAAACAAAATTTGAACAATTTTTTTTTGCTAAATTTAGAATTTATTTGACCAAATTTCTACAAGCTTTTTTTGCTAATATTAGCAAAAATAAATTGATTTTTTTTTTTTTTTTAGAAAACTTAAAATGGCGCTATCTCGGAAACTAAGCAAGATAGAGCAAAATGGAGGCTATTTTTGGTTCTCGAGCTCACCATAGTATGGCCGGTCCTCTTCACATGTGTGGACCCTAATGGGTCCTAACTTTGTATCCAAAAAAGTTGGGATTCCCGAAAATTTTATAATGCTCATATCGCGGTTAATATTGCCGACACGATAAAAAGTCCAAAAGAATTTTTGTAGCTCTTAACACGTAGAACAAGACTACAAAATAACCAAAAGCTCTCCGAGTAATATTGTTGAAGTTACCGAGTTTTTTTAATTTTCAAAACCCCAGTGGTCTCCTAAAATCAAAAACTAAGCAAGATAGAGCGAAACCGACAAACATTTTGGATCAAAAACTATGACGATTTTTAAGGAACCCAACTAGGACTAGGCCCATCGGGGTATGGACCTATCGGGTCCGAACCAAATGGAGTCCTCAAATCTGCATAAAATAAAAAAAATTGCAGTTAACTAATTTTTGGCAAAACATTTTTGCTAACTTTACCAAAAAAATTGTGGGTTCAAAATCAGTAAATTTTCTTGTTGGTTTACAAGCTTTTTTTTGCTAATATTACAGTTTTTTTTTTTTTTTTGAGTGTAGGGTTTAGGTGTTTTTGGGGTTTTTTTTCTTAAACATGGGTAGACATTTTTCATCATAACTTAGTAAATAATCATAATATTTTTATGGGATTTACATAATTTTAAAGGCTAAAACACTTATTTTATTTAGATTTTTAGAATTTTTTTTTTGTGATTTTGATGGACTTTGAAGGGGAAAAAACAAAGTTTTTAAATAGTTTCATCCAGTTGTTGTCGAAGTAATTGGGTTTTTTATTGCAGATCTTTTATTCTATAATTTTGGAGATATTGCTAATAGTGTAAACGATAATTTTTAGTTAGCAAAGGTCATCAAAATAATTTAGTTTTTCGGGGTTGGACCAAATTATGGGGTAAAAAATTTAAAAAACGTCAATACTCATGGGATAGCTGAATAATTTTTTTAGCAGTCTGAAATTTTTATGGTATACACTCATGATCATAATAATAGGTACACCACCTGAACTATTTTTGAAATGCCAATAACTGTCAAATTAAGATATTTTTGAATGAGCAAATGTGTTTTTTTTTAGTATTCGATGCGGCAAAGATATTATATATCAAAGCATGGCAAGTCCATCTTTATTTATTGTTTGCCAGTTAACGGTTTATAAAAAGTGCTTCCAGCAGGTGATCATAATAATAGGTACACTCGAAATTTTTCCTATTTTTTTCAATTTAAAGGTCATATTTTGCAATTATTTATATCGATTCAAATAATTTGGTAAAAATACTTGAAAAATACAATTAATTATCCAATAATAAGTGTCCATTTTGCTAGAAAATGACTAGAAAAAAGCACTGTTCTTCTGATGAACGGATTATAGCTAAAAACTTAAAAAAATCTGGAAAATCTATATCAAAATGCTTGGGCCGGTCCGTGAACTTCGTTCAAAATACCTTAAAAATGGAAAAAAAATTAGAAACACGTGTTAGATCATATAAAACATCCCCAAACACTGGTCGCCATATCGTTTCGTTTAAAAAAAAAGGACCCATCCAAGTTCCACAAAGCTATTTCAGCCGAAATTTCAAGCGTAATAAGCGCGCCAACTGTTTACCGACGTCTACAGCAGGCTAATTCATTCAGCCAAATAGCGAGAAGAGTCGTACTGATGCATCAGAAGAATATGAGATGGGGTTAACTATAGGCAAGGAATACTTGTTGGGGCGGTTCTTTTTTTTAGAACATATTAAGCCTTTATTGTTCATTTTAAGTTGTCATTCCAGGGGTCACTTTAGTCCTCTTTTAAAATACTCTTATATAGGTGTTCTTAAACGTGCATTTAAAGGGTTAAAGTGTTCTACGAATATTTTTTGCTTCCAATTTCAGTAGGCGAAACATCGCCTTCAATTCTGCTCTAGAGCAAGTATTCCTTGCCTATATTTAACCCTATCTAATATTCTTCTTACACATCAGAAGGATTCTTCGTGCTATCTGGCTGGGTAATTTAACCTACTGGAGACGTCGGTGAACAGTTGGTGCGCCTTTTACGCTTGTAATTTCGGCAAAAACAGCTTTTGAGGACTTGGATGGGTCCTTTTTTGAAATAGAAATGATATGGCGATCAGCAACCGTGGATCTTTTATATGATCTAACACGTGTTTCTAAATTTTTTTCCATTTTTAAGGTATTTTGAACGAAGTTCACGGACCGGCCCAAGCATTTTGATATAGATTTTCCAGATTTTTTTAAGTTTTTAGCTATGGTCCGTTCATCAGAAGAACAGTGCTTTTTTCTAGTCATTTTCTAACAAAATGGACACTTATTATTGGATAATTAATTGTATTTTTCAAGTATTTTTACCAAATTATTTGAATCGATATAAATAATTGCAAAATATAACCTTTAAATTGAAAAAAATAGGAAAAATTTAGAGTGTACCTATTATTATGATCACCTGCTGGAAGCACTTTTTATAAACCGTTAACTGGCAAACAATAAATAAAGATGGACTTGACATGCATTGATATATAATATCTTTGTCGCATCGAATACTAAAAAAAAAAAAACACATTTGCTCATTAAAAAATATCTTAATTTGACAGTTATTGGCATTTCAAAAATAGTTCAGGTGGTGTACACCCAAAAAAAAAACGTGGGTATTCAATACTAAAAATTTAACTAATTTTAGTCCAAAAGGACCTAGTGCAGAAATTGGTAACCAATACTAAAATTTTTAACTAATATTAGTCAAATCCAGTAAAAATTACAAATGTTAGTACTTTGAAGATACTAAAATTAGTAATGAATTAGTAGATTTTGGTACAATATCACTTACTAAACCTTTTACTGTAGAATTATTTTGAGTGTACCTATTATTATGATCATGAGTGTACATCTCGAAACATGTACTATCGTTTAGGCGTGGTGCCATTTTGAAATAAAAAAAAAACATTTTTTTCGACCCACCTTACTGTACAGCAAAAATGCTTTTAAAAAATGATGCTACAATTGTAAATTCGTTTACTGAATAATTTTTATGTGGACGCTGTTATTTTCTTTAAACTCATATTTAAGTTTAGTTCAAACGTTATGTTGGCTTCGAAAAGATTTTGTTGGGACCACTTAAACTGCCAACTTCAAACTTCCAACTATCTAATAGTTCACAGCGCATACATATATCACGCCTCCTTCTCTTCTAAAAAAACTCTTTGAAAAATGCTTTAAAATAAAATTCTTTGAGTTCCTTGACATCTACTTCATACCATCACACATAGATCATAAAATATGAAATGACAACAGACATTCATTTATTGATTGCATCAATGTCAATATGGTCAGTTTCATCAAATCATATGTGCCTTGCCGTGCCCTCTCTTACAGATTCTTAATCTTGCACAGCAAGCAAAACTTCCTTATTTGTTTTTCGAATACACATGGGGAATTTTGAGTTTAAAGCTTAATGTTTTGTGTTTTTGTTAATGTCGTTGTTGTTCTTTTATGTTAGCAAAAAAAAGATTGTTGTTAGACAAATAACAATAACATATTGCCATCTTCAGATCTCTACAACATCATGTATCAGTAGTTACAAAATGTTGTTTACATTGGCTTAAGTAGAATATAAAATAAATAAAAGGTATGATACACAATTGGGAAGAGGCTTGGACATGGGGATAGAAAATAAATTTTTACAGTGGAAATCTGTATGAAGATGAATCGAGGAAACGGAGTCATTCAACATACACTGTGCAGGATATAGAGAAAGGAAACTTTATTGCGGAATCTTAACGCTACAGATTGGATCTGGTACTTTGGACGTCAGCTCCTTCCGTCTAATGCAGTTTTTAAATTTATTTTCTTCAATAAGGGGATCAGCTATGATTTCATAAAAACTATATCTACACAGATTTTGGAACCTATTAAAAGGTAGCTATACTTTCTTTTAAACAAGTGTATTAGGTTTGATTGACAGTATTAGGTTAGATTGACAGTATTATGTTAGATTGACAGTCACTAAGAAAAAGAGAGCATTCTATTGAGTATGACACTGTCTAATTGCTTTCCACTCAATATCATTTGGACTCATCTCTGATTCCAATTGTAGAAGATGTGATGAACTGAATACGGTTGAACATAGCCTGAACAAATGCCCCGCATTGGCCAGGTATCGCGAGTGAATTTTAGTCAAAGCAGAACTCTTGTTTGCAACATGGACTAAATTATTTTATCCTCGTCGCTGAAGAAACATGTTGTATTGCTATGGACCAGACGGTCTATACGAGGTGTTCAAAATTTTAAGCTGCGCCACCTCTAACCCAACTTTGAAGCTTCTGGATAGGGTGCAAAGGAGTTGGTTAAAGCTCATCAATGACAGCAGGGTATCTATTGACTCATTGGAGCATCGGAATGTGGGTTATGAGTCATTGTTCTACCGTTATTACCTCAGTAAGTGTTCAGCTGAGATAAGCAAACTGAGACGCGGGTGCACGCCCGTAATACCTTTAACAGCAGATCACATCCATTCGTTGTCGACTGTTCAATGAATCGCAGTTGAACTAGCCGTATGTGGAATAAACTCCCGCAGACGTCTTCCCCGCCAGCTACAATTTGGAAAAATTCAAATTAAATGTCCAGAAACACTACTTCCACTATGCTTCACCCCATAAAATAATAATTTTCCTAATACCAACACAATGCATTGCATTTATACGGGGCTTCTCCTGAGTGTTGGCGCAAAGTAAAAAAAAAATGTTAAATACATTTACCTCAATAGCTTTATTTGAAGCTCCGCTTTGTCTGACCGTTGCTTTAGAAACAAAAGCAAACTGTGTCCTTATCACGATGGTACAGAGAATAGCGCCGATGTGAATCACTGGTGCTCTTCGTACTACGGCTGCATTAGAAATTTCCTTCAACTGATACCATTGAACATATTGGGTAGGCAGTATGTGGCTACGTCGACAATTCGACTTAACAGCACACTTCAATGGAGGAGCAGCGATTGTGGCCATAGCGCGATCTAGCGCGAGAAGATAACAGTACCACAAAATGTAGACTGTGCTCCTTCTATGAACTTTTTTGAGCTCCACTTTACCACTATGATACCATCCAGGGAGTCTTAGATGAGGGACATCGAGGGATAGATCTAGGCTGCACGAGCAGCCTAGATCTGATGATGAGCTTGGATTGAGCCTCGCTCGAAGATTGCGAGATCATTGCAGTGTTTACCAGACAGAGATGCTAGCAATAAAGGAAGTGGCTGACTGGTTGAGTTACAATGTCTTGTCTACAACCGCAGTCAACATGTATTCTGACAGCCAAGCCGCGGTTACGTCTCTGGAGTCCATGGTTCTGAAAACAAGATCTGTATTTAACTTCCGGACGTTTTTAAATTAAATGGCCAAGCAGTTTGGTATACGACTCATATGGGTCCCAGGGCACAGAGATATTCCAGGGAATTGCAAAGCCGATTAGCTGCAAGACTGGGAACTACCTAACAGGTTCCAAAAGAATTGAAATGTGTTGGCATGCCTCTAGAAACTTGCAAGCAAAATCGATGGCTTTGTTCCGCGAGGGAGACTAATCAGAGATGGGCAAATGGATTAACATATGAGACAACACGACAGATTTGGCCTTCTCTTTAACAGAGGCTCACAAGTGAACTGATATCGCTTCCAAGAGGAGAGATTTCAACAGTGGTTGCTGTAATTACCGGACACAGTCTAATACGGAAGCACACAGAGCGGTTAAATGTGCCGTCGAATTACTTTTGCCGGAGTGGTTTGGATGAAGAGGAGTTGGAAACTATCGAACACTACATCTGGCATTGGCCGGCACTTTTTGGTCAGAGACTTGCTTCACTGGGATCTAGGAAGCAGCACGATCTTTCAGATTTGTCAGTATATTACGAGTTTCCTAAGAACCTCAAATTGGTTTAACGGCAGGGACCAGTAGGGAAATCTATTACAGTTCCGTGGTATCACAATGGACCTCAGAGTCTGCGAGTGCTGACGAAAAACGTCAGTAGCCATTTACGACCTAATCAATCTGACCGTTGCAGAGTTTCTCAATAACCGACAATTTTAAAATCAGCAGTTCAAAATATGTAAAACCGATTATTTTTCTTTTTTCTATTTTGTTCGTAGGATTATTCTAACTCGACATCATTTTTCCTTTACTAATTAAAACCATGATATTCCAATAGAGTAATTTTCTAGAAAATTCTTTTCTCTAAACAAAAACAAAATTTTGGAAAAGTTAAGTAACAAACTGTTGAAGCAAATAATGTCCCAGATGTTAGAGGTCGAGGAGTCCCCTCACATAGACCGGATTGTCAATAGCTAAACCATTCTCTCAGCGACATTAATAGAACGCGTTAGTATTCACCGTGAAAACCATTTTAAAGCTGTCAAAAAATGGCGCCCAGGCTGGGGCCAGATACCAAATCGATAAGTGGAAGCATATAGGCCACTCCCATTGATACAATTACATATCAGCAAACATTTAGAAGCGATTTACTTAAGTATTCTTATTTCATTACTAGGAAACAACTGAAGGAAAAATGTCGAATTCTTAAAAGACCAATGGAATTTAAAATAAAATCAATTGTAATCTTAGATCGTAGAAATTTATATTTCCAACTAAAAACAGGCCTAGTGTGCAACATCCACAGCAGCAGCAACAAAACACTTTAAAGCAAACATAATTCTTTTTTACCAGAAACTTTACCAAAATGGACAATATTGTTTTTTTTTCAAGATTTTTTCTCTTTTGTATTTTTACACTTTTAAATCAACATTGATTCATGTTGCTGTTTTGCAACAACAAAACTAATAACTTTAAGACAAAAACAGCAACTGCAACAAATTCAATATTTGTCAAACAATTATTGCATGTAAACTTTTCTACTTCAAAAGTATGAATCCAGTGTGTGTTTTCTGTGTCTACTTCCAAAATGAAACACTTTCGAGCATATTACTTTAAATTTTTGCTTGCAAATTTTCTGTGGAAGATGCATGTTGTATATATTTTGTCTATACATAGTATTTAAATTTTCCTAGATGTTACTGTCATGTTTTCATATTATACGATGTTACAAACATGTTAAACAATTTAAATAACTAATTTTTCTTACTTAAAGTCAAAACCTTTAGACAATTTTTGCTAAATGTTTTACATGACAATCACTATTAAATTTACATGACATTTTTGTTGTTCTTTTTTATTATTGTTACAATATACAGAATTTTTAATTTAATTACTATTAATTAAATAATGTTTTAAGAGGCTTGGCTTATGTAAAACTAAAGATATAAATTAGTGACGCTTTGTTATGGGTTTGACAGTTCAATGAACTTCTTTAATGTTGCCGATTAACTTTCAAAATATTCTGGTAGTCATGACAATCAAAATGTGGTTGACAGTATCACAGTACTGTTAATAGAAACACAGTTAAGAAAACTTTCAACGCAGCAGATGTTAGAAACAATGCACAGTGGGTTGAAACATATGCAAACTGGGAATTAATTCAGAAAAGCCCTTTATCATTGATATTTATATTTTTTAAGACTAACTATACACACCCCTCTTCAAGCAAGTTTAGGTTGTGTTAAAATGCTAACAAAATCGGGTAATGGCATTTCACTCCTCTTTATTTTGAACTTTAAAAATCGTTAATAACAGAATCAGCTATTATAATAGTAATAGCTATTATAATAGCTGATTCTGTTCTCGAGTTATTGCTAAATAATTACATTGTTAAACAACAAAAACCTCCCAGTGAAATATCCAACTAATTCTTATAGATTTTTCTCTCCTGAATCCAAATCTGCCATCCAATTTTATCTAGCACGTACCCATTTTCAATAATTTCGCACTTTTGTTTGTCCACTGTTACAGATTCTTACAAAAATAGGACCTGCTTCATATAAAATGAAATACCTTATTCCAAAACTGCAAAATGAAATTTTTTCCACGCGAAAATCTCGAACGCGAATATCTTGACAACGAAATATGCTAGAAATATTTGGATTTTCAGTTTTGAAATCAGGAGGTAACATTTCTCAATGTGCGTTCTCAAAACACCTTTTTTCCAAATTGGAAAATTTTATTTAAAAAAAAAATAAAATTTATATTTTTTTCTTTCTGAATTCATTAAGAATACCTTGGAGATGAAAAATGTAAAATATGGCGGATATCCGTTGGGCCACTTTTCGGGAATCGAGGGGGGAAGTTAGCCGATTTCAAGGAAATGTTGGTTTTATCAATAATTTGGCTTAATAAAATCTTAAAAATTATATTTTTTGACAAACTAACGGTTTTTTTTTGGTGTCTCGGTATTCTACTAAATAACTGTAAGTCTTTCATGAAATCTTACCGATGTAGGATGTCTTTAACCCACATTGGCTGGGGGTCAAAAATTAATTTTTTGGTATCAACAAAATTTATACTTTTTATTGAATGGGTAATTTTTGACCCCCTACCAAGAAGGGTTAACGATTTTTTTTAAAAAATATTATATAAATACGAAATAATAGTTAGGGTAAGAAACACAAAGCCGTTTAATACTTGTTAATAGCACAAAATTTAAGCTCTAAACTTCAATATTCCTGCGGGGGTCATTTTTGACCACCAGCCAATGTAGGTTAAAGACGTCCTAGATGGGTAAGATTTTATGACAGACTTAAAGTTATCTAATAGAATGCCACGACACCAAAAAACAGTTAATTTGCCCAAAAATGAAATTTATAAGACTTTATTATCCAAATTTTTGATAAAACCAACATTTCCTTGAAATCCGCTAACTTCTCCCGCGATTCACAAAAAGTGGCTCGACGGATATCCGCCATATTTCACATTTTTCTTCTCCAAGGTGTTCTTAATGAATTCAGAAAGAAAAAATGGTATATTTAAAATTTTTTTTAATAAAATTTTCAAATTTGAAAAAAGGTGTTTTGAGAACGCCCCCAAAATCATGCCATTTTTTTGGTATCAAGTTTGAACGGGATAATGATACTTTAAAATCTTTAAATTTCATATTTAAGTATTTACGATCAAATATTATACAAATTTTTTTTTAATTATTTTAATAAAAAAACTCAAAAGTCCTTTTTTGCAAAAACCCCAATTTTGAGGCTCAAAGTGGAGACAGAAGATAAATACCGATCGAAGTGATATTTTGCATGTGAGTTACCCTTAGGGGACCGACACTTTTGGCTGGTATTAGAATTTGATCAGAGAGAAAAGCCTAAAAACGAGCCATCCTAGTGCTAGTGAACACTAGGTGACTCGTTTTTGGGCTTTTCTCTTTGATCAAATTCTAATACCCACAAAGTTTCGGGTCAAATTTAAAGATTTTACGGTATTATTAACCCGTTCAAACTTGATACCAAAAAAATGGCATAATTTTGGGGGCATTGTCAAACACACATTTTTTAAAAATTTGAAAATTGTGTAAAAAAAATTAAAATATACAAGTTTTTCTTTCTAAATTCATTAAGAACACCTTGGGGAAGAAAAACGTTAAATATGGCGGATATCCGTCTTGCCACTTTTCGGGAATTGTGGGGCGAATTAACCGGATTTCAAGAAAATGTTGGTTTTATCAATAATTTGGCTTAATGAAATCTTAAAAATTATATTAACGATTTTTTGGTGTCGCGGCATTCTTTTAACTAACTGTAAGTCTTTCATGAAATCTTACCGATCTAGGATGTCTTTAACATTAGCTGGAGGACAAAAATTACCCCCGCAGAAAATTTGAAGTTTAGAGCTTAAATTTTATGCTATAAGCAAGTATCAATTGGCTTCTTTGTTTTCCCCCCAAAAATCATTAACTCTCTTGATAGGAGGTCAAAAATGACCCATTTATTGTTCTCAAACTGGGAAAGGAAAAAATACTTTGGAAAAAATTACATGCAATATTGCAGGTAATTTTACAAGATTTTGTTTAAAATTATAGCTTTTCCATTTTGCTTTCTTAACTATGTTCCGATTACTTGGAGAATGCTAGGACTGTTATCATTTTAAAAGATTGGTAATGCACTAAAGATATTGCGAAGGACCTACTAGCCTCATAACTTTTCTTCCGAAAACACTGGAATAAATCGTAGATTCTTATCTCACAAGGGAAGTATCTCAACCCTTATGAACCGATTTGCATGAAACGTAAAATATAGATAAAAGAGACAATTCTAAGGTTAGGGTGTCTCGGCTTATCGGCCATATCGGGGATTTAGGGGTTCAAAACCTGGGTCAAAAAATGGCGAAAAAATCGTTTTTTGGATTTTTCAGCCATTTCTTTCTAAGAAACTATATGATGTTTACATATGAGAAGAAAGGATTTTTTAATGCCTATCCAACGGTGTCATAACCTTGTAAAAGTTTGGCTTCGTTAAATACTTTTTTTATGAAAATGTGTAAATTTTGGGGGGTATTTATATGAATACATAGACCTACGATGTCCATATGAATACGAAATAATCTTTATTAAATTTAAGTCGACACGTATTTTTTATCTAGAGGATATTCCTGTTAGTTCGGGAGTTATAGAAATTTTCCCGGAGTCCACATTGTTTCATAAGGGGACAACAAAATTTTGAAACACTGATATGGCCGAAAAGCCGAGACACCCCAACCTTAAAATCGTCTCTTTTATGTATATTTTAAGTTTCAGACAAATCGGTTCATAAGGGTTGAGATACTTCCCTTGTCAGTCAACAAAATATTTACCAAAAAAAACTGATTCTAATAAACGATTTTGTTGCAAAATTAAATCGATCAAATGCATCAGCCAATTTTTTTAAAGGCTCAACTGAACCTTCACTATACTGAAGATTCTCTTCGTGAGATAGTGGAGTCAAAAAGCTCTACTGCCGCGGGCTCTGACAAGTTAATGCCAAATTGGCAAGACATTTGAACATTTTTAGGGCAGTAAAACTAGGTTCGATATATGAAGGTTATAAGGATACTGTATGGTTTTTGAATGTGCTGCTCTTTTTGGAACTGGACTAGTGACACTAGAGAAACAAATCCAGAGGGACCTTAATTACTGAGACATCAGTCATAAGGCTAAGAGATTAGAATGAACAAATTTTGAGTGGGTTTGGGTTTAAATTTTGACTCTACATAAATGGATTTTACACTATCGAGTTTCATTATAGCTTCTCTAATCGATAAAATCGATTCTTTAGTCAAAAAATTCCATGGAACATAAACTTTTGAATTCTTTATCATGATTTTAGCTTCTCGGATCTATCATAATAAATAAATTATGTTTACTCCAGTATTGTTAACAATGAGCACTTAAACTCCCTTGATGAACAAAAATTAATCTCAGTTTCTTGAAACGAATCATATTTTTTTTTATTTACTTAAACCAATACTCAGGGGATTCCCCTGCTAATGCAGTGGAAGAAAGAGGGAGTAGTGTTTGTGGATATTTGATTTAAATTTTTGTATGTTATAAGTGACAGGAAAGACCTCAGAAAGGAGTTTGTTCCACATGCGAATTGTTCGACTGAAAAACGAATTTTCTCTGTAATGCGTTGTGCGAAACACAGGGCAATCAACAACAAACGGATGTGTTCTACGAGACAAGTGAGTATTCCGAACAAACACTCGGGTCTGGGGAATAATTTCACCTATCTCAGATGAACACCTCCCATGATAATATCGATGGAAGAGTGTCACACAACCCAGATTCAGACGATGCTCCAATGAATAAATAGAGAAAAAAAAAAGTTCAGCGAAGAGGTTGGACTTATCAACCGGGTCAGTGAATGATTGATCGTTCTTTAAAAGAGTTGCAATAAAAGACCTATCATTTTCCTTTACTCTTTTAACGAACGACCAAAAAGTCTTACTGCCCCGGGGAGCAGAAAGAACTTTGGCACGTAGACGCCGTTTGCATAGAAACTTTTCGCGTCTAAGTACCTTGGCACACTCGGTTCTCGCGTTTTTACGATGCAGATCAGTAACGACGTTCTTGTTTGAACGCCAATTACTAAACGCTTCCTCTCTGGATCTGACTGCATTTTTACAGGTCTGGTTAAACCAGCACTTATGTTTTGATTTAGCCGAAATATGCTTCATTGGAATAAAAAATTTCATTCCAATCATAATTATATTTACTACCATTTCTGCAGCGGCATCGATGTTGTCGTAGAGGAAACAAAGTTTCCAGTTGAAATGCCGATAAAAATCATTGAGCTCGGCCCAACGAGCTTTTTCATAGTGGAAAACAAAGCGTTTCGGTGCTAAGTTAGAAACGCTATGAAGAGTAGAATATGAAAAAGACGCAGAAATAGTAATGTGATCCGAATTTCCGAGAGGTGCAAATATTTTCACTTAGTACTTTTCAGGGTGAGAAGTGAGGAAGAGGTCGAGAGTATTCCGCGACTGCCCTTCAACACACGCATTGTGTGTTGGCTCATTCACCAGTTGCGCAAGATCGTTACAAAATTCAAATTAGATGTAGAAGATTTATACCAAATTTCCACTAAAATCCAACAATCTACTTTTAAATCAAGGGAATAATGAGGTATGAGTTTGAATTTATGATAACCGAATCATAATAAACTGATTGTATAATGTTATAGCACGTTAGTATGTACTCCAGTATATGGGTCTTTTAAAGTACTTTAATCAGTTGAATGTAAACATAAATGTGTGGGTTGCTTTTAATTGCACTTAAAGATTATTTGATTTTCAATTCTTAAGAAATTTCATAAAAAGAAAACATGTTGATAATACAACAATTAACCAATCTTATGTGCCGCTTTAACAAATAAAGATGAAGAACTCATTGAGCGCATGCGTCTGTTGACAACAAATAAACCAAACTACAAGAACAACAAATGCAATTCCAAAATACACTACAAGACACATACAATTTAACGAACGAACATAAAAGCAGAGCAAACAAAAGTAAAATGTACCTGTTATCAGTAGAAATTAATCAACAGAATGATGTTAAATTCACAAACATTTTATTGTTAAGAATCAAAGGTACGAGAATGAGTGTTAATGTTTTGGTATAGCGTTGGCTGGAAAGTAGGGGGACAAAACGGAACTTTAACTAACCATAGCAAACTACTTGCATTTTTAATAAGGTTTCTGTCTGGCTGCACTAAAAGCTCTTACATCTTATGACGTGTCATCCGGACTGGTCATTAACTGTGTTTAGTCCCTTAACAAACTAGGAAGGGATAACGACTGTGGGAACCTTCATCGGACCGGAACCATTCCAATTCTGCTACTGGGACATGTTAGAGAAAAATTCAAAACATGCAGTGAATCTAAGTTCATGGAACACTGGAACTTTTGAGCTGGCCAAAGGCAGACGAAAAGATTAAAAAATCATTATAGCTAAGTAGCAAAGCTGCTGCTAGCCTTGGACAAAAAGGATCACGGAATTTTAACGTCCTACCTAACTGAACATTGCAACTTACATTACATTCTTATAAAAATAAATCTGATACGTGCAGATTCTGCGAGATAGAGGAGAAGAGACCAGAATATAGAATTTGTACATGCCCAAGACTGACTGGTAAAAGGCTTCGACTTCTGGGGAGAGACTTGATATCTACCTACCAAATAGGATTCTCGGCTTTATTCTCAGGCTGCACAAAAGATCATTGTGATCGCAGTGCATAGGACCTCTTTAATTTAATCTAAGCAGCATAAAAATCTGCTAAGACACTTGAAAATTACATGGAGTTCGACTTATAAGATAATTTTATGATATTGATTATAACCAGGGACAGGACTTTCATGCACTAAAAAACTATGTTTTAGGCGCCTAAAATATGCACCAAAAAGTCTTAAAATATGCACTAAAAATCTAAAAATATGCACTAAAAATCATAAATATCCATTCGTTTTTTTACATTTATTAAAAAAAAAAATAACATAACATTTGAATTTAGTCTGGCATTGTAAGCTTAAATATAGTGTGTATAAAATGTTATTAAAAAATTAAAAATGATTTTAAAAAATTTAATAATTCCTTTAATACAAAAAAATCTTACAAAAAAAATTTTAAAAATAGCTAAAAAATACTAAAAAATAGCTTAAAAACTAAAATTTGTACAAAATATGACCTAAAAATATGCATTTATAGCGAAATAATAGCAAAATATGCAAAAATATGCATTTTAAGCAAAATATGCAAAAATATGCACTAACGAATCGATGCCATTTTAAAGCAAATTCTTTGATTCGCAAATATATTTTGTTTATGCTGTTCTATGACCAAAGGGGAAAAACATGCATTTGCATGAAAGTCCTCTCCTTGATTATAACTAAGCATTTTGGTACAGTAAGCAAGTGATTTGTTAAATCGAGCCTCAAACATAATTGAATTACAAGATCGAATTTTCTTAGATAAAACATCTACGACAATTATCAGAAAAACATATAAATAGGCAGATCTTTGCACTACATGTGACCTACGTAGCACATCAACCGCAGGGCTGGATGTAATAATGCGTTTAAGAGCCGACTACACCATTTACAGATGTAATTCGAAAAAGATCAATTGTAATTCGAAAATTCTATTTGTAATTCGAAGATTCCATTTGTAATTCGAAGATTCCATTTGTAATTCGAAGATTCCATTTGTAATTCGAATACTCCAATTGTAATTCGATGATTCCATTTGTAATTCGAAGATTCCAATTGTAATTCGAAAAAGATCCATTGTAATTCGAAAAAGATCAATTGTAATTCGAAAAAGATCAATTGTAATTCGAAAAAGATCAATTGTAATTCGTAAAAGATCAATTGTAATTCGTAAAAGATCAATTGTAATTCGAAGATTCCAATTGTAATTCGAAAAATATCAATGGAAATACAGTTGATATTTTTCGAATTACAATTGGAATCTTTGAATTACAATTGATCTTTTACGAATTACAATTTATCTTTTACGAATTACAATTGATCTTTTTCGAATTACAATTGATCTTTTTCGAATTACAATTGATCTTTTTCGAATTACAATTGATCTTTTTCGAATTACAATTGGAATCTTCGAATTACAAATGGAATCTTCGAATTACAATTGGAGTATTCGAATTACAAATGGAATCTTCGAATTATAAATGGAATCTTCGAATTTCAAATGGAATCTTCGAATTACAAATAGAGTCTTCGAATTACAATTGATCTTTTTCGAATTACATCTGTAAATGGTGTAGAAGTGTCCAAATTAACAGTTGGGCCAAAAATAGGTATTAAGTAAGGGCCTAATTTTGTAAATCACTCGCGTTGAACGCGTTACCAACGCTAACGTGAACGCGAGGTTCAAAAAAGGCAATTTTGTAAATCACTACGTTATTGCGTTCAATTATTACGTTATCACTTGAAATGTCCATTATATTAGAATCGGTGTTGCCAAACATTCTAAAATTGATAAAATTGCCTACCCATTTGTAGGGGATACACACCCATTATCGACGGGAAACACATATATGTATATAATAAGGCAACACCTGCAAAGAGAATATTTGAGAAAAAAAGAGAACAAAAAAAAGTAACATAAATTAGTTGAAAACAAGTAAGAGTGTTAAACATGTAAAAAAATTAAACAATTTTTTTTTTTTTTGACAGGGGCGTTTTTTTAAGGGGGAAAGGTAGGGGGGGGGGTCGGTGAGCTGGGGTGACTCATTGCCCCTCACCGTATATGTTTACAAGTTCATCTTTCTCTGCTTTGTGCACTAAAGTATTATAGTTTTATAATTATTTAAATAATTTTTTTTCCACGCCATTAAAAGAGGGGCGGGGCAGAAAAGCGGCAATTTTTTTTGATCCCCTGGGTCCAAGCGCAGGACTATAAACTTCTACAAACATAAAAATGTCTCATTTGTTTCACAAAAATACAAAAAAATGTCTAAAAAGTTGTAATTTTTAAGAGGTTTTCCGAACTTAACCTGCCTAGTACCATAAGACATATTTATGCCAAACTTGAGGGCTCTAGCTATTTTAATTTGGACTGCATCGTGTTAACTACAGACGGACGGACGGACATCGTTAGAATGTCTTAGAATCGATCACTGATCAATAATATATATACTTTATGGGGTCCCCGACCGATATTTCGATGCGTTACACACGGAATGACAAAGTGAGTATACCCCCATACTGTGGTTGGAGGGTATAAAAAAACAACAAAAATCACAACGAGCAGCTTAGCTGTTTTCGATGTTTTTCTTCTGCCGGAGGAGTTTTTTTTACACATTTATTACTTTTTTATTGTATGTTTACATATTCCAACATTATTTATTTATTTTTTGCTATTTAAAAGCATATTTGTTACATCAACGCCCCAAAATTTCAAGTGACCATTTTGACACTTCAAGTGATGGAAAAACACTCTCTCGCGTTTTACAAAATTCCGTTTGCCATACAATTTGTTCTCAAAACACGTAAGTCAACGCGAAAATAACAGCTGTTCAGTCCTCGCGTTTTAAAAAAAAAATAGAAAATTGTCCAACGCGAGGTGAAAAGGCGCGTTGCGTTTTACAAAATTAGGTCCTTAGATTTTTGCTGGCTGAATTCTTGTGGGGGCGATCAAAGACAACTCTGAATATCAAATCTAACGGCAAGACAAAATTGATCAATAAATTTCATTGTTTAGCAACCGAAACGCTTTCAATTTCGCAGTTCATTCAGTTACCGATCATTATAACTGCTGCTTTATTTAGTAACAAATGTAAAATTTGGCACTCGGAATCGTCTTCGATTACCGCTACTAAATTCCGGCATCAACAACATTTTTTGAAAATTCTTCCGTTTGGACCAATAGCACCTTTTGGCGAAACAGTTTATTCGGGCACTAGCAATTATTCTGGTAGCGGAAGGTGCAACAAAGGAATCTGCATTAAGTTTAAGAGCGTCGGGACAATATAGGTATAGATAACCTGACCAACTTTTTTTTTCTGAAAAGCGGGATGGAAAGGTTTAAAAAGCGGGATTTTGGTTTAAAAAGCGGGATTTTTTTTATATCCTCCACTTATTGTTAGTGATAGTAAGTTTGTAACAGTTCGAAAAAGTATAAAAATTCATCCACAAAAAAAAAGATTTTCCAATGAACGACTTTCATAGCATTTATGAACAAATTCATAAAATTTATTAACTTATAAACTATAAACAAGAAAGGAACTTGAATCAGCACAAACAACTTGGAATCAAATCAAACTACTTGCAAGAGACAGAAATAGTTGGAGAGAATTCGTTAACGCCCTATGTTCCTCGTGAACATTATATTTAAGTATATACTTGTTATATTAAGGTATAAGTACTGTACATATTTAAATAAATAAAGGACATATATATATAAACTTTTTCATAGTATTTATAAATAAATAATAATATGTGAAATTTAAGAACTATTTAACAATATTATAAATACTATGAAAAATTTCAAAAATTTAATGAAAAAGTTCATAATTTTTATGTATTTTTTCATAAATACAATGAATTTTGTTCATTGGCAAATATTTTTTTTTTCTGTGTAGTTTTCAATCGATCTTAATTTGAAGTAGTGATGTCCGTCCGTCTTTCTTGCTGTCTGTATGTCTGTTGAAAACATACTTACTTTCGAAAGAAAGTAGTTTTTAATTTTTCTGGTCAGGCTGATATTGAATTTCAGCGAAATCAGTCCAGTGTTTTATAATTTATGAGCAAAACCGTGAATTTTGGATTGGGTTCGCCTCTAATTTACGTGGTAAATAAAAAGTTAAAAACGCTTCGAAAGACATTCGTAAGCCACAAAAATAGTTTTCAAAATATGTTTGTCACTTCAAAAAAAATTGTACACTCAAAAAAGATTACATAAAAAATCAATTACTTAAAAAAAGTAAATGATCTTTTATGTAAAGTCTTCAAACAGGGTAGATTTTTTTTTAGAAATTTTAGGACTTTCGCTGCTCCTTAACACTGGATTTGTTAAACGAGATGAAATACCTGCTAATTTTGATTGAGGAAATTAAAAAAAATAATTTTGCAGATTTGATAAATGAGTCAAATTCAAAAATTATATTTTGTACTAAATTAATATGGGTTACCGATACTCGAAAATTATCAGCCTTAAACCATTATGATGTAGACTTTTTTAGAATCTTTTTCTTGTCTTTTTTGTTGGGGTTTTATACAAAAAAAAATCAAAATTTCAAATTTGTTTGAAGTTATTTTCTATTTTTTGTAGAAAAACCCTACAAAAAGACAAATATTAAAAAGAAACGGAAATTTTTTCGAGTTCCAACACAGTTTTGGGAGTAATTTCCTTTAGCTTTTTTTAAATACGGTAAGAAATTCTAAATGTTACATAAATGTTCAAAAATCGAAATACATAAATGTTCAAAAATCGAAAAAACCACTTAAAATTACTTTAGAACAATCATACCCAAAAAATAATTTAAAAAATTAAAAATATTATTATTATAAGTCAAAATGCGGGATAAAGCGGGATGAAGCGGGACTTTTGTTTAAAAAGCGGGATAGAAATTCAAGGCGGGATGAGACATCAAAAAGCGGGATAATCCCACCAAAAGCGGGATGGTTGGTCAGGTTAGGTATAGACCATATTGATGACTTGGAATGTAGTAGTGACTACATCACTCCCACACGGAATTTCTCCCAAACGGAATTTCTTCTTCGAGTTTCTCCGTGCACAGAACTTTTCGTCTTTCGAGATTTTTACTGCCACGATCTGCATATTGGAGAAGCATATTAACTGCAGTATTACTCAGGCTAAAATCTATGCCTCAAAAGGGGATGCAGAAATCGCATTCGACTTCAGAACCGATGATTTGACACAGATTGGATATTGCCAAATCATCGCTACATAGAAGAGTGTTTGATTCTCATGTCCCAATACAGTATATCGCTATGATGAGGAAAGTTGAGTCGTTATGAAGAACCATCAATACGTGCAGGTCATCCAAGGTAAATGTGAAAAATCTACAATCAAAAAATTTGAGCAAACGTTAAATAGACTACACGTTTCGAGATCTGAATGAAATCTCGTTACTCAGAATAATGATACCTCTGACATTCTTAAAGAAACCATGGACTAGGTCCTTGACCAGCCAGATGACCATAACCTTAACAAAATAATTATTTAACTCATCCTGACCTCCTTATTAATAAACTACTATATCTGTACAGGTGCCTCAAGATCTACACTGCGAATCATATCAATAAGGAATCGATTTTTTTTAATTTCATTCGAATATATCTTTTTAACGAATAAGTGGAAAAATATAAAAAATACACTGATAAGGAACATTGTCTACTAAGAAGTCAAATCACGGCAGGGTTTTCATGATTTAAAATTTTTTTCGATTGCTTCCAATTTAAAAAGCAATCCTGTTTCTAGATCATGTAAGGAATAGAATGAGCCCAAAAACAAAGAGAGTACTAGGCTATTTTGGCGGCCAAATGAAGATTTTGAGCACAACAAAAAAAGTTAAAAATTTTTAACAACATTTATTTCGCTTCAAATGTAGAAATTTTTGTATCAGAAAGTGAAATTAAAATCCCTGGCCAATTCAAGGCGATTTATAAAAGTTTGTAGCCGATTCGCAGAATTTTTCGCCATCCTATGATATATGTTGTCAGCTCCCTCACTAGTTAATAAGTTAAGTTAAATGCCTCTCAAATCCGATGGCATTCCGGCTTCCCAAATCCAGGTACATAGAAAGTGCAGTATTTAAAAAAAAAATGCTGTTATGTCTTTTTTCATTTTAGCCAGCTATATATTGTGGATTTGTTTATTGTTGTTTAAACACTTTAAAGTGCTTTTCATCATTCTTTACATACATCATAAACATGTACCTAAAAGTACATATCTGAACATACTCGTATATAAATATATCGGTACAACAATTTTTTTAATGCTGTTGTTCTCGTTGAGGCATGAACTCCTTATGATATTGTTGTTTGTTTATTTTTATAAATAAAAATGAAAAAACATTTTCTATAAACATTTGAAGTGAAGTTTTTGTTTTTGTTTTTATAAAATTTTCTTTTTGTTTTAAAAAAAATATATTTTTTATAAAATTTTTACTTTAAGGGGGATTTAAACGAAGAAACAGCCTTAATGTGAGACATTTTTAAACAGCTACGAAATGCTTTTTAAATAATTGTTTTTATTATTTGAAAGAAAAACCATTTTAATTATTTTTTAAATTTTATAACACGAAATTCGGTCAACTGGAATTGCCAGTGCTGCCACTCAATTGCAGAATGTTTTTTAAAAGGACAAAATCGGCTGCAGTTGTACAGTTTAAACTACTGAACCGATTTTGATGATTATTTTTTTTTATTTGTAGATAATTAAATTCTCTATTACTTACCGTGCCCATTTTTTTTTTGAAAAATATCGATTTTTGTTTAAGGTATGCTAATGTAAATTTTAAAAGAATGGACAAATTTACTTTTCTTCTGTAAAAATTTTCTGTAAAAAAATTCTAAAATTTTGAGACATTTTTTCTATTTGAAAATAATTTATATGGAAAAATTCTTAGGTACTGAGACATTTTTTCCGTTAAAAATGAATCTCTGATTTAAATAAATTTTTTTTAGAAAAACTCTCAAATTCTGAGACAATTTTTCTGTTGAAATGTTCTTAGATTCTGAGAATTTTTATCTTTAAAAAAATTGTCATATTCTGAGGCATTTTTTTAAAGAAAAATTCTTAGATTCTAAGACATTTTTTCTTAAGTAAAATTTTTAGATTCTGAGACAATTTTTTTGTAGAAAAATTCTTAGATTCGGAAACATTATTTCTATACTAAAATTCACAGATTCTGAGATATTTTTTCTAAAGTTTCTTAGACATTTTTTCTATAGAACAAATCATTGATTCTGAGACATGTTTTCTAAAGAAAAATTCTTAGTTTTTTAGACATTTTTTTCTAAAGAAAAATTCATAGATTATGAGGCATTTTTACTATAAAAAAATCTCAGATTCTGAGACATTTTCCCTATAGAAAAATTCTCAGATTCTAAGACATTTTCAGATTCTGAGGAAATTTTTCTAAACAAAAATTTTCAGATTCTGAGATTTTTTTTTTTTTTTTAGAAAATTCTCAGATTCTGAGATATATTTTCTATAGAAAAATTCCCAGATTCTGAGATATTTTTTCTATAGAAAAATTCTCAGATTCTGTGATATATTTTCTATAGAAAAATTCTCAGATTCTGTGACATTTTTTCTATGGAAAAATTCTCAGATTCTGAGACATTTTTTTCTATGGAAAAAATCTCAGATTCTTATCGGATTCTCAGACTATTTTAATATAAAAATTCTCGGATTCTGAGACATTTTTTCTAAAGAAAAATTGTCAGACTCTGTTACCCAATTCACACCTGAGGTGAAATCTCCTTCGAACGAGATTTCGATCATACGTTAGTGTATAAAATGATACACTACCGTATGATCGAAATATCGTTCGAACGCAATTTCACCTTAGGTGTAAGTGGCCCTAAGACATTTTTTGTTTACAAACATGTTCAGGTGCTGAGACATGTTTTCTATAGAGAAATTCGCAGATTCTGACACATTTTTTCTATAGAAAAATGCTTAGATTCTGAGACATTTTTTCTACAGAAAAATTCTCAGATTCTGAGACATTTTTTATAGAAAAATTCTCAAATTCTGAGAGATTTTTTCTATAGAAAAATTCTCGGATTCTGAGTAAATTTTGCTTTAGAAAATGCTCAGATCCTGCTACAATTTTTCTATAGAAAAATTCTCAGATTCTGAGAAAATTATTCCTTAGAAATTTTTGTCATTTTTGGTAAAGAAAAATTCTCAGATTTTGAAAAAAATTTTCTATAGAAAAATTCTCAGATCCTCAGAATTTTTTTCTGCAAAAACAAATATCTGATTTAAAGAATTTTTTTCAATAGAACAGCTCTTAGATTCTGAGAGTTTTTCAATAGAAACAATTTTTTATAGAAAAATTCTCAGGTTCTGAGACATTTTTTATATAGAAAAATTCATAGATTCTGAGACATTTTTTCTAAAAAAAAATGTTTTAATTCTGAGAAATTTTTTCTATAGAAAAATTTTTAGATCCTGAGACATATTTTCTATAGAAAAATTCTGATATTCTGAAAATTTTTTTCTTTAGAAAAATTCTGAGATTCTGAAAATTTTTTTCTTTAGAAAAATTCTCAGATTATTAGACATTTCTTAAGTTTTGAGACATTTTTTTTATAGAAAAGAAATCAGCCTCTGAGATATTTTTCTATAGAAAAATTCTCACATTCTGGGACATTTTTCTATAGAAAAATTGTCAGATTCTGAGACATTTTTTCTACAGAAAAATTATCAGATTCTGAGACATTTTTTCTACTGAAAAATTCTCAGATTCTGAGACATTTTTTCTACAGAAAAATTATTTTTTCTATAGAAAAATTCTCAGATTCTGAGAAATTTTTTCTCTAGAAAAATTCTCAGATTCTGAGACATTTTTTCTATATAAAAATTCTCAGGTTCCGAAAATTTTTTTCTGTAGATTCTGATACATTTTTTCTAAAGAAAAATTCTCAGATTTTGAGACAATTTCTCTATAACAATTTTTCTATAGCAATATTTTCAGATTCTGCGACATTTTTTCTATGGAAAAAAATTCTCAGATTCAAAAACATTTTTCTATAGAAAAATTCTAAGATTCTTAGACATTTTTTCTATAAAAAATTCTCAGATTCTGAGACATTTTTTCAATAAAAAAATTCTCAGATTCTGAGACATTTTTTCTATAGAAAAATTCTCATTTTTTGTATAGAAAAATTCTCAGACTCTGAGACATTTTTTCTATAGAAAATTCTCAGATTCTAAGACATTTTATCTATAGAAAAATTATAATTTTTTCTATAGAAAAATTCTCAGATTCTGAGACATTATTAATATAGAAAAAATTTTCCGATCTTGAGACGTGTCTATAGAAAAAGTCTCAGATTCTGAGATATATTTTCTATACAAAAATTCTCAGATTTTGAGACATTTTTTTATATAGAACAATGGTCAGATTCTGATTAAATTTTTTCTATACAAAAATTCTTTGATTCTGAGACATTTTTTCTATAGAAAAATTCTCAGTTTCTAAAACATTTTTACTATAAAAAATTTCTCAAATTCTGAGACTTTTTTTAATTTTTTCTATAGAAAAGTTGTCAGATTCTGAGACATTGTTTTTTAAGAAAAAATTATTAGATTCTAAAACATTTTTTCGTTAGAAAAATTCTAAGATTCTGAGTATTTTTTTTCTATAGAAAAATTCTCAGGTTCTGAGACATTCAGATCTGAATCCTATAGAATACCTTCCTTGTTAAACATTTTCTATAACCCAATAAGCTAAAACTTTGCAAGTAGCTGTCAGTTAGCCAGCCAACAAGTCATTTCTTATAATTATGAACACGCATTTGTCTGTTTTAAATTTGCATGTTGAAATATTTAAGATTTCAAGTTAAAGTGTCTAATGTAGGCGTATTACATGTGACAAGGATTTTTTGTAATAAAACCTTTTTTTATATTTTTTGACATACAGATGCCGCCTTTGTTTTCTTTTATTATTTTAAATATCAGACCATCATCATGCATGCTTTTCATGTTCATGAAAATGTGACAAAAGTCAACAATAACAAATAAAGTATGTAGTCGTAACAACCACGCATTTTGCTGTTATGGATTTAATACTTTTAAATCGCTTTATTTTACTTATTATCGTGATCTAGTTTTTTTGCACTCCTTTTTATTTCCTATTTGCCTGTTTTTGTTTTTTTTTTTTTTTTTGGTTTTTTTCCTTTTGGCGGAAAACAAAATCTATTTAAAAATTTATCAAGATACACGTTTTGCATCTACCAAAAGAAAATGTACAATTTAGATTGTAAAATGTTCTGTTAAGTGTCTGTTGTTACTATTAATTTGTGTTGTGCCACAATTTTTCGATTGTCAGTTAAGGTTTTGTTTTCCAAAAATTTGTTTTAGATTGAAATCATTTAATAGCTTATCACTTAATTTGGTTGTGCAAATTTTTACTTAATAACTTAATTACTTCTTTCTTTCTTTCTTTCTTTCTTTCTTTCTTTCTTTCTTTCTTTCTTTCTTTCTTTCTTTCTTTCTTTCTTTCTTTCTTTCTTTCTTTCTTTCTTTCTTTCTTTCTTTCTTTCTTTCTTTCTTTCTTTCTTTCTTTCTTTCTTTCTTTCTTTCTTTCTTTATTTCTTTCTTTCTTTCTTTCTTTCCTTTTTTCTTTCATTAGTCTTTGATTGTGAAAGTGTTTCCTAGTTTAGCTATTTAGTACTAAAACTAACATCTAGCCAGCATTTTTCGAAAAATTTTAGTTTAGCACAAATTTCGGCAAAATTTGCTGTTTTTATGTGATTAGAGATTAGATTTTTTTTTGTATTGTGTCTAAAAATTTCCCACATAAAATCATTTATTTAACATCAAATAATTATGACAACAACCTGTTATTAAAACAAAACTTTAAAGACTCATTTGCTTTTTTTGCACACGCACAATTTTAACAGCAACATTTTAAAGCAAAAAAACAACGCGATGGCAACACCTATTTTTAACTAATTGATTCTTTTATATCGGAGATACTTATTTATACAAAAAAATCATAATTATCAATAAGATACAATAAATATGAAACCTTATTAAAGGGGTTCTACAACAAATGTCCCAAGAAAAAAAAAAAAGATTTCAGAAATTTAATCTTTTTGAAAATAGATTGTAAAACATTTTTCAAATCGACAAGTTCTTAGTTCTGAGACATTGTTTTTAATAAAAATTCTTACACTCAAAATAATACATTAGTAGATTTACTAACTTTTTTTGCTAATTGTTGTTTTTTTATTTTTAGTACCAAAAGGTACATAAAAATAAAATGTATTTATTCGGCCTTTATATATGTATATGGGGCATTCCAAGCCAAATCACTCACTTTTAGACCCGACCCCTTTCGATTTATTTTATTTTTGGATATGTTTTAGTCCTTATTAAATGCAACTTGGACACCAATTTTCAGCCTTTTATTCCAAGATGGTGTTGAGTAATCAATTTTTCAAAATGGCGATTTTCTCCAAAAAATTAAAAAATTGAAATTTTTAATTAATTTTGACCATTAAAAAATATAGGGGTAATTCCAAAAATGTTCGCCCACTGTTCGGAAACATGCCTTTGGACGCCACTGAGAATTTGGCTCATAGATATCCACGTTTATATGAGATATGTTGCATTTTTGGATTTTCAAAATTTGCTGTAGTTTTCAAATTATCGCTGGTCAAAGTTCGACTTTTTTAGCAAAAGTCAGAAAAATACATGACGTTTAACGTGCTCTAACTTTTTAACTAGTAATCCGATTATCACAAGTAATGGCTCATATGAAAGCTTAATTCTTCTTCTTTTAGGAAATATTTTCAAAAGCATACGGTTTTTTTTTTCAGAAGTGTTGCAAAATTTCAAAAACATTTTTTTTTGCGAATATTTAAAAAAACACATCTTCGATTTTTTAAAAAAAAAGTTTGGTGATAAACAATACTGTTTTGTACAACATATCCAAAATTCAGAGTGGGATCCCAATGGGATCAAAAAATATTCTGGTTTTAGTACGAAGTTCTTAAATTTTACCTTAGAAAATTAAAATTTTATGTTTCTTCAATATAAAAATTTAAATTTTCAAAGAAAATTATACTTTTAAAATTTTGAAAAACATTCAAAACATTAGAAATTTAAATTTTCTAAGGGAAAAATATGAGAACCTCGTACTTAAAACAGAATAGTTTTTGATCCCATGGAGATCCCACTCTGAATTTTGAATATGTTATACAAAACATTGTTATTTTTCACCAGAATTTTTTAAAAAAAATCGAAGATGTGTTTTTTTAAATATTCGGAAAGAAAAAATGTTTTTGCATTTTTGCATCATTTCTGTAAAAAAAACTGTGTTATTTTAAAAATATTTTCTAAAAGAAGAACCCCAGCTTTCATATGAGCCTAAATTTGTGAAAATCGGGTCATTGGTTAAGAAGTTACAGCTCTTTAAACGTGATATTATTTTTCTTACTTTTGCTTAAAAAGTCAATCTTTGACCCGCCATAATTCGTTAAATACACCAAATGTAAAAAAACGATATATGGTACATATATCATATTTATGAGGGATATCTATGTGTCAAGGCTCAAATTAATCTGAGACACCATTTCCAAAAATGACTAAAATTTGAGCTAAATTTTTTGGAATGGCCCATAGATATTCTAAAAAAAGTTGGACAACGTTTTGTTGGTATTTAAATGTAGTTTTAGAAAAAAAATATGAAAAAATTATTCGAAGTAATTATCACTTATTTTTTGACGTTTAAAAATTAAAATCGACTTTTTTAAAAAGTCTGAAACCTTCGATTTTTTTGTAAAACACTTTAAAAATTCTACTCTAAATTACGCAACTTTTAAGCCATAACTCGAGATGTGATCACTATTCTTTCTATTTTTTTTTAATTTTTAAAATTGCACCTTTTATGTTTTGGCTCTGATTTATTTTATATGGAGCTCCAAAAAAAAAAAAAAAATTGGTAGATACTGACCCTAACTTACCCTAAATATATTCATTTGGAGGTAAATATACGTCTCACAAAAATTTAGGACGATCGGACATGTGTAAGGCGTTTAGCATGGTCCTTGAAGTTTAAAAAACGGATTACAAGGAAAAATATGATTTTTTTTCTGTTTTCGCAATTTTTTTGCTATTTTAAGTTAAGTTTTATTTCAAGTAATTACAGAATTATGATGTGGAGTAAAATGCCTTTCTAATAAGGTACTAAAAACTAAAATCGGTTGAAAATCAGCCAAGTTATTACAACTTCCCCAGGTATCTAGCGTGTGCCATACAACTTGATTAAAAAATACGAGTCCCTTTTTTTAAATTTATTGAAATTTTCTACTGTAATAACATTTTTTCATTATTCATGTTTCAGTGTAATATTTTTTTGGCTTTTCCAAATTTTAAAACAAAAAAAACATATTTTTTTTTAAATAGAGATTTCAAAAGGGTGTTTAAATGCAGGCATTTTTAGCACTAATTTAAAAAATGTTAGCAAAACACAATATGAAAAATACTTGTCATCTAATTGCATTTGAACTTGAAGAATAAAAAAATGTTATTACAGTAGAAAATTTCAATGAATTTCCAAAATCGTATTATATTGCTTAATCAAGTGTTCTGCCATAAGTTAGATGCCTGGGGAAGTTGTAATGACTTGGCTGATTTTCATCCGATTTCAGTCTTTGGTACCTTATTAGAGAGGCATTTTCCCGTATTATAATTCTGTAACCACTTGAATTAAAACTTAACTTAAAATACCAAAAAAATTGAGAAAACAGAAAAAAATTCATATTTTTCCTTGTAATCCGTTTTCTAAACTTCAAGGCCCATGCGGAACACCTTATCCATGTCCGATCGTTCTTAATTTTTGTGAGGCGTATTTTTGCCTCGAAATGAATATATCTAGGGTAAGTTAGGGTCAGTATCTACCAATTTAGTTTTTTTGGAGCACCATATAAAATAAATCAGAGTCAAAAAATAAAAGGTGCAATTTTCAAAATTTAAAAAAAAAAATTGAACAAATTGCGATCACATCTCCAATTATGGCTTAAAAGTTGCGTAATTAAGAGTAGAACTTTTAGACGTTTGTAAAAAAAAATCGAAGATTTCGGACTTTTTCAAAAAGTTGATTTTAATTTTTAAACGTTAAAAAATAAGTGATAATTACTTCGAATAATTTTTTTAATATTTTTTTCTAAAACTACATTTAAATACCAACAAAACGTTGTCCAACTTTTTTTAAGATATCTATATTTTTAACTGGTCAAAATTAATTGAAAATTTTAATTTTTCCATTTTTTTTTGGAAAAAATCGCCATTTTGAAAAATTGATTACTCAACACCATCTTGGAATAAAAGGCTGAAAATTGGTGTCCAAGTTACATTTAATAAGAACTAAAACATATCCAAAAATAAAATAAATCGAATGGGGTCGGGTCTAAAAGTGAGTGATTTGGCCTGGAATGCCCCATATATATTCGATTAGAGTTTTATTCTAGTTCGAGGCCCAAAAATATTTCTATATATGATATTGTCATAATAGAGTATTTTTAATTTATTGCTTTAAAAAAGTTACTCATCTCTATTATGACAATATCATATATAGAAATATTTTTGGGCCTCGAACTAGAATAAAACTTTTTTTGCTAATGCTAGTAAGCTAACCTTTATTTTTAGTTGAGATTAGCATGTTAGCAACAATATCTTGTAAACTTCATTTAGCGCATAAGCACTTTTAATCAAAATTTGAATTATTTTTTTTTGCTAAATTTAAAATTGAGTTGACCAAATTTTTACAAGCTTTTTTTGTAAATTAATTGTAATTTTTGAACCCTAATGGGTCCTAACTTTGGATCCAAAAAGTTAGAATTTCCAAAAATTTTCAAATGCTCATATCTCGGTAAATATTGCCGACACAACAAAAATTCCAAAAGCATTTTTGTAGCTCTCAACACGTAGAACAAGACCGCAAAATAACCAAAAGTTCTCCGAGTAATATTTTGAAGTTATCGAGTTTTTTTCTTCAAATGTATATGAACTAAGTTAAAGTAAAAAAAATTTAGTTAACTAATTTTTGGCAAAACATTTTTGCTAACTTTACCAAAAAAATTGTGGGTTCAAAATCAGCAAATTTTCTTGTAGGCTTACAAGCTTTTTTTGCTAGCATTACAGTTTTTTTTTTTGAGTGTAGATTCTAAAAGTAGAAAAATCTCAGATTCTGAGACATATTTCGTATAGAAAAATTCTCAGATTCTGGGACACTTTTTGTTTAGAGAAATTCTTTGATTTTAAGATATTTTTGATATTGAAAAATTCTTAGAATTTGAGATAATTTTCAGATTCTGAGACAATTTTCGTTTAGAAAACATTTATATTCTGATACATTTAAAGTGTAGACAATTTTTCAGATTCTGAGACATTTTTCGCAGAAAAAAATTCTCAGGTTCTGTGAAATTTTTTGTATAGAAAAATTCTTAGATATAGCATATAGAAAAATTCTCAGATTCTGTGATATTTTCCATTAGAAAAGATTCTCAGATTCTGATATATTTTTCACATAGAAAAATTCTCAGACTTTAAAATAGAAAAAATTCTTAGATTCTGAGATATTCGACATATAGAAAAATTCTCAGATTCTGTGATATTTTCCATTAGAAAAAATCTCAGATTCTGATATATTTTTCACATAGACAAAGAAAATTTCTCAGATTCTGAGACAATTTTCGTATAGAAAAATACTCAGATTTTGAGTCATTTTTTATATGGAAAAATTTCATTTAGAAAAATTCTTAGATTCCGAGACATTTTTCATATAAAAAAATTCTCAGATTCTGAGACATTTTTCGTACAAAAAAATTCCTATATTCTAAAACATTTTTGTATAGAAAAATTCTCAGATTCTGAGACATTTTTCGTATAGAAAAACTCTCAGATTCTGAGAAATTTTCGTATAGAAAAATTCTTAGATTCTGAGACATTTTTCGTATAAAAAAATTCTCAGATTCTGAGACGTTTTTCGTATAGAAAAATTCTCAGATTCATTTTTCGTATAGAAAAATTCTCAGATTCTGAGATATTTTTCGTAAAGAAAAATTCATAGATTCTTAAACCTTTTTCGTAAAGATAAACTCTCAGATTTTGAGACATTTTTGAATAAAAAATTCTCAGATTCTGAGTTTTCATATAGAAAAATTCTTGGATAATGAGACATTCTTCGTATAAAAAATTTTTCAGTTCTGAGAGTTTTAGTATCTAAAAATATTTTAATTTTGAAACATTTTTCGTAAAGAAAAACTCACAGATTGTGATACGTTTTTCGTATGGAAAAATTCTCAGATTCTGAGATATTTTTCATAAAGAGAAATTCTCAGATTGTGAGATATTTTTCATATAGAAAAATTCGCAGATTCTAAGATATTTTTCATTAGAAAAACTCTCAGATTCTGTGATATTTTTCTTTAGAAAAATTCTTAGATGCTGTGATATATTCCATTAGAAAAAAATGCAAACTTTGATATATTTTTCATATTTCTCAGATTTTGAGAAATACTTCGTATAGAAAAATTATAAGATTCTAAGGCATTTTGCAAATAGGAAAATTTTCAGATTCTAAAACATTTTTCGCATTTTTTTTTTGTTTTAAATTCTCAGATTCTGCAAAAAGTTCTCAGATCTTGAGACATTTTTTGTAAAGAAAAATTTCCAGATGGTGAGACGTTTTCGTATAGAAAAATTCTCAGGATCTGAAACATTTTTCGTATAGAAAATTCTTAGATTCCGAGACATTTTTCATATTGAAAAATTCTCTGATTCTGAGACATTTTTCGTATCGAAAAATTATCAGATTTTGAATTTCAGATTTTCGTATAGAAAAATTCTCGGATTCTGAGACATTTTTCGTATAAAAAAATTCTCAGATTCTGAGACATTTTTCGTATAGAAAAATTCTCAGATTCTGAGAAAATTTTCGTATAGAAAAATTCTTAGATTCTGAGACATTTTTCGTATAAAAAGTTCTTAGATTCTGAGACATTTTTCGTATAGAAAATTCTCAGATTCTGAGACATTTTTGGTATAGAAAATTTTTTAGATTTTTAGATTCTCAGATTCTAAGACATTTTTCGTGTAGAAAAATTCTCTGATTATAAGACATTTTTCGTATAGAAAAATTCTCAGATTTTGAAACATTTTTTCATATAGAAAAATTCTTAGATTCTGAGACATTTTTCGTATAAAAAAATTCTTAGATTCTGAGACATTTTTGGTATAGAAAATGTCTCAGATTTTTAGATTCTCAGATTCTAAGACATTTTTCGTGTAGAAAAATTCTAGGATTATGAGACATTTTTCGTATAGAAAAATTCTCAGATTTTGTAACATTTTTCATATAGAAAAATTCTCAGATTCTGAGACAGTTTTTGTGTGGAAAAGTTCTCGAATTCTAAGACATTTTTCGTACATAAAATTCTCAGATTTTGAGACATTTTTCGTTTATTTCAGATATTACACAGAAAATGAAATAGTCAAATTTAAATCAACAAACAGCAATTGTAAATCAACCAAACATGATATCAACCAAACATTTAATAAAAACGGTCGGCTGTTAGTCTATAACACAAACTTTGATTTTGTTTTCAACAAACTCAGTCAAGTAATTTTATTTGACTGAGTTTGTTGAAAAGTAATTTTATTTCATACGGTACAATGGACTATTTTAAGTCTGAGCGCCACGGACTTGCCTAAAAATTTACCTATTTTTAGGCTTGTACAATAGAGTGGCTCGTTTTTGGGCTTTTCTCTCTGATCAAAGAGTAACTCACATGCAAAATATCACTCCGATCGGAGTTTATCTTCTGTCTCCACTTTGAGCCTCAAAATTGGGGTTTTCGCCAAAAAGGACTTAAAAAAAAAAAAAAAAATAAATTTAAGTTTTTTTATTAAAATAATTAAAAAAATATTTTTGTATAATATTTGTTCGTAAATACTTAAATATGAAATTTAAAGATTTTACGGTATCATTATCCCGTTCAAACTTGATACCAAAAAAATGACATGATTTTGGGGGCGTTCTCTAAACACCTTTTTTCAAAATTTGAAAATTTTATTAAAAAAAAATTTTAAATATACCATTTTTTCTTTCTGAGTTCATTAAGAACACCTTGGAGAAGAAAAATGTGAAATATGGCGGATATCCGTCGAGCGACTTTTCGAGAATCGCTTGGGGAAGTAAGCGGATTTCAAGGAAATGTTGGTTTTATCAATAATTTGGATTAATAAAATCTTATAAATTTCATTTTTGTGCAAATTAACGGTTTTTTGGTGTCGTGGCATTCTATTAGATAACTTCAAGTCTGTCATGAAATCTTACAGATCTAGGACGTCTTAAACCCACATTGGCTGGGGGTCAAAAATGACACCCGCGGAAAATTTGAAGTTTGAGCTCTCATTTTGTGCTATAAACAAGTATAAAATGGCTTTTGTGTTTTTTACCCCAACTGTTATTTCGTATTATTATATTATCTTTAAAAAATCGTTAACCCTTCTTGGTAGGGGGTTAAAAATTCCCCATTCAATAAAAAGTATATATTTTTTCATATAAAATTAATTTGTGGCAAGCTATTAGATAACTTTAAATCAGCATATAAATCTCACATATTTAAAATATCTTTAACCCACATTGGCCAGGGGTCAAAAATGACCCCGGAAAAACTTTTAGGCATAGTGCTTGAATTTTTTGATATCAACAAAATATATATTTTTTATTGAATGGGTCATTTTTGACCCCATACCAAGAAGGGTTAACGATTTTGTTAAAGATAATATAATAATACGAAATAATAGTTGGGGTAAAAACACAAAAGCCGTTTTATACTTGTTTATAGCTCAAAATTTAAGCTCTAAACTTCAAATTTTATTTGGGGGTCATTTTTGACCCCCAGCCAATGTGGGTTAAAGACGTCCTAGATCGGTAAGATTTCATAACAGACTTAAAGTTATATAATAGAATGCCATGACACCAAAAAACCGTTAATTTGCACAAGAATTAAATTTATAAGATTTTATTAATCCAAATTATTGATAAAACCAACATTTCCTTGAAATCCGCTAACTTCCCCCCGCGATTCCCGAAAAGTGGCTCGACGGATATCCGCCATATTTCACATTTTTCTTCTCCAAGGTGTTCTTAATGAATTCAGAAAGAAAAAATGGTATATTTAAAATTTTTTTTTAATAAAATTTTCAAATTTTGAAAAAAGGTGTTTTGAGAACGCCCACAAAATCATGCCATTTTTTTTTGTATCAAGTTTGAACGGGTTAATGATACCGTAAAATCTTTAAAATTCATATTTAAGTATTTACGATCAAATATTATACAAAAATATTTTTTTAATTATTTTAATAAAAAAAAAATTAAATTTTTATTTTTTTTTTTTTAAAAAGTCCCTTTGGCGAAAACCCCAATTTTGAGGTTCAAAGTGGAGACAGAAGATAAACTCCGATCGGAGTGATATTTTGCATGTGAGTTACCCTTAGGGGACCGACACTTTTGGCGGGTATTAGAATTTGATCAGAGAGAAAAGCCCAAAAACGAGCCACCCTATTGTACAACCCACCCCCTCAATTTTATTTCAAAATTTGTTATCCTGTCAACAAATAGTTTTTCTGTTTGTTGGATTTCTTTGTTAAAAACAAAATAAATTTTTTTACGTTTGTCAGATCAACAAATTGTGTTTGTTGAATTTCTTTGTTGAAAAAAAATTTAAGATTTTGTACGTTTGTCAATACAATTAATAATGTTAGAGAACTATTACAAACTCGTTTATCAATTGTTTTTAATTTTTTTTTTTTTCAACAATCAATATTTACAAACGAGCACTTTCATTGAAAAAGTTATTGTATTCACAAATATGGGGGTCAATATAACAATTCGTTTTTTTCTGTGTAGGATATTTTTCTTATAAAATAAGTTCCAGATTTAAACATTTTGCGTATAGAAAAATTCTCATATTCTGAGACATTTTTCGTATAGAAAAATTTCCAGATTCTGAGATATTTTTCACATAGAAAAATTCTCAGATTCTGAGACATTTTTTATATAGAAAAATTCTCAGATTCTGAAACATTTTTCGTTAAGAAAAATTCTCAGATTCTGAGGCACTTTTCGTATAATAAAATTCTCAGATTCCGACATATGTTTCGTAAATTCTGTAAAATTTTAATAGAGAAAAGTTTTTCGATTTTAAGATACTTTCGATCAATAAATTCTGAGACAATTTTCGTGTAGAAAAATTCTCAGATTCTGAAATATTTTTTATGTAGAAAAATTCTCAGATATTTTTTTTTAGATATTTTTTATATAGAAAAATTGCAATATTCGGAAATTTTTAAGAAATTGCGATGTTTTTCATATAAAGAACTTCTTAGATTCCGAAATTTTTTTTCATGTAAAATTATTCTCAGTTTCTGAGATATTTTTCACATATACAAAATCTGAGATATTTTTCGTGTAGAAAGACTCTCAGATTCTGGGACAATTTTGATACAAAAAAATTAGAAAATTCTAAGACATTTTTTCTTATTGAAAAATTCTCAGAAACAGAGAAGTTTTTTGTTTTTACAAAAATTATCCAATTCTAAAATATTTTTTATATAGAAAACTTTACATGTTCTGATATAATTTTCATATGGGAAAAAATTCTGATTCTGGCCAGCTTCAAAGAATACCTCATATATATGATATATTTTTAGAATTTCATATAACTTAAGGTACCTAAGTAGTAGAGAGATTGAAAAAAGTAGGCGTACTTAAATGAAAAAAAAAAGAAAAAAACGCTTAAAGCTATTTACACACTACGTTGTATGATTCCAGAAGAGATTAATAGACGGCTAAAAGAATGAATTCATTCATCAGTACAATCATTTCATAACAACCACTTAACACCAACCACTACCGACTTCACTTCTTTTGTTAAATCTTCACTTTAAAACTTATAATTAAATAAATATTCCGCATTTTGATGTTTTTTTGTGGCTCTTTTCTTTTTCTTTTTCTTTTACTTTGATTGACTTCAATGCCGTCCAAAATGAAATGAATTTCAACATTAAGGGCTTAAATAATTTTGGAAGAAACCAAAAAATAAAAAAAAAAAACGTCTTAATGATTTGATGTCTTTATTATTAAGTCTATAGATAGATTCAATTTTACATTTATTCGGTATTTTTTGTGGTTTTTGAATTGTTTGATTTTGTATATTGTATATTCCTGAAGGCAATTTGCTTTGTAAATTGTATTTTGTAGTGTTTGTTTTGTCTAACAAATTGTTTTATACTTTAATTTTCTTATTTTAGACATAATGTCGGTTTAAATTAATGATAATATAATACAGACATTTTAAGTGTTAAAGAATTTAAAAATAAAATAATTGTTTTAACTCATTAAGTTATTGTATAAACATTTAATTCAATTGATCTACACCATTTTCAGATGTAATTCGAATTCGGTGGGGGACATCTTTTTCTTAGCGATACATGAAAACAAAATCATTCATTAGGTTTTTTGCTCTTCAGTAATACAATTTCGTAATAGTTATTTTTTTTATATCCACGCCCCCAAAAGGGACCGATGGACCGATTTTAATGAAATTTAAACCGAGTACTAACTATGTGCCAAATTTGAGCGTCACACAGTGGGTTCGATGGTACCCAAACACGGTGAGCCTCAGCGATGTTCAGGTTGAACTTTAGTGTCGACGAAAAGTGTAAATGCAGTTCGATTTCTACATGATTAGTTGTCACAAAACTGTTTTCAGCGAAATCGTAGCTGATCGCATTCGCGAGATATCGCGAAATTAGTGATTTTATATTTTAAAAAATTTTGATATTGAAGTTTTTTAAATATTTTCAAAAACTGAGTATACAGTTTTCATTGTACTTATTTTAAGGTCACAAAACAGTAAACATCGAAATCCTATCTTCTTTAGTTCGCGAGAAATCGCGAAATAATTTTTTTGTCAATTTTTGTTTTTCAACTTTTTCTAGGTTTTTTTCAAATGTTGTGGAAAGCTGATATGCACTTTAATGTGAACGTGATCGAAGGTCATAAGGGTGTTGACATCAAAGTTGTAGGTGTACACTGTCGCAAGATATCGCGGAATTAATTATATATTTTTTATTTTTTTTTATTTTTCAATTTTGCATGTTCTTTTGAAATGGTGTAAAAACGTGGTATGCATTTTTATTTGTACATGAGGCAGCATTAAGACCATTTGAGGAATTGATAATATTGTCAACGTTTCGATAATCTTTAAAATTTTCTTTATTTGTGTGGCCACGCTATCTTCCAGTTAAGCAAATAAAGCAATTGCAATTTTCATCGTTTAGTCTGGTTTTTTTTTTGTAATTTAATGTCGGTGTAATTTGGCATTATTGGCAAGTTTCTTTTGAAAATATTATTTTCTCGCTCGGTGAGAAAATGGCGGCAAGACCTGCATATACTTACAGGATATCTAGGGTCCTTAAGATCGAAATTTCCATTTATGTGTTTTTTTAATAAATGTTCTAAACTTTTAGATACCGCAAAACCTTCATATTTTTTCTTTTTGGAATAAATTTTGTTTCCACATGGTCCGCAAACCTTCTTCCTGTTTTCTTGGTGGCTACATTTGTATCCCATCTCGGAAAATTCGGTGAATTCGGTAAACTAGTAACTCGTTTTCACATTTAATACCAAAAAATTATTTCTTATAATTCAAAATAATATGACAGTTAATAAATGGTTATGAATTATTTGAAGAAAAAGAGAGTGCATAATAATATTACAATACAAAATAAATGAAAAAAAAAAATTGAAAAATTTTTCGCGATTTTTCGCGAAAATTGGCGTCAATATATAGATTTCAGCAGTTTTACCACCTTCAGTTACGGGCAATTTAAACTGCATACCATATACTTGTCGTTACTTAATTTTTTTTTTTTGATACCAAAGAAAAAAAAGTAATTTATTAGAAAAGCTCGTACAGTAATTTTGCGATTTCTCGGGAAATTGATCGTCTATAATTTTTATGCTTGCAGTTTTGTCACCTCTAATAACCTCGAATTCAAACTGCATACCACATTTTTGTCGTTAATTGAAGTATATGTTTTTACAGACCACAAATAACACAAATTAATGAATAAATAGTAGATAAGCGAGTTTTTTTGCGATATCTCGAAGAATTAAGCAGCTAGAATTTAAATGTTAACAGCCTTATGACCTTTGATCAATAGCAAGTCAAACTGCATTTCGTGTTTTTCAACAATGTTAAAGAAACTTCTTTTATTAATCAAAACAAGAAATACCCCCAAAAAGCTGTTTTTCGCTATTTCTCGCGAAAGTGAGCAGCTATAATTTTTTTGGGGGCAGTTTTAATTTCTTCCAGCATGTTCAAATCAAACTGCTTACCACTTTTTTTTATCATTTCTAAAGAACCTGGTTTAAAATATAATAAAAAAAAAAATATATATATATATAATTACGCGATATCTCGCAAAATTTAGCACCTACAATTTTGATGTCAACAGCTGTGTGACCTTTGATCAACCACAAGTTAAACTGCATACCATGTTTTTATGAAATTTTAAAAAATCATATATGAAGATAAAAACAAAAATAAAAACAGCAAAAAAGTAATTTCGCGATTTCTCGCGAAATTGAGAAGATATGATTTCGCTGTTAACTGTGTTGTGACATGTAAATAAATACAATTAAAACTGCATACCCAGTTTTTGAAGATATTTAAAAAACTTCATTGTCAAAATTTTAGAAAATACAAAAACACTTATTTCGCGATATCTCGCGAATGCGATCAGCTACGATTTCGCTGTTAACAGTTTTGTGACATTTATTCATGTAGAAATCGAACTGCGCTTACACTTTTCGTCGACACTAAAGTTCAACCTGAACATCGCTGAGGCTCACCGTGCAAAATGGCGATTAATTCAGATAAGCAGTAGTTTTAGAATATTATATTTTTTTTATTAATGAACTAATATAAACACGTAAAAATACACATTTTGGAAAAAAAAAAATTTGGAAATTATTTTTTTTTAACCTGTTAGGCGTTTTTTTGTTTTTAGGAAAAAAGGGTTATAGTTCACAATTTTTGCTGTAATTTTGGAATGAAAAGCGATAAATTAATAAAAAAAATGGAAATTAAAGTTTACATAATGTGCTATCAAAGTAATCAAAGAAAGAACGCATAATATGTATTTATATTATTTTAAATTTTATTTAAAATCCAATTTTTGTTTTTCACAAAATCTCATAAATGTACAAATTTATCTGAAAAAAGTGATTTATGGGAATATTGTAATTTTTTTTAATGAATTATCAAAAATACATAAAAACACAGCATTCGAGAAAATTCCAATCGCGATAAACGTTGCCAAAAAATAGATGTAATTTTTTGCACCTAATTAATAAAAATTTATCATTATTTAAATTATTTTTTCTATACACGCCCCCATAAAGGAGCAGACCGAAAAAATTCGCTTTCCTGATCCTGCTTTGTTCAAATTCAGGTCGATGAACTTCATATGGCATTAAAATGTTTCATTTATTGAACAAATAAAACTTGTAAAAAAAATATTTTTCTGGGGTAGTTTTAGTTCTTCAAGGGGGAACTTTTTCCCCCCTTGTCCAATTTTGCTCGTTCAAGAACTTAATCAGGGTATGATCATTATACATATTTGTGACCAACTTCAGGATTCTATCTCTTGTTTTATGTACTTTATGGTGTGCTCAACAACAGACGGACGGACGGACACACTGTTAGTCACAGAATGTCTTAGAATCGATCAGTAATCAATAATATACACTTTATGGTATCCTAGAACCATATTTCGATGCGTTACATACGGAATGACAAAGTAAGTGTAAGCCCATACCGTAGTTGAAGGGTATAAACACACATCTAATGGTCTTGTTTAATAAACGATACCCAGACTTTTTACACAAAAACGGGAATAAAAAAGGGCCGGGCATTGTCTGTATTTTTTTCTTTTAAATAAAAGCTGATATCCTATACTTTTTTGAAATCCACAAAACTAAATCCAACTATTACTAACTTAATATGTGTGGCCCATTAAATGGGGAAAATATCCCAATTTCGGGTCCTTGTTAAAAAAAATATTAAAAATGTTAAGACCCAATTTTTATAAACAAAAAAAATTTTGTAATTTAGTTTAATACCTGTTGTTTAAGGTTCCATTATAAAAGATTTTCTTTTAAAAGATTTAATATTACTAATAATCGCTTGAATTGTAAAAAATTTTAATTTTTTTACCTTTTTCAAAGACTGCAATAATTTGCTAACTTTGACAGCTCGCCGAAAAAAAAGTAAACAACTTATTGTTAGTTTATTGATTTTGATAACTAGCGTTGCAGAATTTTATCTACTTTTACCCCATACCAAAACTTATAACAAAAACTTCATTTATAAATTTCAATTAATCGCCACTTTGGTACCATTTGAACCCAATGTGCGTCATCGGACAAAGGGGTGTAAAATGCCACATCCCTATGTATTGAATTGAAAATATTTCTGCTTGCTTTGCAGTAATGAAAAAACGGCTGAAACGATTTTAAATTAACTTTTAGCACTGTACTATATTAAACGTTGTCTTCCCGCTTCGCAATTACGCAAACTCAGCGGAACCGATTCTCCAGACGTTTCAATGATAAATGAACATGGGGTCAAAATGGCCCAGCACATTAAAAATTCTCAATATATTTTCTCGATTTCTATAAAACTTGGTATAACCATTGTGCTAGGTCAGATAATTGTTTTTTAATTAACCCATTAATGAACAACGGGTTACAATGACCCAGCATGTAAAAAAAGTCGTTGCAAAAAATATTTTTTTTTTGATTTTTTTATAAAAAGACTTAATTTTCAAAAGAGTTATTTTTTTGATTTTGCACAATAATTGTATTCAATTTTATAAAAAAGTCGAAAAAAAAATATTTTATGCAAAGATTTTTTTTTATATTTTAACCCGTTGTTCATTTATTGGTTAACTAAAAAAAATTATCTGACCTAGCACAATAGTTATACCAAGTTTTATAGAAATCGAAAAAATATATATTAAGAATTTTTAATGTGCTGGGACATTTTGACACATGTTCATTTATGGGGTAATTAAAAAAAATCAAGTAATTATTTTACTGACCTCGCACAATTATTATAACAACTTTTATAGAAATCGAAAAATAAAAAGCTATGTTAAGATTTTTAACGTACTATGCCGTTTTGACCCCATGTTCATTTGTGGGTTAATTTAAAAAAAATATATATTTTTTATGAACTCTTACAATAATTATACCAAGTTTTATAAAAAATAGCAACAAACATTTCATATTTAGGTGCCTTTTTATAAAAAAAACTCTAAATATCTCAAAATTTGAACTTTGACCCGAATTAAAACCGGGTTAATATAATTCCATTTTCCTAAAACGTTTAGGATTAAAGTCAAACATTGTTTTTAATAATTTCTGGCCCTTACTTTGCAAAATTTTAAAATATTTACCAAATTTTTTCATATTGAGTAAATTGTGGGCAAAAAAGTCATTTTCCTCGAAACCCGCTGAGTTTAAATTGATGCCTCCGCCAAACTATCCGAGGGATCCCCCCCCCAAAAATTATTTTTTTTATATGTTAACATATATTTTATAAGATTCTGTGGTTTTTTCAGCATTTTTCTTAATTTTGTTTAAGAAAATTTTGAAAAAATCAAAATATCAGTTTTGAGAACCACGCCAAATATAATGCAAGTTTTTGGCCTCACCATGAAACGGGTTAATGACATCCTAGAAAGATAGTATTTTATATCTGAGTATATATGATTAGATTAGATTAAAGAGGCCCTATGCACTGCAACCAGAAAGATCTATTGTGCAGCCTAAAAAAAAGGGTGCCCTAAATATTCAGGCTTTTGAAAAAGCCGAGAATCCTATTTGGCAGAGAGTTCCACAAGTCGGTCGGAGATATTAAGTGTCCCCCTAGATGTTGAAGTCTTCTACCAGTTAGTCTTGGGCATGTACAAAGTATATGTTCTGCTGTCTCCTCCTTTATCTCGCAGAATCTGCACGTGTCCGTGTCAGATAGATTTTTCTTTCTAAGTTGATAATGTAGGTTACAATGTCCAGTTAGGTAGGACGTTAGGATTCGAAGATCATTTTTGTCTAAAGACAGTAATCGTTTAGATACAGTGTTAGATGGAATTATGAATCTTTTGCTTGCCGCTGCCCAGCGCAATAGTTCCAATGTTCCATGAACTTAGATTCACTCCATATTTTGAGTCTTTCCTTAACATGTCCCGATGGCAAACCAAAGAATGGTTCAGGGCCAATAAAGGGTCGCCTAGCACCACAATTTGCCAAAAAGTCAGCGCGTTCGTTTTCCATATGACCCTCATGTCCCGGAATCCATACGAGTGTCAGGTCGTTATGTCGTCCTAGTTCGTTAAGTGACTCAATGCAGTTCATGACCAGTCCGGATGTCACCTCATAAGCTTTGAGAGCTTTTAGTGCAGCCTGACTGTCAGACATTATGTATATCGTCACCACAAATGCAAAACAACGTAACAACACTTTTTAGAATTTTACAGGAGAAGCAAAAAACGTTATTAAATGATAAATATTTGCAATATAAAAGACTTTTGTGAAGTGTTAGCTTAAAAAACAGCGATAAATCCATTTCTGAAATAAAAAAGTCGTTTTTGTAAATATTTTTTGAGATATGTGGGTTACGTTTTTAGTGGAATCGTGTTTTGTAAAACAAAACGACGTAACATCACAAAGTTGAATAAATTGCTAATTTTTTGGAAATAATTCAGCCATTCAGTAAGTATTGGACCGAGAGGCATGAAATTTGTAGTGGTTTTAGCTAACGTATTTTAAAGCTTAAGCTTGGAAGTTGGAGTCCAGCGGTTGAACGGGGGAGGCAGCAGAACCCCCAAAGTAGGGCACCTTTTGTATACGACCACTTAAAACAATTGCCATTTTTTTGTTTGTTATCATATTTCTTAAAAAAATATATGCGGACAATTTGCTAGTAGCGGCCTAAAAAACCTCTTTAGTGGGTGTGGTTATCTCTTATACTTTCCGAGATAGAACCATTTTGAAATTTATAATTTTAAAATTTTACCGATCCGGCTCCAGTTTTTTGCTAATAGCAAAGCCCATTTATTCCAATTTATTTTAAACTTATTTCATTTGAAAACTATATAGATTTCTGATTTAAAAAAAAAAAACAACAAACCGATATCTTGTTGTTGTCCGAAAAAACATTATTTTAAAGTTAAAAATTTAAAAAAAATACTTTTTTTTTTGTACAAAGTACCAACACTCTTTTGACTCTAGATAAAAAGTTTCGTTCAGAACATGTTGATTGTTTTTACTAGTTTGAAAGCTCGTGTAGATGAGTTTAAATCAAAAATAAAATTCGAGGTTTAAATATTGCGTCCGCCAGCACCATCCAAAATTGGCCTAATTTTGGCTGCCGCCTTTATTTTCCTTATAGTAAGGAAAATAACCCATTTTTAAGTTAAATTTAACTAAATTTTATGAAAATTCATGAAATTTTTTTCAGTGTAGCATCCTTGGGACAGTTAGGCTGCGTTTTTGACACATCGCTTTAGCTTAGTTTAAACGGGAGTTTTATTAAACTTTATTAAATTAAAACCAAGTTTAACTAAGCATTCTGTTTTTGAGTTCAAGTTTAGCAAATGTCGATTAACGCGGTATTGCCATACCAAATATCGCATTCCAATTAGAATAGTTGCCATCATCGCACATTTTTTCCATTAACATAGCAACACTAACCAGTATATTTGAAAATCAGAGGTGTTTTTTTGACATTTTGTACCTTAGTTTAACTGTCCATCATTGGTGAGTTAAACTTAAAATAAACCGCATCTCAAAAACAGAATTTGTGGTTTTAACTCAGTTTAAACCTAAAACCAATAAATTTTTCAACTCAAAAACTCAGCCTTAGAGAGATGAGAGTTAATTTTAGAAAAATTTAATTTTGTATGGATGATCCCTTCGGGAGTAACGAGAAGGAGTTAGGAAAAATATTGGGTTCTAAAAATGAATGGGGGTCAATCTTCCATTGAACTTCTTTAGAAGCGAACCCGAGGCAATCGTTGGTGCTTTTTAACCCTTTACCGCCACTTTTTTGCCAAAACAATTGCCTAGGAGTCGCTTCTAGAGGGGTGCAATGTAATCAAACCCCAATTCATTTTTACAAGCCAACAAAGATTTAAGCATACATGATTTCAAAATTTTAGATTTTTTTACATTCGTTTTTGGTTCTTAAACATTTTAAATGATTTAATACCATATTCGCATTCATTAAAACTAGATACATTTTTCGTTTTTCCAATACAATTTATCTGTCAAAATAAAACGCCGTTTAAATTTGACGTTTAACGTATGGAGAAGATGAATAAATAAACTAGTTTAAATGAATGTGAATATGGTATAATATCGTCAATATCTTCAAAAACAAAACTTAAGCATTTGCTTTGCAACTTTCAAAAAAAACTTCGAGATCTTCAAAATTTTTTAAAAATCCTTTATACTTAACATTTTTGATATAAAATCTTTCAGATTTTATAAAATATTTAAGAGTTCTTATAAAAGGTAAGGTTTTATCAACATATTTAAAGAATTTTGCTGTAGTAAAGATCCAAAAAAATTAAAGTTTTTGATCTCACTTGGTTAAAAAAAAAAATTTAGAACCCGAAGGTATCTTTATAAGAAAACGGGCCCTGTATGATTTTTTTTTGTTAACTTAAAGTTTTACCTCAGAATCAAAGGCTTTGGAAAGAAAATTCTGAAGTTTTAAATTTTTTTTTAAGTTCTTGAAATTGGTTTTGGTATAGGAAAAGTTTTAGGAAGAAACGATACATTTTTAAATAAATCTGTGTATTCTTAGGAAAAACTTTCCAATTGAACTGGTAAATTACACAGAATTTGAAACAGGATTCGAAAAACCTGCGGATCTAGCTATTTTCATTTACAAAAAAAAAAAAAAAAAAAAAAACCGACGGAATTACTGTTAAAAAAAACGGCATTTTAAAATTTAATTTCTCAAAACTAATTTTAAATAGAAGCTACGTTCTTTTTTAACAAAGCCAAACATTATGTCAATTCGATTACCAAAAATTCAAACTATTTTTACTACAACTGGAAAGTTTTGTTTACTTTTTGTATTAAAAATTTCCAGCTGTAGTAAAAATAGTAAAAAAGAGTAGATTGTCGTAACGTTATCGAACGGACCTATCAAATTAAAACAAAAAATATTTGGTTAAAAAAACGATAAATTAAAATAAAATTATACAATTTTGGAAAAATTTAAAAGATACATTTTTTGAAAATTTTATGTAAATTTTAATCAGAAATATTTATTCAATTTGTATGGTGAATGTCTTAAATATTTATGCGATTTCAATATATAAAAATATATTGAAATATCTTAATATTTGCTCGATTACATATAAATTGTGTGTGTAACACTGCTGTTACGTTGTTTTGGTTTATGAAATGCATGCACTTGCTGATACGTTTTTTTGTTTATTGTTAATAAATTCGCAATTTTTGAACTTTGACTTCCAAAATTTTCCAGAGACATGTAGTTTAGTCAAATGCATCATAATCAATCAAAAACTCGATTTTGATTTTTTTGTTGTTACGTTGTTTTGCATTTAAGGTGACGATATATGGAAATCATTTGTTTTCTTACGAAGTGATTCGGTTACACATACATGAATGGCATATAGTTCTGCCTGAAATATTGATGGGGATTTCCCCATGGGTAGAGCGCGTTGGAAATTTGGTCCGAATATCTCCGCCCCTGTATCCTTATTGGTTTGCTTGGACCCGTATACCATATTATGGAATTTGGTTCTGGGTCCCAGGTCATGTTTGACCACACGTTCCGTTCAAGGATTTTAGTGTATATATGATAGAATAGAATATAAATATCGTTTTCAATTGGTTTATTTCAATAAAATTAAAAAATTGAAGCTGATTTTCGCGTTTTAGGGGTCATTTTGTAAAAATTGGGTCATTTTGACACCGAAATTCTTACAAGGGTTAATTTTTGAAAACCCAACAATATTTAATGTATCTTCTTATACTAAAAACAACTCGTGTACCACTTCTTAACAATATATTAAAAAAACAACACCATTTATACACTGTTTTTCATCAAAATATGGCTGTTTTAAGTGTTTGACCTTTGACCTCAATGCGCCTCGTGTTAACGTTGTCTGATTTGGCTGAAATTTTTAGCATAGCATATTTAGGCCAAATGTAAAAAAAAAAAATGTAAAAAAATTTAAATTCGAAGTTTTGCAAAATAGCTACCACCTTAATATCCATTGTTCTACTTTACAAAGAATATTTTCTAAGTAAAATATGTCCTTAAGTAATAAGAAGCTTATATACACACATTTATATGTATATCAAATAGCACTTAAATATTTAAACATAAATTACTCAATATTTACACATATGTATTAGTAGACTGGCATTTTTCTGTATAGCAAAATTTTTTGTTCTCCGATTTTCAAAGTTCGGGCATTGTTTTATTCCACTAGGCCTAAACCTCATGTGCTACCAATTTGAGGCCAATCGGATTAAATTAACCCGTGGCGCCCGGCGGTCAAAGTTTTGGATTTTTGAAAAATTAAAAAAAATAAATAAAAAATAAATATTTATATCTTTTGACACATCATATTTGTTAATTTTGATGTGCTGAGCACGAATATCAACAAAATAAAAATCGATCGAACAGTTTTTGGGATATCGCTATTTGAAATTTGCAAAAAATGGCGGTTTAAGAAATTTTTTAAAAAAGTCTCAAAATTTTATTCCGCCGACCCTTTTGTAGAGCTAGAGACAATCTTTCATTTAAAACTAATTTGAGGCTAATTCGATCATTTTAAGCCATGGCGCCCTTCGAACACGAAGGGCGCCGTCTGTCTTTCTGTCGGTCCATGTAAACGGTGTAAACACGATACAGGTCGCAATTTTTATTCAATTGACTTGCAATTTGAAACTTAAGCCTTAGCCTAAGGACGAAGCCTATTGAAATTTGAAAAAATAGGTCCATATTTAGACCTAGCCCCTATACAAAGGTCCTCTTTAGCTTTTGCTAAAATGACTCTAATAACCGTACTATAATAGGTAAATTTTCGAAGTTTGGCAAGCAAACGCGTTTTGTCGTCACAAATCATCATTCCGAATTTTAAAGAAATCGGACCAGTGTTTCTTGTAGCCCCCATGCAAACCACCTTCCCGATTTTCACATAAATCTCTCATATTTCATGAAAATAGAAAATATTTATTTAGAATTTTGTTTTTGTATTTTAAACACGTACTTAAATAACCTTACAAAATCTGATAATCATCGGACCAGTTTTGGACTAAGGCCCCTTGTGAAAATTTCGCCCTATATTCAGTTAAAGCGGTTTATTGTCAATAAATAGAAGCCCATTTCACTCAAATTTGATTTGTGAGTGTTTTTTACACTTATTAAAGATTTGACAAAATATAGATCTAATCGGTCAATAGGACCCATTTTCCGGGAAACTCTGGTGTAGGGTATTATATAGTCGGTCCTGACCGACTGTAATTTTCGTATTTGTTTTTTTTTTTTTACCTTGTAAACTTTGACCTCAATGGGGCACGGATTAGAGTTATCCGATTAGGGTGAAATTTTGTCCACATCAGTTTTGAACCATGTGGAACAATGTTCCGACCCGACGATTTTCAATTTCTAAAAAAAAATCGCTCTCACATTTCGCTGCCATCCTAATATGTATGGAGATTCAAAAGAGAAAATCTACATTTTGAAAACATTTAAAACATTACAATGCAAACATTTAAGTCCGATTTAGTATTATTTACATATAAATTCAATTTAAATCAATATAAATTAGTTTTATTTTCAAATTTAAGCAAGTCCAACTAACAATAATAAACAAATACTAGTCATTGTACCAAATACTAACCATTGTACCGAATAACTAAAGTAAGTACTTACTTGTACAATTTAAACAAATGTAACAAAAACAGATTTAAGCTTTAATATCTCTCCTCTCCACTCCACCACTCGTCTTGTTGTCTCCGTCTGTATGGTCATAGAAAGTTTTGTTTTATTGCAATACTATCTATACCCAGAGATCCTAAAATAACAATTTAAAGATTTACAATTGATTCTCAATGCAATAGCATTCGTACTTATTGAAATATACAAGTATATCGGCTGCTACATGTGGCAGCATTGTTATCCTTTTGAGGAACAACAAGAAGAAGAAATCAAACAATGAATACATTACAACATACGATAGCAACAGAATGTTGAATGATATGGTTTTTTAGAAAATAAAAATAAATAAAATAACTGATTGTGAGTGTATTTGGTCAATATAGACCCAACATATGTTAAATGTATTCGCTACGTTTTCGTCAACCATAATAGCTTTTGTGGGTGCTTTGTTAAATTTTGTATACGATGTTGTTAGAAATTTTATTTACACTTTATTGCGTAGATAATATAAATTCAAACAATTTAAAAAATGGCGCCCAAGCTGGGGCCCATATTTCAAATTGAAACACGGAAACACAGAAAGATACCACCGCCAAAGAGGGGAGTCGTGCCTAATTTACGACACAAAACAACACGACTCAATAACTTAGAAGAAAAATTAAGTAAGGGTGAGAAAAGGTTTAGAAGCTAAAGAATGAAAAAGTGCTTGTTCATAATTTCTCAGCTGCTTTTACACACTTTAGAAAATCAGACAAGGGAAATCCATAGACCGTGTCCATTGACAAAATATCAGAACCCAATATCTACAGTCTAGCTCTTGAGAACGCTGGACAACAACAGACGTAATGTTTAGTTGTGTCCCCATTAGGGATGCCAAACCGGAAATCCCGAATCCCGAAATCCCGGGATTTTTCGGGATTGACAAATCCCGAATCCCGGGATTTATTTTTTTCAATCCCGGGATTTTTCGGGATTGACACATTCCGAAAAATTCAGGGATTTCGGGATTTTTTCTCAAATTTTGGAATCAAAATGTACTATTTCTTCAGTATTTGTTATCCGATAGGAACAAAATTAATATCGTTTGAAAGGTGTTTCAAATACCTTTCAAATGAGGCATTTTGGCCTTAAATTTTCTTAATTCTTGTGCCTACAATTTAATTTTTAGCTAAAATTTATTAGTTAATACACGGACACAGACTATATACAGACTCAACAGTAGAGTTTTCTACGGCTTAGGAGTGAGTGAAACAATAAAAACCTATCTGGCATCTTTTTTTTTTTTGGCGCGCTATATTAGCTTTCTCTTTCTAACCTAATTCGTAGAATAATTTGTAAATATTAACCATATGGTTTAAGACTATTTTTTTTAAAAACCTGTCACTTATGTCGAGTCTGTATTAGTCTGTGATACGGGCTTTATCTGGAAAACTGTTTTTATGGTCAAAAAATTAGTTTGGTCCGTAAAATGTTTGTTCTGTTTTTGTAAAAGAAAAAGTAATATCAGCACAGTAAAGAAAATATGTATATTTTGATTAATAGTGCCTTTAATGCAATTAGTAGTTTAAAAAAAAAAAATAATTTGGAAAAAAAAAATTTTATTAAAAATTTTGCAAGGACAAAAAAATTTTACAATATAAACACTTTCACTAATGTCCAAATATAGAAGTTTTTTTACTTTGTTTGGAACTTTCCAATTTTCATGTCAAAAAAGGATCGAAAAGACTCTTAAAAGGCAACTATTCCGATCCCGACGATTTTGATTTTCGAACAAAGAAAAATTTGCTTCGCGAAAAATCCCGGGATCCCGGGATTAGAAGTTTTAAATCCCGAATCCCTGGATTTGTAAATGTCAATCCCGTTTGGCATCCCTAGTCCCCATCCTCAAGACAAGCTGTACATAATGGGTCTAATAAGACACCTAATCTCGTCATATGACAATCACAGGCATTGTGTTCCATAATTAAGTCAGTAAGTCTGCGACAGTCTATTATTTTGAGACCGAGTAGATAATTAGCCACTTTTTTGTCTGGCCTAATCACAAAACGTTTGGTATTCTTGAATGCCAACTTATTTGACCATCATTCCATGAAAGTTGTTTTCATATGAGAGTTGATCCAACGCATCAGCCATGTAAAGCCTATACCAATCTGGCGTTCCAGATTTTGAGAAATTGTATCGGAGACAAGATTTGCCAAAGAGTAGGAAACCTCGTTTCTTCGTATTTCCATATGACCCGGAACCTACAGAAGACTAACGTTATTCCCACATGAGACCTCATTGAGTCAGCGTCTACATTCCTGGACTATTTTAGATGAAGTGAATGGAGGTTCAAGTGAAATGAGCGCAGACTGGCTGTCACTACAGATAATGATTCTCCTATCCCTCCATGTGTTTCTAATTATCCAGGTCGCCACGTCCAAAATAGCAAATACTTCAGTCTGAAATACTGTAGCCATTTTCTCCATAGCGATACAGCATTTGGTCACATCGTCCAAATACCAACCAGACCCAGAGCCATTTAAGGTACTGGATCCATCCGTGTAGAAAGTATCCGTGTTATTATACCCTACACCACACTGTGGTACAGGGTATAATGAGTTTGTGCTGATGTTTTTAACTACCCGAAATATTGGTCCTAGACCCACTTTTAAGTATACCGATCGACTTAGAATCACTTTTTGAGTCGATTTTAGATGTCCATTTGTCTGTCTGTCCATGTAAACGGGTCGCATTTTTTAATCAATTGACTTAAAATTAGAAACTTAAGCATCTTTTGGCCCAAGGACCTAGCGCCCATACAAAGGTCCTCTTTAGTTTTGGCTCAAATGACTCTAATAGCTGCATTTTAATAGGTATATTTTCGAAATTTGACATTTAATTATGTTTCATCCACACAAATCACCATTCCGAATTTTAAAGAAATCGGACCAGTTCTTCTTGTAGCCCCCATACAAACCACCTTCCCGATTTTCACATAAATCTCTCAAATTTCATGAAAATAGAAAATATTTAATTAAAATTCTGTTTGTGTATGTTAAACGCGTACTTTAATAACCTTATCAAATCTGATTATCATCGGACCATTTTTGGACTTAGGTCCCATGTGAAAATTTCGCCCGATATTCAGTTGAAGCGGTTTATTGTCAATAAAAAGAAGACTATTCCACTCAAAATTAAAAAATGTTATTACAAATCATGACAATTTTTAATACTGAGCCTTAAAACATACCGCCAAATATACTTGCAGAATTTTGAGTCAATATCCCAGCTTTTAGGGTTTTGGCCAGAAAATACCAGAAAATTCCCTATAGTGCAACGTAGGAAACTGTAGACCCGTATTTTTGTTTCTTCGCGTGATCTTGTTTGGATTGACAGACAATCCATCTCGATTGCACCCGTTGTTCATCAAATCAATATTGTAACCTGTAATGTAGTTCCCAGTCTTGCAAGATTATCGCATTTGCAATTTCCTGGAATGTCTCTATGCCCTGGGACCAGGGTTGCCAGAATTGTTGGGTACAAAGTCGTCAAAAATGCGAGATTTTTATAAAAAAAATCGTCCAAATCGTCATCCCATTTTCAAAAATCGTCAAAAAATCTTCAAAATAAAAAAGGGATATTTATCATTTATTAAAGATTAATTTAAAGACATTCAAGCGATGTCCGCCCGTCTGTTGAAGACGTGATACATTCCAATTCCAAAAGAGCTAAATCCATGCAGCTTGGCACAAATATATCTTATGGTCATTGGATGGTTCAGTTCTAAAATTGACAAAAATCAGACCAGGGAGAACAAAGTTCCCCCTTGTAAAAATAAACCTACCTCAGATTTTTTTTTACATTTTTTGTTATATTTTTAAGCATATCGTGAACCTATATTCAAAATATGCCAACTCAAATTTTACAGAAATGAGTTTCCGATGGTAAATAGCTCCCCCTATGCAATACCCATCTGTGATAAAAATTTCAGGCCAAAAAAAAAATTTCTTGTCGTTTTACATCCATTTTTGTTATTCTGCTATCTCAAAGTACATATTTTTTTGATGAAAATAAATGCCAACTCCCATTGTAAATTTCCAAAATTTTTCAAAATTTAAAAAATAAAAAAGTTAACCACATATCTTGTTGCAATTGCCATGCTGAACACGAATCTGGTAAATATTTTGATATCTAATGACTAGTTTTCGAGATATTGCCATTTTTATAATATCGGTAAATAGTGTTTGCAAAAAAAAAATTGCTTATATATATGTAACTTTCAAACTATTTATCAGATTGAAACTTTTTGGGTGGGGCGAATAAAGCCAATGATATAAGCTTTCAAAATAGCTATTTTGGACACTATTACAATACAGCGTGAGTTACAGAGTGCCAAAGTTGACCACCCCGAGATTAAAAGGCTTTTGGAGCTAGTAACTGTTAAAAATATGCAAAGATTTTTAATTTTTTTTAGTTATTGCAATTACCGTACTTAGAAAAACAAAATCCAAAAAAAAGAAAAAAAATTTAAAATTTTTCCAAAAAAAAAATATATTTTTATTTTCCGACAAAATATGCCAACTCTAAAAAAATATTTGTTTTTCAACATAGTAATAAATGCCATCTCTGAAAAATACGCAAACAAGTGAAAAATATGAAATTTTTGGCATAGGTAAAAATTATTTAGAATATTTTAACTATCTTATGGAAGGTACATTGTTTATTTTACAAAAACATGCGAAATAACTAGTTTTTTAGCTCTCCTGAAAAGTAAGCTTTTTAGAGTTGGCATTTATTGAATATAGTTCGACGATATGAAATATTTTTATGAAAGAAAAGGTCATGCAGTTGGGTCAAGTTAATTGGAAAATGTATTTTTTCTGTCCTTTTTTGTGGACATTTCAATAAAAAAATAATATTGTGCTCGATTATAGAATACGACTTCACCATTCACCCAATTTTTAAAAATTTGATATTCTTTCGAATTTTAAGATTTTAAAATTTGTTTCTTGTAACAATTAAAGATCTAGTTAATATCTTTAATAATTACAAAGAATAACAAATTTTTAAAAATTAGGTGAATGGCGAAATCGTATTCCAGAATCATTGATAAAATTGCATATATCTATAGATATCATAATAAATCAATTTGTAAACATACACGAAAAGGAAGGTCCTTCGCCAAAAAACTCCCTATCATTTTTTTTATATTTTGGAGGGAAAAAGAGAATGTAACACTCTCACTTGTTTCTTTTGTCCCTTTTTGTACAAAAATATTGGTGCATAGTTTTTTTAACTAACAATAAGCAAAAAAATATTCACTGAATACTAAAGTTTTATTAAAAAAATTTTTAAGGTAGACGAAATTGTTCGGGTTGGGTAATTCCAAAAATTTTCGCCCCACTGTTCGGAAACGTGCCTTTGGACGCCACTGAGAATTTGGCTCATAGATATCCACGTTTATATGAGATATGTTGCATTTTTGGATTTTCAAAATTTGCTGTAGTTTTCAAATTATCGCGGGTCAAAGTTCGACTTTTTTAGCAAAAGTCAGAAAAATACATGACGTTTAACGTGCTCTAACTTTTTAACTAGTAATCCGATTATCACAAATAATGGCTCATATGAAAGCTTAATTCTTCTTCTTTTAGGAAATATTTTCAAAAGCATACGGTTTTTTTCAGAAGTCTTGCAAAAATTCAAAAACATTTTTTTTTTGCGAATATTTAAAAAAACACATCTTCGATTTTTTAAAAAAAAAGTTTGGTGATAAACAATACTGTTTTGTACAACATATCCAAAATTCAGAGTGGGATCCCAATGGGATCAAAAAATATTCTGGTTTTAGTACGAAGTTCTTAAATTTTACCCTAGAAAATTAAAAATTTATGTTTCTTCAATATAAAAATTTAAATTTTCAAAGAAAATTTTACTGTATTAAAATTTTAAAAAACATTCAAAACATTAGAAATTTAAATTTCTAAGGGAAAAATATGAGAACCTCGTACTTAAAACAGAATAGTTTTTGATCCCATGGAGATCCCACTCTGAATTTTGAATATGTTATACAAAACATTGTTATTTTTCACCAGAATTTTTTAAAAAAAAATCGAAGATGTGTTTTTTTAAATATTCGAAAAGAAAAAATGTTTTTGCATTTTTTCATCATTTCTGCAAAAAAAACTGTGTTATTTTAAAAATTGTTTCTAAAAGAAGAACCCCAGCTTTCACATGAGCCTAAATTTGTGAAAATTGGGTCATTGGTTAAGAAGTTACAGCTCTTTAAACGTGATGTATTTTTCTTACTTTTGCTTAAAAAGTCAATCTTTGACCCGCCATAATTCGTTAAATACACCAAATGTAAAAAAACGATATATGGTACATATATCATATTTATGAGGGCTATCTATGTGTCAAGGTTCAAATTAATCTGAGACACCATTTCCAAAAATGTCTAAAATTTGAGCTAAATTTTTTGGAATGGCCCCATAATAAATCAATTTGTAAACATACACGAAAAGGAAGGTCCTTCGCCAAAAAACTCCCTATCATTTTTTTTATATTTTGGAGGGGAAAAAGAGAATGTAACACTCTCACTTGTTTCTTTTGTCCCTTTTTGTACAAAAATATTGGTGGATAGTTTTTTTAACTAACAATAAGCAAAAAAGTATTCACTGAATACTAAAGTTTTATTAAAAATATTTTAAAAGTAGACGAAATTGTTCGGGTTTTGTTATTTTTAAAAATCGTAATTTTTTGGGCAAAAATCGTCATTTTGCTATTTTGGGGAGTAAAAATCGTCAAAATGCAGAGAAATCGTCAAATCTGGTAACAGTGCCTGGGACCCATATGAGTTGTATGTCAAACTGCTTGTCCATCTCATTTAAAGACGTACGGCAGTTAAGGGCAGATATTTTTTTTCAGAAACATTGACTCTAGGTACATAACCGCGGCTTGACTGTCAGAATAGATGTTGTCTGCGGTTGTAGACGGGACATTGCAACTCAACTAGTCAGCACCTTTATTCATTGCCAGCATCAGTACGACATCAGGCTTCAATTTCTTACAGAGTGAAATAATTGGAAATACTACTACACCCAAAAAAAAAAAAAACGGTGGTATTCAATACTAAAAATTTAACTAAATTTTAGTCCAAAAGGATTAAGTGCAGGAATTGGTAGCCAATACTAAATTTTTTTACTAATATTAGTCAAAACCAGTAAAAATTACTAATTTTAGTACTTTGAAGATACTAAAATTAGTAACTTATTAGTAGATTTTGGTACAAAATAACTTACTAAACCTTTTACTGTAGAATTATTTTGCGTGTACAAACCTAATGTTGAACGTATAATACTTCCCATCTGATGTAGAGTACTAAAGGAATTAAACTATATGTGGGTTTTTATTTTGTACAAATGTCCACTCTATCTATATAAATAGTACATATGTTTGTAAATAGGAAAACTTTTAAAATTCAACCATTACATTTTAAGTTTAAGTGAATTTAACAAAGATTTTAAAAATACATTTTCCAGTTGATTTGATAATGCTACTCGTACTCGTTTAGTTAAAGTTACAAGATATTGTTCATATTGTTAGAAAATTGTATATTGTACGGATGGATGGTACATGCATGCATCAACAAGATACATAAATGCATATGTATGTCAAAACATGGAAGTGGTGTGGTACTTGTATTGGTAATAAATATAGTGTGACATTTATTTAAAAAGGATTCTTTATTGAGAAAAGAGACGCTGGTGTCCCTGGCTTTATTTGGAGTTAAACTTCATTTCTATCAGATATCTGACTGATAGAATACCAGACTGACACGCGACTCTGGTCAGTTATAATTCTCATAAATAGGTAAATGTGATCGATGTGGGACGAATGCATGTTGTCTTGGAGATTTAAATCTCTAACGCCTTATAAATTAGCAGGTTTGAATGAAAATAGTTTTTAAAGCGCTACTGTAAGATTCTCTAGGAAAACTCATGAAATTAATTATTTTCTAAAAACGCATAAGTCTTATATCTTTTCTACTAAAGACTATGAAAGGATATTCACTTAAGATCCAAATATTTATTTGGACTAGAAATTAGCATGAATATGCAAAAGTCGAATCTACTGATTCGGCTTTACATCGTCTTGTATTAGAGATAGAAAAAGCTATAATTTAGTAGTAATTTATTTAGTACTTATTTTATTTATTTACTTTATTTATTTACCCTAACAAAACTTTACTGTGCGACACCCCAAATTGGCGAGGTTCTACTAACCGGGGAAAGTTATATCGGTCAAAAAAAAGTTATACGTGTCCCGGCGTTTCGCTGGATTAGCTCTAGTAATCGAGATATATCGATTTGAAGTCATAGGGGACATTGTAGTTTTTTGTGCCTTTTTCGTGTATTTTGACCATCTAAATGTCCAAATGTCGCAAAGTGATGTTCAGCAAAATTGTAGCTGGCGTTAAGCTAAACAACTTTGCAGAATATCGCTTTGCGATATTGGCTGATAAAAATATTCCAAATCAGCACACTAAACTACACATAAAACAGTCGTCAAAGGTCAGGCAAATTTACAAAGTTTAACTTTTGTTATATTGTGTTATCTCACACCCCTCTTTAAGCAAGTTTACACTCAAAAAAATATGTCATTAACTGTTTGTAGTTTATTTAAAAAGTTTGTAGTTTTGTCGTTTTTAAAAGAAAAACCATTTCTTTAACGTTTAGTAATTTTTAAATGACTATCTCAGTTCTTTGTTTCAAAAATAACAACATAAAAGATAAAGACTTCCATTAGCATTCAATTTTTAAAGTCATATATTTTTGTACTGTACATAAAAATAAGTGATTTTTTTTTTTTTTAAATAGTTGGCATTTTTAAGGAGAAATCAAAAGTTTTTACCTACTTGTGTGGGTTATTTTTTTGTAGAAAGAAAAATTAAAAAATTATTTATAGAAATATAAAAACATGCTTGCATCAAGTGACTTTGGCACGATGGGTAGAGTGTCTGGCCAAATTGTAGTTGATTGCGGAATCGATTCCCCAAAATTTTAAATTAATAATTTATTAGAAAAATTGTTAAAAATAACATACGAAATCATTAATTTTTAATGTTTTCGTAGGTATTTTTTTGGAATTTGTTGGTAAAAATAACACAACAATCATTAATTTTTAATGCTTTCGTAAGTTATTTTTTTTTTTGCAAATTTGTTAGTAAAAAAATTAAAGTGACGTTATTTTTTAATGTTCAATGCTATTTATTTTAGAAATTTTTATCAACAGTAAAAAATAAATTTTGATGTTTGTTAAAACAAATGAATAATTACTGGGATGGTTTTCAATTGTTTTAACACTTATTATAAACTAGCTTACCATCCCGGTACTTCGTTACCGGTTGTATTGAATACCGGATAATATAAGGACCAGAATTACTCTATTGATTTCAAGACAATTTCCCTACGTAGTCTTTGTTTTACTTGTGCACGTTTAAGTCTTTGATAAAAAAATATTTCAATGAATAATTTAAACAATAAAATTTGAATAATTTTCGAGCCCTTATATTGGGATTTTGTATATTGAGTGAACGAATATTTCAGTGAATAACGAAATTGGAGTAAAAATAAGTTTGAAATATAAAGAGAAAAAATATGGAGTAAAAAATGTTAATTACGAAAAATTTGAAAAAAAAATCGATTTCGATTTCGTTCCCCGTTCTAATATTTAAAATTTTAAAATATGTACTTCTCTTGGGTGCTATTTTTGGAGCTTTTAGTTTAATAGTTAGATAGGTAAAAATAACCATTTGCCCCCTTTTGCCCTTAAAATTAAATTTTCCAAAAACAGTTTTTTGCGCTAATTTCTGAACCATTATTTTAAGAAATATAAGAATAACCAAAATTTACACTTTTTCATTATTATAGGAAAAAAAAGTACCAAAAGTACACTTTCTTACCCCCGTTAGCAACGGAATTTCCAAAAAGAACCTCTTCCAGAACTTTTTTCTTCACCGAGGATCCTCCTTTCCATATTTAAATTTTTTAGTATCATTGTTTCAGCAAATATTAAAAATACAAAAAGGTACTTTTTATAAAAGGTACTTTTTATAAAAGGTACTTTTTATAAAAGGTACTTTTTATAAAAGGTACTTTTTATAAAAGGTACTTTTTATAAAAGGTACTTTTTATAAAAGGTATATAATTTTCAGAAAATACTTGTTCCAGAATGGTTTATTTCACTAAAGGATCCTACATTCCAAATTTCAAGTTTGAATAACCATTATTTCAGTAAATAAAAAAAGTACAAAAAGTACACTTTTTACACATTTTACATTGGCTAAAACCCAGCCTTAGTGAATCTTTTTTCCGGGAGGTGAACCGACATTGCAAATTTCAAGTTTCTAGTACCATTATTTAAGGAAATATAAAATGTACCAAAAGTACAGATTTTTTCCCTTTTTACCCCTTAGAATCATCATTGGCAAATATCCAGCCTTAGGGGACCTATATTCCGGGAGGTGAACATACAGTCCAAATTGCAAGTCTCTGTGACAATTTTTTAAGGAAATATAAAAGGTATCAAAAGTACAGATTTTTACCCTTTTTACCCCCTTGGAATCAACACTGGCAAAAATCCAGCCTTAATGGATCTATATTCCGGGAGGTGAACATACAGTCCAAATTTTAAGTCTCTGTGATCATTATATCAGGAGATATAAAAAGTACCAAAAGTACAGCTTTTTACCCTTTTTACCCCCTTAGAATCAACATTGGCAAAAATCCAGCCTTAGTGGATCTGTATTCCGGGAGGTGAACATACAGTCCAAATTCCAAGTCTCTATGACCATTACATCAGGAGATATAAAAAGTACCAAAAGTACATTTTTTTACCCTTTTTACCCCCTTAGAATCAACATTGGCAAAAATCCAGCCTTAGTGGATCTATATTGCGGGAGGTCAACCTACAGTCCAAATTTCAAGTCTCTAGCTTCAGCGGTTTAGGAAGGGGGATGATGAATGAGTATGTCAGTCAGTCAGTCAGTCACATTACTCTTTTATATATGAGGCGCTCAGCGTCAAAACGGCCTAACCCTCATTTTCAAAAAAATCAGACTGACTATGCTGATCTAGGCGGAACCTTTTGAAATAAATACAAAAAAAAAACTCCCTATTGCATAGTATAACCTGGTGTTATACTGGTGTTATACTATGCAATAGGTAGTTTTTTAATTTTTTTTTTTCAAAAGGTTCCGGTTAGATCAGCATAGTCAGTTTGATTTTTTTTAAATGAGGGTTAGGCCGTTTTGGCGCTGAGCGCCTCATATATAGATGTGTTTTTCATTTGTTTTTGCCTACAAAATATTTTGAGTGTACTATCAACATTTGTCAACTTGTCGATCAGCGACAAAAGTGAAAAAACGGCTCACCCTAGTCTTTACCTAAATTTTTCAATTTCTATTACTGCCTCCCTAATTAAGGTGCTTGTATTTGAACAACAAGTACTCGTTGTCGTCTATAGTCATACATTTGATGTTGTTATTTGTTGTTGAACATTGATCGATTGAATTGATGAATAAATTTAAGAAAAAAACAAAAAAAAAAAAAAAACTCGAGTATTGATTGTTGTTACTGATGTTATTTTATTTTTATTTTTATTTTCTTTTTAGTTTTCTTCTATGGTTTTGTTCAGTTTCAGTTTGAATCTAAATTTCGACATTCCCAGCCAGAAATTGCCAACCGTTCCAAAGAAAAAGTACTGGCAAAGTAATTTATTTTTTGTATAGCAAGCTCTTTTTAGTAAAGTACTTGGTTTTACCGAATTTAGTACTTTGCCAGTACTTTTTTACCAAACTAAAGACGGTTTCTTAATTTAATATTTTTTTTTAATAATTTTATTAAATTTTAACTTAATTATGTTGTAAAGTTATTGCAAAAGTGCCATTATCAAATCCTGTTTCCTTTTGAAAGTACTTCGAAGTTTTAAAGGATAACATTTTTTTAAAATATTTTAAAATATTTGTACTTGTCTTATTAGTGTCACTATTGATGGCAAATGAAATAGGAGAATCTTAGCTAATTTTTCCATTTTTTTATTTGTCCATATCAGCAAAAAGGATGTAAAAAAATATTTTGTTAAAAATTTTAAATGATATTTTAGGAAAAAATATGAAGGGACATTACCGCAATTTTTCCTGGTATCTAAATATATAAAAATGGGAAAATTGCCGGAGATCCTACTCATTTATTTGCTATCACTAGTGGCATCCCAGGAAATGTAAAATGTACATATATTTAAAAAATATTTTATAAAAATGTAATCCTCTTCAACTTGGAAGTCCTTTTAAAAGGAAACAGGATCACGAAATGAAAAACAGTAAATGCAGTTTTACTACATTTAGTCGTAGTTTTGTTAAGATAACTTTTGCAAATAAAAACTTTTTTGGACAAATTTTTGGTCAGTTAATTGCTTAAGGTTCCCCCATTATATACTTAAAAATGGACCCTTAAATCATCATTAAAATGATTCTGCTATATTAAAAAAAATTGCGATTTTTAACATGATGGTCCATATCATATAGATGTTTTTTGTTCACTATTCGTAGTGTTAGGGATGCCTTTATGATTCACTAAAAGCAAGTTTTTTATCAAAGACCAATTTAGAGGTTAATTTCGCGAGAACCTTGAAAAATTAAGAAATTTGCGAATTTAAGGGCTTAAGATGAAAGGCTTTAAACCAAATTTTACAATTTTTTTTTTGTTAAAAAAAGACTGGAAATAAGATAATCTTTAATGACATATTGCAAGAAAACTGTACCATACATCAAAAAACGTAGTACGCCATTGGACTCAGCATGTCTCAAATAAATGGAAATGTTGGTCATACCTCTTATTTTCTATAATAGTGGTCACTTTTGTCATGCTGTGTTAATATATAATTTATTTAAAAAGAAAAAATTAAAAAAAGACTTCTAATGTACAAATTATTAAATAAAAAAATAATTTTATTCATACATTTTTAATTTTGTAATGGATTATTTTAGTTAAAAAGCTATTTACAAAAAATTTCGGATAATACTTTTCAAAGTACAGGGAAAGCGCTTTTAAAAGTACTTTGCCACTACTAAATGGTGTTATCATTTAGCATCTTAGCAAGTACTAAAAACTCAAAAAAAAGGTACTTTGCCAGTATTAATACCACCTTATTAGGTACTTTGCCAGATCTGGCCCGTATGTATTTTTCTGCCTGGGTTGTTTCCTTAACTGAATTTTAGTTAAGATGCAACTAAGCCAAACAACATTTCAAACAACATCTATTCCATCTAACCATGTATGTTAGTAAGTATGAATATGGTTCATTCTAAATGTTTGTAGATAATATCCCAGCAAAAAAAAAAAGAGCTAACTAATGAAAAAAGTTTTTTTTTTTATAATGATTAAGGTTATTGGTCGCATGTAAAGAAAAATGTTTTAAAACGATATCCGCAAATCGTATCGGTTTATGAAAAACTTTTTCTAACAACAACTTTTTGTCTGGAGGCTTAATAATTGCCAAAGTCTTTGTAAAATCTCCCACTGTGCGGCGTAGATTGTCCCTGTGGTATAGTGATATATTACAAATGCAGTTTGAAAAAAGAGGTAAACAAACACCGTAAGTATTGGTTATGAAATTGTATCAAAAATCGAAATCTGAGCGAAATGGATGACATCAGTTATACAGTGAGAATGCAGATAGTTTTTTGTCACTCCCTATTTCACGTCCGATCTTAAGTAAGGACCAGATAATGACAATTATTCATGGCGGTGACAGGTCTACAAAACGGTCAATACATGTCTCTGTACATTTGGATTCGTACAGAGATATGTATCTACCGTTTACTAGTCTGTACTGTGGTTCAAACGTGAAATAGAGAGGGACAAAAAACTGTCTGCATCCTCACTGTATAACTGATATCATCCATCTCGCTCAGATTTCGATTTGTGATACAAGTTCGTAAACAATACCATATGGGTTTTCTCTGTACCTCTGATCCAAATTATTAAAATTTTGTTGGGTTGGCCTATAAGTAGTAAATATATTTTTTTTATATTTAAATCTCATTTTGTTTTTGTTGTTTGAATTTTCTGTTTGATGCCAAAATGTCATTGTTACTAAAAAGTAATAAATCACCATGTTCAAGTAGTTTGTACTTAAATGTTATTGATGGATAATTTTTTTGAACGTTCGTTTGTTTGTTTATTTTTCAAAATCATTTGATTTACAGTAAATAAAAATTCGATTTATTATTATTGATATGCAAAAATTAAAACCAATATTTTTTTGAGCGATCAATTGAATTAAATTTTTATACCACTTGATTATAACAAACTAATAGACATACATATGTAGGTAACGATCGAAAAGATTAAGAAAAACTTTTGTTTAAAATGCACATTATATCAAATAGTGTTTGTGGTCGTGGGTTCGATTCGATAAAAAATTGTATAAAAATAAAACAATCCCTCTTCAAGCAAGTTAATTTTTTATAAAAATTGTAACAAAATCGGGTAATGGCATTTCATTCCTCATTATTTAGATCTTTAAAAATGTTTTTGAGTTATTATTAAATTATTACACTATTCGACAACAAAAACCTTCCAGTAAAATCTCTAACTGATTCTTATAGATTTTGCTCTCCTGAGTCCAAGTCTGACATCGAAATTTTTCTAGCGCTAACCGTAACGTAAAAATCAATAATTTAGCACTGTTACATTAGACTGGCATTATTTTGTCATCTTTCGATTTTCCCAAGTGTCCGGTCAAATTTTTATTGTCCTAGGTCTAAAACGTATGTGGTCCAAATTTAATCGGCTTAAATTAACCCGTGGCGCCCACCGGTCAAAGTTTTGGATTTTTGAAAAATTTTTAAAAATAAAATTTAAAAAAAATTTATCTTTCGACACATCATATTTGTTAATTTTGATGCGCTGAGCACGAATATCAAAAAAAAATTAAAATCGCATGATCGGTTTTCGAGATACCGCCATTTCAAATTTGTAAAAAATGGCGAGTTTTCCTACGTTCAAGAAATTTTTTAAAAAAAGTCTTAAAATTTCATTTCGCCGACCCTTTTGTATAGCTTAAGACAATCTTTCATTAAAAACTAATTTGAGCCAAATCCGATCATTTTAAGCCGTGGCTCTCATCGATCAAAGTTTTGGATTTTTAGAAACTTTTTACCAAAAACCCTAAACTTTGATCGAAGGGTGCCACGGGTTAAAATGATCGGATTTGGAAAAAATTAAGCTTAAATGAAAGATTATATAAAGCTCTATAAAAGGGGTAAAATAAAGAAATTTTTAGGGTTTTTAAAAAAAAAAATCTTAAACGTAGGAAAAAACCCGACATTTTGCAATTTTTTGACAAATTTTAAATGGCGATGTCTCGAAAACCGATTTTATAAATTTTTTGATAGTCGTATTCAGCATGCTAAAATTAATAAAAATAATGTATCGCAAAAAATAAAAGATTTTTTTTTGTTTATTTTTTCATTTTCAAAAATCCAAAATTTTGGTGAAAATTTTCCAATAGTCCAAAACTTTGATCGAAGGGCGCCACGGGTTAAAATGATCGAATTTGCCTCAAATTAGTTTTAAATGAAAGATGGTCTCAAGCTCTACAAAAAAGTCGGCGGAATGAAATTTTGAGACTTTTTTAAAAAATTTCTTAAACGTAGGAAAAAACCGCAATTTTTTGCAAATTTCAAATAGCGATATCTCGAAAACTGTTCGACCGAAAAATTTTGACCGCCGCGGCGTTTTTTATTTTGTGATCCTGTTTCCTTTTAAAAGGACTTCAAAGTTTTAAAGGATACATTTTGTAAAATATTTTTTAAATAATTGTACTTGTCATAGGATGACACTGGTGACGGAAAATGAAAGAGGATCTCCCATAATTTATCAATTTTTTTATTTTGCCATATTAGGATAAAAGGATGTGAATAAAGTCATTTGAAAACTTTATCAAAATATTTTGTTAAAAATTTTGAATGATATTAAAGGATGCATTTTTGAAAAGACGTAACCTACCTCCTTTTTCCTGATATGGAAAAATAATAAAATGGAAAAATTAGGGGAGATCCTCTTTCAAAATAGTACAGATTATTCTAATATTATAAAGAGGGAATGTTTGTTTTTTTTTGTTTGTTTGCTTGTAGAAAGTAATCTCCGGAACTACTCATCCGATTTCACAAAAGTTTTCAGCAATATTTAGAGTGTTCCTCCAGGACGGACAGAGGCTAGGTTTCATTGACCACGCCCACTTCAACGCCCACTTTTTTCCAAAAAACGTAAAATTTAAAAATCTCCAAAACTACTAAACCGATTTCAAAATTTTTTTCACCAATATATACTTAGAATGGTCCTTCATGATGGAAATATGCTTGGTTTCATCGACCACGCCCACTTCTACGCCCACTTTTGGCAAAAAAACTTAAAATTTAAATATCTATGGAACTGCTCATCCGATTTCAAAAATGTTTTCACCAATATATAGAGTGTTCCTCCAAGGTGGATATAGGCTAGGATTATTTGACCACGCCCACTTCTACGCCCACTTTTAGCCAAAAAACGTAATATTTTAAAATTTCCAAAACTATTAAACTGATTTCAAAAATTTTTTCACCAATATTTACTTGAAATGTTCCTTCATGATGGAAATATGCTTGGTTTCATCGACCTCGCCCAATTCTGCGCCCACTTTTGGAATCATCCGATTTTAAAAATGTTTTTACCAATATTTAGAGTCTTCCTCCAGGGTGGATATAGGCTAGGAATTATCGACCACGTCCACTTCCACGCCCACTTTTTGGCCAAAAAAAAATCTAAAATCTAAAAATCTCCAAAATTACTCATCTGATTTCCAAAATTTTTCCATCAATGCTTGGAATGGTTATTCAGAGTGGAAATATGCTGGGTTTCATTAACCACGCCCATTTCTACGCCCACTTTTGGCAGGGAAAACGTTAAATTTAAATATGATGAAACTACTTATCCGATTTCAAACATTTCATCACCAATATATTTTAAGAAATGGTCCTTCAGGGTGGATATGGGCTAGCTTTCATCGATCACACCCCTTCTACTCTCAGTTATGGCCAGAAAAACGTAAAATTTAAAAATCTCCGAAACTGCTCATTCGATTTTAAAAAATGTTTTCTCCAATATTAAGAATGTTACTTCAGGTTCGACATAGGCTACGGTTTATAGACGTAACATTTTAAAATAAACGAAACTTTTTATGAGGTTTCAAAAATGATTTCAGCAATATTTAGAATTCTCCTTCAGGGTGAGGTAGGGTAAGTTTCATTGACCAAAAGACGTACAATTTAAAAACCTCCGAAACTACTCATCCGATTTCAAAACATTTTGAAAAATGCCCTTTTTGGAAATTCCTATTTTAATGGAGCAAATATTGGTCATAGAATCTTGAAACTTCAAATGTGGGATCCTTCAGCCCAAAAAATCATTATAAAAAAAGTAACTTCCGGAAATTTAGATTTTAATGGTAAATTATTGTACTGTGGTACATTTATCCCTTGAAATCCTCCAGCAGAATGAACAATGAAGAGAAGAACATATTTTTAAATTTAAATTTTTAAGAGTTAAAAGGAGTAAACATTGGTTAAGGTAGGGTAATATGTAACTTTTTATATCAATTGAGATAACGACCCTTAAATGTTTTTATTTCTTTAACACATGTTATACAGAAAGGAATGAAGCCTACATGGAACGAAATGAATTGAAATTCAATAAATTGAAATGAATAGAACAGGGAACAAAATGGAATAGAACGTGGAACGAAATTGAATGAAACGGGAATGAAATGATTTCAATAATTACGATATAAAGGCTCGAAAATTTTCAAAATAGTTTTTTTTACCGAAACGAAAATGATTCCGGGCTAAACGGAATCATTTTTAATAATGTAGGGGAGTATTTTAGAAATAGGCTTTCTAATCCTGATCTTTCTTTAATACGGTATTTAATATTACCGGTAACAAAGTTCCGGGCGGGCCTGCTAGTATTTTATAAAATTTAATCCTCTAAAAATTTGAAGTCCTTTTAAAAGGAAACAGGATCACGAAATGAAAAACTGTAAATGCTGCTTTACTGCATGTATAGTCTCAGTTTAAAACATATATTATCCAGGTCGTGTTTTTCATTTTTGTCGGACGGTGTAATATATGATGTTTATAAAATTATATATGACTATATCAAACATTTTTTACTCGGGATGTTCTAAACAAAACGTTGGTACTTTTTGGGCAAAAAATTCCAATTTTTTTGGATTATTATTTTTTTTTAATTTAAAATAGCGTAACTTTTTTAACAAACAAAGTTATTATATTCGTTCTGATTTTAAAATATCACAAATTTATCTAGCTAACGAAAAATAATCGGACGTTAGCTGACCAACCTATTCCCGAAAAACTGGACCAGGATAGGAAAGAAATAAAATTTTCCCCATTCAAATGGCTATAAATCAGAAATTAAAAAGGATAACGACTACTTCAAGCATTATTTTAGGAATTTAAAGGGCCCGTGTAGGGGGGGGGGGACTGTGGGAGACTCCGTCTAAACTTAGGCTCGAAATTACGTAAGCAAAACCTGTATAAATTTCACTGCAATCGGTCTAGTACTTACTGAATGGCCGAATTATTTCCAAAAAGTATCGATAATAAACCACTGTGAATTATAAAATGAGAGTTCTAGAAATTGTACATTTATTTATAAAAAATCATTATGATTCTCATATTTTGAAATTGTTTTCGATGGGGGATTTCGAGAAATAAAATTCATAAACAAATTATTTTCATTTTCTTGAAATTGCAATTAAATCTTTAAGTCAAAAAGAAATTCCACATTAATTATCATTTACCCCATCTTTGTTTTTCTTTTAAATGTGGGAAACTTTATGCATTTTGATTTTTTATAATTTCATGTAAATTATACAAAATGCAGTGATAGTTTTACAGTGGGAAACCTAAAGTACTTGTACTTTAAAACTCCTACATAGAAATTAAGAAAAAAACACTCAAGAAATTATAATTTTCTTACAAGAAACTATACTTGCATTTGATCAAAAAAATCCGATAAGACAAAATATTTCCCACATATTGTGTAAGTAAAGTAGTTTAAGGTGGTGGTTTTTATTTTACCAACATAAAAAAATGTAAATATTGAAACAATAGAATTTTTAAAATATTCTCAAGAAAGTTTATGGTTGGTTGAATTAAAGAAACATTTATATTGTAAATTTAAATTACAAAAATAAGAAATCAACAAGACGGAAAAGGTTTTCTTTAGTATTTTCCTAAACAAAAATAGGGGCGGCTGCTATGGGAATTAAATCTTAAATTTAAATTTTCAAACCTGCATCATATAATAATTTATAATAAAAATTTAATATATTAATAAATAAGTGCTAATATTGTCAAGATATTTGACATAATAACTATTACAAAATATATATCATGTTGGGGTTTTTTTCTTATTTTTTTTTTTTGAATGCAACTATAAAATCGTTGCAAGTTGCAACTCTTTAAACTATTTATTGCTTGCCACATTTCAATAAAAACTGTAAACATGCCATTATGATTAACAACAATTTCACCATGCAGCCAGCTAGCGAAACCAATGCAACCCAACCAACCAACATCATAAACTAAATGTTGTTGCAAACAAGTTTATGAACCAAATCTCAACAAAAAAAATATAAAAAAATATCAGAAATATAAAACATATAATTTAGCATCACTTTAATATCAACGGCAGCAATATTTTTATACTCAAAAATATTAGTTAGTAAAAATAAAATAGGTTAGATACCCTCCACAATGCATTATAATTGCAAAAAAAAAAATATTAGACAAAGAAATTTTGTGGAAAAATTATTTTTTTACAAAATTTGTGTAAAAAAAATTTAAAAAAAAAAACAAGTAAGAGTGTTAAATTCGTCTGTGCCGAATCTTTTATACCCTCCAACATGCAAAAAATAAAAAAAAAAAAATCCCAGGGGCGTTTTCTTTTTATTTTTGGGGGGGAGGGGCAAATTTCCTCTCGAATATGTGTTTAAAAATTCGTTCTTATGCTTTTTGCGCTAAAGATATACAAGTTTATCGATTTTTAAACAAAATTTTATTCCACACCCATGGGGGGGGGGGGGGGAGGACCGAAAAAACGATATTTTCTAATTCGCTGAGTCCAATTGCAGAACTTTGAACTTCTTGTTTACTTAGCCTGCCTATTAACATAACATATATTTGTTCCAAATGTCGGGAGTCTAGCTCTTTTATTTTAGACTGTATCGTGTTAACTACAGACGGACAGACGCACATTGGTTGAAGAGTGTCCGAAATTCATTTTTTTCATGTTCGCCGATTTGGATAATTTTTTGGTATTTTGTTGTCAGATATCTGAATATTATGATTCCGTAATATTAGGCCGATATATTTATTATTTGTTTGAACAGACACGCAGGTGGGCGTAAAAGTGGGCGGATCATTTTGATTTTTGCATTTTTTTCTTGATTCAAACAAAAAATGCATATGTGCCAAGTTTCATTGTCCTTCGACAACTTCTTCTATTTTTATCCGCTCGTTCTATGACCATCAACCAATGTGAGACGGACGGACGGACATCGCTAGAATGTCTTAGACGAGACGTTTTTCCTATAAAAAATTCATAGATTCAAAATCATTTTTCCTATAGAGAATTTTGAGATTCTTGGACATTTTCATAAAGAAAAATTCTCACTTAATTTCCCTTTCCTTTTTACTCATCTTCTTCTCAGATTTTTCCGAAGAAGAATTATTAGATTTTTTCTAACAAAAAATTCTCAGATCTTTCCTTTAATAAATTTTCAGATTTATCCTATAGAAAAATTGATAGATTTTCCCATAAAAATTTTCAAATTATTCCAATAGGAGATTTTTCAGATTTTTTTTTCTAAGAAAAATAAAAAAAAATTCTCAAATTTTTCGTCTAGAAAAATTTCCAAATTTTTTGTCTAGAAAAATTTTCAAATATTTTGTCTAGAAAAATTCCCAAATTTTTTGTCGAGAAAAATTTTAATATTTTTTTAAAGAAAAATTTTAATATTCTGAGACTCTTTTTTATATAGAAAAATTCTAACATTCCAAGAAATTTTTTCTTTAGAAAAATTTTGAGATTCTTAGACATTTATCATAGAAGAATTTCTATAAAAAAATTTCTCGTACTTAAAAATTCCCAGATGTTTTGTATAGAAAAATTCTTAAGGTTTTTTCTATAGAAAAGTTCGCAAATTATTCATATGAATTTTTTTTTTAATTTTGCGTAGAAAAATTCTCAAATTTCTTTATAAAGAAAATTCTAAGAATACGAGAAATTTCTCCTTTAGAAAAATTTTAAGATTCTTAGACGTTTTTCATAGAAAAAAGATTATTTCATTTTCCTTTTCACTGTCTTTTTTCCCATTTCTTATTTTTTTCTTTTTTCCTTTCGAATTCGGTTTGGGGGGGGGGGGGTGGAATTTCCTTTCCCCCGAGAAATTTTTCCTTTAGAAAAATTTTAAGATTCTTAGACGTTTTTCATAGAAAAAAGATTATTTCATTTTCCTTTTCACTGTCTTTTTTCCCATTTCTTATTGTTTTCTTTTTTTTCCTTTCGAATTCGGTTTGGGGGGGGGGGGGGGTGGAATTTCCTTTCCCCCCGTGGATCCGCGCCTGGGGGGCACGAATAATGACTTGCCTGCCAAATTTTCGTTTTGGTCTAAAAACTCCATATTTACATTTTTAGCCAAATCGGACAAAATTAACCGTTGCGGGTTAAAGTTTTTTCCTAAAAAACTATTTCCCCATACAAACCAATTTTTTATACCCTCCAACCACATTATGGGGGTATACTCACTTTGTCATTCCGTTTGTAACGCATCGAAATTTCGGTCGGGGACCCCATAAAATGTATATATTATTGATCCATGATCGATTCTAAGACATTCTATGAATGTCCGTCTGTCCGTCAGTCCGTCCGTCCGTCCGTCCGTCCGTCCGTTCGTCCGTCCGTCCGTCTGTCTGTAGATAACACAATGCAGTCCAAAATAAAACAGCTGGACTCCTGAAGGTTGCCATAAATATGTCTCATGTTCATAGTCAGGTTAAATTCGTGAATGGGCAAAATCGGGCCAGGGGGAAAAAAGTTCCCCTTGAAGAACTGAACCAACCTCTGAAAAAATACACTTTTTTTACATGTTTTTTTTATATTTTTGTTAAATAAATTACGACGCTGAGAATTTTTATTTTTTTTTATTTTTTTTTTACATTTTGGAGGGTATAAAAAATTCGGCACAGCCGAATTTAACACTCTCACTTGTTTTTTTTAATTTTTTTTTAATTGTTGACAGTATATATTGTTGACCTGTTATATTTTTGCGGTTTTTATTTAGTTTGGCTTGAGGTCATTTATTATAAAAAATTTTGGTTTTAAGGAGGGCCATGAGGGGGAAAATAGGGCAGTTTGGTAAATTTTAAACTAATGGTCTTAAAAACATGACATTTGCAGTATATGATCATCTCGCGGAAATAACATATTGAAAGAAGTACTTTTTTGAAAATTACTTTTTAAAGGGGGAAAGAAGGGCAATTTTGTATCTGCTGAACTAATGGTCCTAGATATTGAAGTTTGGACTGTACGATCCTCTCGCGGAAATATCATTCTGGAAGAAGTACTTCTTTGGAAAAATCTGCTTCTATGGGGGAAAAAGAGGGAAAGTAGGGCAAATTTGAAATTTGAATCCTCTTGCGGAAACAACATTCTAATGGAAGTACTCTTTTGAAAATTTCGCTTCGACGGGGAAAAAGGGGAAAAGTAGGGCAATTTTGTATCTGCTGAACTAATGGTCCTAGATTCTTGAATTTTGAACTGTTTTGTACACTCAAAAAAAAAAAATTGTAAAGTTAGCAAATTTTTTCTCGTAATTCAAGTTTACTACTTGATTAGCAAATTTTTAGTTGAAATCAGCACTTTAACTAAATTTTTAGCTAAATTCACTTTACAATTATACAGTTTTTTTACAAATTTTGAATTAATTTTTTTTGTTAATCGCAAAATTGAGTTTACAATTTTTTTTACAATTTTTTTTGCTAATTTTAACTAACTTGTTTGCTATTTTTTTAAAAAATTGCCAGTTAAAAAGCGCCATCTAGTAAAAAGAAGAAAATTTACATTCTTGTGTCTTAGGTAACAGTTTAAAAAACGCCATCTAGCAGAAATATTACTGCATCTTCTTAAATATGTATTTGAAAAAATACAATTTTTTATTACATTGTAGTGGATTTGAAAAATATTTAATTTTAGAGGAAACTAAATTGCAATAATCTCTGGTTTATTATCTGGAGGCAAAAATATCTGTCTTTTATAAATTTAAAGATAAATGTTTTATAAATTACTTAATTTTACAAGAGAAACGAAAGATAATAAAAATGTTACAAGTGTTTCATAAATAAGGGTTATTTTTGTGTTTTACAAAAAGGCTGTTTTTTTCTATTCGTTTTTTACCTGTTGGTTGATAATGCAATTTCGCGAAAATTAGCATAGTGGTTCTCTCTCACTCCCTTATATGTTTGTCTTTCTTTTGCAAACAAAATTTATTTTGTACCAGAGTTGTCGGCCTTAAGTTTTAACATTTTCAGAGTCAACACAAAAAATATCCAAAATCTCAGAACTACCAACTTTTTTTAACTCATTTAATATATTGTAAACAAAACATTCTAAATAACCAAATTATTACTTAAGTATATTTAATCGGCGTAAGGTAAGTTTTCAGTTAAAGCTTCAGAAATTTGTAGATACCACAATATTTATACCTTGCACCACAGAGTGTTTTTGTTTATAACCCGAAATATTAGTTCGACTCAGAATGGGTATTCAAACTTCACAAATTTAAAGAAATCAGACCAGTTCCGCCTGTAGTCTTCATACAAACCACCCTCCCCATATATACATAAATTTTCAAATTTTATATAAAAAGAATAATTATATATTTTTTAGTAATTCTTAAATTATAAGTATTTTTTGACAAAAAAAAAAAAAAAAAATATGTGACAACAAAAAAATTTCGGCTTTACTGCCTTTAAATTTTTTAAATAAAATTTCTTAGGTTCTGAAACATTTTCCTTTAGAAAAATTCTGAGATTGTGCGGTATTTTTTTTAATACACGGCAACACTGTTTTCATTTACAAAGCAATGTTGAAAATTAATCGTTTTTCTCACTAAAAGTAGCGTTTTTAATTTGTCTACCATTCAAAGTAGCGTTTTTCATTTAGTAAGCGATAAAATTTATTTTAAAATTTATAAATTGCTATTTCTTACATAAGTTAACAACTCGCTAAAAAGTTGGAAGAGACCAAAAACAAATTGATTTTACACTTTCAATGTATTTGTATTAGTATTTTTATTCTAAGTAATAACTGGGGCTGCGATTTTTATGCAAATGCATTAGACCGACTCACCTTAAAAAAAAGTTAAAGTTGTACCCCCCTCAAAATGAAGTTTGACATGTTTTATGAAGATTCCCAAAATATTTCGGCTCTAGCGATAATCTCCCGTGAGCTAAACCGCATCAAAAAAGGGTCCAAAAATGGTATTTTTTATGAATAAAAAATTCAGTAAATTTTTTTTGTCCAATGAATGACCAAATATAATAGATATTTAGAAATTCTTTGATTCTGCATTAAAACATTTTAAAAATCTAACCACAGACTAGAGATACCGAGATGTTTATGTCAGTTTTTTGATGCTTTTCAATTCGATTTTACTAAAAACTTAAATAACTTTGGTATTTTTGGTCCGATTTTCACTTCTAATACATCGTTAGAAAGGTGATGACCACCGCTTGGAATTTTAGTCAAAAATTAACCCTTAACTGCACTGTCTTACTTTTTATAACATTTACTACGACATCATTAAAAAACCATTTTATAACCACAAAAAGCATATCTTTGTGCAGGAAACACGTTAAATAAATATATTTGTAGGGCATATTTTACATTTTTTAGCATATATTTTCGATTTTTAGTGCATGGAAATGCCCTAGTAATAACTATACAATATATGTTACAAATTATATATTGACATAAAAAGTAAAAATGGGTAAAATTTAGCTAATTTGTATTATCTTGAACAAACATTGAACACCAAAGTCATATACAAAAATCCGTTTCCCAAGTAAAAAAAATAAATTTTTGTTAAGAATAATAAATTTCATTTGTGAAGCTAAAATTAAATTTTATAAGATATCTCTCTAGATTGTCAAAAAAGTAAACGAAAATTCAAGCAAATAGAAAGGTTTATTTTGCATATAATAAAAATTTTAAATTATTTTCAACTATTTATTGTTTGCCCCCAACTTATTCCGGAAATAAACCGGATTTGTCATTTTTAGCTGGCGTGACACTTTAAATTTTTACATTTTTTAATATTAGTGAGAAGAACTATTTGTGGGCACGATTTAGTCTTAATTTTAAGTTTTGGAAAATTTCAACCAGGAAATTTAAATGTAACCAATAAAAATTTAATATATATTTTTTTAAGTCCCATTTTCTTTTTGTAATGCATTTTTTTCATGTAATGTATTTTAAAACTCGAAAAATACCTTTTTTATTTTTTTTGAAGCCTAAAGCCAAAGCCTTTGTGTTGTGGTCATAGGCAAAAAAAAAATCGCTGGTTGAAGTAGAAAAACTTTAAATTGACCACATTATTCCTTTTCATTCCTTTTGATGCTTTTATTTTTCTAAAAAAGTAGTGTACACAAATTTTCAAACCGAAAAGACGCGTGGGTGTGTGTTTAATACAAAAAAAATAAAAAAGAAATAAAATTTATATTATTTAAAAAATATATAAAATAAATTAATATTATTTATTTCAGTAAGGGTATTTATACAAGATTCCAGTTGGAAAAATACTCATTTTGGTGTAACTAGACAGGTACCTGGCAAACCAACTACCCGTGTAAGTATCAACTATGATTTGAATTTGTGTTGTTTGTTAACCAAAAAATATTTTGTTTTTTAGAGCTAAAAAAGGACAATGAATCAATTTCAAACAAATAACATCAACAGGTATAAAACAAGAAACATTTTTCTTTTCCAATGTAAAAATTTTAACTTTTTTATTCCATAGAATACTAATTCAGCCATGCAAAAATTACATAAAATGACCGGTAACGCCATCTAATTTCAAATGAAGGAAAATTACCCAAAAATAAAAAATGAGCGGTACGCCATCCAATGTCAAATGAAGAAACATTATCTACAAACAAAGATGACCGGTAACGCCGTCTTATGTCATATGACGAAGCATTATCTAACAGCGAAAAGAAGAAGAATTTGCCAACATTCAAAACGACAAGTAACAACATAGAAGAAATTACTACATGTAAACATTTTTCATTTAATATCAATAAAATCAACATGCTTTGTAAATTAATGTTTCTTTTTAGTTTTATCAGAATTTTGGATTTTAGGTTCTTTTAAATTTGTAATATTTAACAAATTTACAGAATATTTAGCAACCTTTTTTGTAAATTTATACTTACAAAAAGTAACAAAAAATTTTGCTACATTTAAGTAATTTTTTGGTAAACGAATAACGTAAAAATTTTACAAAATTGTTAGCTAATATTTTAGTTAAATTGATGGTTTTTTTGCTAAATCTATTTTACGAATTAACAACTAAATGTTTTTAGTTAAATTAACAAAAATTTGGCAGGTTCAAAACCAGGTGTTTTTTTAGTTATTTTTAACTAAATTTTTAGCTAATTTTACAAGTTTTTTTTTTTGAGTGTATCTGCTGAACTAATGGTTCCAGATACTTGAGGTTGGGACTGTACGATCCTCTAGCGGAAATAACATTCTGGAAGAAGCACTTTTTTTTAGAAAATTCTGCTTCTAAGGGGGAAAATGGGGATAGTAGGGCAATTTTGTATCCGCGGAATAAATGGTCCTAAATACTTGAAATTTGGACTGTACGATCCTTTCGCGGAAATAACATTCTAAAATAAGTACTTTTATGAAAATTCTGCTTCTAATGAGGAAAAAGGGAGAAAGTAGAGATACTTAAAACTGGTACTTTACGATCCACTCGCGGAAACTACATTCTGGGAAAATACATTTTTGAATTTTCGCTTCAATTTGGTACATATTGTTCCTTATGCAATAATGTTCCTTGAAATTAAAAGTTTGAACTATGGGATCGTTTCGCCAAAATAAAATTTTTTGCTACTTTAAATCTACTCAAAATATAATATTTTAAAGGTCGAAACCATACTTGGGACCTAAGCATTGAGGCATTAGTTTTTTTCATGTAAAATGCCAATGAAATAGCAGGCATTGTTTTTTCATATAAAAGTAATGCCAGGTCCCAAGTATGGTCGAAACTAACAATTTTTGTGTTAATTTAAAAATTAATAAGAATTTGAAGTAATAAAGTTGTTTTTTTTTACAGCTAACCGGTAACGAAGTAACGGTCGAGTTAGCTAGTTTATTATAAATTAAAAAACACAAACAACAAATTAAATACACTTAGCTTACGCCGAAAAAATATAATGAATTTTGATTTTAATTTTTAATATTTTATTTATTTTGACACCCAATTTTCGGCGCAACTTCGTTGGACATCCTCAGAGAATTTATTTAAACAAAAAATAAAAACTAATTTAAAAGTCTTATTGTCTACTAGGGTGACTCGTTTTTAGGCTTTTCTCTCTGATAAAATTCTAATACCTACCAAAAGTGTCGGTCCCCTAAGGGTAACTCACATGCAAAATATCACTTCGATCGGAGTTTATCTTCTGTTCCCACTTTGAGCCTCAAAAATTGGGGTTTTTGCAAAAAAGGACTTACAAAAAAAAAAAAAATATTAAAAGTTTTTTATTAAAATTAACTAAAAATTATTTTTGTATAATATTTGATCGTAAATACTTAAATATGAATCAATAAAGATTTTACGGTATCATTAACCCGTTCAAACTTGATACCAAAAAAATGGCATGATTTTAGGGGAGCGGAGCACATTGGTTGATGTTCATAGAACGAGCGGCTAAAAATAGAAGAAGTTGTCGAAGGACAATGAAACTTGGCACATAGGCATTTTTTGTTTGAATCAAGAAAAAAATCCAAAAATCAAAATGATCCGCCCACTTTTACGCACACCTCCCATACAAAGTGAAAATTAAATTTTGACCTATGGCATTATTTTTTGGCACATATCATTTTTAAACACTCAGAATCATTTGTGTGAAATTTGAAAGAAATATCCGCCAACTTTTACGCCCACTTCCCATACAACTTGTATTGAAAAAGTGGCATAACTCCCTTGATTTTTAATGTATCAACTCAATTTTCACAAAAAATAAATATTATAATTGCAGAATGGGCTCCTGAAAATATATACCTGATCCGCCCACTTTTACGCCCACCTCCCATAGAAAAACAAATAGAAACAAGTAAGAGTGTTAAATTCGGCTGTGCCGAATCTTTTATACCCTCCAACACGTTTGAAATAAAAAAAAATCGCAGGGGACGCCCCTTTTTTTGGTGGGGGGTCGGCGGAGTTGGTGGGGGACACCTGTATCCCCGCTATATATGTTTACAAATTATTTGTTTATGATAATTACGCTTAAATAATAAATTTTTATCGATATTTTTAATTAATTTTTATAACCATGCCCCCAAAAGGGGTCAGCCTGAAGAAAATCGTATTTTATAACCCCCTTGGTCCAAGCACAGGTCTATGAACATAATATGGCATACAAATTTACATTTACATTTGTTGAGCAAAAATTAAAAAAAAACTCGTAAAAATATCGTATTTTTCAGGGGTCGTTTTAGTTCTTCAAGGGGGAACTTTTTCCCCCTGCTCCGATTTTGCCCATCTTCGAACTTAACCTTACCAGTAACATACGAGATATTCTTGCCCAATTTCAGGGGTCTAGCTCTTTTTGTTTGGACTGCATCGTTATTTCTACAGATGGACGGACGGACATCGCAAGAATGTCTTAGATTCTATCATGGATCAATATTATATATACTATGTGGGGTCCCCGACCGATATTTCGATATGTAACACACAGAATGACAAAGTGAGTATACCCCCATACTGTGGTTGGAGGGTATAAAAATCAGAGTTTCTGAAGCATGAACGAAAATTCATGTTTTGTTACTTTATTATTTTATAGTTTTTACTGTTTTTTTTTTTTTTGGAAAGGAGCAGGTATGAGCAGCTGAATTTTTTTTTAACTTTTAGCTGAGACTTCAAGCTGTAATTTGACATCTTTCGTTAAACAGCGCTCCACAGCGCTAAAAAGATGCAGTCCACTGAAGTTGATGAACATTGAAATTTTGATGTTGTTAAATTTTGTTCTACGAAATTTTTTATATGGCACTTTTTACAACTTTTTTTAATGCAAATCTCATCCATGACAATTGTCATTTACGAAAATAAACAACAAAGTCAAATGATAAGTTTACTATGATTGTAACAAAAGATTGAATATACAGTAGGCTGGATCGTATTCCAACAAAGTACTCAGATCAACTATTAATAGTGAAAAAAAGTTGGTACAAGTAAATACAAGCAATTTAAAACCAAAATGAACAAAATCGGTCCATGGCTTCCGTTCTCGCATCGCGGGTCAAAATTGCGGTTTTTGAAAAATGGACATAATTTAAAAAAAAAAAATTAAATATTTAAAAAAAAAAAAATTTTTTGTATCGCATTAATTCAAAGATATTTAGAAAAATGTTGTTTGTTTTTTTCGGATATCGATAACCCACCCAAACGTGAGGCCAAAAAAAACTCACATTTTTAACATGGAGCTCAAAACTACTTTTTCACTATTTTAAAAATTTAGTGAAACAAAATTTTTAAATATATTAGTTTATCCACTTGATATCATTGAATACATCTCAGGGATTGTAGAAAAAAAAATCTTAATTAAGTTCCTTCGTCCAGTTGGTGTGTGGAGCGATTTGAATTTAGCGGAATTCCAGAACATGTGTTTTTATCGACATTTTTGACTAATTTGTAGTTGTTAGCAACATTTTACTTAAATTAGCCAACTTTTTTTGTTCAAATGGTTGTTTTGGACCATAGTAACTCTGCTTTGAAATAATAGGCTTTTTGGACAACGTTAACCCTTGCCGGCACGGGGTTAAAAAATTCCTCCAATGAAATTTTTGAAAATTCCTCACTCTAAAATCGTGTATGTGTTTAAATAATGAACAATTACAAATTTATACAAAGTTTTCTTGAAGGATAATAATATGTTTTTACTTTTAGCTTTACACAGTAAAAACGACGAAGACGTAATGAAATTTCGGATGCCATTTTTTTTTATTTAGTTTCAAGCATTTTCCGCTTAAGTGCGCTTACTTTAAAACGTTAATTTAAATGCGATCGTTTAAATGCATTTCCCGCTTAAACGAGTCACTCGCAGATGTTCATATCTTTAATTAAGTTAGATGTGAAGTTTATCAACGTTTTAAAGTAAGCGCACTTAAGCGGAAAGTGTTTAAAACTAAATAAAATAAAAAAATGGCATCCGAAATTTTATTACATCTTCGTCGTTTTTACTGTGTAAAGCTAAAAGTAAAAACATATTATTTAATATGTCAAAAAAGTCCATTGGACTATGAGCAAAAAAACAGCTGTTTGAAATTTTTTGGGCGTTCGTTCAACAAGGGTTAAAGATGTTCTTCAAGAAAACTTTGTATAAATTTGTAATTGTTCATTATTTAAACACATACACGATTTTAGAGTGAGGAATTTTCAAAAATTTCATTGGAGGAATTTTTTTAACCCCGTGCCGGCAAGGGTTAACGTTGTCCAAAAAGCCTATTATTTCAAAGCAGAGTTACTATGGTCCAAAACAACCATTTGAACAAAAAAAGTTGGCTAATTTAAGTAAAATGTTGCTAACAACTACAAATTAGTCAAAAATGTCGATAAAAACACATGTTCTGGAAATCCGCTAAATTCAAATCGCTCCACACACCAACTGGACGAAGGAACTTAACTAAGATTTTTTTCTACAATCCCTGAGATGAATTCAATGATATCAAGTGGATAAACTAATATATTTAAAAATTTTGTTTCACTAAATTTTTAAAATAGTGAAAAAGTAGTTTTGAGCTCCATGTTAAAAATGTGAGTTTTTTTGGCCTCACGTTTGGGTGGGTTATCGATATCCGAAAAAAACAAACAAAATTTTTCTAAATATCTTTGAATTAATGTGATACAAAAATTTTATTTTTTTTTTAATAATTTTTTTTTTAAATATTTAATTTTTTTTTAAATTATGTCCATTTTTTCAAAAACCGCAATTTTGACCCGCGATGCGAGAACGGAAGCCATGGACCGATTTTGTTCATTTTGGCTTTAAATTGCTTGTATTTACTTGTACAAACTTTTTTTCACTATTAATAGTTGATCTGAGCACTTTGTTGGAATACGACCCAGCCTAATATACAGTAAATTTGCATGCCATTTTAAACAAGCGAACATATATGAACTTTGAGCGTGCCTGTACAAACAAATAATAAATATATCAGCCTAATATTACGGAATCATAATATTCAGATATCTGACAACAAAATACCAAAAAATTATCCAAATCGGCGAACATGAAAAAAATGAATTTCGGACACTCTTCAACCAATGTGCGGAGGGGGGTTCAAAACACGTTTTTTTTCAAAATTTGAAAATTTTATTTAAAAAAAAATTTAAATATATATTTTTTTTTCTGCATTCATTAAGAACACCTTGGAGAAGAAAAATGTAAAATATGGAGGATATCCGTCGGGCCACTTTTCAGGAATTGCGGGGGGAATTCAGTGGATTTCAAGGAAACGTTGGTTTTATCAATAATTTGGTTTAATAAAATCTTATAGATTACATTTTTAGAAACATTTAAGATTGTTTGGTGTCATGGCATTCTATTAGATAGCTGTAAGTCTGTCATGAAATCTTACGGATCTAGGAAGTCTTTAAACCACATTGGCTGGTAGTTAAAATTGACCCCCGCAGAAAATTTGAAGTTTAGAGCATAAATTTTGTGCTATCAACAAGTATAAAATGGCTTCTGTGTTTTTTACCCAAATTATAATTCCGTAGTAATATATTATCTTTAAAAAAATAGTTAACCCTTCTTGGTTGGGGGTCAAAAATGACCCATTCAGTAAAAGTAGGTTTATTTGACAATTATTCATGCAATATCAGTCATATAAACCTACATTAGATTTAATTAACTCGTTATGAATAGTAGGGCGGATCGAGAAATGCTTTTTCACGAATTTCGCTTGGGCGCTATGCGGGATTGTTAAAAATAGATGCCAAAACGATGTGGTTAAAATTTCAGGAATATCGCACTTCATCTTTCCACTTTTTTAAGCCAAAGAGCATTTTTTTAAAAAAATTGTCAAAAATTCAAATTTGATCAGATCTTCTTAATTTTGGATTTTATGTGGTCTAGTTAATCACATCTATTTAGATTTTAAATATCAGCTTAATACGATATCGCTAACCTTCAAAAACCAGAGGTGGAAAAGTATGCTTACATTTTGGAGAAACCCGAAAGCAACTTTTTCCAATTATGTAAAAAAAAAACACATTAAAATTGCAAAATATGATTTTTTTCTTCCCGACTTGGAAAACATACTACCCTATGATTCCAAAACCGTTAAAACCAAAAAAATACGAAATTCTTGAACGGCGTGTGGACCAATCTCAACTTATGATATTTTCAAAAAATTTATTTCATACATTTTTTTTGCTATATTTTCTATATTTTAAACATTTTTTACAAATTATGTCATATTTTGCTATTAAAGATATTCTCATTAAAATTTAAGAGATCATTAACCGATATGTGGTCATATGAACCACACACAAGAAATAGTTTTTTACCAATTACAAATAGATTAAAATTGAAAACTTCCCAGTCGGCAAAAAAAATCACACCTGACATACTGCTGACTCTCCCTTTATGAAATCGCTGACATCTTCATACAATTTTTCAAAATGTCATCAATGACATGTCAGCAGTTGGTCAGCGGATGTGTAAACGAATTGTTAGTGTCCACCGATACTGGTGGACACTGCTGACCAACTCCTGACATGTCATTGATGACATTTTGAAAAATTGTATGAAGTTGTCAGCGATTTTATAAAGGGAGAGTCAGCAGTATGTCAGGTGTGATTTTATTTTGCCAACTGGGTTTTATGAGCGTAGCGGACCATATTACATATACAAAAAATATCCGCTAAACTCATAAAAGTTTTCAATTTTAAGCTATTTGTAATTGGTAAAAAACATTTTTTGTGTGGGACTCATATGACCCCATGTCGACAAGGGTTAATGATCTCTTAATTATAACAGTTTTGGAATCCTTGAGTAGTCTGTTTTACATAATTGCAAAAAGTTGTTTTTCGGGTTTCTCCAAAATGTAGCATACATTTCCACCTCTGGTTTTTGGTGGTTAGCGATATCGTATTAAGCTGATATTTAAAATCTAAATAGATATGATTCACTAGACCACACAAAATCCAAAATTAAGAAGATCTGATCAAATTTGAATTTTTGACAATTTTTTAAAAAAATGCTCTTTGGCTTAAAAAAGTGGAAACTTCAGCGCTGGAGGGGGACCCCAAGATGAAGTGCGATCTTCCTGAAATTTGAACCACATCGTTTTGGCATCTATTTTTACCATCTATTTCATGAAAAAGCATTTCTCGATCCGCCCTAATGAATTTAAAATTTAGAAAATTTAAAAAAAAATTTTAATAAAAATTTTATCAAAAAAATATGAAAAATAATATTAGAATATCCGGTTTTTGCTGGCAGGAACATGGAGTTTTAAAAATTTTATTAAATCTTGAATTGTCCGCTTGTACATGTTAAATTTCTTAGAGATGTCTTTGTAATAAGTTTTTAAAGTTTGTTGAAGAGCTAAAATTTTTTTTTCAAAATTTTTGCATGAAAACAAATATTTTAGACTTACAAAAAAATGGTGTTCTAAATCCTTAGAATGTGCCGGACGGACAGTGGATCCACAGTTTCCATTTTATTCATAGAACTTCGGAAGTGGTCAATTAGAAGAGTCCAATTGAAATTCAAAAAATATGAATTATATTTAAAAAAAAATCAATTGAAATTCAAAATTGATCCATTTTTATAAAAGATTTTGATAAAAAATTAATTTTGATTAATTTTTATTAAAAATTAAAATTGTTTTATTCGTACTTTAAAATATATATTTGGAGTATAATAGGGTTAATCTAGCTCGAGGTCATTTTTATTTACTATTTAAAACCATTCTTTTTGAGACTACACTCAAAATAATACATTAGTAGATTTACTAATTTTTTTTTTGCTAATGATGGTTAGCTAACTTTTAGCAAATTTTTAGTTGACATTAGCATGTTAGCAAAAATATCTTGTAAACTTCATTTAGCGCATTAGCAATTTTTAACAAAATTTGAACTAATTTTTTTTGCTAGATTTAAAATTGAGTTGACCAAATTTTTACAAGCTTTTTTGCTAATATTAGCAAATTAAATGGTAAATTTTTTTTTATTTTCAGAAAACTTAAAATGGCGCTATCTCGGAAACTAAGCCAGATAGAGCAAAATGGAGGCCATTTTTGGTTCTCGGGCTCTCCATAGTATCACCGGTCCTCTTCACACGTGTGGACCCTTATGGGCCCTAAAAAGTTAGCATTCCCGAAAATTTTAAAATGCTCATATCTCGGTAAATATTGCCGACACAACAAAAAGTCCAAATACATTTTTGTAGATCTCAACAAGACCGCAAAATAGTCAAAAGCTCTCCGACCAATATTTTTGAAGTTATCGAGTATTGTAATTCTCAAAACCCCGGTGGTCCCCTAAAATCACGTATACTCAAAAAAATAAAACTGTAAAGTTAGCAAAAAATTTAGTTAAATTTAACTAAAAAAACACCTGATTTTGAACCTACTAAATTTCTAGTTAATTTAACTAAAAATATTTAGTTAACTTTTCGTAGAATGAATGTAGCAAAAAAAACGTAACTTTAACTAAAAATTCTGCTGAAAATTTCGTAATATTTTTATGTATGTATTAACAAAAAAATTAGTTAAATTCAGCTAAACTTTTTGTAAAAAAATTTTAAGTTTGTTAAATATTGATTTTATACACTAACACTTCACTTATTCTTTTTTCACAGCATTAAGTTCAGCTTAAGTAGAACTTATGTGATTTGCATAGGAGGCTACACAAGAAATTTCTAACATTTTTTCACTCGACAAATATGTTACGAGAAATCAGCAAATTAATTAATAAAAATTCGTAAACACAGTTTTAAATTCAACAAAAAAATTTAATTCAAAATTTGTTCAAAACTAGTATTTTCGTAAATTGAACTTAACTAAAAAAAGTAGTTAAAACGCTGATTTTAACTAAAAATTTGCTAAAAAGCCAGCAAACTCGAGTTAACAAAAAAAAATTTGTTAACTTTACAGTTTTATTTTTTTGAGTGTATGTCAAAAACTAAGCAAGGTAGAGCGAAACGGACACAAATTTTGGATCAAAAACTATGACTATTTTTAAGGAACCCAACTAGGTCTAGGCCCAACGGGGTCTGGACCTATCGGGTCCGAACCCAATGGGGTCCTCAGATGTGTATTAACTAAGTTCAAAAAAAAAAAATTTTTTTGTTAACTAATTATTGGCAAAACATTTTTGCTAACTTTAGCAAAAAAATTGTGGGTTCAAAATCAGCAAATTTTCTTGTAGGTTTACAAGCTTTTTTTGCTAACATTACAGTTTTTTTTTGAGTGTAATTTTTAAAAAAGTTATTTATCTGTTTTAAATGTATTTGTTAGAGTTAATTTTGAAAATTTGATTTGCGGATATCTTCCTTTTTTTGAAGATATTTTTTGGAAAAACGCGGATTTTGAGGTGAGTTTTCTGCGGAGAGAAAACGGCTGAATATATTGCAAATCTGATTTCACCAGTCGATTCTACAGCAAAAATTAATACAATGGACGTTTTTGAACTCTTAAAAAAAATTCCAAAAACCCACCATAGTGGGCGGAAATATAAGCTTTTTCCATTTTCTTTTTAAGTTAATTTTTTAAATACGCACAATTAAATTCCATTTTAAGCTTAACAAAATAGTACCAAAATGTCCGTTCTATCACAGCCCGTTTGAAAGTTAGAAGCTGTCAAAAATGGACAAAAACACTTTTTTTGAGAACTTTGACTCAATTTTCTCGAAAACATGACTTGATAGAAAAACTTAAAAAACAGATTTAGAATCAGCATCTAAATGGTAATCGAAAACTAGTTGTACGATCCAATAATATCATCAAAAAATATCACAAAACAATGCTCTCAATAATGCACAAAAATGCACTTTTTGTAAACTTAACCTCAATTTTCTCAAAAAGCTGATGTTACGGAAAACCAGATTTGAGTGTTTAATAATTTTGTCATTAGAACAAAAATTTTGAAGCCTTACAACTTTTTAACGGGACGCGATAGAAAGGTGCTTTTAATACCAATTTTCTTAGCAAAACCTGCCTCTTCATCGTGCATGATTAAAAAAATAATTTAATTTTTTTTTTTAAAAATCAATTTTTGCGCTTTTTTTAAGAGTTCAAAAAACTTTCATTGTATTAATTTTTGCTGTAGAATCGACTGGTAAAATCAGATTTGCAATATATTCAGCCGATTTTTCTCTGCAGAAAACTCAGCTCAAAATCCACGTTTTCAGATGCTTTGAACCACCCCAAGAAGTGAAAATTTAAAAAAAAAATACCGGCATTCTTTTTGGCTCCCCTAAATCCTTTAAAAAAATGATGATACCCAATAAACAGATGAAGGGAAATAGTCACCAAACGAACTCTAGTATTTATGTTGGTCATTTTTGACCGACACATGTTTCGGCATTTGGCAATTAATATTTTTCGGATTTCAATTATTAGTGCATTCAGTTGAACTGTTTTTACCATCTTCATTTTTTGAGTGTATCTCTATAGCGGTTTGTAAATTTAAACACGTAAATCATAAACCAAGTCAAAGTAGAAAAATAAAACAACAACAACGAACAAAAAAAGATACAGACCTGGATACAGTAAAAAACTTTCATAAGAAGGCACTTGAGATCAATTTAAGATCGAAATATTTGCATTTATTGTAATATTTTATGCTGTACTTTCTTCCATATTTTTGCTTATTTTTTTTTTCATTTACATATAAAAAATTATACTTACAATCAGTGAAGAACAAAAAAAAAAAAAAAAATTATGAAGTGTAAATCATTGCGGCAAAACTTCAACAGCTCATATACCACCAACCTTTTAAGTTTACCATAGTTTAAAGTTTTTGCATTAGAAGAAATGGTTAACAATTTGAACACACAAAGTCGAATTTGGTTTGAGCTATTTTTAATTTTATACACAAACAAATATAACAAATCCAGTTGCCACAACCGAAAATATTCCAACCTCATTTACGAGGTTGGTGCCATTAGTCATTCGGGGGTTACAACTACATTAAGGTTTTCACAGCAACACACTGCGGTTGTCATTACTAAGGCTGTGACACCCGAAACTTTAAAAATGAGGTATTTAAGGTAGTTGCAACTATTATGTGTCTATTTTTTATCCACTGTTTGACCCATTTTTTGAACCCCTAAATCCCTGATATGGCTAATAAGCCGAGACACTCCAACCTTAGAATCATCTCTTTTATATATATTTTAAGTTTCAGGTAAATCGGTTCATGACGGTGTGGATACATTCCTTGTTAGCAGACCTGTAAATACTTGAAAATTTATTTACTTATTCTATAATTTTCAAATATTTTTTGTATTTGTTCTTAAAAATTTTAAATACAAATATTTTTTTACTTACTTAACATTTTTACAAGTAAGTAAAACAAAATACTTACTTAAAGAGTTCAAGTTCAAATATTTTCAAATAAATGTTGTATTTGAAAAAATGTTTACAAATAAAATATTTGTCAACAATGTTTACAAATAAAATATTTGAGAACATTTTTTCAAATATTTTTATACTTGTCCACATTTTTCAAATATTTTTATACTTGCCCACATTTTTTAAATATTCCAAATTAGAATAGTTAACGCAAATAAATCCGTAACAACCAATTTTTTGAAAACATATTTTTACACAAATGCAATTTGCAATACAGCTTTAGAATTTTCTCTAAATATGTTGGTAAAATTTTCTGATTTTACCACAATAAGTATAAATTTCTATTATTGTTTCAGTAAAATTATATAGATATTGGACCTACATATTAAAAAAACGCGCGTTTGGCGCGTGTGGCCGAAGAATTAATAGAATAACGATGCGGGGTAAAACCGTGCTTTTTCACGTTTTAGATAAATTCGAAGGCCCCTTATGTCGTGGAAAATTGCCAAGCTTATAGTACTGATGATGGGACATATCCCAGAGTAGTAAATTTTATGGGCTGTGAACAAAGAAGCGAAATTTCATTTTTTTTACATTTTAACCTTCAATGATCTATGAAAATTAAAATTGACATGCATATAATACGGACCATGAAGAAGATCCACAGGAATCTAGATTTTTGGCATCTGGTGTAAGGGTGGAAAGACGAAAGGAAAAGAAGCATGTTATTTTTCCCTATTTGTGTATATACACTTTTTTCATCCAGAGATTTTTAAAGCTCATTTTTACATTAGTAAAACAGATCCTAGCCGGATATAAAAATATCCGGCTACGGTTCACCATTTGAGAACCGTTGTGCTGAAAGCTGAATTTTCTTGACAATACCAATTAGAAGAAGTGTTCACTTCTTTTTGCTGCCATCTCTTTATTGCGTGCTGCATGTGGCAGACGAAGTTGAAATTGTACATGTGCTTAATGCTTCTTTTTCAAAGGATATTGGTTCAATAAAGAAATCGTTTAAATACGAAAAGTACTACATTTGCTAAAAGCTCCACGTTTTAATATTGGCTTGTGTTGTTTTATCACAAAATTATAAATATAAAAATTTTAAATTGATAACAAAATATTTTTGACAAATAAATTTATTTGAAAAAATGTTGCCAAATATTTTATTTGAGTTCAAATATTTTATTTGTAAACATTTTCTTCAAGTATTTTACTTATAATAAGTATTTTACTTATCGTAAGTATTTTACTTATAGCAAGTACAAACATATTTGAATTTACTTGTATTTGATTTTTTAAATACAAATATTTTTTTTACTTACTTAAAAAATGTTAAGTAAGTAAAAATAATATTTGAACTTGAAAACTTCAAGTATAAGTATTTCAATATTTACTTAAAAATACTTAAGTACCACTTTTTTACAGGTTTGCTTGTTAGTGCCTATTAAATTTGTACCGCGAATATTTTTTTTAATGTAGGATAGCAATATTCAGAAGTGATTTATACAGTTATGTAAAAAAAGGCACCAGAGAAAAAAATGATGTTTTATAACCCAATTTTTTGGATGAAATTGATTTGAGCGACCCCTTCCCGACTTTCCAAAAATCTGAAAAAAAAAATCTCAAAAATGTCTTAGGCCACACTGAAAAATAACCTTCGTAATATAAATGAAACGGATTTATTCTTTCGTTTGCATATAACAAATGAAGGTTTTTATGAGGTTATTGAAACATCATGCATATTGAAAAGAAATTTCATAAAATTTTATTCATTAGATTTCATAGTTTCATTTAAAAATTTTATTTAATTTTGTTTATAGAACTTTTTTGTCTGAAATTAACTCACAATGTAAATGTAGACAATGGAACGAATGATGGACTCATATTTGCGTAGAGTGATTGACCCGAGGTTGCTTTCGACAAAGCAACATGCATACAGCAAGGGTAGATCAACGGAAACTGCTCTGCATGAGCTCGTTGGGACCATCGAGAGATCGCTTTTGGTAAAGGAGTACACTATGTTGGCCTTTCTTGATGTAGAGGGGGCTTTTAATAATGTTATCCCAGACTCGATAATTTTGGCATTGTCTGGTCTAGGAGGCAAGCGTGGGATCGTTTTAATGGTGGAAAACCTACTTGCCAATAGACGTATAACGTCGCATTTGGGAGCGTCCGTCATATCTCGATTTTTTAATAGGGGCACACCACAAGGAGGTGTTCTTTCGCCGCTTCTTTGGAACCTGGCACTGAATTCAATGCTGCTATCTCTAGAAGCACGTGGTTGTCATGTTGTCGCATATGCTGACGATGTCGCGATAGCGGTAAAGGGGAAGTATCTGCCAACATTGAGGGACATTCTTCAGGGTTCTCTGAAAGATCTGTCTAAATGGGCAAGAGACTGTGGTCTAGGAGTTAATCCAAGTAAAACGGAGCTTGTTTTGTTTACAAGGAAAAATAAGATTCCTGCTTTGATCCTATTTCTCTGGACGGCACTGAAATCACCTTCTCAGATGGAGTCAGGTATCTTGGAGTATTTCTAGATAGGAAGTTGAATTTCAGGCGTAACATTGAGGAACGGGTGAGAAAAGCAACGATTGCTTTATATTCCTGTAAAAGGGCCATTGGAAACGATGGAGTTTTAGCCCTCAAATCGTTCATTGGATCTATACAGCAGTGGTGCGTCCAATTTTGCTGTATGGAATCATGGTCTGGTGGCCTGCTTTAGAAACAAAAGCGAACTGTGTTTTTAACACGAAGGTACAGAGAATGGCGTCGATGTGCATCACTGGTGCTCTTCGTACTACACCTACGGCTGCATTAGAAATCCTCCTTCACCTGATACCATTGGACATATTGGTTAGGCAGTATGCGGCTGCGTCGGCAATTCGACTTAATAGCACGCTGCAATTTAGGAGCAGCGATTGTGGCAATAGCGCTAAATTGAAGAAGATAACAATACCACAAAATGTGGACTGTGCTCCCTCTTTGAGCCTCTTTTAGCGCCACTTTATCACTATGATACCATCCAGGGAGTCTTGGATGGGGGATACTCCGGGTAGTGGAGCTACCATAAATTTTTACACAGATGGATCGAGGCTGCACGAACAAATGGGCTTTGGAGTCTATTCGGAAGAGCTTGGGTTGAGCCTGGCTCGTTGATTGCCAGATCATTGCAGTGTTTACCAGGCAGAGATGCTGGCAATAAAGAAAGTGGCTGACTGGTTGAGCTGCAATGTCTTGTCTACAACCGCAATCAACATCTATACTGACAGTCAAGCCGCGGTCAAGTCCCTGGATTCAATGTTTCTGAAAACAAGATCTGCCCTTAACTGCAACACGTCTTTAAATGAGATGGCCAAGCAGTTTAACATACGACTCGTATGGGTCCCAGGGCACAGAGACATTCCAGGGAATTGCAAAGCAGATGAGCTTGCAAGACTATAAACTACCTTACAGGTTCCAACAGAAGTGGAATGTGTTGGTATGCCTCTAGAAACTTGCAAGCAAAACCTACGGCTTTGTTCTGCGACGGAGACTAATCAAAGATGGGCAAATGGATGGATGTGAGAGACAAACGACTGATTTGGCCTTTTCTTGATCAGGGGCGCACAAGTGAGCTGATATCGCTTCCAAGAGGAGAGATTTCGACGGTGGTTTCTATAATTACCGGACACTGTCTTATAGGGAAGCACGCAGAGCGGTTAAACGTGCCGTCGAATGACTTTTGCCGAAGTTGCATTGATGAAGAGGAGTTGAAAACTATCGAACACTTTATTTGCCATTGCCCGGCACTTTCTGGTCAGAGACTTGCTTCACTCGGATCTAGGGAGCTGTACGATCTTTCTGATTTGTCGGATGTCAAAATTCAACATCTAAGGAGTTTTATGAGAAGCTCAAACTGGTTTAACGACAGGGAATAGTAGGGAAACCTATTACGGTCCCAATGGACCTCAGAGTCTACGTGTGTTGACGTAAAACGTCAGCAGCCACTTACAACCTAACCTAACCTAAATGTAGACAAATAAAAAGCAGCTGATCAGAGCGGCACAATTTTTATTTTGTGATTTTTTTAGACTTTTTATATGAAATTTAAAATGAAATGTTATTGGTTAATTAAATATTTACTAAAATTAGCATTGTTTTATAATTTTTTGTGCTTTAATTTATGTATAAAAATTTAAGGATGTAACATAATTTTGTTTTAGAAAAATGTATTTTTCTACTTAACATCTTTTTGTGATTTTTTTCAACTTTTTACATGAAGTTAAAAATTAAAAGTAAATTACACTAGTTTACAAATTAGAAAAAAATTGCTATCCACAACATTTTGCATCAATTTTTATGTAAAATCTAACGCTGAATACGAAAATCCGCTCCAAAATTTTTAAAGTAGAACAGTTTTTGAGATATTACCAAATTTTAAAATGTTCATATTTTCAAAAAAGTGGGTTTACTTAAATTAAAATATCTCTGGAACAAATTGATCGATTTTATTGGATTTGGTTTTAAATTAAACGTAATTAAATAATCTATCAACCATACATACAATATTTTTTGTTCTGATTATCACCTTAGAAGCTATTAATCGATATATAGACAATTTTGCTTAAATTTTACCTAAATTTGGCAAAAAATGAAAATTGCATTGTAAATTTCACAAAGAAAACAATTTTTTAAAATTAATTTTTGTATTCGACGGTCAAGTCTGATCTAATATGAAGAAATTAAATTAAAAAAATGCTTTGAAAATTGTAAATGTTATATGAGGCATTCCACACCAAATGTCCCGCTACAGAAAAACATGTGTCTCGTAAATTTCTGAATAGGTTGTTTGGATAGCCCTATATGTACTTAACTAAGAAAATTGCGTTTTTGGTTTTTCAAATTTTCGAAAACTGGGCTTAGGAGGCGTGGTCAAATATTGGAAAAATGGTAAAATTTGTGGCGAGTTGCCTTGATTAAATATTTATCACATTAAAACGGAATGCACCACAATCTCAAAAATTTACGTTCTTATATAGTTTTGTATGGGCTATCGATTAAAATTTTTTTTTTTGGAAAATTTTCAGAACCCGTTTTGAAATTTTCCATTTTTTGAAAAAGTCAATTTATCAAAAATCCGGCCACTTTTTTTTTTTTCTTTTTTATTTATTTTTTTAAAAGTTTAGATGTTTGTCCATCCACACAAAAAAAAAATCAGAAACACGTTCATCTTTTTTTTTGAGAAAATCGCATTTGAACTTTAAATTTCATAACAATTTTGTTATTTGCTTGTATTTCTTTGTTTTAAAGTTGCGAGTGAGTAATATTAATTGCATAAATATTCGTCATACGCTCTGTTGACACAAGAAAATACAAGCAAATTACTAAATTGTTATGAAATTTAAAGTTCAAATGCGATTTTCTCGAAAAAAAAGATGAACGTGTTTCTGATTTTTTTTGTGTGGATGGACAAACATCTAAACTTTTAAAAAAATAAATAAAAAAGAAAAAAAAAGTGGCCGGATTTTTGATAAATTGACTTTTTTAAAAAATGGAAAATTTCAGAACGGATTCTGAAAATTGTCCAAAAAAAAAAATTTAATCGATAGCCCATACAAAACTTTATAAGAACTTAAATTTTTGACATTGTGGTGCATTCCGTTTTAATGTGATAAATATTTAATCAAGGCAACTCGCCACAAATTTTACCATTTTTCCAATATTTGACCACGCCTCCTAAGCCCAGTTTTTGAAAAATTGAAAAACCAAAAACGCAATTTTCTAAGTTCCATGTAGGGCTATCCATATCACCTATTCAGAAGTTTACGGTACACATGTTTTTTTTTCGCTGGACATTTGGTGTGGAATGCCTCATATATATATATATACCCCATTATTGTAAATTATTAGCATAGTGCAATGTTCAAAATTTTTTTTCTCGAAAACAAGGAAAAAAGCATCTCTGAAAATTTCAGAACAGATAGATATACACCTTAACTATTTTTTAAACATGTAAAAAAAAAAAATAAAATTGTGGCATGTTTTTTGATATAAAAAGTTTAAATTTAAATTTAAAATATTCAGAACTTCTTCTGAAAACTTTCAAATTTTTATTTTTTTAATCGATAGCCCATACAAAAATCTTTAAATAACATTTATTTTAAAGACATCACTGTGTTTCATTTTATTGGCATAAATATTGAATTAAAGATACTTAGGCAAAAAATGCTGAAATTTTCAATTTTTGACCATGCCTCCAAGGCCCACTTTTTGAAAAATCTTAAATTTTATTTATGTTATTTAATAGTGCCCTAAGGGCGAATACTTTGCAAATGATATCCTATTGAAACCACCATGGTTTTTCTGTAGTGGAACAGTTGGTGTGGAATGACTCATATATAGATTTTCCGGATTTGGGCGATTTTTGGCATAAAGTTTATTTCTGTCTTTTATTATTTTACAAAATTTATTTTTTTTAAATGAAAATATTTTTTTATTAAGAAATCTGAACAGAATTGAATTTTGGCGATATTTTACATCCGATTTTGCGACAAAGCCAAAAAAGTCTGGCAACCCCGTTAATATGACGAAGCAAAAAAACGGACACACACACACATGCTATGTACAAAAAAATATCTGTCAATGAGAATTTTTAAGATATTTTTTTATTATTTCTTAAAGAACTTTTTTAAATTAAATTTAGATATTGTTTTACATATTTTAAAGCTTTTTTGTAAAGATTTTTTTTTCCTTTTTCTCAGTTTTGTTTTCATTTCCGTTTACTTTCTTATGTATCACGCAAAATATGAGTTAATTTAGGGTTATGTTGAAAACAGCTAAAAGTTTTTTCAGTAATTCACTCATAACTTTTAAATTACTTAACCGATTAAAAAAAAAAATACATCAGTTTCTTCCTGGGAAAATTACGTAACTTTTGGTTTAAATCGGTTCTGGATTATTGCCAAAAACGTGATTTCAACAGACAGATAGACGGACGGACAGACAGACAGACGGACATCGCTAGATCGACATAAAACCGATCAAGGATCATGAATATATATATACTTTATGGGATCCTAAACCAATATTTCAATGTGTTACATACGGAATGACAAACTTACATATACCCTCTATCACCAGAGTGGAGGGTATAAAAATTAGGGGAGATGCTCCTCTTCTATTTGCTATAACAAGTGGCATCCTATCGTCAAATAATATTTTTTGTTGGTTATTTACCGATGGTGATCTTACTAACAATAAGAGATTGTGCAATTTTCTGAATATGTATTAATACTTTTGTTTGAACATTTGGGATTTATCATTTAATTTCCCATTGCTATTTGTAGTATTTGTAATATTTGCTTAATAGTCTTGACAATGGAATCTGATATTCTTATATCCGTTGAGCGGAGAATGAGATTTTTTTCTGTCAGAATCTTAGTATTTTTCAATAGGATAACAGTCTCATAATCTGAGTTTTTTTGTTTATAGAATCTCAAAATACAAAAATCTGAAGCTATAAGTACAAATTGATTATAAAAGTTAAATATTCATTTTAGTATAAGGTAGAGTACATAAAATAAAGTGTTCCATCATATACACTCATATATTTGCAATTTTTATCTGTACATTTTATTAAATCTCATCGTTTGTATTTGCAACCATATTGTAGTTCATAGATAGCTTAAGTTTATGCTTTCGCTCTAAAATCTAAAAAAAAAATACAAAATAAAAAATAATCTGAAACGAATTTATCATAAAACGTGCATAAATTGACATCATATGCAACCAATAACTGCTGTTTGCTGTTACTTTTTTTCGTTTGTTTTTTATTATTTCTACTTTATAACCAGTACCTACTCCTTTCTTAAACGCTTTCGTATTAAATATTTATGAAAAAAAAAAATAAGAAATAGGTGTGTTTTGGTTGAGTTGCCCGTATTAGAGAAAAAACAAGCAGAAATGTAAAGATCAAATGGACTAAACTTTAACTATTAAAATTGTAAACTAGTTAACACCTGGTAGAAAATTTTTAAAGGAATCAATTTCGAATACTGGCATTTCGTTTTTTTTCTTTTTCAATTAACACTTTTTTTTGGTAAATATAGATTTTTTTCCTATTAATTTACAACTTTTTTTTTTTTAAATTTGTGTGGCTTATATCAAATATTTTACCAATAAAATTTAAATTTACAACTTTTTGATGGGATAAAGCTTTTTGCTACCCCTTACCCCTCAGCTACACCTTCCATAATTATGTAGACATAAACCATCGAACACACAAAAAACAGTAAAAAGTTTTGGATTGTTGTTATTGTTTTGTGTGTGTTTGTTGCTTTATATTAACATAATTATGGAAGGTGTAGCTGACAATGAGAGGTTAGTTTACTAGTAATTCCTAGTAAAAATTATTTTTTTTGTCATTTACAAGTTTTTTTGATGGTAGAACATATATCAATTTTTTTGTGAACTAAACCAGAATACCGAAATTGCGATTTTTTCAATTTATATTTTTACCTTTTAACCTTTGACCTCACAGAGTAAATCTGTGCAGTCAAACTTGCCATGTCCTCTTTCGAGTGGACGGATATATATTTATTTGGATATAGAAATACGTCTCACAAAATTTTAGGATAATCGGACATTGATAAGGTGTGCCGCATCTGCAATGAAATTTAAAAATTATTTTTACGGGGGAAACATGTTTTTTTTATTAATTTTCTATATTTTTTTAATATAATTTGAGTTTATTTTGAATCCAAATGGTTACAGAATTAGGATTTGGAGTAAAATTTCTTTCTAATAAGGTACTAAAAACTAAAATCGGCTGAAAACCAGCCAAGTTATTACAACTTCCCCAGGCATCTAACGTTTGTCATACAACTTGATTAAGAAATACGAGTCACATTTTGGAAATTTATTGAAATTTAGTGTTGTTTTAGGTGGGCTTAAGGTCATATATAATTAAAATAAAGCAAAAGTTTTTTAATATTTAATTTTATTATTTATTTTGTTGTCCAATATTTCGGCCAGACTTTCTGGTCTTCATCAAGGTACTCTGTTAGAATATAAATGGGCTATTTCACGTCAAAATTCTATTGGTCGTAGAGAGTTGTATTTTGGCTTAAAATTTAGCCAAAGATCTCTACTTTTGAAAGCTGAGTGGCGGAAGTTGAACCAAATGGTAAGTGAGCCAATATGGCGGTGCGAATCGGGATACCCCGATCGGGATATGCTGGAAACTAATGAAGGAGTTATAGGATTTTTCTGAAATTTGTTATCCGGAGTTTATTGGGACGCTAAATTTGAATTTTCATTCAGATTTCACCCGGTTCCCGGTGTATTATGGGTCACTAAGCACTATTCTGAATTTAGATTTACAAAATTCAAAATGGCGGATCCAATATGGCGTTTATTTTTTTTTTTTAATTTCGATTTCCTTGAAACTTTTTATCCGGGGGTTATTTGGGACGCTGATTTCGAATTTTTATTCAGATTTCAAAAATTCAAAATGTCGGACACAATATGGCGGATGGTTTTTTTGAATACGGTTTGAGGGGAGGGGGGGGAGTTCCTTATTTTTGATTTAACATCTCCCTACACTTACTTTACAAGTGAGCGTTTAAGCACTTACTGCATACATATACAAATTTACAATACACAAAACTATTACAATTCCCGCCAATTTTCTTATTGCTTTTTCTATTAACCATCAGCACATTTCAATGACACTGTGTGACGGTGAAAAAGTAACCTGGGTTTTGACCATCAATTTTACATAATTCGGGCATGCTGATTCCAATGGTCCAAGCCATTTTGAAATCTAAGGTACAGTTTTTTTGCAAAACGTCTTTAAAGTTTTTCACGTCCCCGTGAAGTTTTTTGAATAAAAAATATTTTGTGTGCGAAAAAGTCAGTCGTTTATAGTTGAAATTAAAGGATTATATCTGTAACTACATTTTAACTACAAATTCCGCTACTAAAAGTTTAAAACTTTAACAGTGTTTCGCGTTTTATCCCATTTTTTTCTCATTTTTTAGCATTTTCGCGATTTTAAAGGCCTAAATAAATTCCGACCTAAACAACCGTTTCAGCTTAGTATATTTGCACCAAAGGAAATATATTCCCATTAAAATATTTTTCATTTATCAATCGCATAGCACTAAAATTGCGCGATTTGTCAAAATTTCTCTATGACAGCATCACTTTCCAACAGGACCACAAGGTCCAGATTTTGATATATTGTGTAAAAACCTCAAAAAAGTATTTGTGCCAAATTTCAAACAAAAATGTTTTCATCTTAAAAAGTTTTAATAAAAAAACATTTATTTCGCCCTACTAAATTATATTAAACAAGTGTTTTATTTAAATTAGTAGTATTTAGTACAATGTTTTCCTTTTGTTTTTGTAATTAAAATTTAATAATTTAATTTAGTAAGGTGAAATAAAAGTTCTTCTACAATAACTTTTGAAGTTGAAAACATTTTTGTTTGAAATTTGACACAATTACTTTTTTGAGGATTTAATATAATATGTCAAAAGCTGGACCTTGTGGTCATCTTGGAAAGTGATGCAGTCATAGAGAGATTTTGACTAATCCCTCATTTTTGGAGTGATGCGCTTGATAGTTGAAACGTATTTTCATAGAAATATATCCCATTTGGTGCATTTAAACTAATCTGAAGCGGTTGTTTAGGTCGGTATTTACTTAAGCATTTAAAATCGCGAAAATGCTAAAAAATTGGAAAAACGGGATAAAACGCGAAATATCACTTGAATTTCAAACATTTGATAGCGGATATGGTTCTTAAAATTTAGCTACAGTTACAGTCCTTCAATTTCAATTGCAAAAGAGGGACTTTTTTGCATACAAAAACTTTTTTATTTCAAAAAGTTCACGGGGACGTGAAAATTTTTGAAGACATTTCGCGAAAAAACTGTACCTTAGATTTAAAAATGGTTTGCACCATTGGATTCAGCATGTCCGAAATATATAAAATTGATGGTCAAATGTCAGGTTACTTTTAACATCCAAGATTTTGTCACGCTGTGTGATTTATATTTGTTAATATATTTCGTAGTGTTGCTGATTTTATGACATAAATGTGGTCTAAATATAATAAATGTTATAACTTTCATTAGGGTCGTAGTATAAAATTTTGAGTGTTATAGACCACTATAACATTAAATGAGTCTTCATAAAAAACAGATCTACAACAGATCAAGGGTTCGTCATAACTCAGATTGTTTAAAAATGTTATGAATATATGATCGATATACATTGCCTATTCGTAGATTTTAAGCAACCGTTTGATAACCGAGATAGAACCCAAATTTCACTACGTCTTTTGAAAATGGGAATACGGCCCAAGCTTGTAAATTTAGTAAATATGACATTACACTCAAAATTTTTTTTTGTACAATTACCAAAAAAGCCTCGTAAAATAATTGTTTGCTACCTCCTAGTAAAAATTACAACTTTATTGGTAAAAATCTTGTAAAATAACAAACAATTTACAAGCTTTTTACCAATAAAATTATAAATTTACAAGGACTTCTTGTGACTTTACAAGATTTTGTGCTACCTCCTATTTTACAAGAATTTCTAGTGAAAATTTCGAGCATTTTTTGTAATTTTACAAGTTTCTTACCAATAAAATGGTAAATTTACAACTTTTTTGATTCATTAATACTTACAAGGAATTTTCGTGATTTTACTATATTTTTTTTCTAAAAGTACCTTGGAAATTTGTACATTTACGAAAAAAATTGTAAAATTACAAGGAAAAATTTAAATTTTAATCAAAAATTTTTTGTTTAAAAAACAAGAAAAACTGTAAAATGGGATTACGGGATTTTTTCTATAAATTTGACAAGGCTTTTTTATGGGTGTAAGAATTTAAATACCTAATAAAATATTTTTAAACTTAGGAATTTAATCCAGTTAAAATATACTTATATTTATGTTAAATATTTTGCGTAAAAATTGTTTTCAAAACTGTCATTAAAAAACTCTTCAGCAGTGCAGTAAGTGAAATTTATAGTACTCCTAATAACTACTATTGCAGTTTTAAATTTTTTACGACAACTTTTCTTACACTCTGGATGTTAAAGAAGACGGTCAAATTTAATTTTAACATTTTTTAAATGATACTTATTTTAACACCATTTCCGATGTTAATTTAGAATTTACAACATTGCCCTATCTTCTAGCAATATGTCCGAAGTATTTAAAATATGGGCAAGTCCATGGGAAATTTAACTGGCGGATCACCGATTTTGTTAATTTTTGATTACACAGCCCAACAAAAATACAAAAAGGTTCTGGCCCAGAAACAAGATCCACTAATTTTTATGTATTTTGACCTCCTGAATTCGATCCCGCCATCAGAATTGAATTCTGTTGTAGGTGTTTCGTGTAATTTACAAGGAAAGTCTGCAAAGTGTTCCTTCAAAACTGAATTTATGCTCTTTGGTTCAAATGCATGTAACTTCCACAATTGTTTACGGATATTATTAAAGCAACCTTTATTTTCTTCGTCATAAATGAGACTTAAACTTTACATACAGAAATAAAATTTAAAAATTTTTTAACTTGGTTAAATTTAAAAAATTATATAGGTACACTTTGCGGACTTTCCTAAATTATTAAAAACCCAACAATGGAATGCAACTCTGATGGCGGAATGTAATTCAGGAGGTCAAAATACATAAAAATTATTGGATCTGGTTTCTGGGTCAGAACCTTTTTATATTTTTGTGGGGCTGTGTTATTTGATAGATTTTTATAATTAAAGCTCTATCAAATAACCACAGATAAAATTTCAAATTTTTTAAAAATGTCCTGTTTCCTCGCAAAGACATTAAGGATTTCCAAAATTGTTATTCAATTGAGTTTCCCATGGACTTGTCCATATGACCTGCTAATACTTGTTATTAATATGTAATTTATATTTAATTGTTCCAAGATTTTAAAAAATTGTACAAAGCTCACAATCAGTATAGAAAACCCTTAAAGAACCGCAATACAATTTCAATTTCAAACTAATTTTTAAGCTCAAAAATTTAAAATTTTAGTAGGCCAAGAAAAATAAATTTGAACTAACTTTGAAAACCCTTAGATGATTTTGTTTATTTACACTCAAATAAACAAAAAAAAAAAAACGGCAAGAAGAGTTTGTAACTATTTTTTGCTACCTCCTATTTGACAACAATTCCTTGTAATTTTACAAGCTTTTTACCAATAATTTTGTAATTTTACAAGATTTTTACTTATAAAATTGTAAATTTACAAATTTTCTGACTCGATAATACTTACAAGGAGGTTTCGTGATTTTACTAGATTTTTTTCTACTTATTATTTAACGAGAATTCTTAGTAAAAATTACGAGATTTGTCGTAATTTTACGACATAAAAAACGACATAAAAAATTGTAAATTTACAAATTTTTTGGCGCAATAAAACTTACAAAGAAATCTCGTGAATTTACTAGATGTTTTTTGTAAAAAACCTTGAACATTTGTAAAATTACAAAAAAAAAATTTAAAATTACAATAAAAAATGTAAATTTAGATCGAAATTTTTTTGTTAAAAAACAAGGAAAACTGTCAAATATTGGTAAAATGGGATAAAAATACTTTTTCTAGTAATTTGACAAAGTTTTTTTGTGTGTGACGTTCTACTTTCATTAATCTAACCTAAGTTTCATTGAGGCTCAAGGCGATGCTCAAAAATTTATTGCGCAGTTTTTTTCTTCTAAAAGTTTAACAGAGCGTATGTGAAATAAAAAATTACTGTAATTATTTATTGCTCATACGTTATGGTGCACAAAGAATCGAAAGCTTTAAAAACATTGGTAAGTCACAAGGTATTTTTGTTACTCCAAAATATTTTTATACTAAAAGACAAAAATACACTCAAAAAAAAATTGTACACTCAAAAAAAAAAATAGTAAATTACAAAAAAAAAAAATATTATTAAAAATAAAATATTTCTAATCAGAACTGGTATATTTTTCACGTTGGAAAATTTACTATTACTTAAAAATGGCATTGTGGAGGGTATTCAATGAATCCATGAATACTATTCGGCCAAGTCGAATTTAGCATTTCTACTTGTTTAACCTTAAGTGTCGTAGCTCAATCAATTTTAAACCGATTCTGAATATTTTTGTTTTGATAAATTGGTAAGACTAATATTTTTTAAATAAACCAAAAAAAATTCTTTGTAAAACAACAATTTCAAAAATTTTTAAAGTTTTTATTATTTAATAATTCCGGTTAAAAATCTAATTTAAACGTGCTAAACGAAGTGATCGAGAAAGTCTATGAGTATTTTTGTACTCTATGAACTGCAACCAAAATGGATTTTTATGTGAGAACCCCTGCTTATTTTTGGTGTCGCACAGTGTAATTTTTATTAATTTAAAAATTAAAATAGAATTTGGGGGGAAATTTCATTGTTTTTCTTTCAAACGACCGTTTAAATATTTAGATTATTCACCTTTTTCGAGATACATACAATTCAAAGTCCATGAAAATCTGTTAATAATTACCTACATTTTGCAATGGTGTAGGATGTCTGACTACAAAGAGTAATTATTACTTTTGACTGGTGTGTCTGTATGTGTGTTGCATAAAGTGAAAGACTAAAGATTGCTGCTGTTGTTGTTGTTGTTGTTGTAACGTCCACTGGAGGTTCACATGCAGATACAAAGAAATGTTAGTAGTAAATTATTATTATATTGTTATAAAAAATATATTCTGGGATGGGGATGGGAAGGGGATTGGGATAGGAGACATAAAACAGGTTACCCTTCCAGTTCGAGGAAGCGAGCTGCCTCGACTGGATTGGTCCATAATGACCTAGGTGTGAGTGTCGTGGGCCGAACCGGGCACTCGAAGAGGTGTATGGTGTTGTGAGGCGTAGCGTTGCAAAGAGGGCAGGCATCAGAGATGTCAGGGTTAACTCTGGCCAGGTAACTATTTAACCCCCTAGAGTAACCTGACCTGAGTTGGGACAATGTCGTGCGGACCTTACGTGGCAGGCTCTTTTCGGATTCGGAAAGGGGAGGGGGCCTGCCACCTAACACAACATTGTCTCGCATCCTCCCAATGGATTCCGAGACGATCTCTGTGTGTAGGCGAGCCTGCGCCTCTTTTAAATCGCCACGCTGCACAAGACCGATGAGGTGACCCACGGCCGATTTCTCGGACCGTAGGTCAGACCTCACCTGTCTCACCTCCGGTGCCGACGTTCCAACGACGCTTGCATGGTTGGGATGCTCGGTCATATGACATCCAAGTACAAATTGACGAGTGAGAAGGGAGCAATGGCTCCGAACGGGCAGAATTTTGGTCTCCTCATGTAGGTGGTCTTCAGATGCCATGGAATGACACCCTGTTACCACCCTGAGGGCCGTGTTCTGCACCGTTTGGAGCTTTCTCCATTGTGTGTCGCTAACGGACGGCGACCATACCGGGGAGGCATAGTCGATAAGGGGACGACCTATGGCTTTATACGTAGTCAAGATCGTCTCCTTATCTTTACCCCAGGTGCTGCCCGTCAGCGCTTTCAAAATGGAGTTCCTCCCTTTCACTCGCCTGGTCACCTCTTCAGAATGCCTCGCGAACATAAAGAGGCTATCGAAGTGAACCCCAAGAATTTTGGGGTTTTTCACCGTGGGAACTCTCTGCCCACTAATGTGGACATTGAGTTCCCTGTTAACCTCTTTAGTCCACGTGGTGAAGAGCGTGGCCGTCGACTTGGGTGTCGAGAGCTGGAGGTTCCTATCTGCCAAAAATTTCGTCAGGGTTGGCAGATAGCTGTTAAGCTGTTCCTCCAGGGCTTCGATATCCCTGCCTGTGCACAAAATTGTGCAGTCATCGGCGTAGGATATCAATTTCAGTCCTGGAGGTGGGGTCGGGATTTTGGAGATATATGTGTTGAACAAGATGGGTGAAAGGACACCCCCTTGTGGAACACCCTGCTTATTTCTCCGCAGTCCCGACCTGGAACCTCTAAACTCTACATATGACTGCCTCCCAGCCATGTAATTCGCCAACCATCGTTTGTGGACATTAGGGAGCGTAGAGTCATACAGGTCTTGCAGAAGCTGCGTGTGGCAGACCGTGTCGAAGGCCTTAGACAGATCGAGAGCGACCACAATGGTCCTCTCGTGTGGGCGTTTGCTGTTAAGGCCTCCGGCTATGGCTGTCGTGATTTCGCACAACGCAGTTGTTGTACTGTGACCAGAACGAAAGCCATGTTGGTGGTCCGCCATGGGGAGATTCTCCCTAAGAGTAGGGAGAAGGACAGATTCCAGGACCTTAACCACTGGTGACAATAGGGTTATCGGCCTGTAGGAGCTCCCCAAGTTATTGGGCTTCCCAGGTTTGGGAAGGGGAATAATCTTCCCGAGCCTCCACATGTCTGGAATCTCCAAGGAGTTGACACACAGGCTAAACGTTTTTGCCATGTATGTCAACCCTTTCTCCCCCACGTGTTTAAGCATGATCATAGCGAGACCATCTGGACCTATTGCCGTGGAGGCTTTCGCTTCTTTGATAGCTTTAGAGACATCCTCCGGAGTGATCTCTACTTCTTCGGTGTGAGGTAGAGATCTGATCCTCCTTCGGATGACTCTCTGGTCCCTGTTGGGTCTGGCTGGATGCTCTACAAACTGTCGGTTTAAGGCAGCACAGCACTTTTGGGAGTCAAGCGGCGTGCCACTCTCAAAAGTGAGAGTGGGTCTTCCGCTTCTACGGGGATTCGAAAGGTTCTTGATCGTCGACCAAAGACGCTTAGAACCTTTATCCGACTCTTCAAGGTGCCGTAACCACAGGTCTTTGCAGTGAGCAGAGACTAGAGCCTCAATCTCGGCGCTCAGTTGCCTTAAACGAGGGTCCGCTGCATTTTCCCTCCGGATGGCATCTCGCCTATCTATCTGTTGTTGTTGTTGTTGCTGCTGGTTGAGCTCATGCTACTCATCAAGATTTCGTATACTTTATGGAACTGAAGTTGTTATTAATTCATCCGGCAACCAAGAATCGTCAGAGTCTGTGTTAATAGCCACTTTGGTTTAGTACTGGAAAACACTACCAACTCTACTTGTAGTTAGCAAGATGGTGATGATGACGTTGGCGATGATGGTAGTGGCAACAACCAGCATTGCAGCAAGTGCAATAATAGTAATTGTTGTTAGTTCATGTACATTTACTTCGTTCACATATGAACAACACCATTGAGTTCTTGAAGCAAACTTAAATATGTAGCGAAAGAATGGAAAACGTCAACCACATCGGTTTTAAGAGTTTCCATAGGCGAAAAAACATTAACATGTAAGGCATCGGTGGCTAACAAAACGCCAGTATATAGTATATTTTATTTTATTTTAAAATTGTTTTTATTTTTTGTTTTGTTTTAAATATAGACATTTAAAATTAAATAAACTCAGCTAAGATTTTTTTTGTTAATTTTAAAACAAGAAAAAAGTAATTGAATTTTTTTTTGGTAGAAAAAAAAAATTACATGCATTCATGTTAGCATGGATAAATATTCCTTCTTCATTATTTTAACATTAACATTAACCCTAACCATGATTTTGTATGCTTTTAACCATGACATACATTCCTGGCATCTTGTTATGTTTTCTTGCATTAGAGGTGGATGTTTTCTTGTATATTTTTTTTCAGTTGAATTTACTTATTTGTTAAATTGTGAGTACGTAATACACTCACAAAAACTTAAACTTCCAACCAAAGAAAATCAATTTAGTTATTGGTTTTCAATAAAATGCTGAAAATCTAAAAAAAGAATTCTGAATAATTAAAAAAAAATTTTTTTCTTAAACATCAAAAATTCATTAAAGCAAGAAAAGAACAAGTGAGAGTGTTAAATTCGGCTGTGCCGAATCTTTTATACCCTCCAAAATGTAAAAAAAAATTGTCAGGGGCGTTTGTTGGGGGAGGGAGGTGAGTGATGGGGGTCAGTTGGGGACGTTGAAGGCACCTTCCCATCCCGATAATTATAACAAATGTTTCATTTATTTAACAAAAATACAAAAAAATATTTAAAAAAGTGTATTTTTTCAGAGGTTGGGAACTTTTTTCAACCTGAGCCGATTTTGCCCATTTACGAACTTAACCTGCCTAGGACCAAAAAACATATTCATGCCAAATTGAAGGAGGCTAGCTCTTTTATTTTGGACTGTATCGTGCCATCTACAGACTGAATGTCTTAGAATCGATCATGGATCAATAATACACTCATAAAAATTTGTTAGTATTCCTTACAAAAAAGTCTGTTACCATTACTAATAAAGTTTTCAATTTGTGCCCGATAACTTTTTCAGTTACCATTACAAACTTTGGTTTTCAAAAATTAGTAATCTTGAAAATACTAAAAAAATTAGTATTACTAAATTTTTTGTACAATTTTTGTAAAATGGATTTTAAAACGCGTTTGTAAATAATATTAACTTTTTTTGTAAAAAAATTGTAAATTGTGTATTTTTTAATTTTTTGTATTTGTATACATCATGTAAATTGCGTATTGCGCTTGTTGTCGCCAATAACTATTTCCATGCAAGTCAGTTTTTGTGAGAATTTTCGATCTAAAAAAGAGAAAATATTGAACACATTGTTTTAATACAAAATATACATACTACCATATAAAATTAATTCTTTGAAGATTGATGTTGAATAAATTGGTGTACGGTGAACTAAAATAAAAAAATATATATCAACATAATGTTTTAAATTGATCACATAAATATACAATTGTTACCTGTTGTCATCATTTCCTATTTTGCTTTATTATTCTAAAAATAAAAAACGAGTTACATAATTTTAAACAAAAAATACTTAAAGATTTGGTTACCTGCTATGCTTTTTTGTTGTAATATTTTTTTTGTACATTTTTTTATTCATTTTACCCGTCGCGCGATGTTCACCAATCGAATGTTATTTTGTGACTAAAATATTCAAAGAAAGGCATAAAGTAAGTTACACGAAAATCAACCCTTTATGTGCGTGAGAAAAAAATATTCGTGGATAGCATAAACAAAAAAATTCTGCAAGTAAAGAAGAAAGAAAAAAAAAACTGATGTTTTATGGAAATTTTCCATTTGAAAAGGTCGGCATTGTTTTTTAAATTTTGCATGTCTTCTCTTGTCTCTATTTTTGTTTTTAAATTGAAAAAAAAAAAAAAACTAATGAAGCGTAAATGAATATTAAAAATAATAAACATATTCATACTCATCAAAGCGCAGTTTTATCGTTAAAAAATAACTAACAATATATTTTTTTTATTTATTTTTTTTTAATTTCCAAATTTAATAAAATAAAATATTTTTAATTATAGTGTATAGGTTTTCTAGAGAAAAAAAAACGAAATTTACTAACTAATATTGTAAAATTTACAAAATAATTATCAAAAGTTAGTACGATAATTTTTAAAAAATCAACTGAAAAAATTATTAAAAAATCAGTATAAAATTAATAGTTTGTAAAGCGAGTTTACTAAAAAGAATTACTAAAAATTGATTTTTTAGTAGAATTTAGTAAAAAAGTGGTAAAGTTGAGATACAAACCACTTTACAAATTTTTTCACTAACGTATTTTTTTGAGTGTATATATACTAGAGGTGTCTTTAAAAACGAAAATCACCTTTTTATATCTGGTAGGCTCCTATATTGTTCATTAGTTTCTAAAAATGAGTGAGACAAAATTTGGGGACAATCGGCTAAAAATAACTCGTGCCGAAAATGGATTGAAGTTTTGGAACATTCTTATATGAACGAAAAACTCGTTTTTCTAGTTTTTGGAAAAACATTGGTATTTGATATTTTTTGTTAAATTTTTTGTGAAATAATATGAAAATGGTACTAAATTACCTTTCCAAAACGATAAATAAAATTAAAATCGGATAAAAAATAAGCATTTTACGCATACATGCCCCAGACCATTGTATGTTTTTCAAAGCCAGAATTTCAAAATTTTCAAAATTTTTAGTCAAAAAAACAATAAAAATTTAATTTTACTTTATTATCAAATTATAAACATGTTTAAGATGAAAAATATCAGATATGGTAGTCAAGCTTTTTTTTTATTTGGCGCGGGTAGTAATACAATTTCCGCGGATTCCAAATAAAATGAGTTTTTCTACAATAATTTAGCAAATGTTGGAAAATTTGTGCTCTATTATACGGATCGAAGTGTAAAACGTATATTCTATAACTTTTGAGAAATCGTATATTTGCAGATATTTTGTACTAGTCGAATAGCCTGTCCCTGCCAGGCGCAACACCAAATCACTTTTCTCAATAGTTCTAATATTTTACCAAACTTTATAAAATATTATGTTTGTGCTTCAAAAATTTAATATTGCTAGATTGAGTTACATCACAAACTGGAAAAAAATTTAATGAGTATAAAAGGTTTTATTGATAAAATTTTAGAACTAAATTTAGCACGCCCATTTCGTCTCTCTGTCCATAAACCGTATATCAAAAATCCATCGTGTGGATCTGTCCATGGTCAATTTTTATTTTTCTTTTTATCATGAAGGGTTTTAAAATTAGCTAAAATGTTAAAAACACAATTTTTCCACTTAAATTTTTCCTTACAATTCTCCGTACACAGTTTAAATATTAAATCTGACTTCATAAGGATATGATCTATTGTCAATACTTTATGCTTTACAATTTTCAGCTTCCTTAGTCATTAGGGGTTTCAGAAATAGTTTAAACGTTTAAAAACTAAATTTCGCCGTCTTCCGCCACTCCCCCTGACTTAAAGGCCGAAAATCCGGCTACGTTACAGATTATATATACAAACTGAACAAAATTCACAACGGATTTTTTTTGTATTTCCGCCCTTTCACTGGATATCCAGGTCAGAGTTGATCTTTGCCTTAGTCCGTACCATATCCATTCCAATTTTCAACTTTCAAGGTCATAAGGTGTCTTCAAAATTAGGTAAGATGTAAAAACATAATTTTTCCACGCCCATTTCTTCTCTTAATTCTCCGTCCCTACACAGAGAGAACAGTTCAGTTGTGCTAGCCGAATTTAGAGCCAACTGCATTGTTTACAGTAGCGCTTTAACCCTTAGGGCACACTGGGCACGTGCCCAGGGCCCCGACCTCAAGGGGGCCCCCAGAAGTAGAAAGTATAACATATTCGCTTACAAAAAAAAATTTTTATATACAAATTTATGCAATAACACTTAGTCGGTTGAGTTAACAATAAGGCTGAGTATAATTTTTAATTTTATTTTTTTGTTTTTTATTTATTTATTATACCCTACACCACACTGTGGTACAGGGTATAATGAGTTTGTGCTGATATTTGTAACTACCCGAAATATTGGTCCTAGACCCACTTTCAAGTATACCGATAGACTTAGAATCATTTTTTGAGTCGATTTAGCGATGTCCGTCCGTCCGTCCGTCTGTCCATGTAAACGGTGTAAACACCATACAGGTCGCAATTTTTAATCTATTGACTTGAAATTTGAAACTTAAGCCTCTTTTGGCCCAATGACGAAGCCTATTGAAATTGATCGGTCCATATTTAGACCTAGCCCCCATAAAAAGTTGTGGCTCAATTGACTTTAGTTGTGGCTCAAATGACTCTAATAGCCGCATTTTAATAGGTATATTTTCGAAATTTGGCAGGTAATCATGTTTCATACACGCAAATCACCATTCTGAATTTTAAAGAAATCGGACCAGTTCTTCTTGTAGCCCCCATACAAACCACCTTTTTCACATAAATCCCTCAAACTTCATGAAATTAGAAAATATTTAATTAAAATTCTGTTTGTGTATGTTAACGCGTACTTTAATAACCTTATCAAATCTGATTATCATCGGACCATTTTTGGACCTAGGTCCCATGTGAAAATTTCGCCCGATATTCAGTTGAAGTGGTTTATTGTCAACAAAAAGAAGCCTATTCCACTCAAATTTGATTTGTGAGTGCTTTTTACACTTATTAAAGATTTGCCAAAATATAGATCTAATCAGTCCATGTTTGAACTTGGGACCCATTTTCCGGGAAACTCTGGTGTAGGGTATTATATGGTCGGCCTTGACCGACTATAATTTTCTTACTTGTTTTTTTTTTTGTGTAAGTTCCGTTTCTTAAAACAGTTAATAACATGAATTGACTTTGTTCCAATTAACTATAATAAATATAAATTTAAAAACTTTTTCTTGTCATTCGATTTTAATTTTTTTTTCCAGTGGGGCCCCCAAATACTTGTGTGCCCAGGGCCCCCGGCATACCTTAACCCGGCCCTGATTGTTTAATAACAACAACCGAAATTTTCGGTTGCGATAACCAAAATTTGTTTTGAAAATTTAACTTCTGTTGGTCCAAACAAATTTCGGTAATCTCAACCGAAAATTTCAGTTATTGTAATTAAACCATGCAGTTGGCTCTTAATTCGGCTGGCACAATTAAACTGTTTTTTCTGTGTATTCCAAAATTTTTAAATCTGACTACTTTAGGATGAGCTCCATCGTTAGTACTATACACGTATCCACGCCCCTTTTCACTCTCAATTCTCCGTCCACAGTCCAAAAATTTTAAGTCTGACTACTTAAGGATTTGCTCCAGTGTCAGGACAATATGCTAGCCAATTTTCGGCTGCTTAGGTCATTAGGGCTTTAAAGTTAGTCAAATAAAAAAAAAATAAAACACAATATTGCCTTGCCCCTTTTTCCTCTCAACTCTCCGGCTACATTCCAAAAATATTAAATCGGACTACTTTAGAATATACTTCATAGTTAGGACTACATGTTAGGGATTTTCAGCTTCCGTATTCGTTGGGGCGGATCTTAAAAATACTCTAAAATGTTAAAAAAAATAATTTTGCCAAGTCCTCTTTTTCTCGTAATTCGCCGCCCACAGGCAAAAAATCCGGCTTCGTAAGAATCTGTCCCTGGTGTTTTACTATATACATGGCAATTTTAAGATTTTAAGTCCATCAATTAGATTCAAAAGACGCTGGATACACAAAAAATTAGAGAAACACAAAAAAGTAAAATATATATTCAGAAAATAGATGGAAATAACTTTACCACGCCCTTTGCCTTTCTGATTCTCCACCCATACACTGGATATCAAAAATCCAGGCTCGTGTTTATCTTCCACATGAAACCTTCTATATACATGCCAATTCTGTGCATTTTCCGCTTCCTTTGAGGGCTTCAAAAGAAGTTAAAATGTTAAAAATCAAAATTTTGTCACTCCCCATTTTCCTTTCAATTCTCCGCCCACAGTCCAAAAATTTAAAGTTCGACTACTTCAGGATATGCTTCATCGATAGAACTATATGTTAGGAAATTTTCAGCTTCGTAGGTCATTAGAGGACTTTAAAATGCCAATTTTCATCTTCATAGGTCATTGGGGGTCTTCAAATTAAATTTTAAAAAACACAATTTTGCCACGCCCCATTTTTCTCTTAATTCTCCTTCCACAGTCTAAAAAATTTAAATCCGATTACTTCAGGATATGCTTCATTGTTAGAACTAAATGCTATGCAATTTTCCGCTTCCTAAGTCATTTGGGAGCTTCAAAAGAAGTAAAAATTTAAAAAAATTCCAATTTTGCCACGCCACTTTTCCCTCCATTCTCCGCCCACATTGCGAAAATTTTAAATCCGACTACTTTGGGATATGCGCCATCGTTAGGACTATATTCTAGGAAATTTCAGCGTCCTAAGTCATTTGGGGGCTTCAAAAGAAGTAAAAATGTTTAAAAAATCTAAATTTTGCCACTTCACTTTTCCCATCAATTCTCCGCCCACATTGCGAAAATTTTAAATCCGACTACTTGGGGATATGCGGCATCGTTAGGACTATATTCTAGGAAATTTTCAGCTTCCTAAGTCATTTGGGGGCTTTAAATTAAGCAAAAACGTCAAAAAATTGAATTTTGCCACGCCCACTTTCCGGTTTATTTCTCCGCCCACAGGCAAAAAATCCAAAATCCGGCTACGTTAGGATCTGCCCCAGGTGTTTTACTATATGCATGCCAATTTTCAGCTTTGTAGCTCATCAGTGGGCTTCAAAAAGCTCTGGATAGACAAAAAAAGAGGAACACACAAATAGGGAAATTATATATATAGATTATAGAAATGTATAAATGTCCCAAATTTGTCATTTCACCTCGACGAAAAGGGGTTAAAGATGCCCGACTTCTCCAAAAATTAACAGAATTCATGTTTTACACTTCGTATCGTACAATACAGAATTTTTTTCCATATTTGCTAAATTATTATAGAAAAACACATTTTCTTTGGAATCCGCGGAAATTATATCACTGCCCATGCCAAATGAAAAAAAAAGCTAGACTACCATATCTTTTAGTTTTTATCTTTAACATGTATTTAATGAGATAATAAAGTACAATTTAATTTTTTTTATTTTTTTGCCTAAAAATTTTGAAAATTTTCAAATTCTGGCTTTAAAAATCGTGCAATGGTCTGGGCCATGTACGCGTAAAATGCTTATTTTTTATCCGATTTCAATTTCTTTAATCTTTTTGGAAAGGTAATGAATTACCATTTTCATATTATTTAACAAAAAAAATTACAAAAAATATCATATACCAATATTTTTCCAAAAACTAGAGAATATGGGTTTTTTCATTACATAATAGTGTCCAAAAACTTCAATCCATTTTCGGCACGAGTTATTTTTATCCGATTGTCCCCAAATTTTGGCTCACTAATTTTTAGATACTAAACTACAATTTAGGACCCTACCAGGTATTAAAAAGTGATTTTGAAAAATTACCTTCGTCGTAAGGAAACCTTTAATATATGAGGTATTCCACACCAAATGTCCCGCTACAGAAAAACATGTGTCCCGTAAATTTCTGAATAGGTTGTTTGGATAGCCCTATATGTAACTAAGAAAATTGCGTTTTTGGTTTTTCAAATTTTCGAAAACTGGGCTAAGGAGGCGTGGTCAAATATTGGAAAAATGGTAAAATTTGTGGCGAGTTGCCTTGATTAAATATTTATCACATTAATACGGAATGCACCACAATGTCAAAAATTTACGTTCTTATATAGTTTTGTATGGGCTATCGACTAAAATTTTTTGTTTTGGAAAATTTTCGGAACCCGTTCTGAAATTTTCCATTTTTTAAAAAAGTAAATTTATCAAAAATCCGGCCACTTTTTTTTTTCTTTTTTATTTATTTTTTTAAAAGTTTAGATGTTTGTCCATCCACTCAAAAAAAATCAGAAACACGTTCATCTTTTTTTTCGAGAAAATCGCATTTGAACTTTAAATTTCATAACAATTTTGTTATTTGCTTGTATTTCTTTGTTTTAAAATTGCGAATGAGTAATATTAATTGCATAAATATTCGTCATACGCTCTGTTGACACAAGAAAATACAAGCAAATTACAAAATTGTTATGAAATTTAAAATTCAAATGCGATTTTCTCGAAAAAAACGAAAAATACATTTCTGATTTTTTTTGTGTGGATGGACAAACATCTAAACTTTAAAAAAAAATTTAAAAAAAAGAAAAAAAAGTGGCCGGATTTTTGATAAATTGACTTTTTAAAAAAATGGAAAATTTCAGAACGGGTTCTGAAAATTTTTCTTGGAAAAAAATTTTATTCGATAGCCCATACGAAACTATATAAGAATGTAAATTTTTAAGATTGTGGTGCATTTCGTTTTAATGTGATAAATATTTAATCAAGGCAACTCGCCACAAATTTGACCATTTTTCCAATATTTGACCACGCCTCCTAAGCCCAGTTTTTGAAAAATTGAAAAACCGAAAACGCTATTTTCTAAGTTCCATATAGGGCTATCCATACAAGCTATTCAGAAGTTTATGGTACAAGTGTTTTTTTTCGCTGGACATTTGGTGTGGAATGCCTCATATACTTTATGGGGTCCCCGACCGATATTTCGATGCGTTACAAACGGAATGACAAAGTGAGTATACCCCCATACTGTGGTTGGAGGGTATAAAAACACAATCAAATATCTGAAAAATTTTAAAAATTTTAAAAGTTCTAGTAAAATCAAAAAATTTTGAAATATTCTGAAAATATTAGCAAAAGCAAATAAAACAAATAGAAAAGTTAAATTCGGCTTGGCTAAATCTACCCATCACAATATTAGCCAAGGTAGAGATAAAAAATAATGGCCCACAGAAAAAGTCTTTTTTAACAATTTAAACTTTCAAATTTCTATACACTATATACAACTGCAATAACAACAACAACAAACAAATATATGGCAATTCGTTTTTAAGTATTAGTTAAATAGCAACAACAATAGAATAAAAGTATAAACGCAAAAAAACAACAATTATGCACGTACGTAAATACACAAAATGGTGTCATTTTTGTAAAAAAGTTACTAAATTTTTTTAAGGTACAAATGCTTTTAAGACTGAACGATTTTAAAAATCATAGCTTTAAAACTTAACAAGTTTGAAAAGCATTGTTAAGTTACCACCAATGCTTTTAAAACTTGTTTAACACGTGCATTTAAAATGAAAAAATCTGAAATTCAGAGGTGTGCTTATTACTTTTGAACCAATGCACAGTACCACATTTGGCCAATCTAGGACGACAAAAATCTAATTTAATTTATATTAACTGGAAATTCGGTATACATGTTCGTTTTGACTTTAAAAACAACATTATGAAAAATACAGGAGGCCAGTTAACGGCCACGCCCACTTTAAAAAAAAATTTTAATTTTGGTTGTAATTTCTTTAAACTTGGTATGTACACTAAGAAAAAAAAATTCTCAAATCAAGCAAAAACAATCTCAAATTAAAAATAAAACAGTGACAAAAGTCAACAAACTTTGTTTTTTCTCAAATTGAAAATGTTTATCGACACTTTTAATATGACTTCAGTAACAAACAAAATTTTCAAAATGAACTGAAACAACGTTGATTTGAGAATGTCTTATGTTCAAATCAAAAGTGCACATAATCAAATTAAATATTAAAAATTATTTATATAATTTTCTTTCTGTTTCCTAAAATTTTCAATGTAAATAAAACAATTGGAATTTTTTATATTTATTTACAAATTTTATTTATTTTTCTTTACCACAAAAATATAGAAATAAAATAATATATCGTCGCTGCTCTGACGAAAACACCCATGTGATTTTCAAAAATTGTTGAAGACGACTACAAATTAGATTAATTTTTTTTACACCTCTTTCGTTTATATTTAAATAATATTGCAAATCTACTTTTTCCATTAAGATTACCTTAAAACTCAACGCAAAAGTTCACAATTTGTGCTAATTTAGTCAGTCTCTTCAAGAAATACACGTAGGTTTTTTGTCAGAGCACCGACGATAAAATAGACATCAAATAACACAAAAATTCCGGGATTGCTATCATAAAATGTTAATTTTCTTCTGGATTATAAGTACTCCACATTAATTTCCACAAACTCCACATAAATTTCCGCAAACTCCACATTAATTTCCACACCGTTTTTTTATTTATGTCAGTACATATTTACTTTTGACTTTTGTCACTTATTACAAAAATTTAGTTTATTGTTTTACTTTAAGAAAATATTTATTATTTTTCGTTTATTTAATTTTTATGGAAATTGAAAAGTTTTCACTAATAATACGACACGAAACTTTTCTAAAATAATTGCGTCATTTATTAGGCGTCGTTTTTAAAGTTGTTGAAAACTCATTTTGCTATTGTTTACAATCAAAATGATTATTTTCATCATGGCAGCATTATGAAATAAAAAGTAGTTTTTTTATATTTAATTCAAAAAATATACTTTTAAAATCAAGTCCGAAACATATTTAATTTTATAAAATTTCATTTCATTATTAAAATTTCTTTCAAAAATTTGAGAATTTTAAAAGTGAGTGCGAAAATTTTTGATTTGACGACGATTTTTTCCCTCAGTGTATACTCTCAAAGACTGTAGAAATTATATCACAAAAAAAGGGGGCGGTCAGACAACTGTCACGCCCACTTTTTAAATATATGTTTAAAAAATATGTAAAAACAAGGTTTACATATCGAACCACTGTAGTCCGCGTCGCAGACGGTCGCAAAAGTTAGCCATTGAAATAAGTACTATGGATATTGGTCAATATGTCTAAAAAAGTCCGGCGACCAATAGGGACCAAACACAAAAGTTCTATTCCATCAAATAAAATAAATATATAATTTTATTTTAAAAAATTTTTATTCTGTTAAAAATTTGATAAAAAAATAGAAAAAAATATTTAAAAAAAAAGAAAAAATATGACTTAAAGCCTTCAAATATCCTTTAAAATTCCCAAAAAAAGAGTGTATAAAAATCTTTTTTTGTTAAAAAGTTACAACAGTTTAAAATCGGGTTAATTAATGGGAAATAATGAACACTATTTACAGGATTTCACAAGATTCAACTTTATGCACCCAAATCTTAATAACGAACAGAATTATCGTTCTTATATGAGTATTTCTGTGCTATTAGGAATGTTTTATAATACATACAAACAAATCATAAAAATCGGGAAACTTTTTTTTTGATTTTTGTCGTGCTAGATTGGCCAAATGTGGCACTGTGCAATGAACCGATTGGGCTGAAATTCAAGACCAACCAGACCTGGGTAACATCATAGATATATGCCATGCTTCAGCAGCCTCATTATTATCTTTCGAAAGTTAGCGTGTTTTTTATCTCCTAAATTTGCGAAAACCCTTGACGAAATTTGCTCTTTTGCTCATTACTTTTGAACCATTTTACCGATTTGGCTGGATTACAATACCAACCTGACCAGGTAAATGACCAACATATATGCCAAACTTCAGGAGCCTTAGTAAAGTCTCGAATCCCAAATCATATATCTTTAACTCGTGTCCTTTGAGGTCAAAGTTCACAAGGTAAAAAAAAAAATTCCATACAAGCAAAAAAAAAATTTTTTTTTTCGAAAAGTTTCGCTATCCCATTTTACAAATATTTGACTTTTTTTATTTTGTTTGTAATTTTACAATTTTTTTTTTGCAATTTTACAAATTTCCAAGTTTTCTTTTACAAAAAATCTATAATTTTTTGAAACTCAAATTTATGGATTTTTTTAACTTAAACCCTTATAACAAATATAATTAGAGCCCGAGCTCGATATGTACACTAAAAAAAAAGTCTTGTAAAATAACAAGAAAAACTTGTACATTTTTTTTGTTACTACCTCCTATTTGACAAAAATTCCTATTAATTTTACAATCTTTTTACCAATAATTTTGTAATTTAACAAGGATTTTACCTATAGAATTGTAAATTTAGAGTATTTTTGGCTCAATTAAAATTACAAGGAATTCTCGTAAATTTACTATTTTTTTTTTGGAAAATTATCTTGGAAATTCGTAAAACTGCAAAAAAAAATTGTAAAATTACAAAAAAAAAAATTAAATTTCGATCCAAATTTGTTTGTTAAAAAACAAGGAAAACTGTCAAACATGATAAAATAGGTTACGAGAATTTTCCTAGTAATTCGACAAAGTTTTTTTTTGTGTGTACTCACAGAAAACAAACAATGAAAAAATCTAGTTAATTCACCAGAATTCCTTTTAAGTTTTATTGCGACAAAATTTTTTTTTAATTTTCAATATTGCTGGTAAAAAGCTTGTAAAATTAGAAAAAAGCTCGTAATTTTTACTAGAAATTCTCGTAAAAAAGAAAGTATTTAAAAATCTAGTAAAGTCAGGTAATCTCCTTGTAAATTTTATCACGTAAAAAATTGTAAATTTACAAGTTTATTGGTAAAAAGATTTTAAGACTACAAAATTATTGGTAAAAAACTTGTAAAATTACAAGGAATACTATCAAATAGGAGTTAGCAAAAAATAAAAATAACAAGTTTTCTTTTTCATTTTACAAGGTTTTTTTTTGAGTATAGAGAATTCAAAAAAATGTTTAAAAATTTACAAATAAATAATTCAGAAAATAAGGAACATTTTGAAATATTGTGAATATATGATTACTTACTTGTTTTCTATTAATTTTTTTGCTCAGTGCATTGATTGCACATACAGGTAAATACTGATGTATTCGATTTGCACGTTCCCAATCAAATCATTTTTACACTTCATTTGTAAAATTTCAATCAAAATAATGCATTTCACATACGAATGATTATATCGAAATAAATCAATAATTGAGCATGAAAGTCTGTAAAAAAAAACTTTTTGATGATTTTAAAGAAGTTAATCTAAAGGAAAATATTAAATAAATTATAAAAATTAAATATTTTCTCAAAGAAGTTGAAACTTTTGAACAAAAAGTTTAAGCGCTGGAATTTTTTGGTTTGAATATTCGTGGATTCTGAAAGCAATTGCAGGTATTTGATAATAAGATCTACCCGAGTAAAAAAAAATTGTATGGTAAAACATGTTATCTTATAAAATTATATATAATTTATTGGATCTGATTTTGCTAAATTTCATCCGAAAATTGGCCGCGCCAAAGTTATCTCATAACATCTTATAATATATGAAGTTACAGTTTTTAATTTAATTGTATGTGATTTCATCCGGAAATTGGCCGCGCCAAAGTTATCCCAAATTATCTATTATCATGATTTTGTATTAAATATGATATGATATGATGTAATTTCATCCGGAAATTGGTCGCGCCAAAGTTATCTTAAAATATCCAATATCATGATTTTATATTAAATTGGATATTATATAATGTAATTTCATCCGAAATTTGGCCGCGCCAAAGTTATTTTATAATACTTATCTGATATCTTGATTTTATAAAAAAATTATTGGATACATTTTTATCCAAAAAATGTTTCCGTTTTTAGATTTATTTTTAGATATAATAATGTCAAACTGAAAATAAATAAATAATAAAAAAAAAAAAAAAACTTCGAACGGACGGGGATTAGAACCACAAGTCTTCCGTTTTGTAATCGCAATATCTACCCTCTAGACCAGCGGACGTTGTTAGCAAATAATAAATTTATAAATTTATCGTATCTAATTATATCAAATTGATCTAACATATAGTAATATATGATTATATCCAATTAAATATGTTATTCACTTGTACACAATTTTCAAAAAGACTTAGAAAATTTTTGATAAAATTTGAAAAAAAAAAAAATTGGAATGACGATCAGCGCTATTAGGGGCTTCCATGGTAAGCTTAAACAATAATTTTAATTTTAGCAATATGCCTTATTTCCAAGTCATAGGCTTCCAAAGTGAAATAAGACTTTGGCTTATAAGTTTGAAATTTTTCATGGAATCAGGAAATCAGAATTAGATTTGAGATCGGGTTCCAAAAATCATTGATAATTTGATAATTTAAACCAAATATAGCTATTATTAACTATATAAATATAATATAAATTTTTAAAAATGATTGCAAAAGTTCAAAAAGTAAAATTTTTTAAGTTCTAAAAAAACAAATGCAATAAAAAAGTGTTTTCTATTTAAAAAAAAAATAAAAAAATATATTTTTTTCTGGAATCGAACTCGGGTTCCTAAAAATGATAGATAATTTTATAATAAATTAAATACAGTTATATATAACTATATAAAAGCAATATATTTTTTTAAAAATGATTGCAAAAATTCAAAAAAAGAAAAATTTTTAGTTCTAAAAAAAATAAATGCAATAAAAAAGTGTTTTCTACTTAAAAAAAATAAAAAAAAAATAAATTTTTTTTCTGGAATCGAACTCGGGTTCCCAAAAATTATAGATAATTTTATAATAAATCAAATATAGTTATATATAACTGTATAAAAAAAAACAATTTTTTAAAAATGATTGCAAAAATTCCAAAAATGAAAATTTTTTAGTTCTAAAAAAATTAAACGCAATAAAAAAGTGTTTCCTATTTAAAAAAAATAAAAAAAAACTTTTTTTTCTTGACTGGGCCGGGAATCGAACTCGGGTTCCCAAAAATTATATGTAATCTTATATGATACAATACAAAGTTTTGTATAACCATATATGTTGACACACAAAAATAAATTTTGAAATACTGGCATATATAATTATATATGGCTAGTTGTTTGGTCAAAAAAATATTTTTTTTATATATGATTATATCAAAATATATATTCCATTACATATGCGACCATTTATAAATATATATTGAGTTTAGACGAAATTTGCGTATATATAGTACCATACAAACACAGATATGTTATCGTTTAAGACACATATAATTATATCTATTATTTTTGTTGGAAATTTTTTTTAGTATGGAACCATATATAGATTTAAATGGTATTATATGTATTAGTCATATATAATTATACATAAATTGATACTGGATTTTTTGTTTAGTAAAGTCCTATACATAATTAGATATAAAGTCACGTATAATAATGTATGAAATCGGATTAAGTTTTATGTGCAACGTATGATTACATCTACCATTTATATTAATACTAGCTAACTCGCCCGGTACTTCGTTACCGGTTAGCTGTAAAAAAAAAAACAACTTTATGACTTCAAATTCTTATTTATTTTTAATTAAACATAAAAATTGTTAGTTTCGACCTTTAAAATATTATATTTTGAGTAGATTTAAAGTTGCAAACATTTTTATTTTGGCGAAACGATCCCATAGTTCAAACTTTAAGTTTCAAGGAACATTAGTGCATAAGGAACAATATGTACCAAATTGAAGCGAAAACTCAAAAATTTATTTTCCCAGAATGTAATTTCCGCGAGTGGATCGTAAAGTACCAATTTTAAGTATCTCTACTTTCTCCATTTTTCCCCATTAGAAGCAGAATTTTCATAAAAGTACTTATTTTAGAATGTTATTTCCGCGAAAGGATCGTACAGTCCAAATTTCAAGTATTTAGGACAATTAAATCAGCAGATACAAAATTGCCCTACTTTCCCCATTTTCCCCCTTTGAAGCAGAATTTACTAAAAAAGTGTTTCTTGGAGAATGTTATTTCCGCTAGAGGATCGTACAGTCCAAACTTCAAGTATCTAGAACCATTAGTTCAGCAGATACAAAACAGTTCAAAATTCAAGTATCTAGGACCATTAGTTCAGCAGATACAAAATTGCCCTACTTTTCCCCCTTTTCCACCTATAAAACAAAATTTTCAAAAAAGTACTTCTTTCAGAATGTTTTTTCCGCGAGATGATCGTACACTCCAAATTTCAAGTATCTAGGACCGTTAGTTCAGCATATACAAAATTGTCCTAATTTCCCCCTTTTTCCCCCTAGAAGCGAAATTTTCAAAAAAAGTACTTCCATTAGAATGTTGTTTCCGCAAGAGGATTAAAATTTAAATTTGCCGTACTTTCCCTCTTTTCCCCCCTATAGAAGCAGGGTTTTCCAAAAAAGTACTTCTTCCAGAATGTTATTTCCGCGAGAGGATCGAACAGTCCAAACTTCAATATCTAGGACCATTAGTTCAGCAGATACAAAATTGCCCTTCTTTCCCCCTTTAAAAAGTAATTTTCAAAAAAGTACTTCTTTCAATATGTTATTCCGCGAGATGATCCTATATTGCAAATGTCATGTTTTTAAGACCATTAGTTTAAAATTTACCAAATTGCCCTATTTTGCCCCTATTGGCCCTCCTTAAAACCAAAATTTTTAAAAAGTGTATTTTTCAAAAAGTTATTTCCGCGAAGGATCAAAACTTAAAGTTTTAGTTCAGAAGATACAAAATTGCCCTATTTTCAACCTTCTACTTTTTTCAAGATGTTTTTTTTGCGAGATGATCCTAGAGTTCAAATTTCAAGTTTCTGGAACCATTTGTTTAAAAGATAAATAATGTACCGATTTTCCCTATTTCCCCCCCCCCCCCCCGTTCCCACCAAGGAGGAGGAATTTTTCAAACAATATTTTTTTCGGAATGTTGTTTCCGCGAGAGGATCCTAAAGACCAAACTTCACGTTTCTGGGACCATTTGTTCAGAAGATAAAAAATTCACCGATTTTCCCCATTTTCCCACCCTTGGAGGCGGAATTAAAAAAAAAATTGTTTTCCGCATGTTAATTCTGCGAGAGGATCCTAGAGTCCAAATTTCAAGTTTCTGGGATCATTTGTCCAGAAGATAAAAAATGTACCAATTTGCTCTATTTTCCCCACCTTGGAGGCGGAATTTTCAAAACAATATTTTTTAGTTTTTTTTCGCGAGAGGATTATAGAGTCCAAATTTCTAGTTTCTAAAAATATTAGTTCAAAAGATACAAAATCCCCCAAAGGGCCCTACTTTCCCCTTTTTCCCCCTTAGAAGTGGAATTTTTAAAAAAGTTCTTTAAGTATGTTATTTTTGCGAAAGGATCGTTCAGTTCAAATTTCAAGAATCTAAGACCATTAGTTCAGCAGATTCAAAATTGCCCTTCCCTCCCCCATTTTCCCCCAGAATTTTGAAAAGTACTTTCTTAAGAATGTTATTTCCGCGAGAGGATCGTTCAGCCAAATTTCAAGTATCTAGAACCATTAGTTCAGCAGATACAAAATTGCCCTACCTTCCCCGTTTTCCCCCTTGAAATCGGAATTTAAAAAAAAAGTACTTCTTTCAGAAGGTTAATTCCAAGAGAGAGGATCGTGCAGTCTAAATTTTAAGTATCTAGGACCATTAGTTCAGCAGATACAAAATTTCCCTACTTTCCGCCTTTTCCCCCTTAGAAGTGGAACTTTCCACAATAAGTACTTTTTCCGCAAGAGGAACGTACAGTTCAAATTTTAAGTATCTAGGATCATTAGTTCAGCAGATACAGAATTGCCCTACTTTCCACCTTTTCCCCCTTTAGAAGGAGAACTTTCGAAAAAGTACTTCTTCTAGAATGTTTTTTCCGCGAGAGGATCGTACAGCCAAACTTCAAGTATGTAGGACTATTAGTTAGGCAGATTCAAAATTGCCCTACTTCTCCCTTTTCCCCCCGTAGAAGCAGAATTTAAAAAAAATACTTCTTTTAGAATGTTATATCCGCGAGAGGATCGTACAGTTAGGCAGATTCAAAATTGCCCTACTTCTCCCTTTTCCCCCCGTAGAAGCAGAATTTAAAAAAAATACTTCTTTTAGAATGTTATATCCGCGAGAGGATCGTACATTTTAAATTTTAAGTATCGAGGACCATTAGTTCAGCAGATACAAAATTGCCCTACCTTCCCCTTTTTCCCCCCTTAAGAGTAGAGTTTTCAAAAAAGTACTTCCTTGAGAATGTTATTTCCGCGAGAGGATCATACAGTCCAAATTTCAAGTATATAGGACCATTATTTCAGCAGATACAAAATTGCCATACTTTTCCCCTTTTCCCACTCAAAATCGGAATATTTAAAAAAGTACTTCTTTCAGAATGTTATTTTCGCGAAAAGATCGTACAGTCCAAATTTCAAGTCTCCCGGACCATTAGTTCAGCAGATACAAAATTGCCTACTTTCCCTCTTAGAGGCGGAATTTTCCAAAAAGTCCTCCATTCGAATTTTATTTCCGCGAGAGGATTGTGCAGTCCAATTTTCAAGTATCTAGGACTATTTGTTCAGCAGATACAAAATTGGCCTACTTCCCCCCTTTTTCCCCCTTAAAGAAGAATTTTTAAAAAAGTATTTCTTTCCGAATGTAATTTCCGCGGGAGGATCGTACAGTCCAATTTTCAAGTATCTAGGACCATTAGTTCAGCAGATTCAAAATTGCTCTATTTTCCCCTCTTTTTCCCCTCAAAAGAGGAATTTTTAAAAAAGTATTCTTTTCCGAATGTTATTTCCGCGGGAGGATCGTACATTCCAATTTTCAAGTATCTAGGACCATTACTTAAGCATATACAAAATTGCACTACTTTCCCCCTTTCTCCCTCTTAAAAGCGAAATTTTCAAAAAAGTACTTCTTTTAGAATGTTATTGCCGCGATATGATCCCATATTCCAAATGTCATGTTTCTAAGACCATTAATTTAAAGTTTAGCAAATTGCCCAATTTTCCCCCTTTTGGGCCTCCTTAAAACCAAAATTCTCAAAAAAATATATTTTTCAAAAAATAATTTCCTCGAGAGCATCCAGATTCAAAACTTCAAGTTTGTTCAGAAGATACAAAATTGCCATATTAAACCCCTTCTACCCACCACCCCAACCTTATAAAAGGATTTTTCAAAATATTACTTTATACAAAATGTTTTTTCCGCGAGAGTTTAGCAGATACAAAATTGCCCTTCTTTCCCCATTTTTCCCCCTTTTAAAACGAATTTTCAAAAATGTACTTGTTTTAGAATGTTATTTTCGGGAGAGGATTGTACAGTTCAAATTTTAAGTATCTAGGACCATTAGTTCAGCAGATACAAAATTGCCCTACTTTCCCCCTTTTCCCCGTAGAAGAATAATTTTTAAAAAAGTTTTTCTTTAACAATGTTATTTCCGCGAGAGGATCGTACAGTTGAAATTTCAAGTATCTAGGACCATGAGTTCAGCAGATTCAAAATTACCCCACTCACCCCCTTTTTCCCACGGAATTTTCAAAAAGTACTTCCTTTAGAATATTATTTTCGCGAGAGGATTGTACAGTTCAAATTTCAAGTATCTAGGACCATTAGTTTAGCAGATACAAAATTGCCCTACTTTCCCCGTAGAAGCGGATTTTTTGAAAAGTTCTTCTTTAAGAATGTTATTTTCGCGAAAGGATCGTACAGTTTAAATTTCAAGTATTAAGGACCATTAGTTCAGCAGATTCAAAATTGGCCTACTTTCCCGATTTCCCCCCAGAATTTTGAAAAAGTACTTCCTTTAGAATGTTATTTCCGCGAGAGGATCGTACAGCCCAAATTTCAAGTTTCTAGGACCAAATTTTCAGCAGATACAAAATTGCCCTACCTTCCTCTTTTTTCCCCTTTAAAGCGGAATTTTCAAAAAAGTACTTTTTTCAGAATGTTATTTCCGCGAGAGGATCGTGCAGTCCACGCGAGAGGATCGTGCAGTCCTATTTGTTTAGCAGATACAAACCGGAATTTTCAAAAAGTACTTCTTTCAGAAAGTTATTTCCGCGAGAGGATCGTACAGCCCAAATTTCAAGGATCTACGACCATTAGCTCAGCAGACACAAAATTACCCTTCTTTCCCCTTAGAAGCGAAATTTTTAAAATAGAACTTTCTTCACAATGTTATTTCCGCGAAGGATCCCATAGTCAAAATTTTTAAGTTTCTGGGAAAATTAGTTCAGAACATACAAAGTGTACCAAATTGTCCTATTATCCCCATTCTTACCACCCTAGAAGCGGAATTTAAAAAAAACTTTGTTTCGGAATGTTTTTACCGCGAGAGGATCTTATAGGCCAAATTTTAATTTTCTAGGACCATGTACCAAATTGCCCAATTTTCCCCCTTTTCCCCTTTTAGAAGTACCTTTTTAAAAAAGTACTTTCTTCAGAATATTATTTCCGCGAGAGGATCCTATAGTCCAAATTTCAGGTTTCTGGGACCATTAGTTCACAATATAGAAAATGTTCAAAATCGTCCTATTTCCCCCCCAAATTTGAATGAAAAATTTTCAAAAAATACGTTCTTCAGAACATAATTTCCGCGAGAGGATCATATAGTCCAAATTAAAAAAAAAATTGGGTGAAAACACCTTCTAAGTAAAAAATTTAAGTAAAAAAATGAGTTAAAAAAAACTGAAGAATAAAATACAATTGAGTAAAAAAAAATTTTTATTAAAAAAAAATTGAGTATAAAAAATTTTGAGTAAAAAAAATTTTGAGTAAAAAAATTTTGAGTAAAAAAAAAATTGTAAAAAAAATTTTTTAGTGAAAAAAAAAATTTGAGTGAAAAAAAATTTTGAGTGAAAAAAAATTCGAGTAAAAAAAAAATCTTGAGTGAAAAAAAATTTTGAGTAAAAACAAATTTTGAGTGAAAAAAAATTTGTAAAAAAAAAAAATTGTAAAAAAAAAAAATTTGTAAAAAAAAATTTTGAGTGAAAAAAAGTTTTGAATGAAAAAAAATTTTGAGTGAAAAAATTTTAGTAAAAAAATGTTTTTTCCCCTAAAGGATACTATAGTTCAAATATCTAGTTTCTAGGACCATTAGTTTAAAATTCACCAAATTGCCCTATTTTCCCCCTTTTTGTCCCCCTTAAAACCGTAATTTTCAAAAAAGTACTTTTTTCAAAATTTTATTTCCGCGAGAGTATCCTATATTCAAAATTTCAAGATTGTAGGACCATTAGTTCATAAGATACAAAATGTACCAACTTGCCCTATTTTCCCCCTCCCCCACCTTAGAAACGGAATTTTCAAAATATTACTTTTTCCAAAATGTTATTTCTGCGAGAGAGTCCTAGACTTTAAATTTCAAGTTTCTGGGACCATTTGTTTAGAATATAAAACAGTACCAATTTGCCCCATTTTCCCCTTTTTCCCCCCTTGGAGGCGGAATTTCCAAAAAAAAAAAAAATGCTGACATTTTATTTCCGCGAGAGCATCCTAGAGTTTAAATTTGAAGTTTCTAGGACTATTAGTTCAAAAGATACAAAATCCCCCAAAGGGCCCTATTTTCCCCCTTTTGCCCCCCTTAGAATCGGAATTTCCAAAAATCCCTTCTTAGTGGGTGGTTTTGTCGGGAGCCGAACCTACATTCCAAATTTCAAGTCTCTAGCTTCAGCGGTTTGGGCTGGGCGATGATTATTGCCAATCAGTCAGTCAGTCAGTCACCACACTCTTTTATATATATAGATAATGTGAACAATATAATTAGATATGATTTTATATGACATCATTAAAAAAAATTGGAAAATTTCAAAGTGAGATATAATTTTATACTTGGACTCATATAGTTGTATATGGTTTTATGAAAACATATAAAATAATATACATTTATATAAATTCCTTTTTACTCGGGTAATCAATGTCGGTAAATGTGGCTACACTATGGACTATCGGGGATTTGACTGCTGTTTACTTTTGAGTAGATGGAAAATTTTTAAAAGAAAAATGTGACTAAATCTGGTCTGAGAATTTGAGAATTTTTCTATAGAAAAAAAAAAAATTCAAAATTTGAGACTTATTTATGGAAAAATGTCACAGAATCTGAGAGTTTTTCGATAGGAAAAGGGTCTAAGAATCTAAGACTTTTTCTATAGGAAAACGGGCTCAGAATCTTTGAATTTGAGACTTATTTTAAGGAAAAAGATCTCAGAATCGCAGTCTTTTTTAAAAAGAAAAAGGTCTCAAAGTCTAAAAAAAATTTTAAACTTACTCATTTGGAAGAAGGTCGCAGAATCTAAGACTTTTTCTATGGGAAAATGTATTAGAATTAAGATTTTTTTCATAGGAATAAATTTTTAGAATCTTAGTATTTGAGACATTTTATATAGGAAAAATGTCTTCGAATTTGAGACGTGTTCTTTAAAAAAAGGACCAGAATTTTAGACGTTTTTATATAAGAATCTATGGGAAAAAGGTTTCAGAATTTTAGACTTCTTCTATATAAGAAAAAGCTCTCAGAATGTGAGACTTTTTCTACAGGAAAAAGGTTTAAGAATCCGAGCTTTTTTCTTTAGGAATAAGGTCTCAAAATCTGAGACTTTTTCTATTGGAAAAAAGTCTAAGAATGTGAGCCTTTTTCTTTTGGGAAAAATATCTAAGAATTTAAGACTTTGTTCACAAAAAAACAAGGTCTAAGGATCTGAGACTTTTTCTATAGGAAAAAGGTCTAAGAATTTGAGACTTTTTCTTTAGGAGAAAGTTCTCAATATCTAAGACTTTTTCTATAGAAAAAAGGTCTCAGAATCTAAAATTTTTTCAGTACGAAACAAATTTAGTAATCTGAGACACTTTCTATAGAAAAAATATCTCAAAAATTCTTTAAAATATGAGACTTTTTCTTTAGTAAAAGGTCTCAGAATCTGAGGCTTTTTCTATGGAACAAAGTTCTTAGAATCTGAAAACTTTTCTCGGATTCTGAGACATTTTCCCTAAAAATATTTAGACTATTGTATACAATGTATACAAATGAGTATGAATCTATGTATACAAATGAGTATGAATCTGAGACTTTTTCTATGTATACGAAAATGCACAATTTTCTTTCAAAACAAATTATAAAAAAAAAATTTATATAAACGAAATATGACCATGAAAAACAAACCTCCTTCGTCAAAAACTAATAAGTTTGGAGATTTTATAGCTTTCCCATCACTTTTTTTTTTTGCAAAAAAAAACCTATCCCTGTTTTTGCTCGTCCGACAAAGGTTAATCATTGTTTGTTTTATTCGTTTATTCTTTCCAAACCCAAAAACTGTACCCGTCTCTGTAGCTACAAAAAAAAAAAAAAAAATGTATTTTGTTGGTGATCCGTTTTTGGTACCAGATTAGCTATTAAAAATATAAATTTCATCCATTTCTAAGACCATGATCATATTTTTGATTTTGACTATGTGCCTGTTCAAAAATTGAGAATGAAAATGTAGTGACACCTCGAAAGTTTCACGTAATCTATAAATGCTTTACTTCGGCTGCTATTTAATATAAGTGAATTGGATTGGATGACGAAAGGTATTTAAACAAATAAATTTTTATTTTTTTTTGCCCCAAAACTTTTTTGCGGAATATTTTTTCAATCCTATATTTTCACAAAAAAATTTTTTCCGCGGAAATTTTTGTTTTCAAAATAAATTTCTTGTTGTCGAAAATTTAAAATTTTTTTTTGTTAAATAACGTTTTTGCAATAATATTTTTACATTGTGCTGGACAAGGGTGAATTAAATTTTTTTTTCACCAGGTTCTTTTAATTTTAAATGCAATTGATTTGTTTAAAGATTTTATCACATAATTAGTATGATGCTCCTAATTTAACAAATAAATGTATGTATGTAATTGAATTCATCAATTGAAATGAAAATACAAAAATTTAGATCATGGTTAAAAAAATTAAATTAAATCAAATAATTGCAACAATTTAATTTAAAGCGACAAAAGCCGTTACAAATAAGTACAATAATATCTACACAAAACTATACACCAGCATAGTCTGTTTAGCACAAGTACGATGTACTAAAATGCAATCAAACAGATGTATCAAGTGCAGTTAAAAATAATTTATTATTTAACGCCTCAAGTGAGTAATTTTCTAAAATTGATTTTAAGTGAACCTCAAAAAACAATTCATAAAACCGAAACAACAACACCACCAAGTACAAATTGACACAAAACAATCATCCCTAAGACGTTGCATTCTAAATGTCTGTATGAATGAATGAACATAAAATGATAGCTTTCCCTTGATCCCCAGTGTAGTACAGACAGAGGTCCATAGAATAAAACAAACGGATGTTGTAATTCAGTAAAAAAAAAATACATGAATTTCTTTCCCTCCCTTTAAGATAGTGTAGGTGCCACCGAATAGACAAAATGCACATTAACAAAATAAATATTACGCGAAATAAACTTTGATAATAACATTTGTTATATTTCGTTTTTGTTTCATTTTGTGAGTTTAGCGTCTGAAAACTAAAACAAATATAGGGGTGGCATTTAATTTTGAAACAAGGGAGTCTTAATGTTGAATAGTTAAAAGTTTGCATTATAGCCCATCTCCCATCCTTCCACAATTACAAGATTTGGAAATATGATGTGCACAAAAAAATACCTAAATAAGAGTAGAAACAGAACAACCACGGCACGGGGGACGGTTGCCGTTGCCAAAGAATATTGGCTCAAAACAATGACGGCGACGGCAAAAAATGTCATTAGTTTGTTAGTGGTGCTAACTGTGAATAAATGATGAATGATTAAGTTGGCACTACTGTTTGTGTTTTATACCATTGTGAATAAAAAAATACAAATTTGTATTTGGACACCATAATCCCCCAATATGTGGGACTATGGTGTCCCCAATATGTGGGACTATGGTGTCCAATAGATCAGTCGTTGGTCGACTAATCGACAACTGTCGACGAATAATTGTTCGATTAATTAAAAATTGCTAATGTCGATTAAAGGCTTAATCGAATAATGTTTGCCGATTTATCGAAAAAATCGAGAATGATCTATTTGTTTAACACATGTGGTTTTTCTGGTAAATATGTATGATTTTTCCAAGTCCAAATATAAGCTTTGGAAATCATCATAATTTTAGACTTTTCAGAAATTCAGGAGCTATTAATATTATAGGGGAACCTTAGCACACTTGATACCTTAAAACACAACAGGAAAAATGTCTTTATCTTTGGGAAAAATTTCTCAGAATCTAAATTTTTTTCAAAGCGAAACATGTATCAGAAACTCTTTAAGGAAAAATGGTTAATATCCGAGTCTTTTTGTATATAAAACAAGTAAAAAAATTATAGTCAGTCAAGACCCTGCACCATAGTTTCCCGGAAAATGGGTCACAAGTTCAAACATGGACCGATTAGATTTGTATTTTGTCAACTCTTTAATAAGTGTAAAAAACACTCACAAAACAAATTTGAGTGAAATAGGCTTCTTTTTGTTGATAATAAACCGCTTTAACTGAATATCGGGCGAAACTTTCAAATGGGGCCTGAGTCCAAAAGTGGTCCGATGATAATCAGATTTGATAAGGTTATTAAAGTACGCGTTTAACATACACAAACAGAATTTTAATTAAATATTTTTTTATCTTCATGAAATTTGAAAGATTTATGTGAAAATCGTGAAGGTGGTTTGTATGGGGGCTACAAGAAGAATTGGTCTGATTTCTTTAAAATTCGGAATGGTGATTTGTGCAGATGAAGCATGATTCCCTGCCACAACGATACATATTATAATGCGGTTTTTAGAGTCATTTGAGTAAAAACTAAAGGGGACCGTTTTATGAGGGCTAGGTCTAAATATGGACCGATTTTTGTCAATTTCAATAGGCTTTGTCCTTGGGTCAAAAGAGGCTTTAAGTTTCAAATTTCAAGTCAATTGATTAAAAATTGCGACCTTTATCGTGTTTTCACCGTTTACATGGACTGACAGACAGACTGACGGACGGACAGACGGACGGAATCGCTAAATCGACTCAAAAAGTGATTCTGAGTCGATATACTTAAAAGTGGGTCTAGCATCAATATTTCGGGTAGTTACAAACATCAGCACAAACTCATTATACCCTGTACCACAGTGTGGTATAGGGTATAAAAATTTCTCAAAATCTAATGCCTCAAAACCATAAACTATTTCTAACAAAAAAAGCCTCAGACTCTTTGATTTTTCTGTAGGAAAATTATTTCAGAATCATAGTACTTTTCTATACGAAAAATGTCTCAGAATCTGAGACTTTTTCTTTAGAAAAAAATTATCAATATTTGAGACCTTTTCTGTGGGTCATTATTAGTGAAATCAATCATGAATATTTTTGACCCCCTCCGATATTGATGAAATTTGGTTTAGTTCTTACACTACGAAAAAACTAACAAATGCAAATTTTCAGCCCTCTAAGTCAACAGGGGCCGAAAATACGAAGGGTCAAAATTTCCCCCAAAATCTCCCAGTCGCGACACTTTACACCGTAAAAACTTTATATCGTTGGTTCTATTATAGCTAGAAAGCCCATTTTTGGTTTGTCTTGAAGCTCATAATATGCTCTACAAGACCTACCATAACCAAAAAATTTTCGACAAAAAATAAGGGTTACCTCCCTTATTTTAAGGTCGTGATAAAGGGAGGAGAAAATGGGAAGGATGGTATCCCCCGATTTTTTTTTTACTTGATAATCTTACAGCGAAAGTTCCAAAGAATATATTCTAAAATTTTTAAGGGGACAACAATGGGATCACTCAAAATCAAAATTTTTCACAATTTCCCCTAAAATATCCAAATCGCAACACTCTTGAACCTTAAAAATTTAATATCATAAGTGCTATTGTAGCTACAGAGCCCATCTTTGTTTGTTTTAAAGCTTATAGTACGCTCTACAATACCTACCTTAATCAACAAAATTTAGAAAAAAGGAAGGGTGCTCCCCTTTTTTAAAGGTCGTGGCAAGCGGTGGAGGAAATGGGGGGAAAGTATTCCTCGATTTTTTTTTTTACTTGGTATTCTCAAAGTGCAAGTCCTAATGAACATATCCTAAAATTTTTATGTTGGGACAACAATCAGATCGACCAAAATCAAAATTTTTCACAATTTCCACCAAAATCTCCAAATCGCGACACTCTTGCACATTACAAATTTAATATCGTGAACTTTATTGTAGCTACAGAGTCCATTTTTGGCTTGTTTTAAAGCTCTTAATATGCCCTACAATATTACTATCACAAAAAAAAAATAAAAAATGAGGGGTGCCTCTTGTATTAAAAGATCGTGGCAATGGTTGGGGGAAATCGGGGGATAGTATCCCCCAATTTTTTTGTACCTTGTTTTTTTTTAAAGAGTAAGTTCTAGAGAGCATATCCTGAAATTTTTATCTTGGGACTCCAATGGGAGGCGGAAGAATGTCGCGATTTGTTGATTTTGGGGGAAAATTTTGAAAAATTTTGATTTTGGTCGATCCCATTGTTGTCCCAACATAAAAATTGTAGACTATGTTCATTAGGACTTTCGCTTTGAGAATACCAAGTAAAAAAAAAATCGGGGGATACTTTCCCCCCATTTCCTCCACCCTTTGACACGACCTTCAAATAAGGGGGGCACCAATTCATTTTTTTGGAAAATTTTTCGGTTTTGGTATGTCTTGTAGAGCGTATTATAAGCTTTAAAACAAAAAAAATGGGCTCTGAAGCTACAAAAGCACTTATGATATTAAATTTTTAAGGTTAAAGAGTGTTGCGATTAGGAGATTTTGCGGAAAATTGTGAAAAATTTTGATTTTGAGCGATCCCATTGTTGTCCCAACATAAAAATTTTAGAATTTATTCTTTAGGACTTTGTCTATAAGATTATCAAGTAAAAAAAAATCGGGGGATACCATCCTCCCCATTTTCTCCTCCGTATATCACGACCTTAAAATAAGGGAGGTAACCCTTATTTTTTTCGAAAATTTTTTGGTTATGGTAAGTCTTGTAGAGAATATTATGAGCTTCAAAACAAACCAAAAATGGGCTTTCTAGCTATAATAGAACCAACGATATTAAGTTTTTACGGTGCAAAGTGTCGCGACTGGGAGATTTTGGGGGAAATTTCGACCCTCCGTATTTTCGCCCACTGTTTACTAAGAGGGCTGAAAATAAATGTGCGTCAGTTTATCACTTAGGGTTACAACTAAACCAAATATCATCAAAATGATTTCTTCATTTTTTGAGGTTTTCGCGAATTTACCCGCCAAATTGGTCTTTGATAAAAAACTTGCTTTTAGTGAATCAAAGAGGCACCCCTTACAATACGAATAGTGGACAAAAAACTGCTATGTTATATGGACCATCATGATGAAAATCGCGAAAAACCGTTTTTTTTTTATATGGCAGCATCACTTTACGAGATGATTTAAGGCTCCATCTTTTAGTATATAATGTGGTAACCTTAAACAACTAACTGACAAAAAATTTGCCCAAAAAAGTTTTCATTTGCGAAAGTTATCTTAACAAAAACTATTATTTCAGTGTTTGCCATACAATAATTACCGTTTTTTTTTAAGATAACTTTTGCAAATGTAAACTTTTTTGGACAAATTTTTGGTCAGTTAGTTGTTTAGGGTTACAACATTATATACTAAAAGATGGAGCCTTAAATCATCTCGCAAAGTGATGCTGCCATATACAAAAAAACGGTTTTTCGCGATTTTCATCATGATGGTCCATATAACATAGCAGTTTTTTGTCCACTATTCGTATTGTAAGGGATGCCTCTTTGATTCACTAAAAGCAAGTTTTTTATCAAAGACCAATTTGGCGGTTAATTTCTCGAAAACCTCAAAAAATGAAGAAATTCGCGAACTTAAGAAATATTGCTACAAGTAAGAAATATTGCTACAAGTCATATCTTTGTTTTTCATGCCATAAAATTTAAAAATCATTAACATTGCAAATTTTTTTGTTAAAAAACTGGCTCGAAATCAGCAAATCTTTAATGACATTTTGCAAGAAAACTGTACCATACATCGAAAAACGGAGTACGCCATTGAAATCAGCATGTCTCAAATATATAGAAACGTTGGTCACACCTCTTGTTTTCTAAAATAGTGGTCAGTTTTGTCACGCAGTGTTATTAGTAATCCGAGGCAGTAACTACTTATTTATCTCCATACTATTCACTAGTTATTTTTGTCTCACGCCCTTGTTAAAATAATTAGTGTTGTATTCCATAAGTTACTACTTATTAACAGTTGTTTCGGATTACAAAACCCATTACTGGTAATGCCAATTTTTGCTGGGTTACATTTGAGTTCGTGGGAACAACGGCGAGATAAATATGCCAATATATGTACACTAGGGATATAACTTTTTTTTGAGTGCAAAATACCACTCCAGTACCATGTGGGGAATGTTGTTCTGATAATAAAAAACTGATTAGGTTGATTCGATGAAAAAAGTTCCCGCACCGAAAGCGATTTCTAAAGTGCTCTAGATTTAAATTTTTATTTTTAAAAATTATAATTCAATGATTCAATTATGATTATCACATAATGCCCAAGGTATATCAGTCAAAAACAACCCCTAAATGGCTAGAATTATGGTTAATGGGCTGCTCCTGACATGCCCAAAAGCTAAGTCGCTTCAATCCATCAATATAACCAAAAAACCCGCTCGGGATTGAACTTTCGGGTTCACTAACGAAGGGGCTTAGATTTTTGGTGTGGTCCATTTACCTTTCTGTCTTTAACCTTCTTGTAGGGTTTTTGGACTTTGTAGACCTGAAACCCATCTTGATTACCCCGTATTTAAAGTAAATGATATGGAAAATATGAATAAATAAAGACAAAACTTTAATGCTTTCGGTGCGGAAACTTTTTTCACGATAGAGAAAAAGTGGCACCATATTTTCCAATATTTTTTTATGCCCCACACGGCTATGCGGTGGTATTTTTGATATTTGCAAAAATTGCAAAAAGTTATATCCCTAATGTACACATATGAAAATTTTTTTAACAAAAAAATGTTTCTGGTCCCCTACAAAAAAAATCCTGAATACGCCCCTAAAGTAATTACAATCCAAACTTTCATAATTAATATTTTTTCCAATTCGTGGGATTTAAACCTCCGCTTGTCTATTTCAATAAGTTCTACCCTTTCAAAACTATGTTTGTTGATATGTGTAATATCATTGTCACTTTGAGATACATGTCTGTTTGTGTATGTTTAGTAAGCTATTGTAAATACAAGCCATGGGAGATTTTTTCTGTTCCCCAAGTGACAATGAGATGATATTACTTCCGTCTATCTTTACTGCTTGGGGTTTGCAAGTTGCAACTAAATGAAGTTTTTCTCACACTCCTAATATGAAAATGCTATTGTAAATGTTTTTTTTTTTTTTTTTTTATCTGAGAAATTATTGTTGTTTCTAATGTCGCATCTGTTGATGTTGCTGCATGCTGCTGATGATACTGATGCTACTGTTGTTACTTGTCGTCTGGTTGTTTTGTGTTACATTATAATTAAATTGTAACAAAATTACTTGATGTAGTTTAATTAAAGGCAAGACTTTCAAATGGTTTGGATGTCAACATCGTTTATTAATGTTAAAAGTGGTAATTTTTCACCATTACAATATTATAATAATAATAATATGAGAAATTTATATGGCAACATATTTGCTTTTAAATGATTATGACAATAAATAATTTGGTTATATAAAATAAAAACTATGTGGCAATAATGGAGATGATATTGAAAAAGATTTTTCTGTTCACGGAAGGGCAAATTCTGCGAAGAGGAAAGACAATAGTTTAGTACCAAATATATACTTTCCTTGGATAATATTTCTGCTAGAGGAAACTACATGTTAAATTTTGAGATTCTGGGGCAGTGATGGACATTTTTGTAATTCCTTTTCCTGCGGGAATAGGCTAAAAAATGCGCTTGTGCGCTGTCGACACACGTACACCATAAAATTCTGTTGCTTGAGCAAATTGGTTGACTTTTTGCTTGCTTCTACCCACACAAGCATAAATGTTATAGTATGTGTGTGCGCACCACTGTTCTGGGGTCATAAGTTTAATGGTACACGTTATTTTTAAAACCCTCAGAATCAAAATTTCCAATTTAAAGTTTTTCGGGACTATTGGAGAAAAGTACCAAAGTACAATTTGTTACCCTTTTTTATCCACTAAGAATCAAAATTTTTAAAAAAATCAGTTTTCAGAAAATTTATTTTCTATTGGAAGATCCTACAGTCTGAATAATAAAGTGGTACGAATATTAATTAGAAGACAAAACAAGTACCAAAGTACCATTTTCTAGCCTCTTAGAATCAAAACTTTTTTAAAAGTACTTTTGCCTGAATGTTTTTTTGCAGGATTATTTTACATTCCAAATTTCAAGTTTCTGGAACCATTGTTTAAAAGGGTAGAAAAAGTATCAAAGTACAATTTTTTACCCCACTGAATTCGGAATTCCCAAAAGGTACATTCTTCAGATGTTTGTTTTTTAATGGAGAATATTAATTTTAAAATTTCTAGATTTTTTTAGTTGTTAATATTCGACCTTTCAATTTTTAATGAAATAAATAGATTTTTTGAGCTCAAGGCCAGTGTTATTTGAAAAAATCTTCCTTTATTTTCTTCCAATATTTTGACTTTCATCGAAAGTAATCATCAGAGAGTAAAAGTGGATTTTTAACACACAAAAACTTAAAAAATATTCGTCCTCCTTCTTCGTCATTAATATAGCAAAATCCCTGATGATGACTTTCGATGAAAGTCGAAATATTGAAAGAAAATAAAGGAAGATTTATTTAAATAACAGTGCCCTTGAGCTCAAAAAATCTATTTATTTGATGCAGAAAATGTTTGCAGAACATTTTAACCCCTTAAAGTCACGTTTTAGTGGTGTTCTATGAAGGTATTTGGAAAGAGGACAATAATGACCCCTAAAAATGGGAGATTTTTTCTGTAAGTACAGATCGAGCATGGGCTCTAATTATATATGTTATAAGTAGGGCAAGTACTTTCATGTATCTAAAAAACGAAAATATGTGCCTATAATATGCATCTAAAAATCCAAAATATGCACTAAAAACTTCAAAAATATGCATCTAAAAATTATTGTTTACTGAAAAAAATAATTTGTTAACATATATTAGGCTTTGTCCAATACTTAAAGGCCCTCGACAATTCTTAAAAATGTTTTTTTGAGTGGAAATAAATTTTAATTAGTAAAATATTTTTTACTTGAGAAGTTTTTTCTTTGAGTTACTGAATATTTCTGAAGTTAAAAATTTATAAATGCAAAAAAAAAATATGTACAATCTTTTTCTAGAACAAGTTATTTTTAAAAACTTTTTTTGTTATTTTTTCTAAAAAAAAAAAAAAAAATTATTTTTTAAAATTTTTTTTTTCTTTTTTTCGGAATTTTCCGATTTTCAAGTCAAACAAGTAAGAAAGTTTTAGTCGGTCAAGCCTGACCATATGATACTCTACACCAGTGTTTTCCGGAAAATGGGTCCTAAGTCCAAACATGGAACGATTGGATCTGTCTTTTTTTAGATTTTTATTTAGTGTAGAAAACACACACAGATCAAATTTTAGTGGAACTGGTTTATTTTTTTGTCAATATACCGACTTAACTGCACAGAAAATAAAATCATAAAATTCAAGTCAACAAACAGCAATTGTGAGTGTCTTATACTGATATCAACCAAACATTTAGTAATAACGGCTCCCGTTAGTCAATAATACAAAAAATCGATTTTGTTTTTAACAAACTACGTCAAATAATTTTATTTCAAAATAAAAGGGAAATTTCAACAAATTATTGGTGGCAGTTTGTCAATAAGACAAAATAAAATATTTTTTTTACTTTCAAATAACCCGTTTGTTATTAATCTTCAATAATTTGTAAATAAAACAGATTTTTTTCAACTATTTATGTCAATAAACGACTTTGTCAAATAAATGTCATATTTTCAACAATTTAAATCAATAAATATAAAGAACTTTGTCAATCTAACAAAATCGTAATTTTTTTTTTAACAATTGCTGTCTATAAAGAATTTGGTAGCTTTTGTAAAGTATAAAACAAAAACACAAACATACTATAGAGACAACATGTTCTCTCTCGTCGTGTAGTTTGTTTTTTATTTGTGCCTGTACTTCTTTTTAAAAAAGCAAACAATGAAAAAGAAGACAATTAAAAAAAAAAGATTATGAATTTAGTTTTATCTGAGCTAGCAAGGGGTACGGCAGCAATTCAAATTATTTCATAGAAAATATTATTAAAAAATGTATTTCGAAAACAAATTTATCTTTTTATATAAACATTTTGTTTTGCTAACTATTGTTTTGGTTTTGCCTTTATATTTTTGGAATAATTTGTTTACAGAATTTGCTTTCCAAGTTTTTACCGATTGCTATGTTTGTCTAAAACGAAACTAAAACATGTGTATATAAAAAAGAAAGAAATAAAGAACAATCGAAAAAAAAAAGAATTTTCAACATAAGACAAAAACGGTAAAACGATAAAAGTAAAATACATTCTTAAGTGTTATAAAAAAGAATATTGACTAACAAAATACTTTTGTTTAATTTCAATATTAATATTCTCATTTATTTCGATTTTTAATCAATTTATTTTTAATTTTTCTTCCTATAAAAAAAGTTTTAATTTGTCAATACAACTAATACTGTTGGTTGATATCACAAATTCGTTTGTTGAATTCCTTTACCATATCAACAAATGATGTTTGTGTTTGTTGAATTTCTTTGTTGAAAACAATTTTTTTTTTCTTTTGTTAGATCAACAAATTACGTTTTGTGTTTGTTGAATTTCTTTGTTGAAAACAAAATTTATTTTTTTTTCTTTTGTTAGATCAGCAAATTACATTTTGTGTTTGTTGAATTTCTTTGTTGAAAAAAAATTTAAGATTTTGTACGTTTGTCAATACAAATAATAATTTAGGAGAACTATTACAAACTCATTTATCAATTGTTTTTTTAACAATAAATATTTACAAACGTTAGTTGATATTACAAATTTCCGTATAGGAGCACTTTCAGTGAAAAATTTAATTGTATTCACAAATATGGGGGTCAATATAACAATTCGTTTTTTTCTGGGTGAATATCGTTCGAAATTTTTATGGGGGGGACTTAGTCCAAAAATGATCCAATTATATTTCGATTTGATTAGGTAACTAAAGTACACTTTTAACACATAAAAATAAAATTTTTATCAAATATTTTCATTTTTATGAATTTTGAGGGAATTATGTGAATATCGGTGGTGGGGGGTGGCTGGTATGGGGACTACCTGAAGGACTGATCCGATTCCTTTGAAATTGGGAATGTTGATTCATGCATACACAATTTGATTACCTGCTAAATTTCAAAGCGATATCTGTTATAATACGGTCATTAGAGTCATTAGGCCTAATCCAAAGGGGGCGTTTGTATGGGGCTAGGTCTTAACATGGACCGATGTTCTCCAATTTCAATAGGCTTCATCCTTGGGCCAGAAGATGCTTAAGTTTCAAATTTCAAGTCAATTGATTGAAAATTGCGACCTGTATCGTGCTTAAACCGATAGATGGACAGACGGACGGACAGACGGACGGACATCGCCAAATCGACTCAAAAAGTAATTCTGAGTCGGTCGGTATACTTGAAGGTATGTCTAGGACCAATATTTCGGGTAGTTACAAACATCAGCACAAACTCAATATACCCTGTACCACATAGTGGTGTAGGGTATAAAAATTAACTCAAAGGCAAAATACCTTACCCTAACTCTAAGCAAAATAAAAACGCAATTTTCCTGTAATAAAATCTTTGTAAAATATCTCATATAGAATAGGAACATTTTAAATAGGAAACATTTCTCAGAATATAAAAATTATACTTCCAGAATCAATTTTCTATAAAAAATGCATCAGAATACTTCTTCTTCTTCTTTGTCTTCACCCTTTTGCCTTTTAAAGCGTAGGGGGGGGGCTGCAATAAACTTACTCCAATCTGTTCGATTTTTCGCTATTCTCTTCATTTCATTTAGAGATCAGAATACGATTTCTATAAATAAATATATTTTTCTATAAGAAATTTGAATATTCCTAAGGAAGTTTTAAAAAAATATTGGATGAAATTTAAAAAAAAGGCAAATTTTTTTTCCCGAAAGCTGTCGACATCTCCACTTAGCCTGTGTTGTCAATTAATTTTTCCAGATTTTCTCATTGTACAACAAAAATAATTATTTCTCAGAAATAATTAATATGGACTCAAACCGAAATAAATAAAAACTTCAAAAATGCAAATTTATATAAAAATATACAAAAATATGCATCTATACCAAAATATGCAAAAATATGCAACTACAAATCAATGCCATTTAATTGCAAATTCATTGATTCGGATAGATAATTAAATAATGTTATATTTAGAGTGCTGAGTAAAAATATGCATTTTCATGAATGCATATTTTGAACCCTTAGTTATAAGGGTTCAAGTTGAAAGAATGCAGAAAAAAAATTTAACTTCTAAAAATCATAGACATTTTTGGTGTTCCCATACCGGTTTCAAACACTCCAGTTAGTGTTATCATCACTAGGATTATAAATGTCGGTTTGCCTTGTTACTGGAAAATGTTTTTTATATATGTGAATATTTATAGTTTCTACAGAATAAATTTTGACAATTTCCAACACACCAACATGATCTGGAATTGCGGACACAAATGAAGGAACTTGCATGACGAGTGCAAAAACCAATTACGTTCATCCTTGTAGAACTTACAAGTGTTGTACAGTAATATTTTTTATAATTATCATCAATTTTATGTTTATTATTACACAGTGTTACAAAAATGAATGAAACAGAAAAACCTGGGATGCGATACTTTTTTTTAGTAGGTGTTATCGAGTACAACAAGATGCTGTCCTTGAAATTTGCGAAACACCTCCAAAATCTTGAGTTACGGGTAAAAAACCGGTTTTTCGAACTTTTTACACTTATAAGCCAGTAACTTTGTTGAATATTAACCGATTTTGAATTTCTCGACGGTTTTAGAAAGAATAAACTAATGTCTTTCGAAGTTGTAAACATGAAATTTAAGTAATATTAAAAGAACTGTGCGTATTTTTCCAGCAAACTCAATTTTTCAAAAAAAAAATCATTATTTTTTAAGTTTGAAGATGTTTTATCATATTTTTTTATTTAGGAACCGTACCATTTATGCATTTATTAATAAGGTATATTTATTTAAGAGTAAATTACAACTTTGGTTTTTAAAATCGCTTAAAAATTGACTGAGTTATTAAACTTTTAATAAAAACAAAATTTTGGAATGAATGCCTGCACAATGTTTTTCTACCATCCAACCATAATATGCGGGGTATATTCACTTTGTCATTCTGTGTGAAACACATCGAAATATCGATCTATGGTCCCATAAAGTATATATTTTTGATCAATGATCGATTCTACGACATTCTAGCTTTGTCAGTCTGTACGACCGTCCGTTTGTCCATCTGTGGAAGACACGAAACTGTCTAAAATAAAAGAGCTAGACTCCTGAAGTTTTGACACGAATATGTATTACTTATGTTTATAGCACACTGAAGTTTGTAAATGGGCTAAACCGGACCAGGGGAAAAAAGTTTCCCCTTGGAGAACTAATGCAACCCCAGAAATACACTATTTTATTTTAAAGTTTTTTTGTCTATTTGTTCAACAAATAAAACATCTTTGCGTCATATGAATTTCATTGACCTGCTGTTGAACCAAGGGGATTCAACAATGCCATTTTTTTGGCCCGCTTTCCTTTCAGGTTAAACGAAAACTAAAAAAAAATATATAAAATTTTATTATTTGAGTGTAAATATTATAATATATGAATTTGTAAACATTAATCGCTAGGGGAAGGTATCCCCAGACAGCATCACCCACAACCCTCCCCCTCAAACCCGCGAAACGTCCATGTAGTTTTTTTATTTTCATTTATCGCAAGGGAAAGGTGTCCCAGGCAGGCCATACATCCGCGCCGCTGAGTTCCCCTTCTCAACAACAGTTTAGAACAAGAGCTTTCGCCAAACTTTTTTGCCTTAGAGTTCCATTGTCATTTATACAAAATTTACATTCCACTAAATTATCATGTCTTCTACAAGCGGACGTCCGCACATGACGGACATCTCTTCAATGTCTTAGAATCGATCATGATCAAAAAAATATATTCTTTATGGGACTCTAGACCGATATTTCGCCATCTCTATAATGTCTTAGAATCGATCACTGATCAAAAAATTATATTCGCTGTGAGACTCTAGACCGATATTTTGATGCGTTTCGCACGGAATGACAAAGTGAATATACCCCGTACTACGGTTAGAGGGTATAAAAACATTGTGAAGGCATTTATTCCAAAATTTAGTTTTTATTAAAAGTTTAATAACTCGGTCAATTTTTTACCGATTTTGAAAACCAAAATTGAGTTTTTCTCACAAATAAATATACTTTTTTAATAAATTCATAAATAATACGGTTCCTAAACAAAAAAATGTCTAAAAACACCTCCAAAGTTGAAAAATAGAGAAATTTTTTTAAAAAATTGAGTTTGCTGGAGAAATACGCACAGTTGTCTCAATATTACTTAAATATTATGTTCAGATCTTCGGAAAGTCTCAGTTTCTTCTTTCTAAAACCGTCGATAAATTTAAAATCGGTTGGTTTTCAACAAAGTTACTGGCTTATAAGTGTAAAAAGTTCGAAAAACCGGTTTTTTACCCGTAACTCAAGATTTTGGAGGTGTTTCGCAAATTTCAAGTACAGGGTCTGGTTGTACTCAACAACACCTACTAGAAAAAAAGTATTGCATCCCAGGTTTTTTTTTCTGTCTCACAGTGTTATCAATAATAATTGTATATTGTATATTTGTTCCTTTCAGAAATGTTCAAATAAAATTATTTTAAACAAATTGTTCATATATTTTTATGCGTTTTAGCATTAAATGTGTATTTTTATGCATCCAAATTGTATTTAAACTTTTCCTAAACATTTTGTGTGTAGTCACTTTACATACAATACTTAAAATTGCACCCCGTATGTAATTTCGCGAGCATAATAGTAGGAAAATAGTTTCCTACCATTATGGTAGTGAAATTAAACAAAATTTTATTAGAGTGTACTTTTTTGCTAAGTACCCTTGTATATTTTTTCTTTTATAATTTTCCAAGTTTAGAATTTCGTTCTACCATAATAATCTTTAGGTGATCATCAATGTTAAGAGAAAAAAAAAAACATTTAAAAACAATGCAGCACAATTAAAACAACATTGTAAAAACATGTTTCTACCGCTAACATCTGAAGAAAATTGCACAGAAAGCCAACAAAAAAAAAAAAATTATAAGAAAATCAAGACAAAAACGTTCCAGCATATGACGCCATTTAGATTGATGGTAACATCAATGAAACCAAACACTCATGGATAATTGCGTTGAAACTACACGCAGAGAAAAAATATGGTTGCGACATGATCGCAGCAACTATACTATGATCTCTAAACCCAGTTATGATTGCAGCAATCAAGTTATTGTTTTTAAAATTGTATTTAATCATTTATATGGTTGTTTTAGACATTTAATGGTCGCTTCAATCATGATAAAATAATTGCTAATCCAAAAGTACAATATGGTTGTTGTAACAATGTTATAGTTAATTATATTCTCGACACACCAAAAATTTGAACATAACATGATTAAAACAATCATTAGATAATCACAACTTAATGAAAATTGATTTTTGCAAACATTGTCAGGTTTATTCATCAGTTTAGTGTTTTACCAGCAAGCAGTTAGTCGCAAAGACGCCACTTACAATTAGTACTTTAAAAAATTTAAGGCAATTTGAGTTAAAAAATTGGATCAACGCAGAAGGAAATGAAATACAAAAAAGCTACTTTATATAATTTATTTATTGTGCGGTTTAAAAATAACTTTCCATTTTAAATAAAAATTCAAATCGAAAATATTAAAGTGTTTTTTGTGCATTTTTTGTTTACTGAGTGTGTTATAATTGCTGAAAATAATTTTAATTTGTAACAAATACGTTATGATTGCAGCAATTATGTTATGATTTTGTCAATAACTTAATGATTTATACAATCATTCAATGTTAGCTGACAAAAATGTTATAGTTGATGAAATTTTTTAGAAAAATTCTATAAGTTTATTGCACATCATTGATGTAAAACGCAGGTTGCCACTAAATTGAACCAAAATTAATAAAAATGGTTTCATATTTATAAAAACAACATTTAAAAACAAAAAATAAATTAATGGTGTGAACTTTATCAAAAAAAAAAAAAGTAATGAAGAATTTCTATAAACGTGTGGTATTAAAGCATAATATATTTTCTCAATTAAAAAAAAATATATGTATAATAAACTGGAATCATATTATGATAATTATATAACATTTAAGCCATTATTGCCGCAATCATATAATGATTAACATTCCTTGTTGCCTTCAATCATATTAACATTATTGCTACAATCATATTTCCAATCATAATATGACGCAACCATGTTTTTTTTCTGCGTGTAAAAACTGGGAAATGCTCATAAATGGAAATAGTGTGTGTGTACGAAATATGGCTCTGGCTAAATTCTACTAAATGCTTTGGATTCAAAGTAGTTCTGCCACTTACAATAAAAACCATAATTAATTTTTCCAGCATTATTGCTGTTGTAAGAAAAATTACCGTTAAAGACATAATTTTTCGATTATAGTAAAAAAAAAACTAAACAAGAAAATCGATTAAGAACTTCATGCAAAAGGATGAAGGTAAACCCATACTGTAGTTGGAAGATATAAAATCAGAGAAAAATAGAAAATTCTTTACAGAAATTAAAAAAAAATATATATTTTTTTGTTGAAAGTCTTTTCCAAAAGCTTTTTGGAATAATTTAAACAATAAAATAAAACTAGCTGCGATTGAGTGAAATAAAAACTTAAGTAAAAAAATATTGAGTGAAAAAAATTTGAGCAAATTTAGCCGTTTTCCTTCCTTTCCGGATAATATTCGATGTCATATCTCACCCCTTCCTTTTATTTGATTTTTGGATATGTTTTAGTACATATTAAATACACCTTACACACCAATTTTCAGCCTTTTTTCCAAAAAAAATAAGAAATTGAAATTTTCAGTTAATTTTAACCGATAAAATGATCGATATCTTAAAAAAAAAATTGGACAACATTTTGTTGGTATTTAAACGTTGTTTTAGAAAAAAAATATGAAAAAAAAATTACGAAGTAACTATCACATATTTTTTAACGTTTAAAAATTAAAATCGACTTTTTGAAAAAGTCCAAAACCGTCGTTTTTTTAACTCTAAAAATTGTACTCTAAACTATGCAACTTTTAAGTCTGATTTATTTTGTATCGTCACCTAAAATGCAAAACAACGTAACAACACTTTTTGCTGTTTTACAGTAAAAGTGAATAACGTTGTTAAGAATTTTTTGAATTTTGTTCATAACTCCCAACGCATCTAATGTATGGCAGACCATTTGACTAAGGAATACGAGTCCCATTTTTGAAATTTATAGAAATTTTCTACTATAATAACATTATTTTATTCTTCAAGTTCAAATGTAATTAGATGACATGTATTTTTGATATTGTGTTTCGATAACATGTTTTAAATGAATGCTAAAAATTTTTCAACACTGTTTTGAAATCTCCAATTTTAAATTTTAATTTTTTAAAAGTTGAAAAATTCAAAAAATTACTACATAGGAACATGAAAAATAAAAAAAGTGTTATTACAGTAGATAATTTCAATAAATTTAAAAAATGGGACTCGTATTCGATAATCAAGTGGTATGCCACGCGTTATATCCCTGGGGAAGTTGTAATAAATTTGCTGATTTTCAAACGATTTTAGTTTATAGTACCTTATCATCCCATTTTAAAGTCATCGATGCTGCAAAGTGTAAAATAGGAGATACATTCATTATGTTTTTCGTTATTTGGTTATAAAAGTTTTGCTGGGAAGTTTATAATGAACTTTATTTCAGTGTCGCTATCGCAAAAATAGCGAAAAAGAAATCATATAAAATTTCAAGACATTTCAAAAACCATTACAAATTCAATTTATACTGTATGCAATATTTCGATTACGTGATGTAATTAGTTATGATAGAACGTGTTAAATGTCAAAAACAAAAAGTTTTAAAAAATAATATCAGTTTTAATGCTAAATTTTACTGCTTATTTTTTACATATGAGTTATGATTATGCAATTTAACATAATTTTGTAGGATGAACATTGTAAAATCAAAATTCTCACTAAAAAATGATTACTTTTAAAAATTATTGAATGCAAAGTTTTAAAGTTTTGAATGTATGCTAAAAAAAAAAAGAAAATACAGATATTGGACATACGAGTACACTCAAGAAAAAAAAAATTAACTAAAAAATGGGAAAACTAACTAAATTCAGGGAAAATTGATAATGATTTAGCTCAAATGGAGCTTCTTAAAAACAAGGAACGAAAAAATTTTTTAATATCACAAAAAAATATATAAAAAAATTGTGTACGTTTTGGGGATAATACAACCTATAAAGTGGTTTTGGATAATTTACCTAAGTTTTTTAGAGCAAAAACTTTGGTAAGTTATCCAAAACCACTTTATAGGTTGTAATTAAACCAAAAACTGGCACAATTTTTTTAATTTTTTTTTTTTTTTTGTGTGATTATGCCAATTTGAAGTTCATACACATTTGAGGACCCGATTGGATGAATACCCCATTGGGTCCGGACCCGACAGGTTCAGATCCAATTGTGTTCCTTAAGTATCGTCATAGTTTTTGATCCAAAATATTTGTCCGTTTCGCTCTACCTTGCTTTGTTTTCGAGATACGTGAATTTAGGGGACCACTGGGGTCTTGAAAATTTTAATAACTCGTTCACTTTAAAACTATTACTCGTAGAGCTTTGAGGTGTTTGGCGGTCTTGTTCTCCGTCTTAAGAGCTACAAAAATGCTTTTGAACTTTTTGTTTTGTTGGCAATATTTACCGGTATATGAGCATTTAAAATTTTTCGGGAATGCCAACTTTTTTAAATCCAAAGTTAGGACCCACATGTGAAGTGGACCAGCGATACTACGCAGATCTAAAAAAACCAAAAATGGCCTCCATTTTGCTCTATTTGGCTTAGTTTTCGAGATATCGCCATTTTAATTTTTTTTGAAAAAAGAATTACCCCGAGTTGTAAAAATTTTACTAAAATAGTGGGAAAAACTTCCTCAAATTTAAGAAGATGAACTAATTGGTAGAAAATTACGTCCTGAAACTAAAGAAGAGGAATATGTCTTAAAAATAATGATTTCTTTTGCGTTAGGAATTTCTTCCATGTATTAGGGAATTCCATTTAAGGAGAGTAATGGACTATTTACCTGTACATGAACTAAACTTTTTTCATAACAGTTAAGAAAATTTCCCATCTTTTAGTTAAATTTAACTAAGTTGTGGAAAAATTTATAAACTATTTTGAAGAAAATTTTTTCAAGGTTTAAGTTAAGTCTTTTTTTTTTTTGAGTGTATGTATGTAAAATAAATAAAAAGAAGTGAGAGTGTTAAAATCCCCTCCAATATGTAAAAAAAACTTAAAAGAAATATAATACACATTTGTCAGGTGCGTTTTTGGGGGGGGGGGGGGGGGGGGTTGGTTCACCTTCCCCCTCGCGATAAGTGTTAACAAATTCACATATTTTAATTTTGCACTACAGAAATTTAATTTTCTCATCATTTGAACAATTTATTTATTTCCACGCCCTCAAAAGGGGGCCGGGCCGTAAAAAACGATATTTTCTAATCCCCTGGGATCAAGTGCCGGACTTTAAACTTCACCTAGCATAAAAATGTTTCATTTGTTTAACAAAAATACAAAAAAAACATGTAAAAAATGTTTTTGTTCAGAGGTTGGTTTAATTCTTCAAGGGGGAACTTTTTTTCTCCTGGTCCGATTTTGCCGATTTGCGAACTTAACCTGCCTTGGACCAAAAGACATTTTTGTGCCAAACTTCAGGAGTCTAGCTTCTTTATTTTGGACTGTATCGTGTCTTCCACAGACGGACTGATCACTAATCAATAATATATATAATTTATGGGATTCTGGACCGATATTTCGATGCGTTACACACGGAATGACAAAGTGAGTATACCCCCATACTGTGGTTGGAGGGTATAAAAATGTATGGGTTGAAGATTGAGGGTAGGTACGAGTATATCCGAGAAAATGTTGGTGTTGAAAAAATATTGTAGGTCGGTTATACATTTGACTCGTCTAGGGGCAACCCTGGAGCAGTTAGAGCGGAGGGAGTATATTTCATAAAAATGCCATTTTGTATGGGAGCCCCCTTAAGGAGTTGAGCTAGGGAGTAGGTTTTTTCAACAAAAAAATGTGTTGAAAAAATTAATGTGGGTCGGCCTTACATTAAACCCCTCAATTGTGTGGACAATTGCTACCCATCGGAGGAAAGGTGGCGATAAAAAGCACAAAAATCCGTTCGCGGAGTCGCTAAAGAGGGGTGCAATTTAAGATCGACCGCCATTAATTTTTACATCCCAAAACTTTTTATAAACAAACCTACTCCCTATCTAAACTCCTTAAGAGGGTTTCCATACAAAACGTAATTTTTATGAAATTTACTGCCACCGCTCTAACTGCCCCAGGGCTAGGTTTTGGACTATTAATCTGAAGGTTCCAGATTCATAACCAGTTGGGACTAAAAAAGGCGAGAAGTTTTTTCTTGATATTATAAAGATAAATTATAAAAAATCGATCAAATTAAAAACTAAAGGAAATACGAAAATTTGTTTTATTAACGTACGACCTATGTCAGAGATTTCCCCAAAGAAGTCTTATTATTACACTGAAAAAAAAGACATAACTAAAATTAAGGAAAAAATGTCTTTGAAAATTTATCATGAATTTTCCTAAAATTTAGTTAAATTTAACTTAAAAATGAGAAAATTTCTTAACTATGAGGAAAAAAATTTAGTTCATTTACTTATAATTAGTTCATACACCCAGAAAAAAACGTGGGTATTCAATACTAAAAATTTAACTAATTTTAGTCCAAAAGGACCTAGTGCAGAAATTGGTAACCAATACTAAAATTTTTAACTAATATTAGTCAAAACCAGTAGAAATTACTAATGTTAGTACTTTGAAGATACTAAAATTAGTAACCAATTAGTAGATTTTAGTACAATATCTCTTACTAAACCTTTTACTGTAGAATTATTTTGAGTGTAGTTTTCTTTAAATGGATTTTTTTAATATTAGGAAAAAAATTCTTACTGCCAAAGAAATTTTCCACAAATCTAAGAATCGTATCTTTATTTTTAAGACATATTTCTTAAAAAACAATTTAGTTCAAGTTTAGTTAAAATTTACTAAAAAAATCATCATCGTATTTCTCTTCTTTGAATTGAGGAAGTGTACTTCTTAGAATTTAGTTAATGACTTCTGAGAATTTAGTAAATAACTTCTTAGAATTTAGTTAAAAATTCAAAATGGCGATATCTCGAAAACTAAGCGAGATAGAGCGAAACGGATGAAATTTTCAAAAGAAAGACTACAAAGAAAAATATGGAATAGCCTAGCTCTGCATATCTGTCGGGGTCTCAAGACCCTAATTTTAGATCTAAAATTTGAAATTCCCGAGATTTTATATATGCAAATATCTCGGTAAATACTGCCAACACGAAAAAAAGTCCAACGGCATTTTTGTAGCTCTTGACTCGCAGAACACTTCCGCAAAATACCCGAAAGCCCTCCGATTAATAGTTTTTGAGTTATTCGGTTTTTAAGATTCTCAAGACCCTATCAGGCCCCTTATTCCCGTATCTCAAAAACTAAGCAAGTTAGAGCGAAACGGACACAAGTTTTGGTTCAAAATCCATGGGGACCCTTAAAGGAACCAACGGGGTCTCGAATTAAATGGGGTCCGAACCCATGGGTCCAGGGTCTAGACCCAATATATTTCTAAAATATGAAGTATAATTTTTCCCATTTTCTAGTTAAAATTGTCTTAAAATTAAATAATTTTGTTTTCCTTATTATTGGGAAAATTATGAACTAAAACCAAGAAAAAAAATCTTTGGAGCCAAATCATTCCCTCTTTTTCTCAAAATTTAGTTAATTTTCCCAGATTTTAGTTCACTTTTTTTTTGAGTGTAGTTGACATGTCCCCAGAAAGTCAACATGCCGTGACTACTGCTGACTTTGAGTGAGGATATTTTGAAAATTTATATGAAACTGTCCTCAACTCAGTACATAGAGGTGTCTTGTTAATGTCAGCAGTGACTCTCACATGTCACCACGCCGTCACTGAGGATGGCTCGAGGACGTTGCCAACTGGGTTGGTAAATTCTTTATAAAATTCTAGACGATATTATTCCTTGCTTTTGCATATTATTTAAATACAGTTAAATTATGCATGTAAATAAACTAAAGTGATTCCGGAAATTAAACTAATTAGTTAAGTACTTTCAAACAGTTCGTTTGACCAGCAGTAGCACCTTTTTTTTTATTATATTTATTTTATTTAGTAGAAACTCCACTTTAAGTCATCAACCGTGTAAATTATGTTTTCCTGTTGTTGGGGATTAACATAAATGGTAATCGTACCAAAAAAAAAAAAACAGAAATAACTCCATTCACTATTTAACGGCTACAAAACAGAAGTTAAAGCCTAAAGACAAATTATACTTAAATGTCAATTACTACAGCTGTTGACCGACTAGTTGGGGGAACAAAAACTACTCTCAACTTTTAAATCTCGTTGTATGTATGGCTATGAAGTTTTATGGTAAAATTATCATTAGTAGAACTATTGTGAAAATCCAGCAATATTGTGTTGCTATATATAAAAAAATCTAAGTTGGCAAAAATTATTTTAAAAATGAAAACTATGGGATGAAATCTTAAAATAGCGGTTAAAATTTTAGTTTTACCAAAGAAGGCATAAACTGAAAACTAGTATACAATTAGCCCCAAACTAGTTGATAAATTTACCGAAGCTCAAAAAATATGCTTAAAATGTGGATAGCTGCTAATATTATGAAAAAATAATTTTTGAAATATGAAATTTTTTTGAAAATTAAACTGTCAATATCTTTAAAATAAAGCATAATACCTACAGAAAGTTATGGTTTTGAAAAAATTGTGACAAAATCGGGTAATGGCATTTTATTCATAATTATTTAATGCTTTTAAGGTCATGTGTTTTTTATTTAAATAAAAGACTATTTATTTTATTTTTAATTTTATCCGACGTTTCGCTGGTTTATTTTCAGCATCATCAGGGAATGATTTTTATTTAATAAATAATCTTCAGTCAAATTTTACACTTAATTTTCAAACACAATATTAGTTTTACACCGTACATACGACATGACATAAAACACATAATTAATTTAAAAAATAATTGTAAAAATAAATAATTAAAATATCACAGTTAAAAAATGTTTTCTTCGAATACTTTGTATCACAGTGATACAACACAGTGATACAAAGTATTCGAAGAAAACATTTTTTAACTGTGATATTTTAATTATTTATTTTTACAATTATTTTTTAAATTAATTATGTGTTTTATGTCATGTCGTATGTACGGTGTAAAACTAATATTGTGTTTGAAAATTAAGTGTAAAATTTGACTGAAGATTATTTATTAAATAAAAATCATTCCCTGATGATGCTGAAAATAAACCAGCGAAACGTCGGATAAAATTAAAAATAAAATAAATAGTCTTTTATTTAAATAAAAAACACATGACCTTAAAAGCCCATTTAGGAAATTCCTAAAACATATAACGTTTAAAATTGAAAAAGGTCGATATCAAAAACTAATAAAAATATTTAATGCTTTAAATTAGAGATGGGCGCGTGAGTGATTTTTGACTCACACTCACGCTCACGACAGGAATTTTTGAATCACGCACACTCACTCACGACCATATTTTTGCTACTCACACGCAATCACAATCACGTGAGTAAATATAATACAACTCACACTCACGTGCACTCACGCAAGCTTCACTCACACTCACGTTGACTCACTCTCACAAAACTCTTATTAATAAAAAAAAATTTCAAAAATCTTTCAAATTTTTTAGCAAAATTTAAAGTTCAACGAAATTTTACATTTTTTTTTGGCTTTTTTAAGCCAAAATTTACAATTTTTTGTTGCTTTTTTGGTACGAAAGGAAATATGAAGAGCAAATAAATCACGCAAAAAAATCGACTCACGCACACTCACTCACGCAAAAACCTTACTCACTCACGCAATTTTTTCCCCACTCACACACACTCACAATCACGTGAGTAAAATTTAATTCAGTCACCCTCACGCGTGAATCACGTGAATCACGCTCTAATCTGCTCATGTGCCCATCTCTACTTTAAATAATTACATTGCTTTCCTGATTCCAAATCTGCCATCCAATTTTTTCTAATAGTGCATTTACACTGGTCCTCTTAGCTAGGTTGTTAGGTTAGGTTGTAAGTGGCTGCTGACGTTTTACGTCAACACACGTAGACTCTGAGGTCCATTGTGATACCACGATAGAGTCTAAATATAATCTACTATTAGCTAGCTTATAGTAGATTATATTTAGACTCTAATCGGCAAACGAAATCTGGCAAAGTTAGATACAACTCTGTATTTCTATTATTTGCATTTTCCAACACTGAAAAACACAGACACAAAGCCTGCCGTTTTGATGACGCCGCCAAGTATGTTTATTCCGCCATCATTGTTATTTGTAAACGCCGTCACTGTCCTTGTTAATCATACCACGACTAATTACCGTCGCTCAAAGATGGGAATTTTTCATTACCATTGAAATTTAATTACCATTGTTTGATATCAATGGAAATGAAAAAAATTTTCATTACCATTTAATGGTAATTAAATTTTTTTAATTGAAAAAAATAATTACTAATGGTAATGAAATGCACCAATTGTTGAAAAACACCAATTATAATTGGTTTCAAAACCATTGGTTTGCACATTTTTGTTTTTTTGAAAAGTTAAAAATTTAAACATCAAAGTATGTTTTTAAAAAAAATATGAAAATGTTAAAGACAAAAAAACAAAACGCAAATAAAAATTTCAAATATTGTGTTATACAAAGGCAATCAATGTGTGTTTTTGGTTTATAAAATGTGAAAAACTAAAACACCATATAACAAAAAACAACAGATATTTCCAAATATTAACGATTTTGACAATATTGTGACGACTTTTACTAACGGTAATTATTTTTTTTAAGTGATGCCATACCAATGGTAATTATTTTTTTTTTTAATTATCATTAGTAATTAAATTGATTAGTAATTTAATTGGTACAATTGATACAACCAATGGTAATGAAAAAAATTTCATTACCATTGACATCAATTAAATGGTAATTGAACCATCAATTAATTGGTCCCTTTAATTAATTAGTCCCATCAATGCCGTCGCTGTCTTTTGACGCAGTCACACACATTTATTACCAACTTGTTGTTATAAATGCCAATCTAAATCTTCTTAAATGTAAAAAATGCCAATGTAAACGGTACAGATTGTAAAGTAGGTTAAAATCGCAATTTACTAGATTAGAAAGCCAATGTAAACGCACTATAACACGTACCTTTTTTAAGTTATTCGCTCTTAAAAAATTAAAAAAAACAAATATTTTCGCACTTCTGGTGGTCACCTGCAACATATTTTTAAACTGCTTCCAAAAAATTAAACTCGATTTCATATAAAATGGACCTCCTGATTCCAAAACTGCAATCCAAATTTTTCTAGCAAATTCCATTTTGGAGACATCCGCTTTCGAGATATTCGCTTGAAAAGATTTTCAAACTCAATTTCTTAAAGTCGGAACATGTTAAAACAATTGGATTGTAGTTTTGGAAGCTGGTGAACCGTTTTATCTAAAATCATTTGCTTTTTTTTTTGGAAACAAAGTTAGAATATGTAAGAGTGGATCCCCAAAAATGCTAAATTATTAGTTTTTTTAATGTTTAAAGAGCGAATATATCAAAGACAGTACGTGCCATAAAAATTTGGATAAAAGATTTGGAATCAGAAAAGTAAAATCTATAAGAATCAATTGGAAAATTCACTTCGAGGTTTTTATTCTCGAGCAGTGTAATTATTTAGCCATAACTCGAAAACATGACCAGCTAGGATTTACGTGTTAACGATTTTATAACTTGTTTTAATTATAATTCAAAATATCAAAAAACAAAATTCCTGGCCCATAGTAAATTAAAGCAAAAAAAATGAAAACCGTTTTTTTCATCTCCTAATTATAAAGCAATGATATGCGTCACATTGTACGTATGTAGTATGTAACTATGTGAGGTTGAACAATTGGTCAGCTACTATCTCCCATGGGGGAACCCACAATGCAAAAAGCAAAAAAAAAAAACTAAATCCAGCATAGGGGCAATTACAATGCGACTGGCGCATAATGATCATCCAACAGGAATATATTTTTCCATATTCCTACAACTACAATTTAAACTTTGGTTACAGAAATTTATGCAAAAACATAGATAAACGAAAACAACAAAACATTGATGACTAAAAACTGGCTGTTGGATATGTGGACTAACAAGGCAGCTCTTTTAGAGGGCACCTACTGATTGTTTCAGAAACTTGCGTATGGGAATGAGGAAAGAAAAATAAGAGTTACCTGTTTTTTCTTAGCTGCCCAATCTCAAATTAAAAAAAGGGTTGCCACATTAAGAAAAAATTTAGTCTTTTGGGAAAAGACGAATAAAATCCGAACTGGAAGGAATTTCGCCAAACGCAAAAATAAAGGTCAGCTTAATTTTTATAGAGATGACGATTTATACACCGTTGAATAGGCCTTCAAAAAACCTTTCGATCTATACACTCAAAAAAAAAAAAAAACTTGTAAAATGACAAGAAAAGTTTGTAACTTTTTTTTTTTTGCTACCTCTATTTCACAAGAATTCCTCGTAATTTTTAAGCTTTTTACCAATAATTTTGTAAATTTACAAAATTTTTTGACGCGATAAAACTTACAAGGAGGTTTCGTGTTTTTACTAGATTTTTTGCTACCCCCTATTTTACTAGAATTTCTAGAGAAATTACGAGATTTTTCGTAATTTTACAAGATTTTTACCAATAAAATTGTAAATTTAGAACTTTCTTAGCGCAATAAAACTTACAAGGAAATCTCGTGAATTTACTAGATTTTTTTGTAAAAAAATTTGTAGAATTACAAAAAAATTTGTAAAATTACAATAAAAATGTAAATTTCTATCGAAATTTTTTTGTTAAAAAACAAGGAAAACTGTCAAATATTGGTAAAATCGGATTAAGAGACTTTTTCTAGTAATTTGACAAGGTTTTTTTTTTTGTGTGTATAAAATATTGATAAGTAACTGGAAGAACTCGGCGAAAAAAAAAATCTGACTGGAAACAAATTGTGAACAAGGATAAGGCCCACCCCGGGCTGTAACACCAACAGATGATGACGATGATGATAAAACGTTGATATAGTTTCTTTTGAAGAAATGTAAAAAAGCCTTAAAAAAACGAAACTAAAACGTTCCCCCTGAGATTGTGCAGCTAAGAAAAAACAGGAAACTCTAATTTTAAACCCCTCTTTTTCATATGCAAGTTTTAGGACAATCGGTGAGTGTCCTCTGAAAGACCTTCCTTGTAAATGTATATGGGAGTTAGTTTTTTGCCATAAGGGTTGGAATTGTCATTCTGACAAAGACTAATAGTAAACGGATGTTCTTATTTAAAATTTGCATACAGTTTTTTTTGTTTCTTCCACAATTCTTCTAGAAGTTTGATAAGTGTGAAAGAATTTTTTTCTTATAGTTGTTTTGTTTGGGGTTAAAAATATATGTGGACTTGATTTAATGGTCTGTTTTATTTAAGAAGTAAATATGAGAAAATCCATGAGAAATTATACTAGCGGATCACCGCTTTTGTTAATTTTTGGTTATTTGATAAGGCTTCATAAAAGATTGAAAACCATATTTTTTTGGATTAATACTTTAGACGATATTGGCGATTAAAAAAGCGTTGTTGAACTAAAAACTTTTTTCCTCATAGCTAAGAAAATTTCTTATTTGTTAGTTAAATTTAACTAAATTTAAAGAAAATGCATGAACTAAGTAATTTCAAAAATTTTTTTTCTTAATTTAAGTTAAGTGTTTTCTACTGTAAAATAAGGGGGTTCACTGTACTTAAGGCTTTACAAAAAAAATCTTTACTTGGGTTATCATTGTGGAGAGTATTTGAAGACCGACGTAGTGAAATTAATATCTTGTACATGTTTATTTTCAATTTAAACTTAAAATTAATATTATTCGGTTAATCGAATAATTCAAATTTAACCGATTACTAACCGATTGAATCTCAACACCGACTAATTATTTGCTCGATTAACCGATTAAATCAGAAATTCGATTAAATGAATACCCTAGTGCTTACTAGGGTGGCTCGTTTTTGGGCTTTTCTCTCTGATCAAATAATAATACCCGCCAAAAATGTCGGTCCCCTAAGGGTAACTCACATGCAAAATATCACTCCGATCGGAGTTTATCTTCTGTCTCCACTTTGAGCCTCAAAATTGGGTTTTTTGCATAAAAGGACTTTAAAAAAAAAAATAAAAAAAATTAAAGTTTTTAATTAAAATAATTAAAAAATTATTTTTGTATAATATTCGATCGTAAATACTTAAATACGAAATCTAAAGATTTTACGATATTATTAACCCGTTCAAACTTGATACCAAAAAAATTTCATGATTTTGGGGGCGTTCTCAAAACACCTTTTTTCAAAATTTGAAAATTTTATTTAAAAAAAATTTAAAATATATAATTTTTTCTTTCTAAATTCATTAAGAACACCTTGAAGAAGAAAAATGTGAAATATGGCGGATATCCGTCGGGCCACTTTTGTGGAATCGCGGGGGGAAGTTAGCGGATTTCAAGGAAATGTTGGTTTTATCAATAATTTGGATTAATAAAATCTTATAAAGTTCATTTTTGGGAAAATTAACGGTTTTTTGGTGTCGTGGCATTCTATTACAAAAACGTTAAGCCTGTCATGAAATTTTACCGATCTAGGACGTTAACCCACATTGGCTGGGGGTCAAAGATGACCGCAGCAGAAAATTTGAAGCTTCCCAATTAGAAATGTCGTTAAGACATCTCAAAGACTTCCTTATGACAATGTCAGTGTACCTGCTGACTGAAAAATCTCTGACCATACAAAAAACCTCATGACACCTCCTGACTTTTTCAAGTATTTTGTCAAAATTCCTCGCCGACAAGTATGCAGGTAGTCAATAGTGCTGACTACATTATGACATGTACATAGTACGTCTGAGGTCGTCCAAAAATTTAAAATTTATTAATCACGTCTTTAAATTTACACTACTTACTATTTTTATCTGTCTATTTCTTAAATTTATTTTTTTAAAACTTACTATTTTGATCTGCCTCACTTGGTCCGCGAACTCAGAACCTTCTGCTCACTGGTCTAGCACCTTACCCCTTTAGCCAAACTTTGATAATAAATGTGTTTATTTAAAAACAAATTTAAATTAATTTATTATTTGAATTGTCCTGTTATATATATTTCGTCACCTGAATTGAAAAATGCTACAATATAAATTTTTCTTCCTCAAATATAACATTTTTTTTAAATATTAATTGGAATTTGGCTTCATCCTATTTAACAAGATTTTGTTAGAGTTATTTAGGCGTATCTTAGTTGTTTTTAATATTATTTATACAAAACAAAAAAAAATATTTACAAAAATAATATTGCAGGAGCCCTTTACAATTAAGGTGACGATATATTCAATTTATTTTGGTTTTGACAAATTTGAAAATATTATGATTTCAAAATATATTTTATTACAAACAATTTTAAGTTGTGATTGGCCTAGTTGTCTAGCAGGTTCGACAGCTTACGCGTTGTAGATTTTTGGCCTCGGTTCAATCCCCGGTCGCGGATTTTTTTTTTATTTTTTTTTATTGTTTTAAGACCAATTCAATTTCATTTTTTTAATTACAAAGAAAACTAAAAGAGTTTTAAAGGATTATAAAAAATTACATCGATTTTACATCGGGAAAAAAATTTTTAGTGATTGGTCGGATTTGCTACATAATTGTCAGCATTAAAGACATGATTTTTCTAAACTGATAAGACAACGTATATTACAAGTCAGTACATTTATAGAACTTAGGGAGCTCCGACAAAAATTATGACATGTCCTTAAGTTGTCTTTAGTAAAATGTATTCACTTGCTGACTTCTACCTGATGAATCATTACTGACAATGTCTTAAAGACAAAATTTCTAATTGGGTTAGAGCTTAAATTTTATGCTATAAACAAGTATAAAACGGCTTTTGTATTTTGTACCCCTACTATTATTTCGTATTAATATATTATCTTTACAAAAATCGTTAACCCTTCTTCGTAGGGGATCAAAAATGACCCATTCAATAAAAAATATATATTTTTTTATAAAAAATTAATTTGTGTCAATCTATTAGATAATTTTAATTCAGCCCTAAAATCTTACCTTTTTAGATGTCTTTAACCCATATTGGCCCGGGGTCAAAAATGAGCCCGGCAAAAACTTTTAAGCATAGTGCTTGAATTTTTTGATATCAACAAAATATATATTTTTGACTGAATGGGTCATTTTTGACCCCCTACCAAGAAGGGTTAATGATTTTTTTTAAAGATAATATATAAATACGAAATTATAGTTTGGAGAAACAGCACAGAAGCCATTTGATACTTTTTTATAGCACAAAATTTAAGCTCTTAACTTCAAATTTTCTGCGGGGGTAATATTTGACCCCCAGCCAATGTGGGTTAAAGACATCCTAGATCCGTAAGATGTCATGAAAGACTTACAGTTATTTAATAGAATGCCGTGACACCAAAAAACCGTTAATTTTACCAAAAATGAAATTTATAAGATTTTATTAATCCAAATTATTGATAAAACATCCATTTCCTTGAATTCCGCTAACTTCCCCCCGCGATTCCATAAAAGTGGCCCGACGGATATCCGCCATATTTCACATTTTTCTTCTCCAAGGTGTTCTTAATGAATTCAGAAAGAAAAAATTATACATTTAAAATTTTTTTTCAATAAAATTTTCAAATTTTGAAAAAGTTGTTTTGCGAACGCCCTCAAAATCATGCAATTTTTAGGGTATCAAGTTTGAACGGGTTAATGATATCGTAAAATCTTTAGATTTTATATTTAAGTATTTACGATCGAATATTATACAAAAATAATTTTTTAATTATTTAAATAAAAAAACTTTAAATTTTTTTATTTTTTAAAGTCATTTTTTTCAAAAACCCCAATTTTGAGGCTCAAAGTGGAGACAGAAGATAAACTCCGATCGGAGTCATATTTTGCATGTGAGTTACCCTTAGGGTACCGACACTTTTGGCGGGTATTAGAATTTGATCAGAGAGAAAAGCCCTAAAACGAGCCACCCTAGTGCTTACTGAATTTCCGAATTATTAAAAATAAAACACGGTGCACCGTTGCGTATGATTAATATTTAATGACAAATACAAAATTAATCATACGCCTCCTATACAGATTTCAATTAATTTTAATAAAAAGTAGTAGAGCGGAGCTAGAAGTATTTTTCGCTAATTTCGCTTGGGCGCTATGCGGGATTGGTTAACATTTCAGGAAGATCGCACTTCATCTTGGGTCCCCCCTTCAGAGCTCATTTTTTTGCTTTTCTAAGCCAGAGAGCATTTTTTAAAATAATTGTTAAAAATTCAAATATGATCTGATCTTTTGTATTTTGGATTTCATCACACCTATTAGTTAATCACATCTATTTTGATTTTAAATATCAGCTTTATGGGATACCGATTATTTCCAAAACCCAGAGGTGGAAAAATATGCATACATTTTGGAGAAAACCGAAAATCAACTTTTTGCTATAATGTACAAAAAAAAAATACATCTAAATTCCAAAATGTGATTTTTTTTATTCCTGACTTGGAAAGCTGGGTACCCTAGGATTCAAAAACCAAAACAAATAAAAAATTCTTAAAAAAAATAAAAAACTAATTTCACAAAATTGTCGTAAATTCTGCTTGGTCCACACGCCCGTTAAGAATTTCGTGTTTTTTGGTTTAAACGGTTTTGAAATTCTATGGTAGTCTTTTATTTAAGTCGGGAAGAAAAAAATCGCATTTTGCAAATTTTAATGTAATTTTTGTTATATTATTGTAAAAAGTTAGTTTTTGGGTGTCTTCAAAATGTATGCATATTCCCCCCCCCCCCCCGTGTGGTTTTGTGAAGGAAAGCAGTATTCTATAAAGCTGTTATTTAAAAACTAAATAGATGGGATTAATTAGACCTCCTAAATTTAGAAGATCTGATCAAATTTACATTTTTTAATAATTTTTTTTTAATGCTTTTTGGCTTAAAAAAGTTAAAATTTCAGCGCTGAAGGGGGACCCCAAGATGAAGTAAGATTTTTTTTTAAATTTTAACCACATCGTTTTGGCATTTATTTTTACCAATCCCGCATAGCACCCAAGCGAAATTCACGAAAAAGCATTTCTCGCTCCTACCTAATAAGTAGTTCAACAACTTCAAATACGTGTTAAAAAATTCCATGATATAATGGTCCTAAAAACTTGAAATTTTAAATGTAGAATCGTTCGGTCAAAAAATGTTTTCGAAAAAGTACTTTTTTAAATTCTGTTCCTAAAATAATGATCCTAGTATTCTTCAGCAACCATTTTTAAAAATGTAAATTCTGGAAATTAACTGTTTGTAGTTTATTTAAAAAGTTTTACGTTTTGTCGTTTCTAAAAGAAAAATCATTGGTTTAACGTTCAGTTTTTTTTAAATTACTATTTTAGTTCTTTGTTTCAAATATAACAACATAAAAAACAAAGACTTTCTTTAGAATTACATTTTTAAAGTCATTTGTTTTTGTATGTAAAAATAACTGATTTTTCTTTAATTTTTAATGATTTGTGTACGTTATTATTTTTTTAATTGTTGTAATTTTTTAAAGAAAAATCACAAGATTTTACCTACTTGTGTGGGTTATTTTTTTGTAAAAAAAAAACAAAAAAATTTTTATAGAAATATAGAAACATGTTAGTATCAAGTGACTTTAGCACGATGGGTAGAGTGTCTGGCCAGAATGTAGTTGATTGCGGGATCGATTCCCCAAAATTTTATAATTTTTTTTTAATATAATTCAATATAAAAATTGTAAAAATAACCTAAGAAAACTTTAATTTTTAATGGTTTCGTAGGTTATTTTTTTCGAATTGTTGGTAAAAAAATGTTATTTATTTTAGAAAATTTTATTAACAGTAAAAAATAAATGTTGATGTTTGTTAAAACAAATTAATAATTAGTCAGATGGTTTTCAATTGTTTTATCCCTTGTTTTAAATATGTTTTTCATTTATTTTTGCCTACAAAATATTTTAAGTGTAGGATAATTATTTTAGGGTCGAACCAGAATCAAATGCGTAGCGCAAGACGAAAAAAACAAAAACAAACACATCAAATTTTTACGTCCGTATGATTTAGGTAGGTTAGGTTGTAAGTGGCTGCTGACGTTTTACGTCAACACACGTAGACTCTGAGGTCCATTGTGATACCACGGGACCGTCATAGGTTTCCCTACTAGTCCCTGTCGTTAAACCAGTTTGAGCTTCTTATGAAACTCCTTAGATGTTGAATTTTGACATCCGACAAATCAGAAAGATCGTACAGCTCCCTAGATCCCAGTGAAGCAAGTCTCTGACCAGAAGAATTGAAATATCAGTCGAGGACTCCATTAAGAAACCAAAAGAGCTGTACATTTCGTGAGTGAGTGCAAAAAAGTGTTTTTACATTTTGTAGAGTATAAAAGATTCGGCACCAAAAAATATAACACTCTCAATTGTTTTATGTACATTTGATAAACAAATGGATCATTTTTATGCGAAAAGCTAACACTCTCACTTGTTTTATGTACATTTGATAAACAAATGGAACATTTTTATGCGAAAAGCTTAGACTAGGTGAAAAAGTTGTTTTGGTAAAAAAAAAATATTTTTTTCACGTAAAACAAAATTATTTAAAAAAAATTTAATGAACCCAAAATTTTTGGTGAAAAAAAAAATTTGATGAAAAAAAGTTCTTGATAAAAAGAAAATTTTTTTGATGTAAAAAAAAAAAGTTGAGGAAAAAAAATATAAAAAAAAAAGTTTGGTGAAAAAAAATTGATAATAAAAAATTTGACAAAAAAATTTGATGAAAAAATATGATAAAAAAATTTATGAAAAAAAATTTTATGAAAAAAAATTTGATGAAAAAACAAAAAAAAAAATGATGAAAAAACAATTTTGATGAAAAAAAATTTTTTGATGAAACAAAAAATTTGATAAAAAACAAAATTAATGAAAAAAAAAAAAATTATGAAAAAAAATTTGAAGAAAAAGAAATTATGAAAAACAAAAAGTTTAATGAAAAAAAAAATATAAAAAAAAGATGAAAAAAAAGTTTAATGAAAAAAAAAAAAAAAAGATTGATGAAAATAAAAATTTGATGGAAAAAAAATTTGATGAAAAAAAAAGTTGAAAAAAAAAAAAAATTATAAAAAAAAAATTTTTTTTGTTACTTTTTATTCACCAGCTGGTGAAAAACGGGTTTATTCACCACGAGGTGAATTATTATCCAAGTTACAAACCCAAATGAAAATAGTAATTCTTGTTTTCTTTTTCGTTAATTGTTAGCTTATATTGTCAAACTGAGGTGGCGTCCTGCAACTTTTTTAAAATTAGACACCAGCCTTAAAACATTATCATGTTAAAATGTAAAAAATTCAAATTTGATCAGATCTTCTAAATTTAGAATTTTATGAGGTCTAGTTATTCACATCTATTTAGTTCTTAAATAACAGCTTTATAGAATACCGCTTACCTCCACAAAACTCTAGGGGGAAAAATATGCATTAAAATTTGCAAAATATGATTTTTTCTTCCCGACTGAAAAATGACTACCCCAGGACTCTAAAACCGTTTAAACAAAAAATACGAAATTCTTAAACGGCATGTGGGCCGAACTGAATTCACGATAATTTTAACAAATTAGTTTCAAAACATTTTTTTTTTTTTTTTTTTAAGAATTTTGTATTTGTTTTGGTTTAGAGTACCCTATTTTCCGAGTCACGAAGAAAAGAAGATCTGATCAAATTTGAATTTTTGACAATTTTTTTAAAAAATGCTCTCTTGCTTAGAAAAGTTGAAAATTCAACGCCAAAGTGGGACCCCAAGATGAAGTGCGATCTTCCTGAAATTTTAACCATTTCGTTTAACCACCGATTTTTAACCAATTCCGCTAGCGCCCAAGCGAACTTCACAAAAAAGCACTTCTCGCTCCGCTATAATACTTATTATTAAAATTAATTAAAATCTGTATAGGAGGCGTATGATTAATTTTTTAGTTGTCATTAAATAACAATCATACGCAGCGATGCACCGTTTTTTATTTTTAATAATTCGGCCATTCAGTAAGCACTAGGGTATTTAATAGTTATTTAATCGGATTTCTGATTTAATCGGTTAATCAAGCAAATAATAAATCGGGGTTGCAATTTAACCGGTTAGTAATCGGTTAAATTTGAATTATTCGATTAACCGAATATTAATTTTAAGTTTAAATTGAAAATCAATATGTTAAAAATATTAATTCCGCTATGTCGGTCTTCAAAAATCCTCCACAATGATAACCCAAGTAAAGATTTTTTGTAAAGCCTTAAGAACAGTGAACCCCCTTATTTTACAAACACTAGAAAAGACTTAACTTAATTACGAAAAAAAATCTTTGAAAATAGTTAATGAATTTTCTGTAAATTTAAATTTACCTAAAAAATAAGAAATTTTCTTAGCTATGAGGAAAAAAGTTTTTAGTTCATTTATTTATAAATAGTTCATAGTTTTCTTTAAATGGAGCTCTTTAATATAAGGAAAAAAATCGCACTGCTTAAGAAATTTTCCCCAAACCTAAGAAATTTATCTCTTTGTTTAAGACATATTTTTTACAAATATGTTAACACACAATTTAGTTGAAGTTTAGTTAAAATTTACTAAAAATAACATCATTGTATTTCTATTCTTAGAATTGAGGAAGTGATTTAAACCCGGATGTCATAAGGTACGACATATCCACAACAGCACTAGTAAACTTATTCGCTAAATACGATAAATACAAGGCATGAGAGAATAACAGGGCAGCATTTCCACCCTGCCATTTGAAAAAGGGTGCCTTTTTACATCTTGGGAAGGCAACATTTTGAAAAAAAAAACGTTTTTTTAAAAGTCTGCAATTTTTTTTTAAAAAGAACACAAAAATTAAACATTTTTATAAATGCAGACAAAATTTCATATTTTTTGTAAAAAAAACAAAAAAAAAAAAAATTTGCCGACATCAGAGTCAGATTTTGTGTGTGCAAACGCTATGCAAACGCTAAAAAAATTGACCCTAAATGTATGAAATATAATAAAATATAATTTTCTCACAAAGAAGTAAAGTTTTTCTTCGGTTGAACTTTTTTATGGCAGGATATATGCAGTGTATTCCACATGTAACAGTTATGTTTACCGTTTAAAATTAATGGAAACCCATAATGATTGATGATAAATTACAGTTGGTATTTTAAGTGATTTACATACATGTGGAGTAGGGCGGAGCGAGAATTGCTTTTTCGCGAATTTCTCTTGGACGCTATGCGGGATTGGTGAAATTAGATGCCAAAACGATGTGGTTAAAATTTCAGAAAGGTCGCACTTAATCTTGGGTCCCCCTTCAGTGCTGATGTTTGAACTTTTTTAAGCCAAAGAGATTTAAAAAAAAAAATGCAAAAAATTGTTAATCACATTTATTTAGATTTTATAATCAGCTTTAATTACCGCTTTCCTTCAAAAACCAGAGGTGGAAAAAATGCATACATTTTGGAGACACCCGATAATCAGATCTTTGCAATAATATAAAAAAAAAATTACACAAAAATTGCAAAATATAATTTTTTTGTTCCTGATTTGGAAAAAAGACCACCCAAGGATTCCAAAATCCTTAATGCCAAATTTTCTTCAACTTTTAATTTTCCTAAATATCCGGCTAAATTTCTATTCTAGTGGACCTTAAAAATATGTGGTACAAATTTGAAGTCAATCGGATTAAATTAACCTGTGGCGCCCGGTGATCAAAGTTTTGGATTTTTAAAAACAAAAACATGTTTTGCGACTTATTAATTTCGATGCGCTGAACACGAATATCAAAAATTTTAAAATCGATCGAATAGTTTTCGAGATATCGCGGTTTGAAATTTGCCAAAAGTGTCGGTTTTTTCCTACGTTCAAGAAATTAAAAAAAAATCTTAAAATTTCTTTCCTTTAACCCATTCATAGAACTTGAGACAGTTTTTTATTTAAACCTTATTTGGACCAAATCCGATTATCTTAACCCGTGGCGCCCCACAGTGAGACAACGCCGGCATTAAATACAAGGAGTCATTGTAGAGCTCTGAAATTTTGCACAGGTTATTTTTGGGACAATTCCAGTTTTTTAAAAAAAATTTTGAAAATACGCCCACTTTTACGCCCACCTCCCATACAATCGAAATTTGTAAAATGCCGTATTGTCCGTAATACTTTAGGTATAACTTTCAATTTTGGTATACTTGAATGTTATATTGTTACAAACATTATCGGAGAAAATTTTGAACTTTGGCCCACTTTTACCCCCACCACCCATACAACCTCAACATAAAAAGTGCCATATTTTCTAAAATATTTTAGGTACAACCTTCAAATTTGATATTACTGTAATTTATATCATTTAAAATGTTTCATGCAAAAATAACAATAACACGCCCACTATTACGCCCACCTCCCATTGAAATGCAATAAAAAAGAACAATTTTTTTTTAACTCTATCAATAATTTTTAAATATCATCATGGTATTCTAATTTTTTCAATATGTTAGAGAAATGCTAATCTCTTATCAAAAGAGATCATTACAAGAACACTCATTATTACTTAACCCAATAAATAATGCAACAACTAAATTCAATATATAACAACAAGCTTACCATCCCGGTACTTCGTTACCGGTTGCATTGAATACCGGATAATAGAAAGATCAGAACTACTCTACCGATTTCAAGAAAATTCCCCTACGCAGTCTTTGTTTTATTTACTTGTACAAATTTAAGTCTTTCATAAAATAATATTTCAATGAATAATTTAAACAATAAAATTTGAATAATTTTCGAGCCCTTATTTCGGGATTTTGGATCTTGAGTGAATGAATATTTCAGTGAATAAAGAAATTGGAATAAAAATAAGTTTGAGTGAAAAACATATAGAGGGAAAAAATATGGAGTAAAAAAAGTTAAATACGAAAAATTTGAGTAAAAAGTATCAATCCGTATTGTTCCCTGCTCTATTCCATTTCGTTCCCGTTCTAAAATTTAAAATTTTAAGATATGTCCTTTTGTGTGTTATTGGGGCTTTTAGTTTAATAGTTAGATAGGTAAAAAAAACCATTTGCCCCCTTTTCCCCTTAAAATTATATTTTCCAAAAACATTTTTTTTTTTTTGTGCTAGGTGCTCCTTTATTTAACATGTCAAGTTTCTGAGCCATTATTTCAAGAAATATAAGAATAATCAAAATTTACACTTTTTCATTATTATAGGAACAAAGAAAAAAGTACCAAAAGTACACTTTCTTACCCCCGTTAGAAACGTAATTTCCAAAAAGAACCCTTCCAGAAAGATTTTTCTTCACCAAAGGATCTTCTTTTCCAAATTTCAATTTTCTAGTATCATTGTTTGAGATAATATTAAAAGTACGAAAAGGATTTTACATTCCTAATTTTAAGTTTCTAGAATTATTACGTCAAAAAATATCAAAGGTACCGAAAATACACCTTTTTAGCTATTTTATCCCACTAAGAAGCGGAATTTTTAAAACATATTTTTCCCAGAATGTTTTTTTTACCGAATTCTTCTTCATTACAATTTTTAAGATTCTAGGAAATATAAAAAGTTTCTATAAATAAAATTTCAGGAAATAAAAAAGTACCAAAAAATGTACTTTTATAAAAGATACTTTTAATGAATTTTACTTTTTATAAGAGGTACTTTTATAAAATGTACTTTTTATAAAAGGTACTTTTTATAAAAGGTACTTTTTAAAAAAAGGTACTTTTTATAAAAGGTACTTTTTATAAAAGGTACTTTTTATAAAAGGCAATTTTTATAAAAGGTACTTTTCATAAAAGGTACTTTTTATAAAAGGTACTTTTTATAAATGGTACTTTTTATAAAAGGTACTTTTTATAAAAGGTACTTTTTATAAAAGGTACTTTTTATAAAAGGTACTTTTTATAAAAGGTACTTTTTATAAAAGGTACTTTTTATAAAACGTACTTTTTATAAAAGATACTTTTTATAAAAGGTACTTTTTATAAAAGATACTTTTTATAAAAGGTACTTTTTATAAAAGGTACTTTTTATAAAAGGTACTTTTTATAAAAGGTACTTTTTATAAAAGGTACTTTTTGTAAAAGGTACTTTTTATAAAAGGTACTTTTTATAAAAGGTACTTTTTATAAAAGGTACTTTTTATAAAAGGTACTTTTTATAAAAGGTACTTTTTATAAAAGGTACTTTTTATAAAAGGTACTTTTTATAAAAGGTCCTTTTTATAAAAGGTACTTTTTATAAAAGGTACTTTTTATAAAAGGCACTTTTTATAAAAGGTACTTTTTATAAAAGGTACTTTTTATAAAAGGTACTTTTTATAAAAGGTACTTTTTATAAAAGGTACTTTTTCCAGAATGTTTTATTTCACTAAAGGAACCTACATTTTAAATTTGAAGTTTGAATGACCATTATTTCAGTATATAAAAAAAAGTACCAAAAGTACACTTTTTTACCCATTTTATCCCCGTAGAATCAACATTGGCAAAAACCCAGACTTAGTGAATCTTTTTTCCGGGAGGTGAACCTACATTGCAAAATTCAAGTTTCTAGTACTATTATTTAAGGAAATATAAAAGGTACCAAAAGTACAGTTTTTTACCCTTTATACCCCCTTAGAATCATCATTGACAAAAATCAAGCCCCAGTGGATCTATATTCCGGGAGGTTAACATACAGTCCAAATTTTAAGTTTTTGTGACCATTTTTAAGGAAATATAAGAGTACAGTTTTTTACCCTTTTTACCCCCTTAGAATCAACACTGGCAAAAATCCGGCCTTACTGGATCTATATTCCAGGATGTGAACATATAGTCCAAATTTCAAGTCTCTGTGACCATTATTTCATGTGATATAAAAAGTACCAAAAGTACAGTTTTTTACCCTTTTTACCCCCTTAGAATCAACATTGGTAAAAGTCCAGCCTTAGTGGATCTATGTTCCGGGAGGTGAACATACAGTCCAAATTTCAAGTCTCTATGAGCATTATTTCAGGAGATATAAAAAGTACCAAAAGTACAGTTTTTTACCCTTTTTACCCCCTTAGAATCAACACTGACAAAAATCCAGCCTTAGTGGATCTATATTCCGGGAGGTGAACCTACAGTCCAAATTTCAAGTCTCTAGCTTCAGCGGTTTGGGCTGGGCGATGATGAATCAGTCAGTCAGTCAGTCAGTCAGTCAGTCACTCACTCACCCTACTCTTTTATATATATAGATTAAACTAACCACATTAGAAAGTGATCATAACACAACTTAGATTAGAACAACAACTTGCACTATCAATTTTAATTAAAAATTATGCAACTATCTAACCCAAAGTCAATGACCTTCAAAAAAATTATCAATCAAATGAATAATGTAAATAAAATAATAATAAACAATAAGTGAATATGTGTAAACAATTAAAAAAATAACATACTATTGCATGCTAACATACGTATAGCGACAGAATGTGCGCATTGCATATTTTTTGTATTTTTAGTATGTTTAAAGTACTTTTGCAAACTTTTGCTACACTCAAAATAATAACTCTGTTAAATTACAGAAAAACTCTGCTAATTTAACAGAGTACACCATACTTTTCCAGCTAACAACATTTCTTGGTAATTTTACTAAAAAACTCTGTAAAATGATTTTGACAAAAAAAAACTGTAAATTTACAGAGTTTATAGTAAAATATTGGCTAAATATGAAAGCTTTTTGACAGAGAAAACTCTGTAATTTTACTTTAAAACTCCGTCAAATGATTTGGACAAAAAAAGCTGTTAACCCGAGTAAAAAAGTTTATATATAATTATATATAATTTGATAAAATTATATATAATTATATATATTTGATAAAATTATATAAAATTATATATAATTTGATAAAATTATATATAATTATATCCGAATTTTTTTTATATAAAATTTTATAAAATTATATATAATTATATATAATTTGATAAAATTTTATAAAATTAGATAAAATTATATATAATTTTATCAAATTATATATAATTATATCAAAATTTGTTTTATATAAAATTTTATAAAATTATATCAAATTATATATAATTTGATAAAATTTTATAAAATTATATAAAATTATATAAGATTTGATAAAATTTTATATAAAAAAAATTCGGATATAATTTCATATAATTTTATCAAATTATATATAATTTTATATAATTTTATCAAATTTTTTGAAAACAAAAACTTCTTTATATAATTTTATATAATTATATATAATTTTATCAAATTTTATATAATTATATCAAATTATATAAAAAACTTTTTTACTCGGGAATTTACAGAGTTTCTAGTAAAATATTGGTTAAATAAGCCACCATTTAGCGAAGAAAACTATGTAAATTTACATATATTGGAAAATGCATTTGATGCAAAAAAAATTTAAAGAAAAAACTCTGTAAATTTACAGAATTTAGTTAAATGCATGTTATTTTTACAAGATTTCTGAAAAGATTTTTTTTATAATTTTTTTTGCTACTTTTTCAACTTTTTCTCAAAAAAAAAAATATGCAGATGAAATTACGATGTTTGGTAACAAAAACTACCACCCGAGTAAAAATTTTCTGGTCTAATCATATATAATTTGATACAATCATATATAAGTTAATATGCTTCCGTATAAATTTATATAAAATTGTATCTATCACTTTGATACGGTTGATCCACTTTATATGGTTAGATATTGCTCCATATATGATTAGATTCGTATTTTGGTTTTGCTCATCAAATTATATAAAAATTGATATTATAAGATCAATTTGATCTAATTAGATTTGACCAAATTCAGGATCAAATTGTATCAATTTTTATATTTTTTGATCTAAAGTAATACAATTAAATATTATTTGATACAACCGTTTTACGGATCAAATTAGATCTATTCAGTAAAATTAGCATAATATTTTTACTAGGGCACAGCAAAATTTTCGGTTGCAAAGAACCGATTGTGGAACAACTTATACTTCCCTAGAACCTGTTCTAATTCTTGTGCAACACCGATTCTTTTTACAAAGGGATTGTCCCAAAAGCAACAGGTGTTTGTAAGCAAAATTAGAACATATTTTTGTTCCTCGGAATCGGTTCTAGAAGTAAAATTTGGAACAGAAATGAGAATTAAAGAAATATTTTGAATTGTATTAATTTATTAAACCAAGATAAGGTAATCATATATAACACGGAATATTTTCATTTTTTTAACACACATTTATCCTTTTTCGCCTCCAAAGTTGCATTTTGGGCCTTACAACATACCAAACATTGATTTTCTGCAAAGAAAAATAAAAAACATAATATTATTGGTATTTGACCCGACTCAGACAATGAAAATTTAATTTACTCACCTTTGTTTCAACAATTTTCACGGTTATAATCTGCAATTTGTATAGAATTTCGTGTTTTTTCTTGGTTAACAAAAATAAATTGATTTTTATTTTTTAAATTTTTTGACACATAATTTTTTTTTTATTCCTGAGAACCAAAATGTTATGAAACTTTGAATGCAGAGAACAAGCTTCACAATAATTTTCACTTAACTTGTTTTGAATAATTAATGTGTAATAGTGTATGGTTACCGAAGAACCTGTTCTAGAACAAGTGTTGTCAGAATCGGTTCTGAAAAATTTTCCTGGGACTCAAAACAGAAAGCATTTTTGGTTATAAAAAAATTCGAAGTATTTTGCTTAAATTTGTATTTTAGCAGAAAACTCTGTTAATTATCTGTAAAATTAAGATTACAAAGTAAAAAGTAACATAACAGAGGAAACTTTGTTTTTTTGTTACAACAAAATACAAATTATTTTCTTTAAATCTGTATTTTAACAGAAAACTCTGTCAAATATCTGTTGAATTGAGATTACAGTCATTTTACAGAGTATTTTACAGAGTTATTATTTTGAGTGTATATGCCCTTTACTTTAAATGAAAGCTGAGACTTCAATCTTTCATTTGATATAAGTCTGCACCTAGGGCGAGGGGCTGCTCTATATTTCCTACTCCATTGAAAATGCAAAATGTTCAATTTTTACACCACAATTCTGTTGTTAAGAAATTTTTTTTGTGTTTTTTTTTTAATTTATTTTTTCATCTACTCATTCTACAACAACTAAATTAATTAAAAAAATACTTTAAAGTTATATTTATTATGTATTTTTTTTTTTTTATTAATAAGCTTTTGAATGTAACATATTGAATTAACATATTTCAAGCGCTTTGGCATACCTCAACTTTGACTTGCGCTAGACCAAAAAGTAATGAAGTTATGAGGCTGAAATTTCAGGGAATTGTTACTCATATATCTGTTAATATACTGTGAAAATTTCATCCAAATTGGACGACACGCCAAAACCCATTTTTTGCCGCGGTTACTATAGGGCTGTCTCAGTGTGCGCCCTTCGAAAAAAATTTAACTTTTTTAAAAAAATTTTACCAAAAACTCTAAATTTTGATTGAAAGGCGCCATGGGTTAAAATGATCTGATTTGGTACAAATTAGGTTAAAATAAAAGCTCGTCTCTAGCTCTATAAAATAGTAAACGAAAAAAAAAATTTAGATTTTTTGAAAAATGGAACTTTTTGACAAATTTCATATAGCGACTACTGGAAAAATGCTCGATTGAATTCAAATATTTTGTGATATTCGTATTTAGCATATCAAAATAAATAAAAATAATGTATCGCGGAATATTTTATTTTTTTTATTTTTCAAAAATCCAAAATTTTGGTGGAAATTGTCAAAAAATGCAAAACTTTGGTCGAAGGCCGCCTCGGGTTAAAGTGATCGGATTTGGCTCAGATTAAGTTTAAATAAAAGATTATGTCAAGCTCTATGAAGGTGTGAAGGGCAAGACATGTTGCATTTTTTTTTTTAAATTTCTAGATAGGAAAAACTGCCATTTTGTACAAATTTTAAATATCTAATTTTTTGATATTCGTGTTCATCACTTCAAAAGTAATAAGTAGGGATGAGATTTTCATACACTAAAAAATCGAAAATATGCGCTTTAAAATTTAAAATAAGCACTAAAAAACCTAAAAATATGCAATAAAAAATAAAATGTGTACAATAAAAATGTTGTTTTCATAGGAAAACATAAAGCCGGGTTTAAAAAGTAACATATAAAACTTTATATGAGCAAGATTTTTTTATAAATTAAGAAAATACTAAAACAAAATTTAAAATAAATAAAAATATATATTCGATTAGAGTTTTATTCTAGTTCGAGGCCCAAAAAATATATAGTATTTCTCAAATAACTTGTGAAATATATCAAATATTATGTCTGGTTTGATGTTTGATTGACCAACGATGATTCTCTAAAGTCTGCTGAAGATTCCTTAGTAGGGATGAAACTGATCAGTACAGACATACTATGAGATGAGTAACTTTTTTTAAAGCAATAAATTAAAAATACTCTATTATGACAATATCATACATAGAAATATTTTTGGGCCTCGAACTAGAATAAAACTCTAATCGAATATATATATATACATATATAAAGGCCGAATAAATACATTTTATTTTTATGTACCTTTTGGTACTAAAAATAAAAAAACAACATTTAACAGAAATAAAAATATTTTTCTTATTTTCAATAGTTTTTGAAAAAAAAAAATTCAATTTGTGTTTTTGCTAGTTTATGCCAAAATATGCAAAAATATGCACTTAAAAGTTTAAAATATGCAAAAAATATGCATTTAAAACCAAAATATGCAAAAATATGCATTTTCACCAAAATATGCACAAATATGCAAAAACAAATCGATGCCATTTTAACGAAAATTTCTTGATTCGGAAAGATAATTGGTCGATATTGTTTTTAGACTATCGACAAAAAACATGCACTTGCATGGAAATCTCATCCCTAGTAATAAGTACAATGTGTCGCAAGGCAAATTTTTAAAAAAAATTTTTTTTTTAATTTTCAAAAATCCAAACTTTAATTGCTGAGCGCCACGGGTTAATTTATTCGGATTGACTTCAAATTTGTGCCACACAAGTTTTATGACTAGGAGAATAAAAGTTTGCCCTGATATTCAAAATCGGGGAAAAAAAATTTACCACACAAAAAAATGCCAGTCTAATGATGCATATGAGGCATTACACACCAAATGTCCAGCGAAAAAAAACATATTTACCGTATATTTCTGAATAGGTTCTATGGAAAGCCCTATATGGAACTAAGAAAATTGCATTTTTAGTTTTTCAATTTTTTCAAAAACTGGGCTTAGGAGGCGTAGTCAAGTATTGGAAAAATGGTAAAATTTGTGCCGAGTTGACTTGTTTAAATATTTATCAAATTAAAACAGAATCGACTAAAACTTTTGGTTTTGGAAAATTTTCAGAACCTGTTCTGGAATTTTTTTAATGTTTTAAAGTAATGAAGTTATGAGGCTGAAATTTCAGGGAATTGTTACTCATATATCTGTTAATATACTGTGAAAATTTCATCCAAATTGGACGACACGCCAAAACCCATTTTTTGCCGCGGTTACTATAGGGCTGTCTCAGTGTGCGCCCTTCGAAAAAAATTTAACTTTTTTAAAAAATTTTACCAAAAACTCTAAATTTTGATTGAAAGGCGCCATGGGTTAAAATGATCTGATTTGGTACAAATTAGGTTAAAATAAAAGCTCGTCTCTAGCTCTATAAAATAGTAAACGAAAAAAAAAATTTAGATTTTTTGAAAAATGGAACTTTTTGACAAATTTCATATAGCGACTACTGGAAAAATGCTCGATTGAATTCAAATATTTTGTGATATTCGTATTTAGCATATCAAAATAAATAAAAATAATGTATCGCGGAATATTTTATTTTTTTTATTTTTCAAAAATCCAAAATTTTGGTGGAAATTGTCAAAAAATGCAAAACTTTGGTCGAAGGCCGCCTCGGGTTAAAGTGATCGGATTTGGCTCAGATTAAGTTTAAATAAAAGATTATGTCAAGCTCTATGAAGGTGTGAAGGGCAAGACATGTTGCATTTTTTTTTTTAAATTTCTAGATAGGAAAAACTGCCATTTTGTACAAATTTTAAATATCTAATTTTTTGATATTCGTGTTCATCACTTCAAAAGTAATAAGTAGGGATGAGATTTTCATACACTAAAAAATCGAAAATATGCGCTTTAAAATTTAAAATAAGCACTAAAAAACCTAAAAATATGCAATAAAAAATAAAATGTGTACAATAAAAATGTTGTTTTCATAGGAAAACATAAAGCCGGGTTTAAAAAGTAACATATAAAACTTTATATGAGCAAGATTTTTTTATAAATTAAGAAAATACTAAAACAAAATTTAAAATAAATAAAAATATATATTCGATTAGAGTTTTATTCTAGTTCGAGGCCCAAAAAATATATAGTATTTCTCAAATAACTTGTGAAATATATCAAATATTATGTCTGGTTTGATGTTTGATTGACCAACGATGATTCTCTAAAGTCTGCTGAAGATTCCTTAGTAGGGATGAAACTGATCAGTACAGACATACTATGAGATGAGTAACTTTTTTTAAAGCAATAAATTAAAAATACTCTATTATGACAATATCATACATAGAAATATTTTTGGGCCTCGAACTAGAATAAAACTCTAATCGAATATATATATATACATATATAAAGGCCGAATAAATACATTTTATTTTTATGTACCTTTTGGTACTAAAAATAAAAAAACAACATTTAACAGAAATAAAAATATTTTTCTTATTTTCAATAGTTTTTGAAAAAAAAAAATTCAATTTGTGTTTTTGCTAGTTTATGCCAAAATATGCAAAAATATGCACTTAAAAGTTTAAAATATGCAAAAAATATGCATTTAAAACCAAAATATGCAAAAATATGCATTTTCACCAAAATATGCACAAATATGCAAAAACAAATCGATGCCATTTTAACGAAAATTTCTTGATTCGGAAAGATAATTGGTCGATATTGTTTTTAGACTATCGACAAAAAACATGCACTTGCATGGAAATCTCATCCCTAGTAATAAGTACAATGTGTCGCAAGGCAAATTTTTAAAAAAAATTTTTTTTTTAATTTTCAAAAATCCAAACTTTAATTGCTGAGCGCCACGGGTTAATTTATTCGGATTGACTTCAAATTTGTGCCACACAAGTTTTATGACTAGGAGAATAAAAGTTTGCCCTGATATTCAAAATCGGGGAAAAAAAATTTACCACACAAAAAAATGCCAGTCTAATGATGCATATGAGGCATTACACACCAAATGTCCAGCGAAAAAAAACATATTTACCGTATATTTCTGAATAGGTTCTATGGAAAGCCCTATATGGAACTAAGAAAATTGCATTTTTAGTTTTTCAATTTTTTCAAAAACTGGGCTTAGGAGGCGTAGTCAAGTATTGGAAAAATGGTAAAATTTGTGCCGAGTTGACTTGTTTAAATATTTATCAAATTAAAACAGAATCGACTAAAACTTTTGGTTTTGGAAAATTTTCAGAACCTGTTCTGGAATTTTTTTAATGTTTTTTTTTTTCTGTAAGTACAGATCGATCTCGGGCTCTAATTATATCTGTTATAAGGGTTCAAGTTGAAAAAATGCAAAAGAAAAATTTATTTTTTTTAAATTATAGACATTTCTGGTATTCCCATACTGGTTTAAAACATTCCAGTCGGTTTGTCATTTGTTGACTAAGTGCCAGTTTACAGAAGGCGAACGATACACACGAAAATTTTGCATGTGTTTTATTGTATTGTAACAACAACAAAAGACATGGAAAAATTTTGTTCCTACCCAGTCAGAAAAATACAATCGCAAAAGCGCTGTGAAAGCGTTGTAAACGGTTCTACAAGCGTTCCATTTACCATCTTGAAAGCGCTTTCAGATGATCCGAATGATAACATCGATCTACGCTAGGTTTAAAGCGTTTTAAAAGCGTTTTAAAAAAGTGCTTTCAGAACGTTTTGTTAAAAGTCATGAAAGCGCTTTAAAACCCAAAAGTAAAGCACTTTTAAAGAGCTTAAATACAAAAATTAAAGATATTTTCCAGCGATTGTTAACTCTTGGAACAATCCTATTGCTGAAATTCAACGAAAATTGCATGTTTTTCATACCGTTAACTCTCCAAATAAAGCTCCATTGGTATTTCCTCTCTTTAAAAACAAAAAGTATTCTCTTGGCAAAGTAATGAAATCCACTGAAACAAAAGTTGTGTTTTCTTTTATTAATATTCATGGTTTCAAAATTACTGCATCCCTTCCTGATAACGCAATTCTACTTAGTAATGGAAATATTATGATAGTAAACCAAATTTTTAGTACAAATCGATCTAAACACACATGTGATAATATATATTTAAAAGGCAACATCTTTAATGAAATAAACGATTATTTTGTCTATCCAATTCCATCAAAAGAAATAGGACTTCATAACGTTGAAAATTTACGTGAAGATGTTATTGAAGTCAGTGTGCATATTGTAGAAGTTAAATGCATTATTTGTAAATTTTATAACGAAACTATTGCTATAACTCTTTTGAATAAATGATAATAATAAAACTTAAAATAGATTTACAAATTAAAAAATGTTTTCAAAATTTTGCGTTTTCAATGTGGTGGTAGGGAAAAATTATTTAATTTGATTTAACAAAATGTTTTTATAACAATTTGTTTAAAATTGAGTATAATCTAAAAAACTACTATACTTGTATGTACTACGAAAAAAATTTAAAAACGTTTGCAAAAACTGCTTTAAAACCATTTAATTTTGAAACGAATATGCATTTTGTTAATAAAGTGCTTTCAAAACGCTTTTCGAAAACGCTCTCAAGGCGTTCGAATAAAGCGTTTTGATAATGCTTTTTTTTTGTTACAGTGCTTTCAGAACGCTTTTCGAAAACGCTCGCAAAGCGTTCGAAAATAACGTTTTGAGAACGTTCTTTTTTTTGTTACAGTGCTTTCAGAACGCTTTTTTTTTTATAACCGTCGTCAATTTCTGCTTGGGTATGTATCGTTTGCCTTCTAAAAACTGGCACTAACAATTTTTTTTATTCTACGAAGTTTAGTTGTTAAAGAGGTTTGTCCTCATTCTAAACTTACAATGGTGCTCTTTTTTACAGGGTTTCCTCAAGACTAGAAGGCTAAAATTATACTTTCTTGAAGCTTTCGATCTATTTTTAAGACCATTTTTTGTGTGGCAGATGTTGCAGCAAAAATAGTTGTTTGAAATATTCAAGCTGATTTTTGCTTTAATTAAATAAAAACCTTTTTTCTTTGATCTGATTACAGTGTGTAAATAATACATGTTAAAAAGTCTTAAATATTTCGAGTTTGTTTTCCTTTAACATAGCACATACGAACAAACATATTATCGCTTAAAACATGATTAATTGTTAAGATATGATTTACTCTGCATGGTTTTTAAATTTACGCTGACACAAAAAAAAAAAAAAATAATTTCAATTCGTTGCAATGAGTATGAAAAATATAACTTCATGTATCATCATCATACTGATATGAGTGTATGTATCATCTTTTACAAGTTTAAATATGTTTGCTTTACACTCGAGGAAAATTTGTGATTTGAAATACCCGACGCTAATAACACTATGCAACAAATATAGACTTTTTGAAAAACAGATAGACTATATAAGTGCCACTAATTGTGGTCAAAATTGCGACCGAGCCTCAATAATTTTTATTCTTCAACAATTTTTCCTAACATAAATTTTTTTTTACTATTCTCCTTATATCTTGCGTTGTATACATCCGATCTACTCGCAATAAAATCCATGTAAAAGAGAATCATATTTGCAACAAATCGTACAACCATTGTTTTCCAATCAGCTCATTGGATTACGTGGAATTAACATACGTATGACAAAAATGTGTTTTTGAGTAAGAATATAAAAATTTTGGCGATCGGCAAAAATATAAATCGTAACAAATAAATTTTTATGCTTTCTCTTAAAAGCTTGAACCTCAACAAAGATAACAAAGTCGGTGACATGAAAATCTATGTATTATCGCCGAAATTATGACTAATTATATGAAAAACCCCAATAATAACAAAGTTTTTTTTGCTTTTACAAAAAAAAAAAATTTAAAATACAAGGGAAATTTTATGCGCACTTTCATAAAATTCTTAATAACTTTGGTGTTTGCCTATAGATTTTTATGAAACCAACTTTGTAATCTTTGTAAACGTTCAGGTTTTTAAAATAATTAAAAAAACTTTTTAATTTACAACGATTTATATTTGAAAAAAAAATTTAAATAAGTTTTTAAATAAACAAGTAAGAAAATTATAGTCGGTCACGATCGACCATAAATACCCTACACCAGAGTTTCCTGGAAAATGGGTCCCAAGTTCAAACATGGACTGATTAGATCTATATTTTGTCAAATCTTTAATAAGTGTAAAAAGCAATCACAAATAAAATTTGAGTGGAATAGCCTTTTTTTGACAATAAACCGCTTCAACTGAATATCGTGCGAAATTTTCACATGGGACCTAAGTCCAAAAATGGTCCGATGATAATCAGATTTGATAAGGTTATTAAAGTACGCGTTTAACATACTACACAAATAGAATTTTAATTAAATATTTTCTTTTTTCATGAAATTTGAGGGATTTATGTGAAAATCGGGAAGGTGGTTTGTATGGGGGCTACAAGAAGAACTGGTCCGATTTCTTTAAAATTCGGAATAGTGATTTGTGTGGATGAAACATGATTACCTGCCAAATTTCGAAGAGATACCTATTAAAATGCGGTTATTAGAGTCATTTGAGCCAAAACTACAGAGGACCGTTGTATGGGGGCTAGTTTTAAATATGGACCGATTTTTTCCAATTTCAATAGGCTTCGTCCTTGGGCCAAAAGAGCCTTTAGTTTCAAATTTCAAGTCAATTGATAAACAATTGCGACCTGTATCGTGTTTACATCGTTTACATGGACAGACAGACGGACAGACGGACGGACATCGCTAATTCGACTCAAAAAGTGATTCTGAGTCGATCGGTAAACTTAAAGGTGGGTCAAGGACCAATGCTTCGGGTAGTTACAAACATCAGCACAAACTCATTATACCCTGTACCACACTGTGGTGTAGGGTATAAAAACAACAATTATGTTTATATTTTTTTTTTTTTAGCATAAATTTTTAGGGTCAATTTGGAAAATTCATACATAATTCTGATTTTTTTTTTTCAACAAATAATGCCGACAGTCAATATTAAACATGAACCGGATGATATACGTCTGAAAGTAGAGATCAAATGGAGTAAAACTGCAATTACAGTTTTTCATTTCTTGATCCTGTTTCCTATTAAAAGGACTTTTAAATTTTAAGGGATACATTTTATTAAATATTTTTGAAATATTTTTACTTCACCTAGGATGACACTGTTGATGGCTTATGAAAGAAAAGGATCTCCCCTAATATTTTGAAAGGACGCAACTTACCTCCGTTTTCCTGATATGTAAAAATCATAAAATTGAAAAATTAGGGGAGCCAACTCTTTTATTTGCTATCACTTGTGGCATCCTAGGACTAGTACAAAAAATAATAAATATTTTATAAAATTTAATCTTATAAAACTTTGAAGTACTTTTTAAAGGAAACAGGATCACCAAAAGAAAAACTGTAAATGCAGTTTTACTACATTTAGTTCCTAGTTTCAAACGTATATTATCCAGTTCGTGTTTAACGACTTTTTTAATTTTTGTCAAACGCTGTAGCCCATACAAAAATCTATGAATAGAAAGGGGGTTCGAAAATTTCAGAACTGTCGAGCTACTGTAGAGAAAATTAAATATAAATCGATGTCATGCAAAAATTGCTCAATTTAAGCAATTTATCCGAAAAACTAAAACTTTTGTGGTAAATTTGAAATAATAAGCTTGAAATTAATTTACCAAGTATACGTTGCATTTTGATTGCATTTTCACGAAAACTTTAAATTAATATACGAAATAATTTAATTTCTCTTTTAACACTTTTCTGAAAAATGTAGTATTATTTATTAAGAAAAATAAAAATAACTAATTTTAGAGATACGTAACGAAAAAAATTTAATTTTTTCATGAGTGTGACGTGTTTTATTTTTGTTAATTTATTATTTAAAGCGCGTGGTAGTGCACTATTTTTTAAAACTTAAAGCCTGCGTATACACAGGGCTCGTGTGTAAGTCTACAGCAAATATTACGTGCTTTACATGTTTCGGTTGTTTTCTTTTTTGGCCACAAAAATCCATATATTTTTAACCGAAATGTAAACAAAAGATTTTAAGCACATTTAAATGGGAATTTTTATTTTACTGTTTTGCGAATGTTCGAAAAGTATACGGAATTGTTAATTTAAATCCCTTCGAACAAATCTATACTAATATTATAAAGAGGTAATGTTTGTATGTTTTTTTGTTTGTTTGTTTGTTTGTTTGTTTGTAGAAAGTAATCTCCGGAACTACTCATCCGATTTCAAAAAAGTTTTCAGCAATATTTAGAGTGTTCCTCCCGGACGGACATAGGCTAGGTTTCATCGACCACGCCCACTTCTACGCCCACTTTTTGACAAAAAACGTAAAATTTAAAAATCTTCAAAACTACTAAACCGATTTCACAATTTTACCAATACACACTTGGAATGGTCCTTCATGATAGACATATGCTGGGTTTCATCGACCACGCCCACTTCTACGCCCACTTTTGGCAAAAAACTTAAAATTTGAATATCTTTGAAACTACTCATCCGATTTAAAAAATGCTTTTACCACTATTTAGAGTGCTCTTCCAGAGTGGACACAGTGTAGGATTTTTCGACCACGCCCACTTCAACGCCCAATTTTGGCAAACAACTTAAAATTTAAATATCTATGAGACTACTCATCCGATTTCAAACATTTTTTCACCAATACTTAGAGTGTTCCTCCAGGGTGGACATAGGCTATGAATCATCGACCACGCCCACTTCTTCGCCTACTTATTGGCCAAAAAACCTAAAATTTAAAAATCTCCTAAATTACCCATACGATTTCCAAAATTTTGGTTCTTAAGTGTGGAAATATGCTGAGTTTCATTGACCACGCCCATTTTTGGCACGAAAAACGTAAAATTTAAATATTATGAATCTACTCATCCGATTTCAAAAATTTTATCACCTATATACATTTTGAATGATCCTTTAGGGTTGAAATGGGCTAGCTTTCATCAACCACACCCTTTCAACTCCCAATTTTGGTTAAAAAACGTAAAATTTCAAAATCTCCGAAACTACTAATTCGGTTTAAAATTTTTTTTCTCCAATATTAAGAATGGTCCTAGGGTTCATCGACGTAAAATTTTAAAATAGACGAAACCTTTTATGATGTTTCAAAAATGATTTCACTAATATTTATAAATCTCCTTCAGGGTGAGTTATGGTAGGTTTCATTGACCGCACCCATTTTAAAAATCACTTTGGGTCAAAAGACTTCAAATTTAAAAACCTTTAAGACAACTCATCCGATTTCAAAACATTCTAAAAACGCCCTTTTTGTAAATTCCGATTTTAATGGAGCGAATAGTTGCAAAGAAGTGAACTTTGTAACCTTTTCTATCTCCTGAAATATTGGCATAGAAATTTGAAATGTGGGATCCTCCTGCCCAAAAAATCATTATTTCTTCAACGCATGTTATGGAACGTAATGAATTGGAATTCAATGAATTGAAACGAATAGAACAGGGAACGAAATGGAATAGAACGGCGAACGAAATGGAATGATACGGGGAATGAAAGGATATGAATAATAACGATATAAGAGCTCGAAAATGTTCAAGAAATTGTTTTACCGGAACGAACATGATTCCGGGCTAAACGGGGCTGTTTGAATTTTATTGTTTGTTGTAAATCGTTTTTATTTAAGACTTCTACGATAAAAAATTAATAAAATAAAGATTCTGCAGGGGACAACTTTAGAAATGGGGAATCTAATCCTGATGCTCCTTTAATTCCGTATTTATTATTACCGGTGACAAAGTTCCGGGCGGGCCTGCTAGTTTAAAATAAAATGCTTACTATGGTAGGATGGTAACTTCCGAAAGCGCTGCATATTTCTGTCTTGTCACTAAACTTCTTTAAAATAAAACAAGTAGAAAAGTTAAATTCGACTTGGCCGAACCAATGAATACCCTCCACAATGCCCTTTTTAAGTGACAGTAAAATTTTTAACGTGAAAAAAATAGCATTTTTGAAATATTTTATTTTGTGTAAAAAAACTTTTTTTAAAGTAATTTTTGAAAAAAATTTACTAAATTTTTTTTGAGATTAAAATTTTTTTGGACTGTATTTTTTTTTTAGTGTAAAAATATTTTTGAGTGACAAAAATACGTTGAAAAATATTTTTGTGACTTACTAATGTTTTTAAAACTTGTTTAACGGGTTTTCAACACGTGAATTTAAGGTGAATTTAAGGCTGAAATTCAATACGAACCAGGCCAGGGGAACGACAAATACGTATGCCAAGCTTTAGCATCCTCAGAATTGCTTTTCAAATGTTAGTATGTTTTTTATCTCGTAAATTCACGAAAAACCATTGCCAGTATTTTGCTCATAACTTTTTAACCACTGGACCGATTTCGCTGAATTGCAACACCAACCTGACCAGGTAAATGCCCAACATATACGCCAAACTTCAGGAGCCTCCGTAAGTCTTTCAAAAGTAATGGTGTTTTCAACAGACAGACAGATGGACAGACAGACGGACGGACGGACATCGCTAGGTCGTCTTAAAATCGATCGAGGATCATGGATATATATACTTTATGGGGTCCTAGTCCAATATTTCGAGGTGTTACAAACGGAATGACAAACTTATATATACCCTTTCAAAAGTTAGCGTGTTTTCAACAGACAGACGGACAGACAGACGGACGGACGGACATCGCTAGGTCGTCTTAAAATCGATCGAGGATCATGAATAAATACACTTTATGGGGTCTTAGACCAACATGTCGAGGTGTTACAAACGGAATGACAAACTTATGTATACCCTGTCTCACTAGAGTGGAGGGTATAAAAATGTAAATTATAATTGGAAAATAATCAAATGTAATTTTAAAAATTTTAATTGTTATTCGAAAAAAATCAATTGAAATTTAGTTGATATTTATACCCACCATCCTCAGTACACTTACTTTGTCATTCCGTGAGTAACGCATCGATTCTAAGACATTCTATCGATTTCCGTTCGTTTGTGGAAATCACTATGCCGTTGAAACCAAAACAGCTAAAATCCTGAAGTTTGGCAAAAATTAATCTACCATATACCATGACAACAACGCCCCTACCTCAATCCCTCGAATTACAGTTGATCTTTTCTGAGTTACAATTGATCTTTTTCAAATAACAATTGATCTTTTTCGAATTTCCAATGAACTTATTTTAAATAAAATTGGTCTTCTTCTTATTAGAATAGAATTTTTCGGATTTTAGTTGATATTTTTCAAATTACAATTAATCTTTTACGAATTACAAGTTACCTTTTTCGAGTTAAAAATTATGGAATCTTTGAATTACAATTGGCATTTTCGAAATAGCTTTTAAATACTGTTTTAAGGAGCTAAAGGTGTTTGGAATACTTTTGTGTAAAAGTGTTCAAAAGTGTATAATAAATGTGTTTTCATCGAGAACACAAATACAATAACATGTTCATTGTTACATTTACCTTAAGGTAGCACTTATGTTAAGTTAATTCTATGACAAAAAGTGACAATAGATAAACAGGCCTATTCCCAGTTATGACTGGTTCTGACTAATTTTATTATTTTTAAACTTCATATTACCTGTGTTTGCTGTAAACACAATCATAACAAGTAGAAAAGTTAAATTCGACTTTGCCGAATCTATGAATACCCTCCACAATGCATTTTCTTTAAAGGGAAGTACATTTTTTAACGTGAAAAACTTAACAATTTTGATTAAAAATATTTTATTTTGAGTAAAAAACTCTTTTTTTGTAATTTTTTTTTTTTAAAAGAAAAATTACTAAAATTTTTTTTTTAAGTGTAAAATTTTTTCGAGTGTAATGTTTTTTTCCTGTAAAAATATTTCTGAGTGAATGCACGTACGTATGTACACAAAATATTGTCATTTTTGTAAAAAAAAAAGCTAAATTTTTTTTTGTGTAAATTTTTTTTTGAGTGTAAAATTTTTTTGAGTGTAAAATTTTTTTTGAGTGTGAAATTTTTTTCGAGTGTAATTTTTAAGTTACCAATGCTTTTAAAACAAACAAGTTTAAAAAGCATTGCTTTAAAATTAAATAAGTTTGAAAAACATTGTTTAGTTACCACCAATGCTTTTAAAACTTGTAAAAACACGTGGCATTTTAGATGAAACTAATCTGAAATTCAGGGTTTTGCTTATAACTTTTGAACCACTGGACCGATTGAGCTGAAATTTGAAACCAAATAGACCCGGGGAACGGAAAAGATACGTGCCAAGCTTCAGTAGTCTCAATATTGTCTTTCGAAAGTTATTGTGTTTTTTATCTCGTAAATTCGCGAAATACCCTTTCCCAAAATTACTCTTTTGCTCATAATTTTTGAACCACTGGACCGATTTGGCTGGATTGCAATACCAACCTGACCAGGTAAATGACAAACATATATGCCAAACTTCAGTAGCCTCTGTAAAGTCTTTCAAAAGTTAGCGTGTTTTCTACGGACGGACAGACAGACGGACGGACGGACGGACGGACGGACATCGCTAGATCGACTTAAAATCGATCGAGGATCATAAATATATATACTTACTTTATGGGGTCCTAGACCAATATTTCGAGGTGTTACAAACGGAATGACAAACTTATATATGTATACCCTCTATCACTAGAGGTATAAAAAAGTCTCAAAATTTAAAATTATTTGTCAATTTTGAGACAATGTGGGTAGCATATCTTTTTTTGGAAATTTTCAAACAAAATTTGATTTTTTTTCCACATGGAAAAAGTAGGTAATCGCTTTCAATGTGTACTCCATGCTCAGTAGTACATTTACTTACAATCGGTTACTCAATATTCCTCTTATTGTTAATAGTAAAAAAGTTTAATTCGACTCACCCGAATCCATAAATATAGTTACACAATGCCTAGAAAGTTAAAATACAAATGAATTTGAGTGCAAAACTCCATTTTCAGTTCTTTTTTTTCTAATTTTTTTTTTTAGAAAAAAAAATAAGTTTTATTAATTTAGTGTATTATTTTAGCTCGAGGCTCAAAAATTTTACTTATGATATTCTCATAAAATTATATTTATGATATTCTCATAAAATTTTTTATTGATAATTTCATATTCTTCATGATTTTTTTATAATTAATGGTTCCCTTATTTACATATTTACGCATTCACATACATCCGTAATTTACTATACATATTTATATATTCATCCTACCTTTCTGTTCCAGCTTAAAGTTTGTCTTAAAGTGCTTTCTGTTTGCCCAAGTACATAAATACAAAAAAACAAAAACGTATCTTAGAAAGAAGATGCCAACATTAAGATTAAACATTAAACTCTCGAAAATATGTTAACTTGGTTTGTAATTTCGTTTTAAATTTCAGTCAGTCAGTAAAATTTAAGTTAATTTTTTTTTAATTTTTCGTGTTAGGCATTCATGGTAGCAACTTGTTTAAGATGAATTAAGTTGCTCCAGAGTGTTGTGTTTAGTTTGTTGTTAAGGCTTGTCAAGAAATTATTATCAACAAAAACATACTCGTAGTACATGTACAATAAGGTGATGCAAAATGCTAAACTTTTGAAATATTTTAAATACAAATTTTAATTAATTTTTAAAATTTCAGTTCAGACCGTAAATTTTTAAAATGGTTAAGATTAGATTTTTTATTCCCTACACTTTAATGAAAAACTGTTTATATAAGTTTATTGTTTCGTTTGAAGCACCTCGCAAAATAGGTCTAAAACACCATAAATCATATATATTCATGATCCTCGAACGATTTTAAGACAATCTAGCGATGTCCGTCCGTCTATCTATCTGTGTGTTGAAAATACGCTAACTTTCAAAAGACTAATCCGAAGATATTGTAGCTTGTAATTTCATAGCGGCAGGTTGGCAATGAATATCATCGAAATCGATCCAGTGGTTCAAAAGTTATAAGCAAAATCGTGAATTTCGTCAAGTGTTTTCGCGAACTTAAGTATTTCAAATTACTCTAATACAGTGGTGCCCAAAAAGAGAAACGATAATATAATGGTAATTTTTAAAAAATATAGAGTGTATTAGTACACTCAAAAAATTATGTAGGTAAATTCTAGTGAATATTCACTTAAAACAAATGAAATTTTATTTAAAAACCATTCCACTGTTTTTTCATTTAAAATAAAAACATATTACAGTCAATTTTAAATGTTAATTTAATGACTAACCAAAACATTAAAAAACTAGTGAATATTCAGTTATTTTGTATTGAAAAACAGTAAAACTATAGAAGAAATTTTCTACTGCCGAAATTAAATGTAACAGAAAATTCGTTTTTAATACAGTAAATTATTTTTTTAAACTACAGAAACAGTAGAAAATAAGAAGTCCTTAATAAAATTAATGATTTTTCATTTAAAATAACTTTACTGATTACTTTTTAAAATAACCTACAAACAGTTAATGACATAATTTTCTTAGTGTACTATTACTCTGAAAGAAATCTACGCTTTTTTATAACAACAATAAATAATATTTGTGTAGTTTTTTATCAAACAAAGCGACATCGATCTGCTTCTTTGAATGATGGCAAACAACTAAGGAGTTTTTTTTTTTTGTTTTTTACGCTCTCCGTTGTTAGTTTCGTTGTCGTTCGGATTGTGTACGTGTATTTTCGTCGATCTCTAACAAATGTTTGGTCACCATTGCCCATTGTATATTTGTATTTGTCATATTTTGATTAAAGTTTTTTTTTTTTAAATTTAAACAAAATCGGTCGAGTGGTTCCAAAGTGATGAGCAAAACTATGAATTTTAGATTGGTTTTACAATTAAAAAAAAAAACCTTGTAAAATGACAAGGAAAATTTTAAACTTTTTTTTTGCTACCTCTTATTTGACAAAAATTCCTTGTAACTTTACAAGCTTTTACGAATAATTTTGTAATTTTACTAGCTTTTTACCAATAAAATTGTAAATTTACAATTTTTTTGACGCGATAAAACTTACAAGGAAGATTCGTAACTGTACTGGATTTTTTGCTACCTCCTATTTTACGAGAATTCCTAGTAAAAATTACGAGATTTTTGTAATTTTGCAAACTTTTGACCAATATGTAAATTAACAACTTTTTTGACGCAATAAAACATACAAGAAATTCTCTTGAATTTACTAGATTTTTTTAACTGAATTTTTATTTAGTTCGGTTTGAGTCCATATTAATTATTTCTGAGAAATAATAATTGTTGTACAATGAGAAAATCTGAAAAAAATCAAGTGACAACACAGGCTAAGTAGAGATGTCGACAGCTTTCGGAAGATGCCACCCTTCCATCATCAGCACTCCTTCGATTGCCACACACTTAATGTGTGTCAGATTAAAATTAGCCATTTAAATGAAACTTTTGAAGAAATTAAGAATTGGAATTACTCCTCTTTGTGTTGAATAACCCGTATTCACCATTAATTCGTGTTGTATTCATTTGGCAGAAACTTAATCCATCTTAACTTTTAACAGAGTTGTATTTTTCCCATTGTTAACCCTTAGTAGGACTTTTCAAATCTTGAAAAATGTCCGTTAGGTTTGAATTTTTGTTTCATATTTTCTAATTCTTAGAAATATTACTAAATTGCAATGTACCTTATGAGTTGTGTATTAATTGTGTTTATATATTGTTGGACTGTATATTTTATAACTGAATTTTTATTTAGTTCGGTTTGAGTCCATATTAATTATTTCTGAGAAATAATAATTGTTGTACAATGAGAAAATCTGAAAAAAATCAAGTGACAACACAGGCTAAGTAGAGATGTCGACAGCTTTCGGAAGATGCCACCCTTCCATCATCAGCACTCCTTCGATTGCCACACACTTAATGTGTGTCAGATTAAAATTAGCCATTTAAATGAAACTTTTGAAGAAATAAAGAATTGGAATTACTCCTCTTTGTGTTGAATAACCCGTATTCACCATTAATTCGTGTTGTATTCATTTGGCATTTTTTTGTAAAAAAAAGTTGGAAATTTGTTAAATTACAAAAAAAAATGTAAATTTCCATCGAAAATTTTTTGTAAAAAAACAAGTAAAACTGTCTATCGTGAAAAAAATTAATAATTTTGGTTAGAAATATTTTATTTTGAGTAAAAACTTTTTTTTAGTAATTTTTGTAACAAAAAAAATAAATACTTAATTTTTTTTGACTTTAATTTTTTTATTGTAAAAATATTTTTGAGTGCCACTCAAAAAAAAAGTGAACTATAATCTGGAGAAATTAACACAATTTTGAGAAAAAGAGGGAATGATTTGGCTCCAAAGATTTTTTCTTGGTTTTAGTTCATAATTTTCCCAAAAATAAGGAAAACAAAGTTATTTAATTTTAAGCCAATTATAACTAGAAAATGGGAAAAATTATACTTCACATTTTAGAAATAGATTGGTGGTAGACCCTGGACCCATGGGTTCGGACCCCATTTAACTCGAGACCTCGTTGGATCCTTTAATGGTCTCCATAGATTTTGAACCAAAACTTGTGTCCGTTTCGCTCTAACTTGCTTAGTTTTTGAGATACGGTAATAAGGGGCCTGATAGGGTCTTGAGAATCTTAAAAACCGGATAACTCAAAAACTATTAATCGGAGGGCTTTCGGGTATTTTGCGGAAGTTTTCTACGAGTCAAGAGCTAAAAAAATGCCGTTGAACTTTTTCTCGTAGTGGCAGTATTTACCGCGATATGTGTATATATAAAATCTCGGGAATTTCAAAATTTAGATCTAAAATTAGGGTCTTGAGACCCCAACAGATATGCAGAGCTAGGCTATTCCATATTTTTTTTTGTAGTCTTTCTTTTGAAAATTTCATCCGTTTCGCTCTATCTCGCTTAGTTTTCGAGATATCGCCATTTTGAATTTTTAACTAAATTCTAAGAAGTTATTTACTAAATTCTCAGAAGTCATTAACTAAATTCTAAGAAGTACACTTCCTCAATTAAAAGAAGAGAAATACGATGATGTTTTTTTTTAGTAAATTTTAACTAAACTTGAACTAAATTGTTTTTTGAGAAATATGTCTTAAAAATAAAGATACATACGTTTCTTAGATTTGTGGAAAATTTCTTTGACAGTAAGAATTTTTTTCCTAATATTTAAAAAATCCATTTAAAGAAAACTTTGAACTAATTATAAGGAAATGAACTAAATTTTTTTCCTCATAGTTAGGAAAATTTCTCATTTTTAAGTTAAATTTAACTAAATTTTAGGAAAATTTATGATAAATTTTCTAAGACATTTTTTCCTTAAATTTAGTTATGTCTTTTTTTCAGTGTATATATTCCGAGTTTCAGCAGCCTCAGAATTGTCTTTCGAAAGTTAGCATGTTTTTATCCCTTAAATTCGCGAAAAACCCTTTCAGAAATTTGCTCTTTTGCTAATTACTTTTGAACCCCTGGACCGATTTCTCTTTATTGCAGTCAACCTGCCTAGCTAAAAGGGAAACTTATATGCCAAAATTCAGGTTCTTCGAAAGTTTACATGGATTCAGAATTTCTGATTTTTTTCTTAGACTTTTTAACAATTTTGGCAGTTCAGGTACTATGATACTCAACATCTTTTTTGAATCTCCATAATGTTCATATGTGTACGTGTTACATTGTGAAGCATCAACACATAATCAAAACAAATATTGTCTTGTTTGTGTGCCACCGTAAGACTTTAAATTTTTTGTGGCTTTTCAGAAAGTTTTAAAGTTGTTTATAAATTTTGCATGATTTAAAACTGATCAGAAGCCTATGTGAAACTATTATTAATTAACTTAAGAACATTTTGCAGATCCTTTTTCCGACAACTACAATTTATGACGAAGGTTCAGTACAACGATTCCAAAACATGGAAGTTTTTGTATGAACAAAAATGTTCAATAACATGATATGAACCTGCAACACCGTAAAAATCTACAAACAATAAAATAAATAATCTTACAATACCAATAACTTGTAATGACTTTATTAGAAAACAATACAATCAATTATAATTAACAATTGGACAAACACTAACGACTCTTGTACAGAAATTTATTTCAATTGAATATAGAGCAGAGGCAACTTTATAAGTCGCCAGCAAATTTAATAATTTTAACTACATAAAAAAGAGGAAAAACTAAAAGAGACCATACAAAGTCATCTAAGCAACCAACCAACGAACCAACCAGACTGTCTGTCATTCATTTAAACAATCATACCAAACACTCTAACACTATAATATTGGTCTTATTATTTTTTTATTTATTTTTTTTTTTTCGATTTACAATAGACCAAAAATGACTTAAATCAAAAGAATAACAAACGAAAAGAAACATAGATGTAACAAACCGGGAAGTAAATTTTATGTTGTCAATACACGACAATGTGAGACTCTATTGCATTTATTAATAAGACATTTATTTGTATCTATTGATTTCGGTTGATACTTTCTTTAGTTTTTATATCAATACGAAGTAAGTATTACCTTCTTCAGTAAAAAATTGATCTTCAAAAAGAAAACAACATAACGTATGAGTAATAAACGTTACAATTCTATAATACTCATACGTATAGAAGAACGATTAGAATTCATTAAAAGAGTAAAAGTAAAAGAGTCCCTGGCCCCCCCCCGAAGTGATTTCACAAATTTCAGTATTTGGAATTAAATATTATGTACAATGTAAAAAGACTTCTTAAAAAATTTAAAAACATTTCAGAATCTGAAAATTTTTTTGAAGGAAAATATTTCAAATCTGAAAATTTTTCTGAAGGAAAAAATTTCGAATCTGAAAATTTTTCTGCCAGAAAATGTCTCAAAATCTCAAAAATTTTTCTTTAAGAATTTGGAACGTTTCAACTTAAAATTCTAATGGAAAATTGTCTCAGAAACTGAAGCTTTATGCATACAAAAATGGGATCTAATTGTAAGTAATTTGTAGTAATAACTTAAAAATTCATTATTAGTTCATATAAAAATCTTCTCAGAATCTGGTATTTGTTCTGACTTTTTCTACAGAAAAAATTTCTTAGAAGCTGAGACTTTGCCTTTGAAAAAATGTTCCAGATTCTGAGACTTTTTAGTACAGTATCTATGTATGTATGTAATGTCTCAAAAAATAGATTTTTACTCAGAATCTAAGATTTTTCTTTAGGAAAAGTCTCAGAATCAGAGATTTTTTCTATATAAAAATATATCCTTTTATGGAAAAAAAAATATCTCAAAATCAGACACTTATGCTATCTAAAACTTTTTTATTTTAAAATGTCATAGAGGTACTGCGCAATAACTCCCAAATGAAATAACTCCCAAAAAAAAAATGAAACAACTCCCAAAAATTTTACATACGATTTGGGACTTATTTCATTATGAAATTAGTCCCAGTGTAGTGGGACTTATTGCACAAATTTTGTTGGGATTTATTTCATTATGAAATAACTTCCAAATGAAAAAAATCCCAACAAAAAATAGATTGGGAGTTATTTCATTTCTTGTTAAGCATTGGGAGTTATTTCATCAATGGTGGGACTTATTTCATTTTAATTGAAAACAATATACACCTCTGTGCAATTGTTTTTTTTTTTTTTTTTTGTTAAAATTTTTTCTGCGTAGCCGGCTTTCGGCCGGGCTTAGGGATTACAAATTCCATGCATTAAACCCACCCTCTCCGCAAAGTAAAGTTTTCTAGGGTAGCAGGCCTTTACGCTATCAAATTTGTTATGCCTCAATAAGGCCTGATAAATAAAATAGCTTTGGTTTGCAGAGAGGGTGGGTTTAATGCATGGAGTATGTAATCCCTAAGCCCGGCCGAAGGCCGGCTACGCAGAAAACCCTTATTACAAAAATATAATGGGAACTTATTTCATTTTCTTTGGCACTTATTTCATTGGGAGTTCTTTCATTTTTTTGGGAGTTATTATTTTGATTTTAAATAACTCCCAAATATTGGGACATATTTCATTTTTTCTTTGGGAGTTATTTCATTTTTTAAAGTGTGGAGTTAATTCATTTTTCTTGGAACTTATTTCATTGGGAATTATTTCATTGGGACTTATTTCATTTGGGAGTTATTGCGCAGTACCTGTCATAGAATCTGAGACTTTTTCTTAGGAAAAATGCCTAAAATTCTAAAACTTTTTTCATAGCAAAAATGTCTCAAAATCTGAGAATTTTTCTATATGACAATGCCTTAGAATCTGAGAAATTTTCTATAAAAAAATGTCTCACAATCTGCGACAATTGTCTCAGAATCTGAGAATTTTTGTAATAGGAAAAATTTTTTAGAATCTTGAAATTTTTTAAAGAAAAAAAGTCTCATTTCATTCTGAAATGTTTTTAAATTTTTTTAAGAAGCCTTTTTTATTTTTCTATAGAAAAAATGTCTCAGAATCTGAGAATTTTTCTATATGAAAAATGTCTCAGAATATCAGAATTTTTCTGTAGGAAAAGTGTGTCAGAATCAGAAAATTTTTCAATAGGAAAATGTCTCAGAATCTTCGAATTTTTCTTTAGGAAAAATGGCTCAGAATCTGAGCTTTAAAAAAAAAATCAGAATATAAGACTTTTTTAATAGGAACAATTTCTGGGAATCTGATACTTTTTCTTTAGAATCTGATGGTTTTTCGTTAGGAAAAATGTATCAGAATCTGATACTTTTTATAGGAATAGAAATGTATTAGAATCTAAGACTTTTTCCATAAAAAAAAAAAAAAACTTTTTCGATAGGAAAAATGTATCAGAATCTGAAACTTGTTCTATAGGAAAAATGTCTCAGAATCAAAGACTTTTTCTATTTGGAAAATATCTTAGAATTTAAACTTTTTTATAGGCAAAATGTCTCAAAATTTAAGACTTTTTCTTTAGAATAAATGTCTTAGAACCTGATACTTTTTCTAAAGGAAAAATGTCTCAGAACCTGCTACTTTTTCTTTAGAAAAAATGAATCAGAATCTGATACTTTTTCTTTAGGAAAAATGTCTCAGAATCTAAGACTTTTAATTTTTTTTTTTCTGAGTCTGAGACTTTTTTTAACGAAAAAATGTTACAGAATCTGAGAGTTTTTCAATATGATAAATATCTTAGAATCTAAGACTATTTCTACTTGAAAAATGTTTCAGAATTTGATACTTTTCCTATAGAAAAAATGTCTCAGAATCTGAGAATTTTTCTATAGAAAAAATGTCTCAGAATCAGATACTTTTTTCATAGGAAAAATGTTTGCAGAATATGAGGCTTGTGATTTATTCTATAGGATAAATGTCTCAGAGGCTTGCACTTTTATTATAGGAAAAATGTCTTCGAATCTGAGACTTTTTCTAATGAAAAATTTTTGAAAATCTGCGACTTTTCTGTAGAAAAAATGTCTTAGAATCTGGCACTTTTTAAATAAAAAAATGTCTTAAGTACGTACATTAGGGTGGGTCGATGAAATGCATATTTGCGAATCTCGTGTACTAATAGCAAAAACTCGACGCGCATTTTCGAGCTGATAACGGGAAAAATCATGAAAAAATTTTAGGAGGGTACTTTTAGGCCTCTACAAGCGGTTTTAGTTCGCGGTTTTTGGAAAAAAAATATTTTTTTTTATTTTTTAAAAATATTTTAAAAATTAAGTAAAATAATGCTTATTACAAAACAATATCCAAACAAAATTTATCTCGCCAATTTTAGCCCGTGGATGCGTTTTTATACCCAGAAAAGTTCGATTTATATATAGAAAAAAAAAATATTTTTTATTTCATAATAGCACTCAAATGGTGCATAAGGCCAATTTAAGAACATGAATGATAAAAATTAAAAAATTGCTGGTATTTATAGCAATCCACAAGTGCAAAAAAATCGCAAATTCAAAAAAAAATAAAAATGGGTATCAAAATTTTGGTAAAAAAAAAGCGTTTTAAGATAATGATAAAAAAACAAAACAAATTGGCGGCTATTTATAACAATTCGCAAGCGCAAAAAATTCGCAAGTACCAAAAAAAATTAATATATATTTTTTATTTTTTTTCTGAAAACGCTTTATTTTACCAAAAATTTGATACCCATTTTTCAATTTTTTAATTTTTTTTGGTACTTGCGAATTTTTTGCGCTTGCGAATTGTTATAAATAGCCGCCAATTTGTTTTGTTTTTTTATCATTATCTTAAAACGCTTTATTTTACCAAAATTTTGATACCCATTTTTAATTTTTTTTGAATTTGCGATTTTTTTGCACTTGTGGATTGCTATAAATACTTGCAATTTTTTAATTTTTATCATTCATGTTCTTAAATTGGCCTTATGCACCATTTGAGTGCTATTATGAAATAAAAAATATTTTTTTTTCTATATATAAATCGAACTTTTCTGGGTATAAAAATGCATCCACGGGCTAAAATTGGCGAGATAAATTTTGTTTGGATATTGTTTTGTAATAAGCATTATTTTACTTAATTTTTAAAATATTTTTAAAAAATCAAAAAAAATATTTTTTTTCCAAAAACCGCGAACTAAAACCGCTTGTAGAGGCCTAAAAGTACCCTCCTAAAATTTTTTCATGATTTTTCCCGTTATCAGCTCGAAAATGCGCGTCGAGTTTTTGCTATTAGTACACGAGATTCGGAAATATGCATTTCATCGACCCACACTAACGTACATATCTTAAAAAATTTTAAATTTTTGAAAGAAAAATTATCAGAATTTGGTTTCTCTTAAACAGTAACATTTTGTTTCAAGGGAAAGACGGCGGGAGAGAAAGATATGTAAACAAAACAAATAAAAAATGTTGGGCCCCCTGCGAAATAAAATCCTGGATACGCCCCTGTTGGTGGCCAATTGTGGAACATAAAACACGTGCGGACATGATAAAGAGGGTGAACAGGATAGCTTTGTTGAGTCTCACTGGAGCTATGAATACGACCTCTACTGAAGCATTAGAAATACTTTTGAACATCACACCATTGGATATTCATATCAAGGTAAATGCTGCGATTACTCTTAACAGACTTAATCAAGCAGGCTCCCTGAAAAATAGACAAGCCTGTCTTACGAACCTCATTAGTAATATGGAGAGGAACATGGTAACGGATTACAATCCTCCATATAATGTCATTGATAGGAAGTTGAATATTGTAATACCATCGCAAGAGGACCCAGCAGAAATAAATCGAGATTTTGGCGACACAGCATCTGTTTATAGCATACCGTAGCGCATCCAAAGAGCGCTCTTAGGGATGCAGTAAAAGGAAGGGGAAAAAATTTTAATTTTTTTTTAAGATTTTTTATATAAAACTTATAATGTGTAATTATTTTTTGATAAAATTTCACACTTGCTTTCCTTTTTAATATTTTTAACACTTTTTGAATAAAAAAACATGAGTTTTAGACAAAGACACATGATTTGACTGCATCATTATTGCGCATTAATTAGCGCTGCAAAGAGCGCTTCAATCATAGCATCTTTGACCGCTGTTCCCAAAAAAAATCCCATAAAAAATGTGAAAATGAAAATTTCCGATATTTTTTTGATGTTCACTTCCGATTTTTTTTTTCATTTTGTTTCACATAAATAAAGTTTTGTAAAGTAAAACGAATGAATTTTTTTGTTATATTTTTTTAAATTTTAGTTATTTGATTTCAACTTTGAATTTACAGCATCTTTATTCTGCTTAAATCAGCTCTACAAAGATACATGAATTCACTGCATCTTTAATCTGCTTAAATCAGCGCTAAAAAGATACATGAATTTACAGCATCTTTATTCTGCTTAAATCAGCGCTCTAAAGACACGTGATTTCAGTGCATCTAAAGAGCGCTGTTTCTGTGTATCCAACTAGCGCTCTAAAGTGGGACATCGCCTTAGGGAATCATGCATGAATTCAGCGCAATTGGATGCGCTCCTTTACTCAAGTTCCCCTTCCAAAAGCTGCTGAACGTTCAGCAAAATTTCTGCTGGGGATTGGCTAGAGAATAAAATAGATTTTTATCAAATTAATATCTATACAGATGGTTCCAAAACTGATACAGGAACTGGTAGTGGTTTTCACTGTATGGAGCTAAACATTAACAGATCTTATCGATTAAAGGATGACTGCAGTATTTTTCAAGCTGAAATATATGCTATTGCCAAAGCTGCGGAACAGATTTCAATGTTGCCAATATACAGAAGCGATATTAGTTTTTTCATTGATAGTCAAGCTGCACTATTGGCTGTTAAAAATGACAACATCAGGTCTAAGGTAGTCAGCCGCTGCCACAGAGAACTTAAGGCTCTCAGCGAGCAGCATAACATTAGACTGTGCTGGGTACCCGCACTCAAAAGAAAAACTCTGTCAAAAAATCTGTAAAACGACTTTCAATTTGAATTAGCAATCTTTTAGCAGATTGTTCTGCTGAGAAGGATATTTTTAGTAAAATCTCTGTCATTCAGTTTAAGAAAATAACAGACATTTTACTATGTTTATACTGATTTTGTTTGCTGAATTTCATTATTTTTTCAAGAAATTTTTTTATATAAAAAAAAATCAGAACAGATTGTCAGCAGATTGCTCTGCTGAAATCAGCAGATTGTTCTGCTGAAATCAGCAGATTGTTCTGCTGAAATCAGCAGATTATTTTGCTGAAATCAGCAGATTGTTCTGCTAAAATCAGCAGATTTTTCTGCTAAAATCAGCAGATATTTCTGCTGATTTCAGCAGAACAATCTGCTGATTTCAGCAGAGCAATCTGCTGACAATGTGTTCTGATTTTTTTTTTATATAAAAAAATTTCTTGAAAAAATAATGAAATTCAGCAAACAAAATCAGTGTAAACATAATAAAATGGCACACATGTTTAATAACTAAAACGCCAGATAAAAGTATAAGCTTCCGTAGCGTAGTGGTTAAGAAGTGTACTTTCAAATCGGAAGGTGGCGAGTTCGATGCTGGCTGGCACCGTATGTTTTTTTTTTTTTTTCTTGTTATATTTATTCACCTCTTATGACAGATATTTAGCAAACCGTGTCTGCTAAAATCAGCAGATTTCTCATATGGCTCAAAATGGGTGTATTTTCAGCAGATTTTTCTGCTGTTTGGACAGAGAATTTATTTTGAGTGCGGACATAAAGATATTCTAGGCAACGAGAAAGCAGATGAACTGGCAAAAAAAGGTGCCAGCCTTCCAGAGGAAGCGTCGGAATCCGATGTTTACCCCCCTTTGTCACTGAATTCACTACGCATCAAGTGCAAAGCTAGAAATACCTGGATATGCAGATGGACAAATTCAGACAGATATATTCAGACTAAATCATTATGGGATGAAAACTTGACAAAACACACCCAAATTCTCCTAGATATGAATAGAAGACAACTTAGAATGGTAATAAATCTTATAACTGGTCATAATACATTAGGTAAACATATGGTAAGAATATGTAGATTGAATGATGATACTTGTAGATGGTGTGGGGAAGCTGTCGAAGACAGCTATCATTATGCCCTGCGCTGTCTTTTAGAAGATTTAAACTATTTGGCTCTTATTTCTTTCAGAGCTTATTGGAAATTCGAAGCGAGAATCCTTGGACTCTACTGGCATTTATAAAAGCTTCAAAATGGGATGCATAACTGGAAACAATGCGAGTGATAAAATTGAAGAGAGAAGGTTTCGACCATTAAAGGAATCATAATGGGCCACATCAAGGCCTCTATGGACGTTAGTTTTGTATAAACCGACGTCATCCTTCACAACCTAACCTAACCACAATCTCAAAAATTTTCATTCTTGTATAGTTTTGTATATTTTTTTTAAAAAGTCAATTTATTAAAAAATCCGGCCACTTTTGTTGTTTTTTATATTTTTTTTTTTAAGTTTAGATGTTTGTATGTATATCCACACAAAAAATATTAGACATGTGTTTTTCGTTTTTCGTTTTTCGTTTTTCGTTTTTTTTTTTTTTTTTTGAGAAAATCGCAATCAAATTTCATAACAATTTAATAATTTGCTTGTATTTTCTTGTTTCAATATAGCGTATGAGTAATATATATGCAAAAATATAATACTCATTCGCTACGTTGCACAGTGGTTTATAATTGATTTTTTTTTGGAATTAATTCGGCCATTTAGTAAATACTGGACCGATTGCAGTGAAATTTATACCGTTTATAGGTAATGTAATTTCGAGCTTAAGTTTGGACGAGAACCTCATATGTCCAACAGGGGCGTCTTTACAGGCCACTAAAGTAGGACACCTTTTGTATAAAAAGGCTTTAAGTGCTTGCCAATTTGTTGCTTATGATCCGATTTTTATGAAATTTGGATTTTTTATAGCGCTAGTAAATACCTAAAAAAACGTGCTTGAAGTAGCCGTTATTTATTTTACGTTCTGATTTATAACACTGCACAACAAAATCAAATTTTTTCCAAAATTACAAGGTCAGACCAAAAAATTTTGATAGAAGAGACAAAAAAAAAATATACGTGTATCGGCGTTTTGAAAGTTTACATCTGGGTTTCATTTTAGGGGGAGGTAAAGTTTCCCCCAAATGCAGATGTTGTATTGTCAATCGTCTTTGAATATCGAGTGAAGCTTACGTTTAAAGTATATGGTGTGTTCAGCAAATTTATATAAAATGATACGGAGAACATTTTTGTGGAATATATTAACCCTCCAGCTCCTCACGATAAGGGTCTTTTTTGTCCTTCTTTTCAAAATGAGCAAAAAACACCATTAAAACAGGGATTTAAGGGGTTTAAATGTTCCGAAAAAATATTCGCCGTAAAATTTTACTATAAGTCCTTGAATACATTAAAACGGAAAACTCAACCAGAAGGTCAGAAATAAGACACAACAAAAGAGATCTTAGGGTTAATTTCGCATGTATTAAGAAAATCGAGTAAAGCTTACGTTTAAAGTATATGGTGTGTTCAGCAAATTTATGTAAAATGTTACGGAGAACATTTTTGTAGAATATGTTAACCCTCTAACTCCTCAAGATAAGGGTCTTTTTTGTCCTTCTTTTCAAAAAGAGCAAAAAACACCATTAAAACAGGGATTTAAGGGGTTTTAATGTTCCGCAAAAATATCCGCCGTAAAATTTTACTATAAGGCCTTGAATACACCAAAACAGAAAACTCAACAAGAAAGTCAGATTTAAGACACAACAATAGAGGGCTTAGGGTTAATTTCGCATTTATTAAGAAAATCGAGTAAAGCTTACGTTTGAAGTATATGGTGTGTTAAGGAATTTTATGTAAAATGTTACGGAGAACATTTTTGTAGAATATGTTAACCCTCTAACTCCTCAAGATAAGGGTCTTTTTTGTCCTTCTTTAAAAAAAAAAACAAAGAACGCCACTAAAACAGGGATTTAAGGGGTTAAAATGTTCCGCAAAAATATTCGCCGTGAAATTTTTCTATAATTCCTTTTCACGGCAAATATTTTTGCGAACCATTTTAACCCTTTAAATAGCTGTTTTAATGGTGTTTTTGCTCTTTTTCAAAAGAAGGACAAAAAGACCCTTACCTTGAGGAACTAGAGGGTTAACATATTCTACAAAAATATTCTCCGTAACATTTTACATAAAATTGCTTTACACACCATATACTTTAAACGTAAGCTTAACTCGATTTTCTTAATAAATGGGAAATTAACCCTAAGCTCTCTATTGTTGTGTCTTATATCTGACTTTCTTGTTGAGTTTTCTGTTTTGGTGTGTTCAGGGACTTATAGTAAAATTTTACGGCGGATATTTTTGCGGAACATTAAAACCCCTTAGATCCCTGTTTTAATGGTATTTTTTGCTCTTTTTGAAAAAAAGGACAAAAAAGACCCTTATCTTGAGGAGTTAGAGGGTTAACATATTCTACAAAAATGTTCTCCGTAACATTTTACATAAATTTGCTGAACACACCATATACTTTAAACGTAAGCTTTACTCGATTTTCTTAATACATGCGAAATTAACCCTAAGATCTCTTTTGTTGTGTCTTATTTCTGACCTTCTGGTTGAGTTTTCCATTTTGGTGTATTCAAGGACTTATAGTAAAATTTTACGGCGAATATTTTTTCGGAACATTTAAACCCCTTAAATCCCTGTTTTAATGGTATTTTTTGCTCATTTTGAAAAGAAGGACAAAAAAGACCCTTATCGTGAGGAGCTGGAGGGTTAATATATTCCACAAAAATGTTCTCCGTATCATTTTATATAAATTTTCTGAACACACCATATACTTGAAACGTAAGCTTCACTCGATATTCAAAGACGATTTACAATACAACATTTGCATTTGGGGGAAACTTCACCTCCCCCTAAAATGAAACCCAGATGTAAACTTTCAAAACGCCGATACACGTGTATTTTTTTTTTGTCTCTTCTATCAAAATTTTTTGGTCTGACCTTGTAGTTTTTTTTTGTGTTGTACAGTGTAACCAGTTGAATGGGGAAAATTTTAATTTTTTTCCGATCCTGGTCCAGTTTTTCGAGAATAGGTTGGTTACCTAATGTCCGAAAAGGCTAAATTTTCAATTAGCTAGATACATTTTTGATATTTTAAAACTATAACGAATAAAATATTTTTTTTTGCTAAAAAGTTACACTATTTTAAACTTAAAAAAATCCAAAAAGTTTTTTTTGATTTTTTTCCCAAAAAGTACCAAAACTCTTTTGCTTCCAGCTTAAAAGTTTCATTTAGAACATGTCAATTTTTGCCATTGGTTTGGTTTGGCGATTAAATTGTATTAAACTTCTAACACGGTGGTGCTGTAAGTCTTTGATTTAAAACTGTTCATCTACCAGGGTATATTGTAGGGTACTAAAAACTACAAACTGATGGTTGTAGATAATTGGTATTGCAATCAATGATGATGTTTCTTGTTCCATATATACTTACATTTAAACATAGAGAGTTACTCATAATGCAATAATATTTTGTTGTAGTTTCTGTTGCCGTCATCGTCGCCATTTCTGGTTTGTTAACACTACACAAAACTTAACAAGATGATTTTCAAAGAGTATAAAAGGAAAATATGGTCAACCAAATGATTGGTTAAGTGTATGCTTTGAGATAGTAAATAAATATGGTGAGATGGGGGGAAAAGTTGCCTAATTGGAAAAAAATTAATGCGAGAAATTATAGTTTTTTTTCACCAAAATATGTTGCAGTCGATTTGTAATCTAATTTTAGGAAACTGCAGTCGACCATCGACAATTTCCTAAGGAATTTACAAAAAGTACCTTTTTCATTAAGTTAGTTAACTTAGGCGTTGGTGTAGTCTGCGCTGTTTTGTCTACCTATAGAAACATTTTCAAACATGATATCAACTTAACATCAACAAATTACACTCCGGAACACTAAAAAATAAACAAAAGTTACTATCATCATTTCTATACATTTCGGACATGCTGATTCGAATGGCGTACTCCGTTTTTCGATGTATGGTACAGTTTTCTTGCAAAATGTCGTTAAAGATTTGCTGATTTCGAGCCAGTTTTTTAACAAAAAAATTTGCGAAGTAAATGGTTTATAAATTTTATGGCATGGAAAACAAAGATATGACTTGTAGCAACATTTCTTATGCAAATTTGGTTTAAAGCTTTTCAATTTAAGCCCTTAAATTCGCGAATTTCTTCATTTTTTAAGGTTTCGCGAAATTAACCGCCAAATTGGTCTTTGATAAAAAACTTGCTTTTAATGAAACAAAAATGCATCCCTAACAATACGAATAGTGGACAAAAAATAGCTATGTTATATGGACCATCATGATGAAAATCGCGAAAAACCGTTTTTTGTATATGCCAGCAGCACTTTACGAGATGATTTAAGGTTCCATCTTTTAGTATATAATGTGGGAACCTTAAACAACTAGGTTAGGTTAGGTTGGATGGGCGCTCGCCATTTGGCGAGTTCACTCGGAGGCCATAAGGCCCATTGTGATTCCCCTAATCTTATTCCCCCTCTCTCTCCCTAATATAAAATTCTATCTTTTAAACCACCCCGTTTCCCTGAGGTATTCCGCTAGAGACGTCAATGAGACACCGCTTAGGCAGTCTAGGTCATCGAAAAATCTTTGCCCTAAATGCTTAAGGCGGCTCCTCATCAGACCCGGACATTCGCATAGCAAGTGCTTCACTGACTCCTCTTCCTCCACTTCCCCACAGCTCCTACAATAGTCCCTATCAGAAATTCCCATACGCCCGGCCATTTGGCCAATCATACAGTGTCCTGTAAGTACTCCAACTAATAGGCTAACCGTCCGTTTGCTAAAAGTAAGAAGACATTTTGTCCTCTTAGGATTCGGCAATGGCCACAGGGTTCTAGATATCCTGCACGTAGTCAGTGATGTCCACCTATCCTTCATACTATTCTCAGATATCCTATCAATTTCGTTCATCAATTCTACTATAGGAACCGAGATGTCAGGTTCTACACGTTCCCCCACCGATTCAGAGCCCTTCCTCGCACACTCATCAGCCAATTCGTTCCCAGCGACCCCACTGTGGCCTGGGACCCAAATTAGCCTGACTGTGTGCTGACCGATTCGACGAAGCGATTGTATACAATTCAAAACTATTCCCGATTTTACAGTATTTGACTCTAAGGCCTTCAGAGCTGCGAGACTATCCACGAAAATGTTAATGACGCAAGGACGAAGATCCCTTGCCATAATTAACTGCGCAGCTTTGTCAATTGCAAGCACCTCAGCCTGGAACACACTACACTTATCCGGAAGCCTCAATGAGACCCCGATTTCGAGGCATTCAGAGTAGACTCCCGAACCCGTACCCATCTCCATTTTCGATCCGTCCGTAAAGATTGAGATCGCATTCTCTGTAATAACAGAGTTTTCCGCCCAGTCTTCTCTAGTCGGTATTTGGACTTCGAAGGTTCTGTCAAAGTTCGTCTGTGGTGAGATATAGTCGGTTCTCTGTTCCAGTTCCGTTCCGCCCACCGTTCTTAATATAGTCGAGTGTCCCCAAGAGCGTTGCTTAAGCATTTGCGACTCTCTTAACCTGAGAGCCGATTTTGCTGCTGTGCTCTTGACGTAAATATCCACGGGCTGAATGTTTAGTATCACTTCCAAACCCGCCTGGGGTGCTGATCTAATAGCACCAGTGATACCCACACACGCCAGTCGCTGTACCTTCTGTAGATTGCAGAGATATGATTTCTTATCCACTGCTTTCCACCACACAAGGGCACCATAGGTAAGTATTGGTCTAATTATCGCACCATACATCCAGTGTATGATATACGGTTTTAGACCCCACCTTCTCCCGAAAGTTCTTCTGCAGGTGTAAAAAGCGCATAACGACTTTTTCATCCTTTCCTCTGTGTTTCTTTTCCAAGAAAGCTTTGAGTCCAGGATCACACCCAGGTATTTCGCCTCATTGGATAGCTCCAGGGTGATTCCATCTAATTTGGGAAGGACAAACCTGTCTATCTTAGTCCTCTTCGTGAACAAGACGAGTTCGGTTTTGGCGGGATTGACTCCCAGACCGTTGTCCCTTGCCCACTTTGAGAGTATCTTAAGCGCTGATTCCATTAGTTCACTAATCGTTGGTAAAAACTTACCTCTTATTAGGATCACAACATCATCAGCGTAAGCAACCGCCTTGATACCCATTTCGTTAAGTGACTCGAGGATTTCATTTATTACAAGATTCCACAGAAGAGGAGAGATAACTCCTCCTTGTGGAGTGCCCCTTGTAACTATTTTCCTCGCCTCACCATCACCTATCTTCGAGTTAATTGCCCTGCTTTTCAGCATGTTGCCCGTCCATGAGGTAATCTGTGTGTCCGTGCCCGTATTCTGTAGGGCATTAAGAATAGATGATATTTTGACATTGTTGAACGCACCTTCCACGTCCAAAAATGATGCCAAAACATACTCTTTTCTGTGAAGAGTGTCCTCAATCAGCCCGACAACGTCGCTTAAAGCCGTTTCAACAGACCTACCTTTAAGATAGGCGTGTTGGGCCACGCTGAAATTGTCTGATGTGAGGGTACTTTTCACATAGACATCTACCAGTCTTTCCAGTGTTTTCAATAAAAACGATGACAGACTGATAGGTCTGTAGTCCTTTGCGGTACTGTGGTTTATCTTTCCCGCTTTGGGGATAAAGACCACCCTTACCTCCCTCCATTCGGAGGGTATATACCCCGATGCCAAGCTACCCATAAAAATACGTAGTAGCCATGGCATGATTATCCCGAGGGACTCCTGCAAGAGTGCCGGAAAAATACCATCAGGCCCTGCCGATTTGTAGGGCTTGAAGGAGTGGACCGCCCACGTTATCTTGCGTTCGTCCACCACTGTCTTGATGAAATCATTTACCGGAATTGTAGTCGGTGAAAGTGTACCCGAAGGAATATTTCTTTTCACCTCGTCACTGCAACCCGGAAAATGGGTGTCCATCAGAAGTTCAATGGTTTCCTGACTGCTTTCTGCAAAGGATCCGTCTGGCTTATAAAGAAATCCCGGTACACTGGGAGCTTTGGAGAGAACCTTACGGAGTCTCGCCGCTTCCGTAGTTCCCTCCAATTCCCCACAGAAAATGGACCAGGATTCTCTTTTCGCCTTCCTGGTTTTCCTTTTGAAAGCATTAAAACTGAGACGATAGTTCTCCCAGTCTTCCGTCGTGTCATCTTTCCTTGCCTTGTTGAAGAGTCTCCTACTTTCCGTCCTTAGAAGCTTGAGTTCCGGTGTCCACCAAGGTTGATGGATCTTTTTCGGAGGCAAGCGCTCTAGACATGATTTAAGATACGCTTCCCTAAGGGTGTTCGTCACTAAACTAACCGAGTTTTCCACATCTAATATGCTGACCGGTTTATCCATTTCAGGGGCCGGTAGTGCTTTAACAAGATTACGGAATTTAGCCCAGTTTGTTCTCTTGGGGTTCCTATACGGGATCCTATTCTCGATTGAGAGGTCAATGCTAAAGAGTATCCAGTAATGGTCCGAGAAAGAGCATTCATTCGATACTCTCCAGTCTGAAATTCTAACTGAGTCCGCATTTGTGACCAAGGTTATATCGATAACCTGTTCCCTAATTCTGTTATAGAAAGTCGGCCTATTGCCTTTATTGCATATAACTAAATTAGTGGATAAAAGGTAATCAAAAATGGACTCACCTCGCCTGTTGATGTCAGTGCTACCCCATAATGTATGGTGAGCATTGGCATCCCCACCTACCACAATATCCAGGCCCTTGATCATGCCAACTTCGATAAGGGTTCGTAGATGTTGTCCTGGGGGGTCTTCCTCCTCATATGGCAGGTACATGGACGCAAGGATTAATGTTGGCAACCCCTTGCGTTCGAGCGCAGCCACCGTTAGATCGCCATGACTGTAATGAGACAGAAGAAATAAATTAATACTTTTCCTATACAAAATGCAGCTTCGCAACCTACCTTCACCAGGTGGAGAGATGAGCATGAATTTTTGCGACTTCAGTCCCCGAACCCTGTTTGCAAGCAACCAGGGTTCTTGGATCAAAGCCACGTCAATTCCGTCCCTCTCCATGAAGCGCAGCAATTCATCCGTAGCTGCTTCGCAGTGATGCAGATTAATCTGTACCACCTTAAACAACTAACTGACCAAAAATTCGGCCAAAAAAGTTTTCATTTGCAAAAGTTATCTTAACAAAAACTATTATTTCAGTGTTTGCGATACAATAATTATAGTTTTTGTTAAGATAACTTTTGCAAATGAAAACTTTTTTGGACAAATTTTGGATCAGTTCATTGTTTAAGGTTCCCACATTATATACTAAAAGATAAAGCCTCAAATCATCTCCTAAAGTGTTGCTGCCATATACAAAAAAACGGTTTTTCGCGATTTTCATCATGATGGTCCATATAACATAGATGTTTTTTGTCCACTATTCGTAGTGTCATGGACGCCTTTATGATCCACAAAATGAAAGTTTTTTATTAGAGACCAATTTAGCGGTTAATTTCGCGAAAACTTAAAAAAATGAAGAAATCCGCGAATTTAAGGGCTTAAGATGAAAAGCTTTAAACCAAATTTATATAAGAAATACTGCTACAAGTTATATCTTTGTTTTCCGTGCCATAAAATTTAAAAACCATTTGCTTTGGAATTTTTTTTTTATTAAAAAAGCAGCTGAAAATCAGCCAATCTTTAATGACATTTTACAAGAAAACTGTACCATACATCGAAAAACGGAGTACGCCATTTGATTCAGCATGTCCGAAATATATTGAAATGATGGTCGTACCTCTTGTTTTCTAAAATAGTGGTTAGTTTTGTCACGCAGTGTTATGTTTGTGTTTGTTGAATTTCTTTGTTGAAAAAAAAAAATAAGATTTTGTACGTTTGTCAATACAAATAATAACTTTGGAGAACTATTACAAACTTGTTTATCATTTTTTTTTACATTTTTTTTCAACAATCAATATTTACAAACGTTAGTTCATTTCACAAATTTCCTTATAGGAGCACTTTCAGTGAAATAGTTAATTGTATTCACTAATATGGTGGTCAATTTTACAATTCGCTTTTTTCTGTGTAATAAAAAAACTCAAATGTTTGATATTTTGAAAAATGTCCCTTCAAGAAATTTTTAGGTTCTAAAGCATTTTTCTGACAGCAAAACAACCAGATTCTGACATATGTAATTTTCTAATAGAAAGTTTATGACTCTGAGACATTATCCCAATAGAAATCTTCTGAGGTTCCGAGGCATTTTGATAGAGAAAAGCTTCTTAAATTTATACAAAAATATTTTAAGTAGGTTTATTCTAGCTCGAGATCATTATTTCCTTTACTTATTAAAACTTCGATATTCTCATAGAATAATTTTAAAAAAATTATATTCTCATAGAATAATTTAAAAAAAATTATGTTCTCATAGAATAATTTAAAAAAAATTATTCTATGAGAATATCCAAGTCTAAATAAGTAAAGGAAATAATTACCTCGAGCTAGAAGAAAAAGTAAATGTCTATTTGAACAAAAGTTTTATTTTAAATTTCAAATTTTCTATACATTTTTTGAAAGTCGATTTTAAAAACAAAAACAATTTGTATGAAAAACAAATTAAAAGTCGATTTTAAATTTATTTTATTTTTCTGTGGTAAGGCTGATAATATTTTAAAGTTAGAATGTAACGATTTTTATTTTTTAATAAAAATTAATCAGAATTTATAAAAAAAAATTTAAATTCTGATACACCTTTATATTTATTAGAGTTAATTTTGAAAAATAGATTTTTGGATATCATCACTTTTTAGAATGTTTTTGTATCAATAAAAATAATGGCGTATTTTTTTGTTTTAAATTCCAACTCCTTCCCGTGCCTATAGACGACTCAAATCGCGGATTTTGGGTCCCTTTTCACATACAACAAAAACGGCTGAATATATGTCAAATCTGACTTCACTATTCGATTCTACAGGAAAAATTAGGCCCATAAGCTTTTTTTTTAGTTTTTGGAATGCACCAGAATGCATGATTAGAGTGGTCCAAAAAACTAATTTAAAAAAAAAAAAATTAAAATATTTTTTTTGTTAATATACAATAAAAAAATACTTACATCTGAGAAAAATGGTCCAAAAATTTTAATTTTGTTGTTACCCGTTCAAAAGTTATTAAAGTTTAAAAATTTAATTTTTTAGTGAATACAAAATAATTTATTAGTTTTGTTATTTCTATTTAACAACAATAATTCTAATCAATTATATTCCTTTCAATAGCAGATACAGCTAAACAATTTAAATTATCTTTATTTTTAACTAAACACGAGTTGTTCGTCGCGAAATTTTACCACCGAACAACTTGTTGGTAAAATTTCGCGCCTGAATAACTCGTGTTTAGTTAAAAATAAAGATAATTTAAATTGTTTAGCTTTATATGCTGTCGAAAGGAATAGAATTAATTAGAATTGCTGTTAAATAGAAATTACAAAACCAATAAATTATTTTGTATTCACTAAAAAATTAAATTTTTAAACTTTAATAACTTATGAACGGGTAACTACAAAATTAAAATTTTTGGACAATTTTTCTTAGATGTAAGTATTTTTTCATTGTATATTAACAGAAAAAATATTTTAATTTTTTTTTTTTAAATTATTTTTTTGGACCACTCTAATTATGCATTCTGGTGCATTCTAAAAACTAGAAAAAAGCTTATGGGCCTAAGTTTTCCCGTAGAATCGAATACTGAAGTCAGATTTGACATAAATTTAGCCGTTTTTGTTGTATGTAAAAAGGGACCCAAAATCCGCGATTTGAGTCGCCTATAGGCACGGGAAGGAGTTGGAATTTTTTAAAAAAAAGTACGCCATTATTTTTATTGATACAAAAACCTTCTAAAAAGTGATAATATCCAGAAATCAAAATCGAAAACAAAATTGAAAACGAACTCTAATATTTATATATAGAAAATTCTCAGATACTTATGCAATTCTCACGCCAAAAATTTCTATATTTAGAAAAAATTTTCGTAAAGAAAAATTCTCAGATTTAGTGAGTTTTTTTCCCTATTGAAAACTTCTTAGGTTCTGAAATATTAAAATTTTTTTCTATTCTATTTTTCTGCAGAAAAGGTTTAAGATACCGGAACGATCTTTCTACACCAAAAGTCTTAGGGTTTGAAAAAATATTCCGTACGAGTACGAGAGATTAGAAAAATTCAAGACTTTAATGCTTTTTAAAATTTTTGGAGGCAATTTTCTAGATTCTGAGACATTTTTCTATTAAGAAAGTTTTGTTTTTTGAGAAACTTTTCCTTAGAAAAAGTCTAAGATAGTCAAGCATTTTCTGAGAAATATTTTCATAAGAGAGTCTAAGAAATTTTTTCAAAAAAATGTTTTAGTTTCTGAGTCATTTTTTCCCATAGAAAAAGTTTCAGAGTCTGAGTCTCCGAAAAAAGTCTTAGATTCTGAGTCATTTTTCAAATAAAAAAAATTTCGGAATCTAAGACCTTTTTTTAGATTCTGTGATATTTTTTCTAAAATTCTCAGAATATTTTTTCTAAAATTCTCAGAGTCTAGGGCAATTTTTATAGAACAAGACTTGGAATCTGAGTTATTTTTCCTATCGAAAAAGTCATAGGCCCTTACCACAAGAAAACAAAAAGTATATTTTATCAAAAGTTTTATTTTAAATTTAAAATTTTCAATACATTTTTTGAAAGTCGATTTTAAAAACAAAAACAATTTGTATGGAAATAAAATAAAAAGCTGATTTTAAATATATTTTATTTTTCTATTGTTAGGCTGATAGATTTTTGAATTTTTTTTAATATTAAAAATCAGAAATTCTAAAATACTTTTAATATCGAAAAAATCAGAAATTTTTTTCTAGGATTCGAGGACTTTTTTTTCCTATAGAAAAGGTCTCAGATTTTCCTATGAAAAAGTCTTAGATTCTGAGTCATCTTTCTAATAAAAATAATCTCAGATTCTGAGACATTTTTCCTACACTCAAAAGAAAAACTCTGTCAAAAAATCTGTAAAACGACTTTCAATTTTAATTAGCAATCTTTTAGCAGATTGTTCTGCTGAGAAGGATATTTTTACTAAAATCTCTGTTATTCAGTTTAAGAAAATAACAGACATTTTACTATGTTTATACTGATTTTGTTTGCTGAATTTAATTTTTTTTCCAAGAAATTTTTTTATAAAAAAAAAAAGCAGAACAGATTGTTCTGTTGAAATCAGCAGATTGCTCTGCTGAAATCAGCAGATTGTTCTGCTTAAATCAGCAGATTATTCTGCTCAAATCAGCAGATTGTTCTGCTAAAATACGCAGATTTTTCTGCTAAAATCAGCAGATATTTCTGCTAAAATCAGATTTCTCTGCTGTCGAAAAACACACATGTTTAATAACAAAAACGCCAGATAAAAGTATAAGCTTCCGTAGCGTAGTGGTTAAGAAGTGTACTTTCAAATCGGAAGGTGGCGAGTTCGATGCTGGCTGGCGGCGTATGTTTTTTTTTTTTTTTTGTTATATTTATTCACCTCTTATGACAGATATTTAGCAAACCGGGTCTGCTAAAATCAGCAGATTTCTCATATGGCTCAAAATGGGTTTATTTTCAGCAGATTTTTCTGCTTATTGGACAGAGAATTTATTTTGAGTGTAAGGAAAAATACTTACAATTAGATTCGGAGAAATTTTTCCTATAAAAGTTCCAAATTTTTTCTAGGATCTTAGGACTTTTTTCCTATAAAAAAAAAAAGTCTTAGCTTTTCCTATTAAAAAGTCTTAGATTCTGAGACATCTTTCTAATAAAAATAATCTCAGATTCTGAGACATTTTTCCTAAGGAAAAATATTTAGATTACGAGAAAATTTTCCTATAAAAGTCCCAAATTCAGTATAATTTTTCCTATAGAAAAAGTCTAAGATTTCTATTGCATTTTTTGTACAAAAAATTCTTAAATTTTCCATTAAAAAAATTTTCTTATTTTTACTCATAGATGGGACTAATTAATTAAAGGGACCAATTAATTGATGGTTTAATTACCATTTAATTGATGTCAATGGTAATGATTTTTTTTTCATTACCATTGGTTGTATCAATTGTACCAATTAAATTATTTATCAATTTAATTACTAATGAAAATTAAAAAAAAAATAATTACCATTGGTATGGCATCACTTAAAAAAAATAATTACCATTAGTAAAAGTCGTCACAATATTGTCAAAATCGTTTATATTTGAAAATATCTGTTATATTTTGTTATATGGTGTTTTAGTTTTTCACATTTTATAAACCAAACACACGTTGATTGCCTTTGTATAACACAATATTTGAAATTTTTATTTGCGTTTTGTTTTTTGTCATTAACATTTTCATATTTTTTTGTAAAAACATACTTTGATGTTTAAATTTTTAACTTTTTCAAAAAAACCAAAATGTGCAAACCAATGGTTTTGAAACCAATTATAATTGGTGTTTTTCAACAATTGGTGCATTTCATTACCATTAGTAATTATTTTTTCAATTAAAAAAATTTAATTACCATTAAATGGTAATGAAAATTTTTTCATTACCATTGATATCAACCAATGGTAATTAAATTTCAATGGTAATGAAAAATTCCCATCTATGTTTTTACTATAGAAAATTTTTATTTTAATTTTACTTTTTTTTTTTTTTAAATTAAAGATTCAAAACAATTTTTCTTAAGAAAACTTTTGAGATTCTTGAAAATTCTTGACAAAATTCTCACTCATGATTTCATTTCCTCTTTTCTTTTTACCCAGAATAATTGTAAAATTTTCAATATAGAAAATTCTCAGATTTATCTATTTCCTATAGAAAAACTGTTAGATTTTTCATATAAAAATTGTCAAAACTAAAAGATTTTTCCTATAAAAAAGTTCTAAGAAAAATTCCCAACTTTTTTCTATAAATTCCCAAATTATTCATTTAGAGAAATTGAAAAATTTTTCGTCTAGAAAAATTCCCAAATATTTCGCCTAGAAAATTTTTTGTATTTTTTATACAGAAAAGTTTTAATTTTTTGAGACTTTTATTACATAGAAAAATTCGAATATTTAAAGATTATTAGAAATTTTTCATAGAAGAATTTCTATAAAAAAAATTTTCCTACAGAAAAATTCCCCGATTTTTCTTATAGAAAACTTTTAAGGAAAAATTCTCAATTTTTTGTCTAAAAAAAAATTCTCAAATAATCCATATAGAAAAATTTTAACATTCCGCAACATTTTTCCTCTAGAAAAATGTTAAGATTTTTTAAAATTTTTCATAGAAAATTTTTTCAGATCCTTGGATATTTTTCATAGAATTTTTTTTTTCAGATTATTTCCTTTTATCCTATTATCTCCTTTTTCCCTCTCCTTTTCTTCTCTTTCTTTTCTTTCCTTTCCTTTCATTTTTTTTCTTTTTTCCTTTTTCCATTTTCCTTTTTCCTTTTTTTTTTCTAATTCGGTTTGGCCTCCCAATTTCCTTTCCCCCCTTGCATCCGCGCCTGTATATATGAGGCATTCCATACCAAATGTCCAGCGAAAAAAAAATGTGTCCTATTAATTTCTGAATAGGTTGTAATTAATAGCCCAAAATGGAACTAAGAAATTGCGTTTTTTGTTTTTTTAAATTTTTCAAAACCTTGGCGTGGCTAAATATTGAAAATTTTTTTTCATATTTCTATCGAGTTGCCTTGAATAAAACGGAATGCACCATAATCTCGAAAATTTTGCATTCTTGTATATTTTTTTTATGAAAATAAAAAGTGGCTGGATTTGTGATAAATTGACTTTTTTTACATAAAATTAACGAACATCTGACCAGCCCAAAAAAATTGTGATCGCCTGTATAATCAAAAAATTTAAATTTCCTACTGGATACTTTTAATTTGGACTGTGCTCCAATAATACAAAACTATAAGCAATAATAATAAGCGAAATGGTCTGGTAAAATATTGCAGAGTCGAGTGTTAGCATAAGGCAACAAGTCATCATCACCATGCTGTAGTAGCTTTGTATGAGTACTTATATTTGAAGAAAAATAATTGACAGTTGACTTAACAGTAACTGAACGAATTGTGTTTGTTCGTAGTGTTGTACTATATATTGTACGAAAAAGTCAATGGTGTTGTTGAGAATGACAATGGTGTAAGTAGTCTTGTAGTTAGTGACCAAGTCGATGTAGTTTGATAACAAGTGCCGTTAGTGATTGCCATTAGTGTTGGTGGCAGGAAAATAAATGGGAAAGATGAAAAAATACTACCATCTAACCGTTGAAATCGTCACGCTGTCTTCGTAATTTTCTTGTTCTTTTTAGGCCGATATACAAATTACTGGGGTTTTGCAGTTGCATGCTTTCGCCGATCTTCCGGGCTAAGCTGCAGATTAGCAATTAAACTTTTGCCACTAGGTCGTATGGTTATCCCCTTAGGTAAGGCTTTGTGTGGCTGCTGATGTTTTTTTCCACTCCTCTCATCCATGCAACTCCACCAAAAGTCATTTCACGGCACATTTAACCGTATTAACCGTCAGTATTTATAGCAAATCTCTCCTCTTGGAAGCGATGTCAGCTCATTTGTGCGCTTCTGATTAAGAAAAGTCCAAATCTGCCGTGTTGAATCACACGTCCATCCATTGCACATCTCTGAATAATCTCCGTCGCGGAACAAAGCCGTAGAAATTTCATTGGCAATAAATGCTAATGCCTTTTTTTTTGGCATTGGCATTAGTGCCAACTAGGGATGCCAAACGGGAAATCTCGAATACCGAAATCCCGGGATTTTTCGGGATTGACAAATCCCGAATACCGGGATTTATTTTTTTCAATCCCGGGATTTTTCGGGATTTTCCGGGATTGATAAATCCCGAAAAATCCCGGGATTTCGGTATTTTTTTGTCAAATTTTGTAATCAAAATTGACTATTTCTTCAGTATTTGTTGTCCGTTGGTGACAAAATGGATATCGTTTGAAAGGTGTTTGAAATATCTGTCCAATGAGGCATGTTGGACTTAATTTCTCTTACTCTTTTGGAGTACAATTTAATTTTTAGGCCGTTTTACTTAATATACAAAAGTGTGGATCAAATTTTCCTATATTCGAATTTAAAAATTGTCGGAGTCAGAATTGATACCTTTTATGGTCAATACTAGCTTACCATCCCGGTACTTTGTTACCGGTTGTATTGAATACTGGATAATAGAAGGATCAGGATTACTCTATCGATTTCCAAAAAATTCCCCTACGTAGTCTTTGTTTTATTTACTTGTGGACGTTTAAGTCTTCCATAAAAAAAATTTCAATGAATAATTTAAACAATAAAATTTGAATAACTTCGCTGGTATGTTATCATGTTCGTTCCGGGGGAAAAATATATTGACAATTTTCGAGCCCTTATGTCAGGATTTTGGATTTTGAGTAAATAAATATTTCAGTAAAAAAAGAAATTGGAATATAACATATAAGTTTGAGTGAAAAAATATATAGAGGGAAAAAATATGGAGAAAAAAGCTAAACACGAAAAATTTGAGTAAAAAATATCATTCCATATTGTTCCCTGCTCTATTCCATTTTGTACCCCGTTCTACTCCATTTCATTTCCAATTCCATCTCCTTCTTCTAAGGTCATTATTATAGGAACAAAAATAGTACCAAAGTACACTTTATTACCCCCATTAGAAACGGAATTTCCAAAAATTACCTCTTCCAGAATGTTTTTTCTTCACCGAGGTATCCTATACTCCATATTTCAATTATATAAGTTAATTTTATTTGTTTATTAAAGTAAAACACGATAAGAATTAGTTTAATAATTTAATTTTATTTATAATATTTCCGACGACACTATGTGTCGTTTTGTTTATGGTCTAGTTACAGACTACCCGTTTTAACAAAATTAAGTTCTTATTATAGTTTACAAAAATTGTTTGTCTGGCAAATAGAAGAATTGGTAATTTGTTTTTTTGTTTATCAACCACTTGCGAAATTATGAATAAGTGAAGAATTGCATATTTTTTATTTTGGTTTCATTGCCCTCATATTGGGCAATTCAACAGTAGGTGACAATTTGTCAATTAAGCAGTTTTTATTTTAATTCATTAAACTCATATTGAGAAATTTTATGAATGGTGACGAGTTGTCAAGTTTGCAGTTTCTTCATTTGGATTCATTGCCCTCATTCTGAGTAATTTGGCAATTCGTGACAATTTGTCAATTCAACTTCCGTTACCTTAACTCTTCCCCTCTTAAACTCGATTGTCCTCAATCGAATAAAGATATGGTAAGTCATTTAGCATGAAATGCTGAAAATTAGGTGCTGGACGTTGTTCCACTAGGGTACTAGGTGAATTATTCTTTACCTCAAGTGGTTGTGGTATTTCGTTAACGTAAATAGTTTTTCGCATATTCTTGCGTAGAATAAATATTATTAATATTATGAATATTATTGTTATGGAAGTTACCGAAACCATGGATATTTCCCTTATTTCCGTTGTTCTTTTAAGATCAACGATTTATTTCGTGTTCTCTATGTGAAGTTCCTGTAAACTTTCCAATGATAAAAATTTGAGTCTTTCAATCTCATTCGGAGTTGGTTGAATTATCGGACCAACGACTTTCATTGGTATCGCCTCTAGGTTCTCGAATATAACTCCATTTATAGAGATAGTTTTATTTCGGTATTTAATAATGTAACTGCCGGATAAGTTCCTAGTTTCATTTCGTGATTCTACCGTACCGGAAAATTCGTTTAACAAAATTGTACCTGCTGCAATTTCTTCTACCATAGCAACATGGTGCCCGTTAACTAAATAACATGAGGAAGGTTGGGAGCTCAAAATTTTCGGTATGCAAGGGTCTGCTGATAAATTTATTAAATTATTTATATTACAAATTTCTAAATTACCAATTCTTTTACATTCGTTCTTAATTCCATAAATTTCATCTTCATAAATTAATATTTTTTCAAATTTAACATTTATACCCAGCCAAAACATGGTAATGAGTTGTGAAAAGTAATCATTACCAAGTACATTATTTATAATGAGTACCCATTACCATTAACATTATTTTTAACTACTTTTCAGTAATATGTTATAAAAGCACTTCTAACAAGGGAAGTATCTCAACCCTTATGAACCGATTTGCATGAAACGTAAAATATATATAAAAGAGACAATTCTAAGGTTGGGGTGTCTCGGCTTATCGGCCATATCGGGGATTTAGGGGTTCAAAACATGGGTCAAAAAATGGCGAAAAAATCGTTTTTTGGATTTTTCAGCCATTTCTTTCTAAGAAACTATATGATGTTTACATATGAGAAGAAAGGTTTTTTTAATGCCAATCCAACGGTGGCATAACCTTGTAAAAGTTTGGCTTCGTTAAACACTTTTTTCATGAAAATGTGAAAATTTTGGGGGGTATTTATATGAAGACATAGAGCTACGATGTCCATATGAATACGAAATAATCTTTATTAAATTTAAGTCGACACGTATTTTTGCTCTAGATGATATTTCTGTTAGTTCGTGAGTTATCGAAATTTTCCCGGAGGTCCATATGGTTTCATAAGGGGACAACGAAATTTTGAAACACTGATATGGCCGAAAAGCCGAGACACCCCAACCTTAAAATCGTCTCATTTATATATATTTTAAGTTTCAGGCAAATCGGTTCATAAGGGTTGAGATACTTCCCTTGTAAGTAATAATATCTCCTTGAACTTACAGTTTTTAACCTTTACAATTCAATTAACTTAAAAAGTACTTAAAACTTAATAAAAATTACGCAATTTTTAAGTTTTAGTAAAAACAAGTTAAATTTAAAATGTTTTAATTAACTAATTATTTTACTTCTTATTGGTAATGGGTTTTTACTCCTTATTTGTAATCCGAGGCAGTAACTACTTATTTATCTCCATACTCTTCACTAGTTATTTTTGTCTCACGCCCTTGTTAAAATAATTAGTGTTTCATTCCATAAGTAACTACTGATTAACATCTGATTCGGATTACAAAACCCATTACTAGTAATGCCAATTTTTGCTGGGTAATTACGTTTTTATTTTTTATTGGTTTTATAATATAATTTTTATAGTTGATCTTTGATGTCAATGGAATTTCTACTATGTATAACATTAGTGTTGAATTGTGTATTATTTTTATATTAGAAAGTTCTAATGCCTCTTCCGGGCTTTCAAATGGTACATTTTCGTTTTTTAATTTTTCTATGGCTAGTTTTATCTCAATTTCGTTTAAAAGAAACGAATTTATCATTCCCATTTTAGACCACTGAATGGCATATTTTGTATTTAGAATGTTTTCCTTAATCAGGCGTAGCCTGTTTTGGTTTAATACAATTAATTCTTCACTTAAAATACTACTTTTTTTAATATTATTTGCCAGAAAATTTGTTAATTTAGTAATGTTATTGATTCTTGTCTCAAATGAATTATTTATAACCACCTGTTTGTTATTATTTTCATTTAATTTTTCTAAACTATTGGTTATATTCTCTAGGTCGTCATGATCTGGGGAGCCAGCAAGGTATTTCCAGGCTGTACCCAAAGTATTTATCGACCTTTTATTTCTATTAAAATTTAGTGGTTTTATGCTTTTTAGAAGTTGGATGGTTTTGTTACATTCTTGTTTAAGGATGGGGAATAAAGGATTAGGAGAGGTTTCAAATTTGATGATAAATTCTTGGATATTTTCCAAACATTCTTCATATTTTTCAATATCAATCTGATGCACAAATCGGAATTTACCATCTTGGATTTTTGCGATTCAATTTTCAACTGATACAAGTTGGGAGGATGTATAGTTAGAAATTTGGATGTCAGCTTGAACTGACAAAAAGAGTAATAGTCTGGAGAAAAAAAAAATACAGAAATTTATAATTTTAGCTTTTTATATTGCTTTTGTGCACTTTTCTTCCAGATTCTGTCAATACAGTCGTGGTAAAATTTTCTTTTATGGTTTCTTTTTTATATTTTGGCGTGACCTTGGTCCCCAGTCTTTTGTCTATTTTAACATATATTGTATCGCCAGGTTTGTAATCGATTAAAGGCGTCCTTTTCTTGTTGTGCGTCTCTAAGTCAGTCAATTGTTTTTCTTTTAGTCTGGTTAGGGTATCTTGCCGGATATTCTCAAGCTTTTTTGGATCGGAACTAACGATTCGACCGAAAAATGTTTCCACAGGTTTTTTATTTGTGGTAGAATGGATGGAGTAATTATATTCGGTAATTGCCTTGTCTAATAGTATAGAGAATGGCCTATCTATTCCGTCTGCCTTGATTTATTTTTTTATTTATTTATTTAAATTGTGATCTAGCACAACAAGACATAATCTTATAAATGAAAGTGCTAGTAAATAAACCAAACAAAATAGTTAACAAACTTGAAAACAGATGTAAAATACATATAAGATATAAAACTGATTAGTTTAAGAATAATAATACTAATAATAATAAAAATCATACGTAAAACATAAGAAATGTGATTACAAAAAAGTACAAAAAGCAAAAAGGTAACAATTTTAAGTTTTTTTAAAGCAAACGGAAATTTCATGGCAAACGGAAAGTTATATCAAAATTAATTGTTGCTAACTCCCTTTTAAACGATTTTGCGCTGCCTATAATTTGAATGTGATTCGGAATTTTATTCCACAGACTGGTGGTAAAAATAAAAAATTGTCGTTGCGACAAAAGACTTTTATATCTTTGTTGAATTATGTTTCTTCCGCGGTTGGATCTAGCAAATTTTATTCTATTGAACAAGTATACAGGTTCCTCTGAAGTTATAATTTTATGCATAAATGTAATGCTTTTAAATTTAAGTAAATTTTCGAAACTTTTCTGAAAAATTTTGTACGAATACGTTGAAATATGTTCATGACGCCTTTTCTGAAAGATGTATCTCGCGATGTTATTATAAGTAACATTAAGTTTACGTAAATCATCACTATCGCAGTTGGCAAAGATTTCACATCCGTATAACAATACAGGAATGAGATATGTTTTGGCCAATAGCATTCGTATTTTCAATGGTGTTGAGTCTTTAACAGCCCATAGATTTCGGAGCATGCCATAGACTCTTCCCGCAACCATATTTATGTGATCTGACCAAGTATGTTGAGTATTAAAAATAACTCCCAGATTTGACGACGAGTTTACAAAGTCAATATTGTTGTCATTGATTTTCACACAAATATCTCCATCTAATGATCTCTTAGATTTTGAAAGAAAGATGCATTTGGACTTTAAGGGGTTAATGCATAATCCATTGGTATTTGCCCAGCTATTAATTTTGATCAGATCATTATTGATATTGTTTACACACAAGGTGATATCATTAACACTGCTACTATTGTAGAGTTGGACATCATCAGCATACATATGCACTTTACTGTTAATTGAAATATCAGGTAAATCGTTGATGTATAGACAGAATAAAAGAGGTCCAAGTATTGATCCTTGTGGTACCCCTCTGTGAACACTAAGTGCATCGGAAATTTGGCCATTTAGATGTACGATTTGAGATCTATTAGAGAGATATGAGGAAACAAGCTTGCAGGCCGAACTAGAAAAATAAAACAGTTTTTCAAGTTTTGATATTAAAATTGAATGATCAACTGTGTCAAAAGCTTTACTGTGGTCCAGTAAGATTAAAAATGCTATCATGTTCCTATCAAGTTTCGATCTTAGATCTTCAACCACATCTATCAGTGCTGTGATGCAGCTTCTGGCTTTCGTAAAGCCAGATTGCCTATCAGATAACAGGTTTTGACGTTTTAGGTAGTCGTTCATCTGTTTGCACATAAGATGTTCCATTACCTTAGATAAAAAGGGAAGAATAGCGATTGGTCGAAAATCACTTCCGGACTTGGGAATGGGAATAATCTTTGATAGTTTCCATTCTTCAGGAAAAGTAGATTTTAAAAGAATAGAATTAAACAAATGAGTAAAGTAAGGCAAGAGCCTAGGAGTTAGAGCCTTTAAAAAAATAGGATTCAAATTGTCCATACCTACTGCATTTGATTTAACCTTTAATAAACTCTGAAGTACCTCAAATTGATCCACGCAACGGAAACTAAAGCAATTTTCTATAGAAGCAAAGCTAATTTTGGCATAAATATTGTCCGTGGGTGGTGGAACGTTGATATTCACAAACGTATTGTTTAAGATGTTTAAGTCAGCATCATGCTTACAGACCGAAGCGGTTTTCTGTCCTAATCCAATTTTACGGATTTCCTTCCATTTGGATTTACTATCAATCGCTGATGAAAACTTTCTTTCGTAAAATAATGATTTAGCCCGCCGAATACTTTTTACTACATTTCTTCTAGCCGATTTGTGAATAGCTTGAAGATCACTGGTTTTAAACCTTTTCCAGCGAGTATAAGCAGCGTCACGTTTCTCAATTAAAAGTTTTATTTCAGGATTAAACCAGGGTTGTTGATTGGCTTTGATTCGTTTGGTTTTCCTAGGAACACACAAATCAAACAATTTGTTAATATTGTCCTATATAAAGAAGAGTTGATCATTAATATTATCAAGTGTGTAAATCTGATTCCAGGATATGTCATCAATGCACTGGTTGAGCATTATATAATCGATATTGCGAAAGTCACGATACGAGATATAAGTGTCATCAGTGTTAACCGATAAATCATAAGTAAGAAACATTATATCATGCTTTGAAAAGACCGATGCGGAAAGTTGATCATAAAGAAGTACTTTAGATTTATGGTTGACAAATATCAGATCTATCAAACTATTACAAGTTGTATGAAAATGGGTTGGAGTTACAGTATTAACGGGATGTAGATCAAGAATTTGCATTGGTTCAATTAAAGAGTTGTCGACCAATATATTATTATTAAAATCACCAATTATAATAATATCGTCATACTGAACGGTCATATTCTCAAGAATATCAATAAAAGTAGTGACATCAATGTTACTATGTGGTCTATACACACTACATAAGAACAGTTTTCTTCTATCCAAAGTTGAGATCTCAAGAATTAGGTACTCTATTTCACTGCCAATTTCTGTCTTCATCTTAACCATGCAGGGAATTCCATGACGAACATATATTGCGACTCCACCGCCTTTGGCTTTAGTTTCAATACCATTTACAAGAATCCTCCTGTCAGACCGAAAAAGCCTAAAGCCAGGAAGGTTGAAGACAGAATCATGTACGTCCAATGGAAGCCAAGATTCAGAAACGCATATAATATCGATACCTGCAGACACGAATAAATACCTGAATTCATCCATTTTATTGTTAAGGCTTTGAGCATTTATGTGAACAATTTTCAGGCCTGCCCTCTGTCTGGAAATTACTCTAAGCATATGGTACACATAGTCTCTGGAACGATGACTATTATTATCTAACATTTGTCACTTGGCTATAGGCAACGCATGCAAGAATAGCTCGATTAAGCACATAAATAATTTTCGAGTGTAAAAGGGAGTTGAACAATAATAAATAAATTAAGTGAATAAAATTGTTTATTACATTGATTTGTTTAGGAAAAAAAATTAAAATTGTTAAAGTGTACAAGTTTAAAACAAGATAAATATTTAAATATAAAAAGTATAAAAGAATAAGTAAAAAAATATATAAATTGTTAGAAAAATATAATAACGAGAAAATTGAATTATGCAATGGGAACTTCGCGGGTTTCGACGACATCCAGTTCCTCAGATCCATCTCATTATTTCTGTCAAAGTAGAGTGGAATCTTTCCACTTGACCGTTTACGGAACTTTTGTAAGGTGGAGTTTTGTATACACGAAGTAAGCAGTAAGTATGTGTTTTCCTTCAGTATGATAAATGTCAATGTGAACAATGTGACCTGGATACTGTGGGATAGGTGACTCCTGTATTTCCGGCTTAATTGGATGTCTATCGTATTTGTTTTCCTTACACACTGTACATTGTTTAACTATATCTTTGATTTTCTTTGTCATTGATGGGAAATAATATTTTTCCAAGATTTGTGCTTTGTTCTCCTTATGGTTTCTATGTGCACGCTTGTGGGTTTCAATGATAATTTTTTCTTGCTCCTGTTCGTTAACAACGTCGTCAACTTGATTCTGAGTAAATCTTACTTTGTAGCTGCAGAAATGTAATGGGTATATTTCTTGTATTTTTCCCATAACCGGTTCTGAAGTTTTGATGCAGTTTGTCACTTTTGGGCTAAGATATTTTTTTAGAATAGATATTAAATTTTCTTTGTTATACTCTCGTTCTTTTATTATGTGACGCAAGTATGTTGGAAAAATAGTTTGAAGTTCGTAAGATGGTATTGAGTCAATGTTTAAGTTTAATTGATTTTTATAGGCGTTTATTGGTGTTTCTACACTTGGGTTTAAATTTTCGCCAGAACTTTCATCGCTATGTTGACTGACGGTCATAGAGTTTACTTCTATCTCTTTTGGTTTTCTTGAAAGGGCGTCGGCAACAATGTTCGTTTTCCCTGGTTTGTATTCTAGCTGGTAATTGTACTCTTCTAATGCTGATTTCCAACGTTTCATTTTCCCATTATTGTTCTTAGCACTCATGGCGTATGTTAAAGGTTGATGATCTGTGCGAATAACTACCTTTGACGAGCCATACAAATAGTTTCTGAAATTATTTAATGACCATATTATAGCCAACATTTCTTTTTCATTTGTGGCATAATGTTCTTCCGTTTCACTTAAAGTTCTCGATATAAATGCAATTGGTCTATCAGATTGGGATAGGACTGCTCCTAATGCATATTTTGAAGCACCAGTAGTAAGCTCAAAAGGCTTCTGGAAATCGGGGTAAGCCAATATCATGTCCTTTGAAGTTAAGGAACTTTTCAGTTTATTAAATGAATCTATTGCGTCTTCGTTTAAGCAAATATCTTGTTTAGCTGATTGTCTTTTCGAAACACGACCTCCTTCCCCTCTTAAAAGCGTCGTTGTTGACTTCCAAAGTCAGTTTAATGATGATAGAAATGAAAAGTCCTTGTTTTATTTAATGTTCTTCACGAACCAAATTTGTTTAAAACTAGGCGCTTTTATTATAGGCTTCAATGCCCTTGAGTTGTTCTTCTAATACTAAAAAATGTAACTAACTTCTAGTTTGTACAATAAAAGGGAACAAAAAATCATGTTACTAAAGACTAATACACACAAAGAAAAGTGTGTATATCAAAATTAAATGAACCAATCAAATTGGTATAAGAGATCAATACAAAATTAACGATCTTAATATATACATCACCATCCGTTGACATCTCAATTAACCCATTGTTAAACAGGGTTTAACATATTCCCGGGCGGGAGTGAAAGGAGCATCCATTCCACGTTTCGGAAATGACCCAGCCAAAGATCGAATGTTATGCGTTTAGAAGGCTCGGCTTTGGACGAACGTTGTCGTTAAACAAAATCTGGGCAATTGTAAGATACCCGATGACGCCGTCAACTCTTGACAAGTTGCAGATCTATGGTGGACCAGGGAGGCTTGCACATGTTCGGGAGCCGGCGCTGCCTGTGCCAAGGAGGCTGGAAAATTAACTGGAACATGATCTGATTATTTTACTGATGATGATTCGTGCAACATCAATATGGATCTGACGCTGCCTACTTCACAATGGCGTTGATATTAACATGTTTCGGTCGTGGTTTACGCGACCATTGCAGCGCTAACCCATTCACTTCATAAAGGGTTAAATTCCAGGAATACCCAGTAGGGTGGGGCGATTAGTAAGGAAGGAAAAAAATCTTAATGGGCGCTTCGCGTTTCTGATTCTTGGGATTGTACTGAGCAAAAAAGTCAACTAGACCATACGTCTACGGTGAAAATCGAGCCTCCCGATTTTGACTTGAAGTTTTTTCTCAGACTTTATTTTTTTTGGAAAATTTTCAAATTTTCTTGGGCTCGTATTTCGTAAACTATTTGAAATTTTGACGTATTTTCAAAAGTAAAGTTGTAGCTATTGTCTCGGGCTACAATTTCTCTGAACATATTACTTAGAAAAAACTTCGTTTTCATGGTCAAAAATGTAGAAAATTCACCACTTTTTGTATTTTTTTTTTTTTTGATATTTTGGCCTATAACAGCCAAACCATTGAGATTTTTGATCCATTACTAAGACAAAATTTGCAGCCAAGACAATAGTTAAGAACTCTCTAGTACATCCCAAAAGCATTGGAATGGAACTCTCCTTCAGGCAGTTTTGGCCTTGTGAAAGTGAAAATTTTTGTGAAAATATTGATAAATTACCATTTTCAGTTGTTCATAGCGCAAAATCATAAAAATGTTCTATTTCTTATTTTTTCCACTTTAGATATTTGCAATACATTACAAGTAAATATCATAACTTTATGTACTTCTTTCTCTATACGATATAGTTTTGAAATTTTTTTATTTAAATAATCTCTTATCGAAAATTTTCAACTTATTCCACTTGAACACATTCCTCCAATGAGTACAGATGCTGAAAATAAACTTTCCACGGACGTTAAATATCTATACCAAATTGTCCAAGCCGTTTCAAATGGTAGTTGCTCAATTAATCTTGCAAACATCAAACCTGGACCAGTAGGACATTCGAGATGGATAACAAAAGCTAGTAGATTGCTCCGTGTGTATATTGCGAAAGAAAATCCATCACAAAATTTACAAATTTTGGCAAGGTACATCATGAAAGTGTATGTTCCCATGTATTTCAATGTCAAATACTACAATTCGGCTGTATACGGTAGTGCTCTGCTTGGAAAATTCATCCAGTGGACGCAATATTTACCAGACAACTTACGTAACATCATAAATCCCGTAATACAGAATAATTCCTATTTCGCACACAGTGAAAATGTTTTGTTGAGCATGTTATACGATGATTGTAAAGAAATTCGTACATTGGCACTCCCAAAAATATTGCATATTCGCGACAACGTATGCGATTTAACTGAGCTTCGAGAATATGTAAAACCAAACATCAATTTTGATTGTACGCATTTCGTTCACATGATCATTTAGAGGACAAAGCATTGCTATTTGAACCGCCATTTACCAGAAAAATTCCGTATGAGCATTTACAACAATACCACAGACTATAAACAGACTCGACAGTAGAGTTTTAAAAGAAAAAATGGGGAAAAACTAAGCGATTTTAGGAGAAAACACAGCGGTTTTTAGTCCGTTTTACGCTAACATGGCAACACTTTCTACGACTTAGGAGTGAGTGAAACAACAAAAACCGATCTGGCATCCATTTTTCTAATGGCGCGTTGTATCAGTTTTCTCTTTCTAACCTAATTCGTAGAATAATTTGAAAATATTAACCATATGGTTAAAAAATACTTTTTTGACACCTGTCATATATGTCGAGTCTGTATTAGTCTGTGACAATACCTCGATTGTGTAGATCAATGGTTCCCAACCTTTTTAACTCCACGCCCCACTTTTAAGTTAAAAAAATTGCCTTGTCCCCCCACACTCAAAATAAAATTGTTAATTTTTCTAATTTTTGTTTTTAATGAAAAATTACTAATGGTTTTGCAAAGTTTTTGTAAAATAAGAATTTAAACTAAATTTTTAGTAAAAATTTTAACAATTAACAAATTTTTGTAGTTAAATTTGGTAAAAAAATAGTTTTTGTAGTTAATTTGACTAAACAAATCTTGCTCGTTGCCCCCCTGGAACCTTCAAATTGCCCCCCAGTGGGGCGAGAATCAAAGGTTGGGAACCATTGGTGTAGATGATGAAGATCCACCATTTCCAGACCCACTAATAACTTGTAATATTCAAGGTACGGAGCGTCATGACCAGCTACTAGCTAGAGTTGCTAAGCGCTCAATCGACAAAAACCGTGAAGGTATAATGGCATCTGTATCTGAAGGCCGAAAGAAAGCGCCTCGTATGTTATCTCGAAAAGATTTGGAAGGCAATCTTTGAATGAAAAATACACTAAATTGGAATTCTTCTTGATTCATACCTTGTCCAATACAATTACTTTGTACTTTAAATGAATTTTCAAAATAAATATTGAACAAAACAAAAAAAAACATTATATTTTTGGATAAAAAAAAAGTGGAAAAAATAAGAAATAGAACACTTTTATGATTTTGCGCTATGAACAACTGAAAATGGTAATTTATCAATATTTTCACAAAAAATTTGCACTTTCACAAGGCCAAAACTGCCTGAAGGGGCGTTCTAATGCTTTTGCGATGTCCTAGAGAGTTCTTAACTATTGTCTTGGCTACAATTTTTGTCTCAGTATTGGATCGAAAATCTCAATGGTTTGGCTGTTATAGGCCAAAATATCCAAAAAAAATTACAAAAAGTGGTGAATTTTCTACATTTTCGACTTTTTGACCATGAAAACGAAGTTTTTTCTAAGTAATATGCTCAGAGAAATTGTAGCCCGAGACAATAGCTACAACTTTACTTTTGAAAATAAGTCAAAATTTCAAATAGTTTACGAAATATGAGCCCAAGAAAATTTGCAAATTTTCCAAAAAAATAAAGTCTGAGAAAAAACTTCAAGTCAAAATCGGGAGGCTCGATTTTCACCGTAGACCTATGGTCTAGTTGACTTTTTTGCTCAGTACAATCCCAAGAATCAGAAACGCGATGCGCCCATTAAGATGTTCAAATCGCCCCACCCTAATACCCAGCCATAGTTGAGTGGGTGATTTAGAAAGCACAGATGGCAGCGGGGCTTACTAGACATCGTCTAAATAGGTTAAAAGGGAAGAAATAAAAAAAATAATGTAATGTGCATATTAGTATTCTGTTAAGCGACTATCTCTTGTGGATTGGTAATTTGGTGGATTATTGAGTGTTGGTTGGGAGTGGTGAAGGGGGGCCACAGTTTGTGGGCAGTAGGCATAGTTTTACTATTGAGCGCCGTATCAAGCCGTTTTGGGTTTTGATTTCGGCAACTCGAACTTTGCTGTCGGATCCGTAGATCACTTTGGTAACACGGCCAAGCCGCCACTCGGATGGGGGTAATAAATCGTCCTTGATGATGACGAAATCGTTTTCTTTGATGTTATGGCATTCAGTCTTCCACTTGAATCTTCGCTGGAGCTCAGTGATATACTCGTTCTTCCAGCGTCGTGCGAATACGTGTTGAAGAGCTTTAAGTCGATCCCATCGTTTAAGGAAACTTATCTTGTCTAAAGGTGGCTCTTCAGGGGCTTCAGGTGGTGCTATCAGAGGGGCGCCTCGTAGCAGATGACCTGGAGTCAGTGGAAGGAGTTCGGTAGGGTTTTCACTTAATGGAGACATCGGACGCGAGTTCAATACTGCTTCGATGCGAACGAGGAGAGTGCTGAATTCTTCGAAAGTGAAAGTGAGATTATTTGCAACTTTCTTCAGATGCGATTTCATGCTCTTGACGGCAGCCTCCCAGAGGCCGCCCATGTGAGGAGCATATGGCGGTATAAAAGACCAGGTAAAGCCGTGGGAACCGTACTTTTCGATTAAAGCCTGTTCGGCGGTTTTCAGGAAGACGTTATGTGTTTTTAATAACGCGTAGCTGGCACCCAGGAAATTGCGACCGTTGTCGGAAAACATGGTTTTAGGCAGACCTCGTCGGCCTGTGAACCTAGCGAAGCAGGCCATGAAAGCCTCTGTGGAGAGGTCGGAGCATGCTTCGAGGTGTACTGCTCGAGTGGAGAAACATACGAATACTGCTGCATAACCTTTAATTAATTTTGCGTTTCTTAAAGGTGATGATTTCACGTTGAATGGGCCAGCAAAGTCAACACCGGTGTAGGTGAACGGCAACGAAAAATTTACTCTCTCTGGAGGAAGTGTAGCCATTATTTGACGCTGGAACTTGTGTTTGTAGATGGTGCACGCTCGGCAATTTCGAATACATTTTCGAACAAGGCTTCTAAGCCGCGGTATATAAAAACTTTGTCTAAGCGCACGTAGCATAATGTGATGTTCAGCGTGGAGCAGTATGCGATGAGTATATTCGACGAGGAGTTTTGCAAAATGAGACTTTTCAGGTATTATTATAGGATGGCGTTCGTCGTAGCTTAACCCGGAGTTACTTAGCCTGCCTCCTACTCGGAGGAGCCCTTCTTTATCTATAAATGGGCTTAGGGTAAGTATTCTACTTTTTCGATGAACAGGTCTTTTATCTTGAAGACAATCGTACTCTCTGTTGAAGTGATTTTTCTGAGCGACCATGATAAGACGAGTTTTCACAAATTGAATTTCGTTGGAAGTGATGTATGGATCAATACAAAATGGTCGCTTGCAGATGCGGTTGATGAATCTAAAGCGATAACTTATAACTCTTAGCGCCTTGTCAAGCGATGAAAACTCTTCAAGCACGTCAGACTCATCCATCGGTGTGACCGAGGAGGTCTTTTTTTCTTTACCTTCACCAAGATTGGTATTTAGATGAAAGTTAGCGCTAAGTTGTGTTTTAGGACTTTTTTTCGTTTCCAAATCGGCTGGATCGAAAGTTCGAGGTTCTGGCCAGAGCTCGGGAGGTTGTCTTAGCCAGGAAGGCCCATGCCACCACAATTCACTTACGATAAGTTCTTGAGGGGAGCAGCCACGGGTACCCAGATCGGCGGGATTGTCGTCGGTCTTTACATGCTTCCAATGATTTTGATTTGCAAAAGCACTAATTTTCTTGATACGATTTGAAACAAAAGTCTTTAAAGTATCAGGCTGTTTTTGCAGCCAACCTAGAACGATTGAGGAATCCGTCCATAGGTACATTTCATATTTGAACTTGTAGTCCGTTATTAGGCTTTTCATCAGCGTTGTTAATAACAGAGCTCCACACAGTTCGAGCTTAGGAATTGTCAGCTTCTTTAGAGGTGCGACCTTCGTTTTCGCTACCAGCAAGTGACAGCTAATTGACCCGTCAGGAGCGGTTGTCCGAATAAATACTGTGCCACAGTATGCCTTCTCGGACGAATCACAGAATCCGTGGATTTGTATTTGATACTGCGGAGAAAAGTTTACCCATCTAGGAATCTTCAAGGTTGCTAAATGTGGGAGATTTTGTAGAAATTTGTTCCACCGTACGAGAATATGTGGTAAAACGCCTTCATCCCACCCTGCCTTGTCTTCCCATAACTCTTGCATCAATAGTTTTGCTACTACAACAACTGGGCCTAACCACCCTATTGGATCGAAAAGTTTTGCGATGACTGATAAGATCTGTCTTTTTGTAGCTAATGGGGTAATTTCAATTGGGTCAATAACATAGTAAAACGAATCTGTCATAGCATTCCATCGAATGCCCAATGTTTTGATAGAGCTAGAATCGTCAAACTTTAAAAAATCTTCGTCCAGAAGATCTTCCCGGGGCAAATGTTCAAGGAGAACTCGATCATTTGCAGTTATTTTCTTCATTGGAAGGTAAGCTGAGTTTAAAGCGTTTATAAGCTGGCACTGTTTGATTTTTGCTTCTTCCAGATCATGACCACCAGACAGGATGTCATCCACGTAGATTTCGTTTTTCAAAATAAACGACGCCTTCGGATACAGATTCTTGCATGCGTTGCTAAGCTCTTGAAGAGTTCGAATGGCCAGGAATGGCGCACAATTCACACCAAACGTTACTGTCTTCAGTTGGTATGCTTTAACTTGATTTTCAGATTCGCTTTTGAATAAAATTTGTTGGTAGGGGCGGTCGGCTTCATGCACCAAAATTTGGCGATACATCTTCTCGATGTCTCCGGTGAAAACAAATCTATAATTTCGCCATTGCAAAATGATTTTCATTAAATCTGATTGTAGAATTGGACCCTGATGTAGAACGTCATTCAAGGAGAATCCACTATTTGTTTTCTTAGAGGCGTTGAAGACGACGCGAACTTTTGTAGATTTACTTTCAGGTCGTACGACCGCATGATGGGGTAGAAAAAACGAGGAGTATTTTTCAGCTGGAGCTTCATTGTGCAATACGGGTTCCATATGATTCAAGTCGATGTATTCTTGAAGAACCTTACTATATTGTGACTTTAATTCAGGCGTCCTGCTAAGTGTTTTTTCCATACGAAAATATTGCGCCAGTGCCATATTCCTTGAAGGACCCAAATAGATGTCGGTTGGAAATTCTTCTTTGAACGGCAGGCGAACGACATATCTACCCTCTGGCTGTCGGAAAGTGGTTCTTTGGTAGTATTTTTCGCAGTAATCATAGGCTTCTGATATCTCAGTGTCCTTTTCAACCTCTTCTATCTCCCAAAACTTTTTAATTTGTTCGTGGAGAACGAAGTCTGCCGATGGCGAAACCATTGTTGAAAATGAATGTACCTCACTAATTGCCGCTGGTCCGGACAAATACCAACCAAAATGCGATTCTCTTGCTTCGAAACAGTCTAAAACATTTGATTGAACACCGCTAAGGTTTATATATGGCAAATAATCACTTCCAATGATCATGTCAATAGCTGCCGGCTTAAAAAAATAGGGATCCGCAAGATCTAAATGCTTAACATCCTCTATACCGGACACCTTTACTCGTCGGGAGGGCAAAAAATGTGAAAGTTTAGACACCACAATAGCCATGATATTTATTTTAAAATTCGATCCTCTTGATCTTAAAGTCAAAAAACAACGACCTTTAGAACTACCTACGACAGTTCCTCCCAGACCAGAAATTTGAGAGTTATGAGCCTCCATTGGCAGCTCCAATTGTTGTTGAATACGCTTGGTGACAAATGATTTCTCAGAACCGGCATCCAGGAGAGCCCTAATGGTGAAAAATTCTCCAGATTTTTCAATATTGACTAACGCTGTAGGCAAAACCGTTGTGCTTTCATTTTGAGCGAAATGTGCTTGCACCCTTTCTGCGGGAGCGGTGGATGCTGCAGCTGTGTTTACTTGAGTTTTTGGAGCATTTGATTGTGCCTGAGCACCAGAAAATGACGGCCTTTCGTCATCATGACGATACGGATGTGTTGTAGTTCTTGTATTTGCGGGCTTCTTGCGCTTATCACTGTCTTCGATGTGTAGCATCGTATGGTGCTTCTCATTGCACCTGGTGCAAAGATTTTTACTCTGACACTTTGGTTTGAAGTGACCCGGGGAGAGACAATTAATGCAATATTTTTCATCGTATGCATATTTTACTCTTTCTTTCGGTGACAGGGACTTGAAATGTTTGCAGAGCCTCAAGGGGTGATTCTGCCTACACTTTTTGCAGCTAAACTTAGACTTTTCTGAAACCGATTGCGCGTGAAAAGACTGATTTTTTGACGATTGGCTTTCCTTTATGTAAGGTTTTCGCAAATCGGCAACTGTTTCCAGCATTTCGACCCTCTGGGAGAGGTAGTCACTCATGTTCTGCCATGTTGGCCAAACTTTGTGATCTTTTAAAGTGACCTCCCAAGCCCGTATGGTTTCTTCTGGAAGCCGTGATGCACACAAATGTATTAATATTGCATCCCAAGTCTTTGTAAGCCCTAAAGTTTCAAAAATTTTTAAACTTTCGTTGATAACGCTCTGAATCTGCCGAATTGCCTTTGAAGATTCATTTTGTATGGCCTGCACCCCGAACATCGTCTTCATTTGTTGATGGGCCAGGATACGAGGATTTTCATACCTATCTTCTAATGCTTCCCAGGCTAAATTGAAACTTTCGTCAACTAAATCAAAACGACAAACTATTTGATTAGCTTCCCCCTTTGTTTTGCTTCGCAAATGGTAAAGTTTTTGCGCTTGAGACAAATGCGGATGTTTAATAACCACTGCCCTAAACATATCGCGGAAAGCTGGCCACTTGGAGTAACCTCCTTCAAACACTTGAATTTCACATGCTGGCAACTTCAACCCCGAATGATGACTTGTTGTTTTGTTTGCTTCTTGCTTTTCACCGGGTTGTTCCTTTTCTGCAATGTTCTCAGTTTTTATTCGGTCCAGTATGGCCGCCTTGCAGATTTCAAATTTGTCGCATGCTTCTTCAAACTTAGTCGATACCTCATCTTTGGCGTCTTCCTCCTGATCTTCTTCCTCCAATGAATATAAATATGCTTCATATGATTCTGCTGCTTTCGTCCATCTTCTATCCAACTCGACTAGTTTCACCTCAATGACAGATACTGTTACGTCGTTTTGCAGTAATATATCGAACTTGGAGCAACATGTGTTCAGCTGCTTGATGTCGGCTTTGCACCTCTTCTTTGCTGTCATCTTTATTAATCGCTAACCGAATTTGAAACCAATAAGAGAAAAACCTAACCGATAACTTCACCTTGGCTATCTTCGTGGAGAAGGAAACAAACCTTCTGCTGATGCAACAATCAAAGTGAAAAAGAAAAAAAATTGTGCCAAATCTGAGATATGATAACTACTGCTGAACTCCAGGAATGACCCCAATCGTATATAATTGATACTCCTTTTAATTACCGTCCGTAATTTTGAAGTGCCCCAAATATACTTTATTGTATCGCACCTTTTGATTTGAAAATGTGTTTAAAAATCAAAATTTTATATGGGATAAACGTCTATAAATTTCTCCAAGAAATCTGTTAAAATATGCCCAATACTCAAATAAAATTTCCAAGAAATTTTTCGCTGTGTACCAGAAAACGATAGCTTATCAATTTCCCCCGGAAATTGTGTTAAAAAATCCAAAAAATTCAATAAAAGATTTTTCACGGTGACCCCTACTCGTTGGTAGGACAATTTCTCCAAGAAATTGTGTTAAAAAATCAAAAATAATCGATAAAAATTTTCAAAAAATTTTTTGCGGTGTACCAAAGTCGTAGACTTAACAATTTCTTCAAAAAATTGTGTTGAAAAACGAAAATAATCGATAAAAATTTTCCAAAAAATTTTTTGCGGTGTACCAAAGTCGTAGACTTAACAATTTCTTCAAAAAATTGTTTTAAAAAATCGAAAATAATTGATAAAAATTTTTCCAAAAAATTTTTTGCCGTGTACCAAAGTCGTAGACTTGACAATTTCTCCTAGAAATTGTGTTAAAAAACAAGAAAATCAACAAAACTTGATATAAATTTTTTCCAGTGTACCAAAAAATTTTTTGCAGTGTGCTGATATATCGATGGTGTGGCAATTTCTCCAAGAAATTGTGTTGAAATTCAATAAAAAACAAATTTTAGTAAAAAAAGATTTTTTTTTTTTTTAGTGTATCAAAATTCAATGCTTGTTAATTTCTCCAAGAAGTTGTGTAAACAAATCAAAATAATCGACAAATGTTTTACATAAATTTTTCGCGGTGTACCAAATTGTTGGCTTGCCAATTTCACCAAGAAATTGTGTTAACAAACAAACACAAATAAATCGCCTAGTAAAACTCGTTGTGCCTAACCCCTTTTGTTTTCCAAAATATCAAAAATATAATGTAAAAGGTTATACAAAATAAAATAAATCTTTGAGAAAAAAATTTGTATATAAGTAGCTTTTGAATCATAAATTTCTCCCAGAAATTTTGTAAACGATCAATCAACAATCTTCATAAAATAATTTTCGCTGAGTGTACCCAAAAAATGTGTGATTATTGTGTACCAATATCAGTGGCTTTACAATTTCTCCAAGAAATTGTGTTAAAAAAGCCAATAAATTCACTTAAAATTTTTCACAAAAAATTTCACAGTGTACCAAAAAAATTTGTTTGAGTGTACCAAAATTTTATTATAAGCTTCTCCAAGAAGTTTCGTAAATAATCAACCATTAAAAAAAAATTTTTTTTTTTTTTCAGTGTAATAATTTTTCTCCGTGTATACAATCTTTTGTGTCAGTGTATCAATAATTTCTCCAAGAAATATTGTAAAATATCACCAACGAAATTTTTATTTAAAAATTATTTTGCCAAACAATTTTTCGACGTGTACCACTTTTTTTCCAAAAACACAACTTATTTCCACCAAATTATTTTTCTTTAATTTCAGGGTTAAAAAAAATCGATTAACTAACTCACCGGTTTTTTAATTTTTCCCTTGGTGATCACTGGTATCGGAAACCCTGCTTTTTTTCTTCGTATGGTGGTGTTTTTTTTTCAAGTATTGCTGTTGTTGTTATTTTTGTGAGACAGTTTCTAACTGTTGATTTTATAGCGGCACAAATTTACAAAAACACAAGAATTCCTTAATTGCAATTAAATTAAAACCACTTTTGCTAATTCTTGGAGAATTTTTGTATTTGTTGTTTTTGGTTTATCACTTTCTTTATGATCTTTTTTGTATCCACTTGTCTCCTTTTTGTTTGTTACCACTTGTTGCTTTTTCTTTCACTTTCACACACTATTTTTTTTTTTATATTTATTTCGGAATATTTTTTTGTAAATATTGCTTTTATTTATTTAATATTTGATTAATATTTTCTTCGCAATATTTTACACACGATCTCCTTACAAAAAAAAATAAATTACAGTGTGAAATTTAATTCGTGGGTTTAACACTATTTCGTCTTTTCCTCTGTTGTACCTTTCAATGCAATGAGGAACGAAGTGGAATCGAAACACTTTGTTGTAATTTCATGCGGACAAATATATGACAATTCTTTAATTGCTTCTGCGCATGACCGATAATAGTGATGATTTCTTTTTATTTTAGTTTGGTACTTTTTAGATTTTAGTGGTACTTTTTCAATATAATGGTACAATTCAACGAAAATGTTAGGGATTTATCTTTTTTGTACTGGATATCTCAATTCTGATAATTTCTTTCAATATTTTTGCAATCTCGTAGAGAAAAAAAATATTGTCGCACAAAATACCAATAAAAACACATTACATACCTTATTTATTCCTGAATTATGTTCCAACCTTTACAAATTCTTCTTGAATCGTTCTGCCTTGGAGGTTTGGTGTGATTATCCTATAATCTGTGTGTCGGGATGCACAAAATTATGACGTCTCGTTCGATCGGTTTATAAGCACGGGATGCTGTTGATGAAGAGCCGCTTGATAATAATGATGTACTTGTTTTTAATTACTTCTGCTGCCGGGATGTAGCCTTGTAATTTTATTAGTCAAACAGTCCTCCAGTATGACTGCTGCTGTAGATGTTGGGGTTGTTCGGGTAGAGCGCAACCGCCGGGGGTTTTAGTGGACACTTTGTCACTAATTTATTTCCACTCCTAGCCAAATCTAGGAGGTATCGAAGGACCAAATGATGACTTCCAAAGTCAGTTTAATGATGATAGAAATGAAAAGTCCTTGTTTTATTTAATGTTCTTCACGAACCAAATTTGTTTAAAACTAGGCGCTTTTATTATAGGCTTCAATGCCCTTGAGTTGTTCTTCTAATACTAAAAAATGTAACTAACTTCTAGTTTGTACAATAAAAGGGAACAAAAAATCATGTTACTAAAGACTAATACACACAAAGAAAAGTGTGTATATCAAAATTAAATGAACCAATCAAATTGGTATAAGAGATCAATACAAAATTAACGATCTTAATATATACATCACCATCCGTTGACATCTCAATTAACCCATTGTTAAACAGGGTTTAACAGTCGTTAAGGGTTTGGCGAGTTTCGCATAATCTCTTATAAAACGACGGTAGTAACCTGAGAGTCCCAGAAAAGAACGTAATTCTTTTAGTGTTTTGGGTATTGGAAAGTTAAGTATTGCTTCTACTTTTTTAGGATTTGTTTTTATTCCCTTGGCAGCAGTGGCGGGTACAGCTTTTGGGTTTGGGGGGGGAAAATTTTTTTTACTTCGAAAAAAAATCATAAATTCTTCTTTGTTGACGAGCAAAAAAAGGGATACGTTTTTTCTACAAAAAAAAAGTGATGGGAAAGCTATAAAATCATCAAATTTATCAGTTTTTGCCGAATAAGGTTTGTTTATCATGATCATATTTCGTTTAGAAATTTTTTTTTTAATTTGTTTTAAAAGAAAATTGTATATTTTTCGTAAACATAAAAAGAGAATTTTTTAATAGAATAAATTCTCCCTACATAGAAAACATCAGATGTTGAGACATTTTTCGTGAAAAAATTATTTTTTATAGGGAAAATGTCTCAGAATATAAGACTAAATGTCTCAGAATCTGAGACTATGTTCGTATAGAAAAATTTTCGGATTTTTAAAAGAAATTTAAAAGAAAATTGTATATTTTTCGTATACATAAGAAGAGTCTAAATCTGAGAATTTAATAGAAGAAATTCTTCCTACATAGAAAATATCAGATATTGAGACATTTTTCGTGAATTTTTTTTTTTTTGTAGGGAACATGTCTCAGAATATAAGACTTCTTCTTAACGAAAAATGTCTCAGAATCTGAGACTTTTTTCGTATAGAAAAATTTTTTATATTCTAAGAATTTTTTTCCACAGAAAAAGTCTCAGATTCTGAGATATTTTACTATAAAAAAAGTCTCATATTTTAAAGCATTACTGAGACATTTTTCTTATAGAGAGGTCTCTGATTATTAGATTTGTTTCGTACTGAAAAAATTTTAGATTCTGAGACCTTTTTTCTATAGAAAAAGTCTTAGATTCTTTGACCTTTTTCCAATAGAAAAAGTCTCTGATTCTAAGACCTTTTTCCTTAAGAAAAAGTTTCAAATTCTGAGATCTTATTCCTAAAGAATAAGGCTCAGATTCTCATAAATTTTTCCTAAAGAAAAAGTCTCAGATTCTGACAGCTTTTTCTTATATAGAAAAAGTTTAAAATTCTGGCACTTTTTCTCTAAAGAAGAAGTGACAGATTCTGAGCCCTTTTTCTGATTCTGAAATCTTTTCTGATTCTAAGACACTTTTCCTATAGAAAAAGTCCTAGATTCAGAAATGTTTTTCCTATACAAAACGTCTCAGACTTTAAGACCTTTTTCCTATAGAATTCTGGAAAAATAGATTCTGAGACCTGTTTCCTATACAAAAAGTCTGAGATTCTGAGACATTTTTCTGAGATTCTGATACCTTATTCCTATAAAAAAACGTCTTAGATTCTAAGACCTTTTTCCCGTTGAAAAAGTCTCAGATTCTGCGACCCTCTACCAATTCAGTTAGTTTCAACTTCTGAGACTATTTTTCAACAATAAAAAGTCTCAGACTTTGAGACCTTTTTCTTCTTAAAAAAGACTCTGATTCTGAGCCCTTTTTTCTTAAAATAAATCTCAAATTCAAAAATTCTCAGACTTTTTTTCCCATAGAAAAATTTGAGACCTTCTTCACATAAAAAAAAGTCTCAGATTCTGAGAATTTTTTCTTTGGAAAAAGTTTATTCTTTAGAAAAAAAAAATTAAAATAGTTTTACAAATGTAAGTTCGACTATCATCATTTTTAAGATTTTAAGAAATTTTTTTTATTGCTATGTAGAAGACAAACACTTTTTATATAAACCAAATTAAGATCCTGTAACATTTTTCTCAACAAAAAAAGCATATTCTAAGTAATTTGTTGCCAAAATTCATAATAAGATTGACAGATATTTTTCACAGAAATTTTCAGATTGATTCACTTTTTCCTTAAAAAGTTTTCCCTTTTAAAATTTTCAGATTTTTTTTATATGAAAAATTTTTGGACTTCGAAATTTTTTAGAAAATTTCCTTCTTTCTTTTTTTCTTCTTTTTCTTTTCTTTCCTTTCCTTTCCTTTTCTTTCTTTTTTTTTTTTCTTTTCTTTTCGAAATTTGGTCTGGGGGGGGAAATTTCCCCTTTTCCCCCCCCCCCCCCCTTGTACCCGCGCATGCTTGGCAGAAATAATAAATCCTAGGAATTCTACCTCTTTTTTAAAGAAGTGACATTTATCCAATTGCACTTTCATATTAGCGTCTTCTAAGGTTTTAAATATCTGTTCCAGATGGTCCAAATGTTCTTCTTCGGATTTACTGAATACAATTATGTCATCAATATAGACAAAACAAGTTCTTCCTATGTAATTATGTAATATGTCATCCAATGCTCGCTGAAAAATAGATGGGGCGTTCTTAAGACCAAATGGTAGTCTAGTAAATTCATATTTCCCATTCTTAATGGAAAATGCAGTCTTCTCAATGTCGGAAACCTTTAAGGGTATTTGATGGAATCCGCTTCTAAGGTCTAAAACAGAAAAAAATCTATTATCTCCCAAGTGGGATAGTACCTCATTTATATCCGGAATAGGGTACCTGTCTGGGATGGTTACCAGGTTAAGTTTTCGATAGTCGATAACTAACCTATGTTGCATGTTTCCCTGCGAATCCGGTTTTTTTGGTACGACGCAAATTGGTGAGTTGTACGGCGATCTTGATGGTCGTATGATTCCGTCATCCAACATCTGTTTTATTTGAGATTCTACTTCGGCTTTCAATGCCATTGGGTATGGATAGGATTTACAGTATACGGGGTTATCTGTGGAGGTTCTTATTTCACCAACCACTTTTGTGGTATAAGTTAATTTCTCATCTGGTTCCGCAAACAATTTTGGGAATTTTTTTATTAAAAAATCAATGTTATTTATTTGAGCAGAATTCATATGATCCTTTTTGATGTTTACGAGATTAACTGTTTGTGTTGTTAGTTGTTTAAGGCGAATTTTTATTTTATTTCTTATTTCCATGTAGTTTTCTTTTGTATAAATTACAGCCGAGAGATTTTTTAGGGTATCGTTTCCCAATATACCGTCAAATGTCTTTAAAGTTGGTAATAGGTAAAGTTTAATGGGGATGTCTTTCATGTTAAATAAATTTACGATAGTATGTTCTGTTATTTGTATATCACCTCCTATCGATTTAGCAACAAATTTATCTACGTTTGGTGTTGGTTTAGCGACAAGTTGTGGTCGAATATAATTTTTACTCGACCCGGTGTCTATCAAGAATTTCAACATTTCCCCACTCTCCGTCTTGCATTCTATGTAAGGCAACGAAGAGTGCGTTAACCTAAAAAATGAACATCACTATGCTCAATAAGCTCGGTTTGTGGATCATAGTTTCCTGGTTCTTCATAGTCTCCTTGTTGATAATCATCTTGGGAATACGCTTGGTATTCTTCTGGAGGATCTTCTACAGCGTAGTTATAACTTTGATCATAGTATGCCTGGTCCACTTCTTCAATGTGGAAATTTTGTTGATGTTTGACGGGATTTTGACCGTATTGTTCTACTGGTGGCCTTTTACCGACTAGGTAATTTTGGGCTGGTCTATTCATGTAGTTTACATTTCTAGTGCGCATACTTTGATCAATATCCATTGGTTCCGGCTTCGGCTGGGGCTTTGGGGGCAAAGCTTTTGGTATTGCTCCTGTGGAGTATGGTCTAGATGTATGCTGTATCTGAGGAGTTATTTGAGGTTTATTGACGTAAGGAGTGTTATGCTTGACTTGAGGCATAAGGGTAAGTTGAGGGTAAAATGGCAGATTCTGTTTGTTCATATTCTGAATCGGTCTTCGTGGTGGTATAGGAGGGTTATTGCCTTGATTTTTTTCAGAAAATTGGTTTGACCTGAAACGCTGATTTTCCAGTTTTAAGCACAAATGCAGAGCCTGAGGTAATTCTGTAGGCTCTCTCATTGCCAGTAGTCTCGGAAGGTCTCCCTTCAAACCTCTTATGAAAGTATCCAGGGCTTTGTCCCTGTAGGTTTTTGTGAGCAATTCCATTGGCTCTGTTTCCACATCCATACTGGAAATTTTATCCAAAATATGGGATAGATGGGAATATACTCTGTGATAGAATTCCTCAACAGATCAATTACCCTGGATCATTGTCGACATCTGACATTCAAGGGTAGTTAAGTCCCGTTTATCCGCGTAGTGGATAGAAAGGCATCGTTTTATAGCGTCCCAGTTCAGGGGTGTGTTATACGATTCTAGGGCTGTATCTGCTTGGCCTGTAATTTTGTTACGAATGGAACTTAATATTCCGTAATACTTAGGTGAACCCTTTAATGGCTCGTAGACTTTAACAATTCGATCTACGCTTTTTTTCCATGAATTAAATTCACCGGGGGATCCTGAAAATTCCCGTATGCCACGAACTACATCAGGAATTTTGTCCAAGTCGTTTAGGCTTTCCCTATTGTCAAAATTTATAGTTTGCTCAGACATGTCCGGGACGTCATTATTATTTTGGTTCGTAGTCTGTCGTATTATATTGGTTGCAATTTGTGTGATCAAATTTTCTAAGCCCGCAAGATTAAACTGGGCTGTATCGGGTCGATTTTGGGGTGGAGGAGGGGAGTTTAGGACGGGTGGTCGGATAAGGTTTGGATTTGACATTTTTTTTTTTTTTTTTATTTTATATTAGAAAAAGTACTAAATTTCCCTTACAACTACGTAAACACTTGTTTCTTTGATTTATTTTTTATTTTTATTTTTTTTTCACTTTTAATTAATTTATACTTAAAATAAGTGCTTAAACAGATAACTTACATAATCATTTAAAATAGATCATGTTGAATCGGCTTCTATATTTATCGGCTTTGGCGGTGCCAATATCTTCCTGTCTTAATTAAAGTGCTTAGGCCACACTAGTTCTTCCTGAAAGTTTACAACTTTCGTATAACTTGTTGGTACCAAAAGCAAAGTCCCCTTTTCCGTGGATACTAGGGCACTTTTTTGTACACTTTTTGTTGTTTTTTTTTTTTTTTTACTGTAGATTTTTATTGTTGATGATTTTTGTTTTTTTTTTTTTTTTAGTTACTTTTTATAAAAGGTAGTTTTTATAAAAGGTTCTTTGTATAAAAGGTACTTTTTATAAACGGTACTTTTTATAAAAGGTACTTTTTATAAAATGTACTTTTTATAAAAGGTACTTTTTATAAAAGGTACTTTTTATAAAAGGTACTTTTTATAAAAGGTACTTTTTATAAAAGGTACTTTTTATAAAAGGTGCTTTTTATAAAAGGTACCTTTTATAAAAGATACTTTTTATAAAAGGTACTTTTTATAAAAGGTACTTTTTATAAAAGGTACTTTTTATAAAAGGTACTTTTAATAAAAGGTACTTTTTATAAAATGTACTTTTTATAAAAGGTACTTTTTATAAAAGGTTCTTTTTATAAAAGGTACTTTTTATAAAAGGTACTTTTTATAAATGGTACTTTTTATAAAAGGTACTTTTTATAAAAGGTACTTTTTATAAAAGATACTTTTTATAAAAGGTACTTTTTATAAAAGGTACTTTTTACAAAAGGTACTTTTTATAAAAGGTACTTTTTATAAAAGGTAGTTTTTATAAAAGGTACTTTTTATAAAAGGTACTTTTTATAAAAGGTACTTTTTATAAAAGGTACTTTTTATAAAAGGTACTTTTTATAAAAGGTACTTTTATAAAAGGTACTTTTTATAAAAGGTTCCATTATTTCAGTACCCGAGTAAAAAAAAATGATATGACGCAATATATAATTTAATATGGGTTCGTGTCTATTTTGATATAATCTTATACGAAAAATGGTTTCATAAGATTTGATCGAATATTATCTAATAATATCAGTTTATATAACTTTATATCGACTTTGATACGAGTTTTGGTCTAATCCAATGATATAAAATTATATCCAATTATATTAAAATTTATACAATTTTATAAATCGGATGTTTTTTTAGTTTTTAATAAAAAGTTGAAAAATTAAAATAATAAAAATTAATTGTTCTTGAAAAAAACTTAGAAAAATTTCAAAAAAATGGAGACATGTTAAATTTTATATATGTAAACCGCTTAGAAAATATTCTCATAAAAACTTTGTCCTTATAAAAACTTAGAAAAATTTTAAAAGATGGAGTCATATATAATTTTATATAAAACACTTAGAAAATATTTGCGATAAAAAAAATTTTCCTTAAAAAAACTTAGAAAAAATTTTAAAGATGGAGTCATATAAAATTTTATATAAAACACTTAGAAAATATTCGTGATAAAAAAGTGGTGCTTGCAAAAATCTTAGAAAAATAAAAAAATATGAAGTCATATGAAATTTTATAAAAAACACGTTGCAAATATTTGCGATAAAAATATGTTCTAGGAAAAAACTTAGAAAAATTTAAAAATAATAGAGGCATATAAAATTTTACATAAAACACTTAGAAATTTGGAATGATGCATGGGACCAGATGTTACAACATATAATTATGTATGGCGATATCTTAAAAAAATCGCACATCAAAATTTATTATATAAATTTATCTCGCAAGACATAGTGTCACACATGATCATATATGAAATAATATGACTATATAAAAGTATATAAGATCATATTAAATTATTTTTACTCGGGTAAATTAAAAAAAAAACCAAAAATACACTTTTTTCCATTTTACTCAAGTAGAGTCAACATTGGCAAAAACCCGGCATTGCTGAATATTTTTTCCGGGATGTGAACCTACATTGCAAATATTAAGTTTCTAGGACCATTATTTAAGAAAATATAAAAGGTACCAAAAGTACAGTTTTTTTACCCTTTTTACCCCTTAGAATCAATATTGGCAAAATCCAGCCCTAGTAGATTTATATTCCGGGAGCTGAACCTACATGTCAAATTTCAAGTGTCTAGGACCATTATTTAAGGTAATATAAAAGGTACCAAAGGTACATTTTTTTACCCTTTTTACCCCTTAGAATCAACATTGGCAAAAATCCAGCCTTACTGGATCTATATTCCGGGAGGTGAATATACAGTCCAAATTTCAAGTTTCTGTAACCATTATTTCAGGAGATATAAAAAGTACCAAAAGTACAGATTTTTTTCCCTTTTTACGCTCTTAGAATCAACACTGGCAATAATCCAGCCGTACTGGATCTATATTCTAGGATGTGAAAATACTGTCCAAATTTCAAGGTTCTATGACCATTATTTCAGGAGATATAAAAAGTACCAAAAGTACAGTTTCTTACCCTTTTTGTCCCCTTAGAATCAACATTGGAAAAAATCGGGCCTTACTGAATCTATATTCCGGGAGGTGAACATACAGTCCAAATTTCAAGTCTCTATGACCATTATTTCAGGAGATCTATCTATATTCCGGGAGGTGGACCTACAGTCCAAATTTCAGGTCTCTATCTTCAACGGTTTGGTCTGGGCGATGATGAATGAGTATGTCAGTCAGTCAGTCAGTCACATTACTCTTTTATATATATAGATTGGACCTGCAGGGCAATGTCTTTGCGTTCCTTTTTTGATTTGAAAATTAGAAAGTGAACGATTTTTTACTTTTTTTGAAACTTTATAAGGGACCATTAAGTAATCCATCTGTATAGTTTCTTTTTAATAGTTTAAGTGCGTAAGGAGCAAAAGCGGATGAGGAGAAAATTTTTCCCCTGAAGAACCAAAACAGCCTCTGAAAACCCAAAATTTTTTAACAAATGACACGTTTTTAACAATTTTTCTCGTCCCGCCCCTTTTTGTGAGCGTGGATATAAAAAATAATATAAATAATGATAAAATTCTGTTATTTAGCGTAATAAACGCATTTGTAAACATTTATCGCAAAGGGAAGGAAACTGTGAAAATGCGATTCGTCTATCAATAGGACAATACAAATTTTGTATCGGCAGAGGATATTGGGGGACTACTTCCCTTCGCTAATCTATTCAAATCGGTCATAACTGATCCTAAATTTTCGATTTTCTGTGCTAAATATGTAAAATTTTACGGTAATTATTCAATAGTTATGAATTTATTGAATATTTAATTATAAAAAAAAAATTATTAAAAATATAACGTAAAACAGCTTAATTTTAATAAATCCCGAAACCCCGAAAAATCCCGAAATCCCGAAAAATCCCGGGATCCCGAAAAATCCCGAAATCCCGAAAAATCCCGGGATCCCGGGATTAGGATTTAAAAATCCCGAGTCCCGGGATTTGTAAATGTCAATCCCGTTTGGCATCCCTAGTGCCAACTAATGCCAATCAAAATTCAATGCCAATTAAAAATTCCCATGTATGATATAAATTGGGTTAAATTAAAAAAATTCAAATAATGTACTACTATATATGGGGCATTCCATGTCAAATCGGACACTTTGGAAAATTTTTTTTTAGATTTTCCCAATTTGTTTACAGTTTTTAGTACCCTTCGAAAACTCCTTCGTGGTAAATTTTCAGATTTTTTTGATGACCCGTTCAAAAGATATCGAATTTTTAAAAACTGGTAGTTTGTTCCTTTACTCAAACTTCTTTTACTCATAACTTCTTCAATAATGGTCCAAATTTCAATTTTTTTTTTTCAAAATTTTTGTTTGTTTACGTACTTTTTAAAAAAAAAATCACCAAAAATTCTTAAAAGCGCTCTAGTATGCGATTTTTAAGTTTTAAAATTTAAATCTCATTTTTGAAAATGTTTGTACTCTTCGATTTTTTTGAAATTTTTTTGTGTAAAAATTCTATCGATTCTACAAATTTTTTGCACAGGAGGATCGTGGGATAACGATTATTACTATTTTTTAAAATTTTTAAAAAAAAAATGTATTATAATTTTCCAATTATAAAATCATCTCTACTGCTCCAATGGTGCGTCTTAGAGGGGTCATTTATAAGACCGACTCCAATTAATTTTTACGTCTTAACATTTCTTTGGAACAAACTTATACCCTATTTCCTATTTCTAAGGGGGCTCCCACACAAAACGACATTTTTAAAATTTGCTCCAACCGCTCTAACTGCCCTAATAATGCCTTTAGAGCATTTATGACCGACCCACAATATTTTGTTAGTCCAAACATTTTTTCTAAACACACCTACCCTCTATCTTTAACTGTTAAGGCAGTCCCCATACAATTTATTTTTTTTTTTGTAAATTTGTTTTATTTAATCAGCTTCTACCAGTCCAATGGTGCTTCCGAGAGGGGTCATTAGAGAGACCAACCCCCATTTATTTTTACCTAAAACATACCTATGGCCTATCTCCACTTCCTAAGTAGGCTCCCATACAAAATTACATTTTTATAAAATTTTCTCCAACTGTTATTTGTATGGGAGCCTACTTAGAGAGTGGTGATAGGGCATAGGCATGTTTCAAAAAAAATGTTGGAGGGTAAAAATAAATGGGGGTCGGTCTCACTAATGACCCCTCTCGGACGCACCATTGGACCGGTAGATTAAATAAAACAAATTTACAAAAAATATAAAAGAATTGTATGGGGATCGCCTTAACAGTTAAAGATAGAGGGTAGGTGTGTTCAGAGAAAATGTTTGGACTAAAAAAATATTGTGGGTCGGTCATATATTTTGTTGCTCTAAGGGCATAATTAGGGCAGTTAGAGCGGTTGGAGAAAATTTTAAAAAATTTCGTTTTGTGTGGGAGCCCCCTTAGAAATTGGAAATAGTGTATATGTTTGTTCCAAAGAAATGTTAAGACGTAAAAATTAATGGGGGTCGGTCTTATAAATGACCCCTCTAAGACGCAACATTGGAGCAGTAGGAATGATTTTAAAATTACAAAATTAAAATTAATTTTTTTCAAAAAATTTTAAAAAATAGTAATAATCGTTATCCCACGATCCTCTTGGACAAAAAAATTTGTGGAATCGATAGAAGTTTACACAAAAAAATTTCAAAAAAATCTAAGAGTACAAACATTTTCAAAAATGAGATTTAAATTTTAAAACTTAAAAATCGCATACTAGAGCGCTTTTAAGAAATTTTGGAGAATTTTTTAAAAAAGTACGTAAAAAACAAAAATTTTGAAAAAAAAAATTTGAAATTTGGACCATTATTGAAAAAGTTATGAGTAAAAGAAGTTTGAGTAAGGAAACAAACTACCAATTTTTGAAAATTCGATATCTTTTGAACGGGTCATCAAAAAAATCTGAAAGTTAACCACGAAGGAGTTTTCGAAGGGTACTAAAAACTGTTAACAAATTGGGAAAATCTAAAAAAAAAAATTTCAAAGTGTCCGATTTGACATGGAATGTCCTATATGTACTACTATAAATTGTGTAAATTTTTAATAATTTTAAGTAGAATTACGCAATTTGTATAAGTTTACCAAGGTTGGCAATCGAAACGAATAACGGTATCGATATCGGTATTGGTATCGTTTTTTTATTTATTTCGGTATCGGTATCGATTACGGTATTTGAGTTGAATCGGTTACGGTATTACCGATACCGAAACGTCAATACCGGTACGTACCGGTATTATCAAAAAAATGCTAAAAGTATAAAAAAACGTATAAAAACTTTAAAAAAATTTGTAAAAACAAGTAGAAAAGTTAAATTCGACTTGGACGAATCCATCAATACTAGTGTTTATAAAAAACCGACATTTTGGAAAACCGGTTTCTCGGTTAACCGAAATTTAGCTTTTCGGTTAACCGGTTTTCTCGGTTAAACCGGAATAAAAAAACCGGTTAACCGGTTTTTTTTTCTTTAACTAACAAACTCAAAAAATACTTTAAAATTGCTAATTTTTATTTAATAAAAAATCTAATGTAACTAAAGTTAACATATTTGTTTCTTTCAGCAAAGTTAGCAACTGTTATCCTTTAAAAATAGCGGTATTTAAATACGGTGCTTTATTTTCCTATTTTCACTGGAGCTTTATTTTAATTTTTATTGGTTTTATTTAAAAAACAAAAACATCAATTCGTTATAAATTGTAGTCCGTATTTTATATTAATATTCTTTTATTGACATTTTCTCCATTAATACGAATTTTTTAACAGCCACTTATTAAGTTTTCAATGAAACTGTCCAAACAACGCTTGTAACCGGGATAATTCAAGTATTTTCCAGATTAAAATTCCTATTTGGAAAATTGTTTCTTGAATACAAAAAGTATTTTAGACTTCCTTTCTCACGGATTTTCAAGGTCTTTTTAATGAAATTTTGAAAATATCATAAAAAAAAGTGCAAACCCTTAATATTTACACAATATTCCGTTTGAATGTTTAAAAAAAAACGGTTAACCGACAGAAAAAAACCGGTTTTCGGTGCACCGGAATTTTTCAATTTCGGTTAACCGGTTTGCAAAAAAACCGAAATTTTGGGAAAAAACCGGTTTTTCGGTTAACCGGTTAACCGGTTTATAAACACTAATCAATACCCTCCACAATGCCTTTCTAAAGTGAAAGTTAATTTTCTAACGTGAATCAAATTAACAATTTTGATTAGAAATATTTTATTTTGAGTAAAAAACTTTTTTTAGTAATTTTTGAAAAAAAAAGTTGAAATTTTTTTTGAGTGTAAATTATTTTTAGAGTGTAAGTTTTTTTGTTTTATTATAAAAATTTTTGTGAGTGACAAGAATACTTTGTAAAATATTTTCGTGACTCATCAATTTTTTTAAAGCTGGTTTAACGGTTTTTTCAACAAGTGAATTTAAGGTGAAACCAATCTGAAATTCACGGTTTTCTTAATAACTTTTGAACCACTGGACCGATTTGGCTGAAATTCAATGCGAATCAGGCCAGGGGAACGGCAAATATATATGCCAAGCTTCAGCATCCTCAGGATGCCTTTCGAAAGTTGGCGTGTTTTTTTATCTCGAAAATTTACGAAAACTAACTTAACTTTTGAAGCACTGGACCGGTTTTGCTGGACTTTTTCCTATATCTTTAGTACATAAATATAAGGCCGTATCGGTTTTTACCTTTATTTTTTGTTTGAGCTGAAAAGGGTGGGCCATCCCTCATAGCGGTTAAAGTAAAAACCCCAACAAATTACATATTTCATCTTATTTCTAGGCAACCAAGTTTTTATACCCTACACCACTCTGTGGTACAGGGTATAATGAGTTTGTGCTGATGTTTGTAACTACCCGAAATATTGGTCCTAGACCCACCTTCAAGTATACCGATCGACTCAGAATCACTTTTTGAGCCGATTTAGCAATGTCCGTCTGTCCGGCCGTCCGTCTGTCCATGTAACGCTGTAAACACAATACAGGTCGCAATTATCAACCGATTTGACTGAAATTTGAAACTTAAGCTTCTTTTGGCCCAAGGACGAAGCTTATTGAAACTGGAAAAAATCGGTCTATGTTTTGACCTAGCCCCCATACAAACGTCCTCTTTTAATGTGCCTCATATGACTCTTACAACGGTTTTATTAAAGTTATAGTATCGAAATTTGGCAGGTAATCGAGTTTTGTATTCACAAATCACCATGCCGAATTTTAAAGCAATCGGACAGTTTCTTCTTGTAGCCCCCATACAAACCACCTTCCCGATATTCACAAAAATCTCTCAAATTTTATGAAAATCAAAAACATTTTATTAAAATTTTGTTTGTATGTATTAAACGCGTAACCTTAACCTTATCAAATCTGATTATTATCGGACCATTTTTGGACCTAGACCCATATAAATATTTCGCCCGATATTCAGTTAAAGCGGTGTATTTGCTACAAATAGAAGCCTTATTCGCTAAAACTTGGTTTGAGGGTCTTTTTTACACTTATTAAAAATTTAACAAAAGATAGTTCCCATGCTTGAACTTGGGACCCATTTTCCGCGAAACACCGGTGTAGGGTATTATATGCAGACATGGGCGTTAATGATTACGTTGTGTAATTGATTACAGTTTCAATTACAATTACATGAAAGGTCGGTCATACATTTGGCTCCCCTAGGGGCACTTTAGGGTAAGTTACAGACATGGGCGTTAATGATTACATTATGTAATTGATTACAGTTTCAATTACAATTAGATGTAATTAGTAATTGAAAATTTTCAATTTTACTTGTAATTGTAATTGTAATTGAAAAAACTCAATTACTAATTACATGTAATTGTAATTGAAACTGTAATCAATTACACAATTGTAATCATAAACGCCCATGTCTGATTATATGGCCGGTCTTGACCGACTATAATTTTCTTACTTGTTTTTGTTGGTGTTATCTATTTGGAAAAATAGGTATTCCCTGTCTAGAATTATGGGACTTTTATGGACGATTTCTACGAGTTAAGCCACTTCAAAAAATTATACTATTGTGGAAAACCTCCTGCTAGTATTCCAAATGCCTTCCCCGAAGTCCTGTATATATCAAAAAATCCTTGGACACCCACATCACGGATTAAATAAAAATCCCCAAAAAACTATACTATACAAAAGGGGTCCAGAAAGTTTCTATTGGGAGTCAAAATGAATCCATAAAAATTTCGTGAAAATCAATAATTTTCTTTTGCTCTCGCATCGCGATTTAAGTGGCTTTTTTAAAATTTTATTTAATTCACGATGTGGGTGCCAAAAGATTTTTTTTTTTATTTTTATGAGACTTCGGTGAGGCATTTGGAGTACGATTTTTCATTTACAAAAACCAAAAAATTTACAAACTTTCTATTAATTTTTTTTGTAAAAAAATATGGTTTTTTAGAAAAACCGTTTTAATACCGGTACGTACCGATACCGAAGGAAAAGGTTTTTGGATACCGGTATCCGATACCAAAACTGAGTTTCGATATTGGTATTGGTACCGGTATTCAATTTAAAGGGTTTTGAAACGGATAACGATATTGAAAAGGTATCGATTGCCAACATTGAAGTTTACCCAATTTATAGCAGGCAATTGAAATCATTTTAATTGGAGTGTAGGTGGTCGAGTTTCATATATATGCAACTGCGTACACTCAAAAAAATAAAACTGTAAAGTTAACAAATTTTTTTTTTTGTTAACTCGAGTTTACTGGCTTCTTAGCAAATTTTTAGTTCAAATCAGCGTTTAAACTACTTTTTATACCCTCCAACCACAGTATGGTGGTATACTCACTTTGTCATTCCGTGTGTAACCTATCGAAATATCGGTCGGGGACCCCACAAAGTATATATAATATTTATCCATGATAGAATCTAAGACATTCTAGCGATGTCCGTCCGTCCGTCTGTAGAAATATCGATGCAGTCCAAACCAAAAGAGCTAGACCCTTGAAATTGGGCAAAAATATCTCTTATTTTACTGGTAAGGTTAATTTCGAAGATGGGCAAAATCGGAGAAGGGGGAAAAAAGTTCCCCCTTGAAGAACTAAAACGACCCCTGAAAAATACGATATTTTTACGAGTTTTTTTTAATTTTTGCTCAACAAATGTAACATTTGTATGTCATATTATGTTCATAGACCTGCGCTTGGACCAAGGGGGTCAAAAAATTCGATTTTTTTTAGGCCGCCCCCTTTGGAGGCGTGGTTATAGAAATTAATTTAAAATAACGATACAAATTTATTATTAAAGCGTAAATATCATAAACAAATAATTTGTAAACATATATAGCGGGGGAACAGGTGTCCCCCACCAACTATGCCGACCCCCCACCAAAAAAGACGCCCCTGAAATTCTTTTTAATTTTAACCGTGTTGGAGGGTATAAAAGATTCGGCACAGTCGAATTTAACACTCCTACTTTTTTTAGTTAAGTTCAATTTACAAAAATACTAGTTTTGAACAAATTTTGAATTAATTTTTTTTGTTGACTTTAAAACTGTGTTTACGAATTTTTGTTAATTAATTTGCTGATTTCTCGTAACATATTTGTCGAGTGAAAAAATGTTAGAAATTTCTTGTGTAGCCTCCTATGCAAATCTCATAAGTTCTACTTAAGCTGAACTTAAGCTGTGAAAAAAAAGAAAAAAATAAGTGAAGTGTTAGTGTATAAAGTCAATATTTAACAAACTTACAATTTTTTTACAAAAAGTTTGGCTGAATTTAACTAATGTTTTTGTTAAAACATACATACATAAAAATATTACGAAATTTTCAGCTGAATTTTTAGTTAAAGTTACGTTTTTTTTGCTACATTCATTCTACGAAAAGTTAACTAAATATTTTTAGTTAAATTAACTAGAAATTTAGTAGATTCAAAATCAGGCGTTTTTTAGTTAAATTTAACTAAATTTTTTGCTAACTTTACAGTTTTATTTTTTTGAGTTTATATCCATCAAGTGCCTTTTTAATTTGACTTTCAACATCTTTTACAGTTCCACCGTTCTTAGTTATAATGCTACCCAGATATTAAAACTCTTCCACGCTATGCACTGGATTTTTCAAAGGGACCAGATAATCAGTTGATGTGGGTTTTTTTACGTTTTGATAGTTTAAAAAAAGCTCTCGTTTGCAGTTTAAATATTTTCTTGTATTTCTTTGGTGTTTCACATTTGGCAACTCTATTTGCCAATATAGATAGATGCCCCCTTTTGGTTGCCTTATTTGTGGTCTTTTTGAACGGATTTTAATTTAAAGTAGAAAATTGCTAAAGAAATTTGAAAAAAAAATAAGTGAATGTTGTTGGTAATATGATGGTGTTGATGACGCTGGCTTTTTAGTTTATATGATGGTTTCTTTTCAACATTTTCAACTAACCAATTTTCTATCAAAAATACGATAAAATATATAGTTGAAAAAAAGAAAAAATATTGAGGAAAAAGTAGAGCATGGAACATTCACTTGGTAATCTGTGATTTTGCAGAGTGTGGTTGCCTATTTGTTCGGTAAATTTTTAGGATAGACTTTATATGGTCACAGATATAACTCAAACACAAATGGTGGGTATGTTGGCATGCATTTCTTTTGAATTTGTTTTCAGTTTTGTAATGCATCATAGTTTGTTGGATTTTTTTTTTTTTATTCTGTACTGGTTTAAAAACACAGAAAAAGAAATGTAATTTGCGGCAAATTATCTCTGCCATATATAATGAGTTTCTCAATGGAATATCAACAACTGGAGTAAGTAATTCACACAATCAGACACACAGAGACTAAACTGCAATAACAATATTGCAATACAAAACTAAATAATATTGAATTCAAACTATTCAATAATAATGATGCAACACCATAAATTGCAAACAAAAATATTGACATGCATGTAAGTACGTACATTCAATCTGTATGTGAATGGACACTTACATATCAAATGCTTGTGAGGATTATAGATTTATGGACAAAACCTTTTAAATATTTGGTACATAAATTCATATGCTACATAGTGATGACGAAAAATTAAATCATTTTGAACAAATTTGGAAAGGAATTATTTCTTTTTCTTTTGTATAAATAATTACACACCCCGACAAAAAATAAATTAAAAATTTACAATTGCATTTCAGAAACTATCAATTGTATTTTGAAATTACCAATTAAATTTCAGAAGTTATCAATTATTCTGATTAATTTTTATTAAAAAATAAAAATTGTTTTATTCGACCTTTAAAATATTATATTTTGTGAGGATGTTTATTCTGGCTCGAGGTCACTATTTTCTTTACTAATTAAAACCATGATATTCTCATAGCATAACTTTCAAGAAAATTATTTTTTGTTTTAAATTTATTTATGTTGGTCAGATTTGCAAGACTTAATCGACACGTGTTTCGGAATTTGTCAGATTCCATTGTCAAGATTATTTAGCAAAAATAGAAAACAAAAAAATCAAACAACATTTTAGAATTTATCAATTATATTTCAGAAATTATCAAATTTATTTCAGAAAATATCAAATGTATTTCAGAAATTATCAATTGTATTTTAGAAGCTATAAATTGTATTTCAAAATTTATCAAATGAATTTCAGAAATTACACAGGTTGACAAAAGTTGAACTTTTTCAATTTGCCTGAACTTTGACAACTGATTTATATGGATTTTGGTGTGCGGATTCCGAATCTGTTTTCCAATTTCGTTCGCGAGCAAATCGCTGGTAAATAGTGAAAAAGTGCGTTTTTTACTAACTTTGCAAGGCTATAATTTCTAACACAAATTTTAGAGCCTCAGTTTTAAGAACGAACTTAACTATATTGGATGCGTGGATTCCACAACTGTTACTAACTTATTTCTGACAGCTTTAGTTTTCAAGTTATAAGTAACTCAAGTAAATTTCGAAAAATCGTTCTCATCATTCCAGCCAAACCACTTGTCTGATTGACTTCATATTTATGTCATGTTTTAATTTGTTTTCGGGAATTGTTCTTAGTAAGGTCTGAATGAGTTTACAAACCCTTTGCAAATGTCTGAGGTTGCTTAGTAAATGCTAATAAACAGATAACATTTTTAAATTATATGTTAATAAAATATTTTATTTCGTTGCTTCATAACTTGAAAACATAAGCCTGCAGGAGAAAACTAATATCATTTTTGAAATCCGCATGGCCTATTTAGTCTAAATCGTGTCCCCAAACTCTGTCACAGTGACAAACTTGCTTAAATTTAAAAAAGGCATGAATGAAAATTTTTTAAATTTTATTTTAGCGATATCTCAAAAACTAATGATGACTCAAAAAAGGGACGAGCATTTTTGGAATCAGCATAGTCAACATACCTTAAATTGTCATACACATTTTGGATGCAAGACCAGTGTTGGTAAATATGTACTCACAAATATGCCGAAAATAGTCTATTTTTAAAGTTTCCGTAGGCTATGTCTCGAAAATTAGAGCTGACCCAATAAAACGGTAGCCAGATTTGAAATCAGCGTACCCCAATTACCCGTAATTAGCTATCAGATCGCGGGCAAAAAAAAAGTGTTGCCCTGTGTTATCAATTGTATTTCAGAAGTTATCAATTGTATTTTAGAGTTTATCAATTGTATTTCAGATATTATCAATTGTATTTCAGAAATTATCAAATATATTTCAGAAATTTTCAGAAATTGTCATACATGAACAAATTTGAAAAGGAATTATTTTTTGTTTGTATTAATAATTACAAACCCCGACAAAAAAAAACTACCATTGCAATTGTATTTCAGAAATTACCAATTGTATTTTCGAAATTATCAATTGAATTTTAGAAGTTATAAATTGTATTTCAGAATTTATCAAGTGTATTTCAGAAATTATCAAATGTATTGCAGAAATTTTCAATTGTATTTCAGAAATTATCAATGGTATTTCAGAAACTATAAATTGTATTTCAAACATTTTCAAATGTATTTCTGAAATTATCAAGTGTATTTCAGAATAATTGTATTTCAGATGCAATTATTGTATTTCACAAATTATCAATTGTATTTCAAAACTTATCATTGTATTTCAGATACTATCAATTGTATACAAATAAAAACTTCAGTTATAAAATATAAAGTCCAACAATATATAAAACAGAATTAAAACTCAACTCATAAGGTACAATGCAATTTAGTAATATTTCTAAGAATTAGAAATACGAAATATAAATTCAAACCTAACGGACATTTTTCAAGACTTGAAAAGTCCTACTAAGGGTTGCAACTCTGAGAAAATCTACTACAGTGTAAGAAATTACAACTGTGTTGGAAAAAGTTAAAAATAGATTCATTAGGTTCGTGCTAAACGTAACATATGGGTAATGAAATGTGATATAATTCCCGTTCGCTTTTTCACCTTAATGTACGTTTAAATAGCTGATCTTAATCTTACACACCTACAGTGACAATCGAAGAGTGCTGACGAAGGAAGGGTGGCTTCTTCCGAAAGCTGTCGACATCTCCACTTAGCCTGTGTTGTCAATTAATTTTTTTCAGATTTTCTCATTGTACAACAAAAATAATTATTTCTCAGAAATAATTAATATGGACTCAAACCGAAATAAATAAAAACTTCAGTTACTATCAATTGTATTTCAGAAATTATCAGTTGTATTTCAGAATTTATCAATTGTATATCAGATATTATCAATTGTTTTTCAAATGTATTTCAGAAATTATCAATTGTATTTCAGAAACTATTAATTGTATTTCAAAAATTATCACATGTATTTCAGAAATTATCAATTGTATTTCAGAAGATATCAATTGTATTTAAGAATTTATTAATTGTATTTCCGAAATTATCACTTGTATTTCAGAAATTTTCAATTGTGAGCTAAAACACCTCAATTCAAACGAGGAGTTGACCGCACCCCTTCCAAATTTAATGAAATTAAGTACTGAGGTTTACTTTAATAAAAAAGAGATTTTGCCAATTTTTCAGCCTTTTGGTCATTCCAGTATTCGAAAATCATATATATTTGACAAAAGTGTTTTGAGATAAATAAAGATAAGATAAGATAATAACAATACTGGTCTCAATTAGGTTGCAAATAATAGGTAATGAAACAGCCTTTACAATGACATTCCCCGAAATTTTTTTTGAAAAATGTCAAAGGTCGTTGGTTTTAACCTTAATTTTTGGAGAGCTATATCCAAAAAAACGATATTTTTAAAATTTTGGAAAAAATATATGTTGTTAAGAATCATCTATACCAGCGGTTACCAACCTTTTTGGCTCGCGTACCCCTAATTTTAAATTTTATAAGCTGCGTACCCCCTAACGAGTTTTTTGTTCACGTATAAATATTAGAGTTAATTTTAAACATTTTAATATCTGCGGGTATTATAATTTTTTTGAAGGATTTTGGGGAGATCAAAACAATGGTGGTATTTTTTTTTTGAAAAATTTTCGCTCCTTGGGGTGGTTGGTTCAATGAATCTGAAAACGCGGATTTTGAGCTGACTTTTCTGCAGAGCAAAAACGGCTGAAAATATTTAGGGTTTTCACAGTAACGATTAAATTTGCCTTTTTTAGTTTGGTATTTGGCAAATGTGCCAAACGTAAAAAAAAAATGCCAATTTAAATGTGGCATATTTTTCTTAAAATGCCCAAGTCAAACCTTGTCTAAAAACAAAATGCCAGTGTGCAAATAAAAAAAAAAACATAAAAATTACAACAGCTGTGATTGTTTATGCTGAAATTTCGAACGCGGCAACAAAAACTTTTATACAAAAAGAAACATACACATTTTTTGTGTTTATTTTAAAATTGTGAATGTAAAAAGTTAATTAAAGTTATTTTGTGCAAATTATTAACGAAAAGTGCGCTCACGATATAAAGAAAAAATGGTGGCAAATACTTGACGTTTAGTAAAATGGCAAATTTGCCAAATACCGAACTAAAAAAGGCAAATTTACTCGTCACTGTGAAAATCCCAATTGTAAATCTGATTTCACCAGTCAGTTCTACACCAAAAATTAAAACAACGGACGTTTTTTGAACTCATAAAAAAATATATAATTATTAAATTTTTTTAAATTTTTTTTTTTAATACGAGGGCAGATCAATAATTCCGTGACTTATGGAATGAAACACCCTTAATTACAATGAAATGGCATTTTGAGCTTAACAAAATTGTACCAAAATTTCCACTCTATTACAACCCGACTCAAAAATGCTCAAAAACACGTTTTTTGAGAAACTTGACATAAATTTGCTCAAAAACCTGGCTTCAAAGAAAAATTTGGGAACCATATTCGAAATAAGCATCGAAAGGTTAATCGAAAACAAGTGGTCAGATCTCAAAATATCATCCAAAAAATCGCTCACTAATTTGCACAAAAATACCTTTTTTGTGAACTTTGACCTCACCTCTCTTGAAAACCTGACGTTATGGAAAACTTTGGAAGCCAGATGCGGAGCCAGCATTGAAAGCTTAATATAAAACGAATGTCCAAATTACTAAAATTTGGCGTACCCCCGCGGACAGTTTCGCGTACCCCCTAGTGGTACGCGTACCATAGGTTGGTAACCGCTGATCTATACTACTTAAGTTTAAATTTTCAGGATGGAGTCTTCATTGGAACTTTTTATATTAATAGAAACATTGTGACAGGAAAGAAAAAGCGGTGTACTTACCCTTAGAAACAAAATATTTTTTTTCTCTTTAAAATTCTGGTACCAAAATTAATTTTTCTGAATGTTTTTGGCGTGCTGAGTCCAAATATGAACTTTGAACTGGCTTATCGCTATTACTTTTCAAGATATATGCACCTAAATGTTCAAAAAAACACAGCAATAGAATTTTAGCAATTTTCACACATTAATGTGCAGATATCTCGAAAACTAATAGCGATAGGCCAGTTCAAAGGTCATATATGGACTCAGCACGTTAAGAATATTCAGAAACGTGAGCCTTCCCTGCAAAAACATGGCAATGAGTTGTGAAAAGTAATCTTTACCAAACACATTATTTATAATGAGTACCCATTACCATTAACATTATTTTAAGCCCAAAAGTAACTACTTTTCAGTAATCTATATATATAAAAGAGTGTGGTGACTGACTGACTGGTTGACTGACTGACTGACTGATTGGCAATAATCAACGCCCAGCCCAAACCGCTGAAGCTAGAGACTTGAAATTTGGAATGTAGGTTCGGCTCCCGACAAAACCACCCACTAAGAAGGGATTTTTGGAAATTCCGATTCTAAGGGGGGCAAAAGGGGGAAAATAAGGCCGTTTGCGGGATTTTGTATCTTTTGAAGTAATAGTCCTAGAAACTTCAAATTTGAACTCTAGGATCCTTTCGCGGAAATAAAATTTCGAAAAAAATATTTTTGGAAAATTCCGCCTCCAAGGGGGGAAAAAGGGGAAAATAGGGCAAATTGGTACATTTTTTATATTCTAAACAAATGGTACCAGAAACTTGAAATTTGAAGTCTAGGACCCTCTCGCGGAAATAACATTTTGGAAAAAGTAATATTTTGAAAATTCCGTTTCTAAGGTGGGGGGGGAGGGGGAAAATAGGGCAAGTTGGTACATTTTGTATCTTCTGAACTAATGGTCCTACAATCTTGAAATTTTGAATATAGGATACTCTCGCGGAAATAACATTTTGAAAAAAGTACTTTTTTGAAAATTACGGTTTTAAGGGGGACAAAAAGGGGGAAAATAGGGCAATTTGGTGAATTTTGAACTAATGGTCCTAGAAACTAGATATTTTAACTATAGTATCCTCTCGGGGAAAAAACATTTTTTTACTAAAATTTTTTCACTCAAAATTTTTTTTCACTCAAAATTTTTTTTCACTCAAAATTTTTTTTTACAATTTTTTTTTTCTCCAAAATTTTTTTTTTACAAATTTTTTTTCACTCAATTTTTTTTTTCACTCAAAATTTTTTTTCACTCAAAATTTTTTTTTACTCAAAATTTGTTTTTACTCAAAATTTTTTTTCACTCAATTTTTTTTTTCTCAAAATTTTTTTTTACAAATTTTTTTTCACTCAAATTTTTTTTTCACTCAAAATTTTTTTCACTCAAAAATTTTTTTTTTTACAATTTTTTTCTACTCAAAATTTTTTTTTACTCAAAATTTTTTTCACTCAATTTTTTTTTAATAAAAGTTTTTTTTTACTCAATTGTATTTTATTCTTCAATTTTTTTTACTTAAATCTTTTACCTAGAAAATTTTTTTTACTAAATTTTTTTGACTCAAAATATTTTTCGCTTAATATTTTGACTCAAATTTTTTACAAAATTTTTTTTTCTCATTTATTTTTTAATTTTCACTTAAATTTAGGGGGAAATAGGACAATTTTAAACATTCGATCTTCTGAACTAATGGCCCCAGTAACCTAAAATTTGGACTATAGGATCCTCTCGCGGAAATAATACTCTAAAGAAAGTATTTAAAAAACATAAGAAGGGGAAATGGGGAAAAGAGGGCAATTTGGTACATGTTCTATCTTCTGACCTAATGGTCCTAGAAAATTAAAGTTTGGACTATAAGATCCTCTAACGGGAAAAACATTCTGAAACAAAGTTGTTTTTTAATTCTGATTCTAGGGGGTTGAAAGGGGGAAAGTAGGATAATTTGGTACATTTTGTATCTTCTGAACTAATGGTCCTAGAAACTTAAAAATTTGGACTATATGATCCTCTCGCGGAAATTATGTTCTGAAGAAAGTATTTTTTTAAAAATTTTTCATTCAAATTTGGGGGGGGAAATAGGACGATTTTGAACATTTTCTATATTGTGAACTAATGGTCCCAGAAACCTGAAATTTGGACTATAGGATCCTCTCGCGGAAATCATATTCTGAAGAAAGTACTTTTTTAAAAAGGCACTTCTAAGAAGGGGAAAATGGGAAAAATTGGGCAATTTGGTACATTTTCTTTTTTCTGACCTAATGGTCCTAGAAACTTAAAGTTTGGACTATAAGATCCTCTCGCGGAAAAAACATTCCGAAACAAAGCTTTTTTTTCAATTCCGCTTCTAGGGTGGTAAAAAGGGGGATAATAGGACAATTTGGTACACTTTGTATGTTCTGAACTAATTTTCCCAGAGACTTAAAAATTTTGACTATGGGATCCTTCGCGGAAATAACATTGTGAAGAAAGTTCTATTTTGAAAATTTCGCTTCTAAGGGGGGAAAAGGGGGAAAGTAGAGTAATTTTGTGTCTGCTGAACTAATGGTCGCAGATCCTTGAAATTTGGGCTGTACGATCCTCTCGCGGAAATAACTTTCTGAAAGAAGTAATTTTTGAAAATTCCGGTTTGTATCTGCTAAACCAATAGGACTGCACGATCCTCTCGCGTGGACTGCACGATCCTCTCACGGAAATAACATTCTGAAAAAAGTACTTTTTTGAAAATTCCGATTTAAAGGGGGAAAAAGAGGAAGGTAGGGCAATTTCGTATCTGCTGAAAATATTCTCCTAGATACTTGAAATTTGGAGTGAACGATCCTCGCGCGGAAATAACATTCTAAAGGAAGTACTTTTTCAAAATTCTGGGGGAAATCAGGAAAGTAGGGCAATTTTGAATCTGTTGAACTAATGGTACTTAATACTTGAAATTTAAACTGTACGATCCTTTCGCGAAAACAACATTCTTAAAGAAGAACTTTTTCAAAAAATCCGCTTCTACGGGGAAAACGGGGAAAGTATGGCAATTTCGTATCTGCTGAACTAATGGTACATGAAATTTGAACTGTACAATCCTCTCGCGGAAATAATATTCTAAAGGAAGTACTTTTTGAAAATTCCGGGGGAAAAAGGGGGTGAGTGGGGTAATTTTGAATCTGCTGAACTCATGGTCCTAGATACTTGAAATTTTAACTGTACGATCCTCTCGCGGAAATAAAATTGTTAAAGAAAAACTTTTTTTAAAATTACGCTTCTACGGGGAAAAAGGGGGAAAGTAGGGCAATTTTGTATCTGCTGAACTAATGGACCTAGATACTTAAAATTTGAACTGTACAATCCTATCCCGAAAATAACATTCTAAAAGAAGTACTTTTTTGAAAATTCGTTTTTAAAGGGGGAAAAATAGGGAAGAAGGGCAATTTCGTATTTTGAAAAATCCTTTTATAAGGGTGGCGGTGGGGGGTAGAAGGGGTTTAATAGGGCAATTTTGAATCTGGATGCTGTCGCGGAAATTATTTTTTGAAAAATATATTTTTTTGAGAATTTTGGTTTTAAGGAGGCCCAAAAGGGGAAAAATAGGGCAATTTGCTAAACTTTAAATTAATGGTCTTAGAAACATGACATTTGGAATATGGGATCATATCGCGGCAATAACATTCTAAAAGAAGTACTTTTTTTGAAAATTTCGCTTTTTAGAGGGAGAAAGGGGGAAAGTAGTGCAATTTTGTATATGCTAAAGTAATGGTCCTAGATACTTGAAAATTGGACTGTACGATCCTCCCGCGGAAATTACATTCGGAAAGGAATACTTTTTTAAAAATTCCTCTTTTAAGGGGGAAAAGAGGGGAAAATAGAGCAATTTTGAATCTGCTGAACTAATGGTCCTAATCTGCTGAACTAATGGTCCTCCCGCGGAAATAACATTCGGAAAGAAATACTTTTTTAAAAATTATTCTTTTAAGGGGGGAAAGGACCAATTTTGTATCTGCTGATCAAATAGCCCTAGATATTTGAAAATTGGACTGTACAATCCTCTCGCGGAAATAAAATTCGAATGAAGGACTTTTTGGAAAATTCGGCCTCTAAGAGGGAAAAGGGGAAAGGTAGGCAATTTTGTATCTGCTGAACTAATGGTCGCGAAAATAACATTCTGAAAGAAGTACTTTTTTAAATATTCCGATTTTGATTGGGAAAAAGGAGAAAAGTATGGCAATTTTATATCTGCTGAAATAATGGTCCTATATACTTGAAATTTGGACTGTACGATCCTCTCGCGGAAATAACATTTTCAAGGAAGTACTTTTTTGAAAACTCTACCTTTAAGGGGGGAAAAGGGGAAGTTAGGGCAATTTTGTATCTGCTGAACTAATGGTCCTCGATACTTAAAATTTAACTGTACGATGCTCTAGCGGATATAACATTCTAAAAGAAGTACTTTTTTTTAAATTCTGCTTCTACGGGGGGAAAAGGGAGAAAGTAGGGCAATTTTGAATCTTCTGAACTAATAGTCCTATATACTTGACGTTTGGACTGTACGATCCTCTCGCGGAATGAACATTCTAGAAGAAGTACGTTTTGGAAAGTTCTCCTTCTAAAGGGGGAAAAGGTGGAAAGTAGGGAAATTCTGAATCTGCTAAACTAATGATCCTAGATACTTAAAATTTGAACTGTACGATCCTCTTGCGGAAAAAGTACTTTTTGTGGAAAGTTCCGCTTCTAAGGGAGAAAAGGCGGAAAGTAGGGCAATTTTGTATCTGCTGAACTAATGGTCCTAGATACTTGAAATTTAGACTGCACGTTCCTCTCTCTTGGAAAGAAGTACTTTTTTTGAAAATTACGATTTCAAGGGGGAAAACGGGGAAGGTAGGGCAATTTTGTATCTGCTGAACTAATAGTTCTAGATACTTGAAATTTGGCTGAACGATCCTCTCACGGAAATAACATTCTTAAGAAAGTACTTTTCAAAATTCTGGGGGAAAAAGGGGGAAAGAAGGGCAATTTTGAATCTGCTGAACTAATGGTCCTAGATTCTTGAAATTTGAACTGAACGATCCTCTCGCGAAGATAACATACTTAAAGAACTTTTTTAAAAATTCCACTTCTAAGGGGGGAAAAGGGGAAAGTAGGGCCCTTTGGGGGATTTTGTATCTTTTGAACTAATAGTTTTAGAAACTTGAAATTTGGAATCTATAATCCTCTCACGAAAAAAAACTAAAAAAATTTTTTTTTGAAAATTCCGCCTCCAAGGAAGGGAAAATAGAGCAAATTGGTACATCTTTTATCTTCTGGACAAATGGTCCCAGAAACTTGAAATTTGGTCTCTAGGATCCTCTCGCAGAATTATCATGCTGAAAACAAAATTTTTTGAAAATTCCACCTCCAAGGGTGGGAAAGTAGGGAAAATCTGTGAATTTTTTATCTTCTGAACAAATGGTCCCATAAACGTGAAGTTAGTTCTTTAGGATCCTCTCGCCGAAACAACATTGCGAAAAAAATATTGTTTGAATATTCCTTCTCCACGGTGGGAAAGGGGGGGAAATAGAGAAAATCGGTGCATTATTTATCTTTTAAACAAATGGTTCCAGAAACTTGAAATTTGAACTCTAGGATCATCTTGCAAAAAAAAAAACATCTTAAAAAAGTAGAAGGGGGAAAATAGGACAATTTTGTGTCTTCTGAACTAAAACTTTAAGTTTTAATCCTCTCGCGGAAATAATTTTTTGAAAAATACACTTTTTGAAAATTTTGGTTTTAAGGAGGACCAAGAGGGGAAAATAGGGCAATTTGGTAAATTTTAAACTAATGGTCTTAAAAACATGACATTTGCAATATAAAATCATCTCGCGAAATAACATATTGAAAGAAGTACTTTTTTGAAAATTACTTTTTAAAGGGAGCAAGAAGGGCAATTTGGTATCTGCTGAACTAATGGTCCTAGATATTGAAGTTTTTCTAGCGGAAATAACATTCTGGAAGAATACTTTTTTGGAAAAATCTGCTTCTATGGGGGAAAAAGAGGGAAAGTAGGGCAAATTTGAAATTTGAATCCTCTTGCGGAAACAACATTCTAATGGAAGTACTTTTTTGAAAATTTCGCTTCTACGGGGAAAAAGGGGGAAATTAGGGCAATTTTGTATCTGCTGAACTAACGGTCTTAGATACTTGAAATTTGGAGTGTACGATCCTCTCGCGAAAAAAACATTCTGAAAGATGTACTTTTTTGAAAATTTTGTTTTGTAGGTGGAAGAGGGGGAAAAGTAGGGCAATTTTGTATCTGCTGAACTAATTATCCTAGATACTTGAATTTTGAACTGTTTTGTATCTGCTGAACTAAAGGTTCTAGATACTTGAAGTTTGGACTGTACGATCCTCTATAAATATATAATAAAATTGTTTTTTTTTTTTACAGCTAACCGGTAACGAAGTACCGGGCGAGTTAGCTAGTATGTTATAAAAGCACTTCTTAGTAATAATATCTCCTTGCACTTGCAGTTTTTAACCTTGTCAATTCAATTAACTTAAAAAGTACTTAAAAACTTAATAAAAAGTACGCAATTTTTAAGTTTTACTTAAACAAGTTAAATTTTACATATTTTAATTAACTAATTATTTTACTTCTTATTGGTAATGGGTTTTTACTCCTTATTAGTAATCCGAGTCAGTAACTACTTATTTATCTCCATACTCTTCACTAGTTATTTTTGCCTCACGCCCTTGTTAACATAATTAGTGTTTCATTCAATAAGTAACTACTTATTAACATCTGTTTCAGATTACAAAACCCATTACTAGTAATGCCAATTTTTGCTGGGTTGGTACCAGAATCTCAGAGACAAAAAAAAATATTTTTTTTCTAAGGGTAATTACACAGCTTTTTCTTTCCTGTTACTATGTTTCTTTTATTATTAAAAGTTCCAATGAAGTCTCCATCCTGAAAATTTAAACTTAAGAAGTACAGATGACCCTTATTAACATATATATTTTGCAGAATTTTAAAATATCGTTTTTTGAGACATAGGTCTCCAAAAATTAAGGTTAAAACCAATGACCTTTGACTTTTTTCAAAAAAAATCTTGGGGAACGCCATTTTAAAGGCCGTCTCATTACCTATATTATTTGCAACCTGACTGAGATTAGTATTGTTATTACTTTTCGAGTTATCTTTATTTATCTCTGAACACTTTTGTCAAATATATACGATTTTGCCAATTTTCATGACCCCATATCTCGGGAAGAAAATCTACCAGAAGTCCAAATTTTTGGCACTATGATTTTTTTTGTAAGGGCCAACTATATTCCAAGTTTCATCAAATTCGAAAGGGGTAAGGTCAAAAATGCTACTTTTTTCGGTTGAATTGAGGTGTTTTAACTCTTGTATTAAAGAATTTATCAATTAAATTTTTAATTTGTATTTCATAAGTTATCAATTGTATTTCAGAATTTATCAATTGTATTTCAGATATTATTAATTGTATTTCAGAAATTTTCAATTGTTTTTCGAAGGTTAGTTTCTGAAATATAATTGATAAATTTTGATATACAATTGATAGTTTGTCAAATACAATTGATAATATCTGAAATACAATTGATAAATTCTGAAATTCAATTGATAATTTCTGAAATACAATTGATAATATCTAAAATACAATTGACATATTCTGAAATAAAATTGATAATTTCTAAAATACAATCGATAGTAACTGAAATACAATTATTAAAAAATACAATTAATAAATTCTGAAATACAATTGATAACTTCTGAAATTCAATTAATAATTTATGAAATACAATTGATAATTTCTGAAATACAATTGACAATTTCTTAAATACAATTGATAGTTTCTGAAACACAATTAATAACTTCTGAAATACATTTGATAAGTTCTGAAATACAATTAATAATATCTGAAATACAATAGATAAATTCTGAAATACAATTGATAACTTCTGAAATACAAATTAAAAATTTCTAAAATACAATTGATAAATTCTAAAATACAGTTGAAAATTTCTGAAATACAATTGATAAATTCTGAAATGCAATTGGTAAATTTTGAAATACAATTTATAGCTTCTGAAATACAATTGATAATTTCTGAAATACATTTGATATTTTCTGAAATACATTTGATATTTTCTGAAATACAATATATAGTTTCTGAAATACAACTGATAATTTCTGAAACACATTTAAAATACAATTGATAATATCTGAAACGTCAAAAATTCGGCATTATTAGTTATTTTGGAGTTTAGGTACTTTTTATTGATGCCACATTAGAGTGACAACGGTTCTTCCAATTTTGATTTCCCAAGTTTCCGGAAAATGTTTTATTTTTTTCAAAAAACGTAAAAAATTAAAAAAAATATGTCTTCCGAAATTGGTGGAAATTTTCCAAATATTAAAATTTTTGATCGAAGGGCGCCACGGGATAACCAACGCAGTGCAACAACCAATATCGGAATGGGACGAAAACAAAATCATATGAAAGTCAACAAACAAAATCCTCAGCGCTTTTTTAGTTAAGTGGTAGATTTTTTTTACACAAATTTGAAGTTGCTGAACTATGGTTATAACTACTTTAAAACTGTATAAGTGCGTATTAGAGTGCCCAGAAATTTTTTTTTAGGCCTTACCCCCTAAATTTGTTCCTTTTAATAAAAAAAAATCGTTTTTTTGGGATTTTTAAAATAAAATCTTAAGGTTGCGCTCGAGGCTCTTTAACGAAAACCTTCGAATTTAAGAAAACTGTCAAATATTGGTAAAATGGGATTACGAGACTTTTTCTAGTAATTTGCAAGGTTTTTTTTTGTGTGTAACACCTCATATATTTAACTCGTTAAACGCAAAGCAATTTTTTTTTTCGGAATGAAACCACTTTTATGCAATTCAATTCCACTTTGATTTTAGAAAATGATTTCATTCCGAAAAAAATGGTATTCATTTTGCGTTTTTTTGAGTAAACCACTTTTTTCAAATCCGATCGGAATTGAGTCTGTGACATGCCCCTACGGTCTGGTATGCTCAATTCTATACCTTAGTCGTATGCTTTGTTATAGTTTTTATCATTTATTTTATACCTTACTGGTAGTCTTTGTCATAATGTGCATGCATTAATTTGAGTCTCATCCCATGTTCAAATCATCAGTGCAGCATGGTTTAAAATAAGCTATCCTATAACTTATTTTATATAAATTACTAGCTAACCATCCCGGTACTTCGTTACCGGTTGTATTGAATACCGGATAATATAAGGATCAGGATTACTCTATCGATTTAAAAAAAAAATCTTCTACATAGTTTTTGTTTTATTTACTTGTGGACGTTTAAGTCTTTCATAAAATAATATTTTAATGAATAATTTAAACAATAAAATTTGAATAACTTCGCTGGTACGTCATCATGCTCGTTTCGGTGAAAAAATATATTGACAATTTTCGAGCCCTTATATCGGGTTTTAAGATTTTGAGTGAATAAATATTTCAGTAAAAAAAAATGGAATAAAAATAAGTTTGAGTGAAAAAACATATAGAGAGAACAAATATGGAGTCAAAAAAGTTAAATACGTAAAATTTAAGTAAAAAGTATCATTCCATATTGTTCCCAGCTCTATTCCACTTCGTTCCCCGTTCTATTCCATTTCACTTCCAAGTCCATCTCCTTTCGTTCCATGTAAGTTTCATTCCTCTCCGTATAATATGCGTTAAAAAAATAAAAAGTTCTATTGCCTTTATATTGTAGATATGAAAAGTACCATTTTACACCACTGTTACCAGGTACCCCTTTTTACCCTAAAATTTTAAAATATGTCCTTGTCTTGGGTGTTATATCTGCGGCTTTTAGTTCAATAGTTAGATATCTCAAAATAACCATTTGTCCCCTTTCCCCGTAAAATTATATTTTCCAAAAACTGTTTTTTTGTGCTAGGTGATCGTTTATTTAAAACATCAAGTTTCTGAACCATTATTTCAAGAAATATAAGAATAACCAAATTTGCACTTTTTATCCCCTTTACGATCGGTCGCGACCCTTAGAAACAGAATTTCCAAAAATAACTTTTTAAAGCATTCAAAATTTCAGTGCCTAGGATAGTTACTTCATGAAATATAAAATCAAAAAACACTTTTTTACAGCTCTAGGTAAGAAGTTACATGGATGAGAATCAACACCTCTTTGGCCAAAATGTCAAATTTCGACCCCCTCTAACTCAGAGAGTTCTTGACCGATCTCGTTGAAAAATTGTGTCTGAACTACTATCCAATAGGACTGCAAATTTCATCCCGATCGGAAGATATCGGTTTCAAAAGTTGTGTCAGTTGACACGAAAACCCCCATATATAGATTTGGTAATCAAATTTTTGCGAAGTTGTTTGTGAATTCAATTCAAAAAACATTCCGATTATCCGTGATGTAACTCTTTTAAAGTTCTGCCCCACAAGTGATATGTGTAATGGCAAACAATAGAGACCACTGGATGGCTGGTGTTAACTGTGGCATTTGATATCAAAGATTTAAACCAAGTTGCCAACTGCAATGAAAAAAATCTTGTGTATTGTATCTATCTGCACATAACATGTCAATATCTATTGTATTTTCTATTTTGTACTGTTGTAGTTAGTAATTTTGTTTTATGCAGTTACATCGGATTTTCTTCATCTTCTTGTTATTTCAGTTTAAAGTTTTTATTTATTTTTTTTTTTCTTGAAATCATTGCAACTTTTTTTTTATATTTTTTGCACATACTTTGTGCATGTTTTGTCTTGTTCTTTTTTTGCTCAATCTATCATTAAAGTTATTTCTTTAATTTGTTGCAACAATGTGTGTATTTTGTAAAGAAAGTCAGTTGGTTAACATGCATTTTAACAATTACGGTTTTAAACCATATTAAGACGACTCTTTGGTACTTGTTAAAGTTTTAAGTTGGTTAAAAAAATAAAAAAAAAAAAGTTTGTAAACTATTTGTAAAGTTTCCCACAATCGGGTTGGTTAAAAAGAGATAATTTATAGTTCATTATCACATCTTTAAGATTTTATATGTAATTATGTAACAAATTAAGATTTTAACTTTTTGTTCTTTAAAGTATTTTAATATGATCTAGCATAAATCCTACACTAGGGTGGTTTTTTATTTTATTTTTTTTTGAATTTCGAGGAGCGCGCAGCGGATTTTTGTGCCATTTGATGTTAAAATAATTGTGTAAAAATTTGAGCTAAATCGGATAAAATTAACCCGAGGCGCAAGGAGGTCAAAGTTTCGAGAAAAATCCAAAATGGCCAAATTTTGAAAAAACTTAAAAAAATGTAAATTTTGTAGAATAAAAAAATAAAATATTTTTTATTTAACTTTCTTGCAATAATACTCAGAAAAAATTATCTTAACTTTTTATGACGGCAGTAACACTTCCAAACATGAAATACAAAAATTACCATGCATTTTGGGGGGTACCTGATATGAGTGTGTTCGATTTTTTGAAAATTTTATTAAACAATAAAATTAAATCTTAGTATTCTATAGCAATGGATTATTAAATACATCCTAAGGCTTAAATATTTAAAAAATTGGGGATATCCATCGACTCAATTTTTTTTTTGAGTCATTTGACTCCTTGAAATCCGCAAAACTCAAATGACTCCAAAAAAAAATTGAGTCAATGGATATCCCCAATTTTTTAAATATTTAAGCCTTAGGATGTATTTAATAATCCATTGCTATAGAATACTAAGATTTAATTTTTTTGTTTAATAAAATTTTCAAAAAATCGAAAACACTCATTTCAGGTACCCCCCAAAATGCATGGTAATTTTTGTATTTCATGTTTGAAAGCGTTACTGCCGTCATAAAAAGTAAAGATAATTATACCCTACACCACTCTGTGGTACAGGGTATAATGAGTTTGTGCTGATGTTTGTAACTACCCGAAATATTGGTCCTAGACCTACCTTCAAGTATACCGATCGACTCAGAATTACTTTTTGAGTCGATTTAGCGATGTCCGTCCGTCCGTCCGTCTGTCCATCTATCGGTTTAAGCACGATACAGGTCGCAATTTTCAATCAATTGACTTAAAATTTAAAACTTAAGCATCTTTTGGCCCAAGGACGAAGCCTATTGAAATTGGAGAAAATCGGTCCATGTTAAGACCTAGCCCCCATACAAATGCCCCCTTTGGATTCGGCTTAAATGACTCTAATAACCGTATTACAATAGATATCGCTTTGAAATTGAGCAGGTAATCAAATTTTGTGTGCACAAATCCCCATTCCAAATTTCAAAGGAATCGGGTCAGTCCTTGTGGTAGTCCCCATACAAACCACCCTCCCGATATCCACATAATTCCTTCCAAACTCATAAAAATGGAAATATTTGATAAAAATTTTATTTTTAGGTGTTAAACGTGTACTCTAGTAACCTAATCAAATCGGAATATAATTGGACCATTTTTGGACTTAGTCCCCCAAATAAAATTTTTGACCGATATTCAGTTAAATCGGTCTATTTACAAAAAAATAAACCAATTCCACTACAATTTGATCTGTGTTTGTTTCTACACTAAATAAAGATCTAACAAAAGACAGATACAATCGGTCCATGTTTGGACTTGGGACCTATTTTCCAGAAAACACTGGTGTAGGGTATCATATGGTCGATCTTGACCGACTATAACTTTTTTACTTGTTTTTTTTTGAGTACTATTGCAAGAAAGTCAAATAAAAAATATTTTGTTTTTTTTATTTCAACAAAATTTACATTTTTTTAATTTTTTTCAAAATTTGGCCATTTTGGCTTTTTCTCGAAAATTTGACCTTCTTGCGCCTCGGGTTAATTTTTTCCGATTTAGCTCAAATTTTTACACAATTATTTTAACATCAAATGGCACAAAAATCCGCTGCGCGCTCCTCGAAATTCCAAAAAAAATAAAATAAAAAACCACCCTAATCCTACACACAGAAAAATAAATTTCCAACTGAATCTCAGTTGCATTAACTCAAAATTTGGTTGTCTGCTGTGACAAACGAATTTTATGGTTGTTTCAATTAAAAGTCAGTTATATAAACCTTATTCAGTTGTGACTACCAAAATTCAATTGTGATTACGTAAATGTAAATAATTCAACCGAATTTTTGTTGCATCAACTGACTTTCAGTTGGAAAATGTCAAATTTGTTTTCTGTGTGTAAGAAATCTAGGCAACATATCGTTAAACTATATTCAATTTGAGCTAACTAAAAAAACATAACTTTTCAGGAGAGCAAAACAACCGTCGCATTCATGTATTTTTAAATGTTTTGTCATTCGATCTTTTACTATATTTATTAATAATTGCTGATAAATTTTACATGTGCTTTATTTGTAAAAATTCGTATTATTCGCTGAGTTACAGCAGATAGCTCAACCTTTTTTATTTGAAATTAATCAACCTGAGCAGATAGCTCATTAAATATAGACTTTAAAGCTTTATAACTTTTTAACGGATTATGATAAAAATATGATTTTGGTACCATATATCTCAGTTTTTTAACCCCTTCCATTACAGGTTTTAGAAAAAATACTTTCAAGTTTTTTTTTTAAATCATCGATTTTTTCGCGCTTTATCGCCATTATTTGGAACCTTCATGAAGCTTGCGAAAAATGTCATAGTACTTGTGTTTGCTGTACAATCGAATGGGTAAATAAAATATGCAAAAAGTTTAACCGTTTTTGCTCCGCATCGAAATAAGGGTCAAAAACCGCGTTTTTAACCGCGGAAAGGAGTTGAAATTTTCCAAAAAAAACTATGCCATTATTTTTATTGATGGAAAACCCGTCTAAAAAGCGATAATATCAAAAAATTTAAATTTAAAAGTTTACTCTAGTAAACTATACTGTAGATTAGAGTGACTCAAAAAAAAAAGTTGATGATGTACCCCCCTCAAAATTAACTTTGACATGTTTTATGAAGATTCCCAAAATATTTGGGCTCTAGCGATAATATCCCGTGAGCTAAACCGCGTCAAAAAAGGGTCCAAAAATGGTATTTTTCATGAATATAAAATCCAGTAAATTTTTTTTTGTCCAATGAATGACCAAATATAATAAATATGTAGGAATTCTTTGATTCTGCATTAAAACATTTTAAAAATCTAACCACAGACTCGAGATAACGAGATGTTTATGTCAGTTTTTTGATGCTTTTCAATTCGATTTTACTGAAAACTTAAATAACTTTGTTATTTTTTGTCCGATTTTCACTTCTAATACATCGTTAGAAAGGTGTTGACCACCGCTTGGGATTTTAGTCAAAAATTAACCCTTAACTGTACTGTCTTACTTTTTTATAACATTTACTTCGACATCATTAAAAAAATATTTTATAACCACAAAAAGCATATCTTTGTGCAGGAAACACGTTTAATTAATATATTTGGCCACAATTAATTTAACCCATGCATGACCAAAATATTTTGGCAAAAAATTTTAAAAAATTTTTGCGGAAATTATTGAAAGCTAGTAGAAATAGTTTAAAAAAATAAAATAAAAAAGGTTTTTGCGTTTTTTGCACGAATATATGCGATCAAGACCAAAATTTGTTTATATTTTATTTTTAAAATTAATTTGCACATACAAATTTCGAAAAAAAATTTGACCAGGAATGTGGTACACGTAATAATTATTTGATATTTGATATAAGCACGTCTAGATAAACAAAAACCTTATTTAATTATACTTTTTTAAAGTATTACAACTAGCTTTCAATAATTTCCGCAACAACTTTTTTAAAAATGTTTGCCAAAATATTTTGATCATGCATGGGTTAAATTAATTCTGGCCAGATATAATAACTAAACGTGTTTCATGCAAAAAAATATGCTTTTTGTAGTTATATAATGGATTTTAAATGATGTCGAAGTAAATGTTATAAAAAAAGTAAGACAGTGCAGTTAAGGGTTAATTTTTGACTAAAATAAACAAAACCTTATTTAATTATATTTTTTAAAGTATTACAACTAGCTTTCAATAATTTCCGAAAAAATGTTTTTAAAAATGTTTGCCAAAATATTTTGATCATGAATGGGTTGAATTAATTGCGGCCAAAAATATTAATTAAACGTGTTTCCTGCACAAAGATATGCTTTTTGTGGTTATAAAACGGTTTTAAATGATGTCGATGTAAATGTTATAAAAAAGTTAGACAGTGCAGTTAAGGGTTAATTTTTGACTAAAATTCCAAGCGGTGGTCAACACCTTTCTAACGATGTATTATAAGTGAAAATCGGACAAAAAATACAAAAGTTATTTAAGTTTTCATTAAAATCGAATTGAAAAGCATCAAAAAACTGACGTAAACATCTCGTTATCCCGAGTCTGTTGTTAGATTTTTAAAATGTTTTAATGCAGAATCAAAGAATTCCTAAATATCTATTATATTTGGTCATTCATTGGAACAAAAAAAATTTACTGATTTTTTTATTCATGAAAAATACCATTTTTGGACCCTTTTTTGACGCGGTTTAGCTCACGGGAGATTATCGCTAGAGCCCAAATATTTTGGGAATCTTCATAAAACATGTCAAAGTTAATTTTGAGGTGGGTACAACTTTAACTTTTTTTTTGCCCATATAAGGTGAGTCGGTCTACTGTAGATAGCTCAAATTTTTATTTATAAAAAAACAAGGTTTCACATAGCTCATGCTATTTTTGCAGTAAAATAGTCTTAAAATATTTTTTTTCTTCTGAAATTAATACCATAGATGACACTTATACCCGCGAACATTTTTCCATCAAAAACTCATTTTCGTCAACCGAGCAGATAGCTGAAATTGAATATAGTTCCACGATATATTTTTTTAACTTTAACTACTAATTTTATACCTGCGGATTAAATAGAAATCATTTACTGATGAAAATTAAAACAAAAAAAAAACTTGGGTGAAACAAACAGGAATCTGAGACTTTTCCTATAGGAAAAATGTTTCAAAATCTGTGACTTTTTCTTTAGAAATATCTCAAGATATGAAATTTTTTTTGTAAAAAAGATGTAGAATCTGATACTTTTTCAATAGCAAAAATATCATAAAGTCTATCCTTTTTTCTTAAGGAAAAATTTTTTAAAAAAAAAAGTCTCAAAAAAGGAAAGATGACTTATTTTCTATAGCAAAAATATCTGAAAATCTATAATTTTTTTTCTGAGATCTGAGACCTCTTCTACAGCAAAAGTTTTGTATAAAAAGTGTCTCAAAATCTAAGACAATTTTCTTGATGAAAAATGTCTTAGAATGTGAGACTTTTTCTATAAGAAAACTGTCGCAGAATCTGAGACTTTTTCTACGCAAAAATATCTCTGAATATAGATCTTTTCTACAGGAAAAATTGTATAAAAATTTCTGTATAAAAAGGTCTCAGAATCTGGCACCTTTTCTACAGGAAATTGCCCCATATTCTGAGAACATATTGTAAGAAAACAAGGTATCATAATCTGTGACTTTCTATAGGCAAAATCTCTCAGAATCTGAGATTTTTTGTATAGAAAAAATATCTGCGAAGTTTGTACTCTTGCCCAAACCATTGAATCATGATAATGTTTTGTTGTATAAATAGGTGATCTTTCTAAAGCAAAATTTTTCTAGAAAAAATAACGCGATATAAATTTGTCATTCCATGCAAATCACATCGAAATATCGTTCGGGGACCCCATTATGTTTATATATTATTGATCCGTAAAGGTTTCTAAGACATTTTAGTGATATCCATCAATCTGTTTGTCTGTGTTTGTCGATAAAAAAACTTTTTTAAGAAAAAAAGTTTTTAATGAAAAAGATTACAAAGGGCAACACTTTTTTTTTTGCCCGGGTTCTGATAGCTAATTTTGGGTATTAGGGGTACGCTGATTTCAAATCTGGCTACCGTTTTTTTGGGTCAGCTCTAGTTTTCGAGATATAGCCTATGGAAACTTCCCAGTTGGAAAATGTGTCACTGAGGAAATTTCCACAGTGATTCCTTGAGGAAATGTCTTCAGGTTCTGACAAATCATAGGCAATCCTTGATGACATGTCCTAACTTTGTCAGCACTGAATGTTTGCTTTAAGGGTGTGGACAATTCCTCTAAGACGTCTAAAAGGAAATGTCTTCAGAATAGCAGTATATTAAATTAGAATTTTAAATCTGGGCAACTCTTTAATTTCCAAGAAAAAGATGGCAATATTATCGACTTAATTAAAATAAAATCAAAATCTAACAAGTAGAATAAAAGTAATAAATAGACAAACAATTTTAAAAATAAAGTTTGGAACAAGTGGTTAGGTGTGGGACTAATAAACTGGAGGTTCCAGGTTCAAATCCAGTTGGGACTAAAAAAGGCGAAAAGTTTTTTCTAAATATGAGAAAGATAATTTATAAAGAAAAATGGATAAAAGTAAAAACTAAAGGAAATACGAAAATTTTTTGTATTTTCGCATGACCTATGTCAGACATTTCCCCAAAGAAGTCTTAGGTGACATGTCCCCAGAAGGTCAGCCCTGACCACTGCTGACTTTGAGTGAGGACATTTTGAAAATTTGTATGAAACTGTCCTCAACCCAGTACATAGAGATGTCTTGTGGATGTCAGGTGTGACTCTGACATGTCATCGCTCCGTCACTGAGGATGGCTCGAGGACGTTGCCAACTGGGTTTGAAAATAAGCTGTTTTTGGCATGTTTGTAAGTCCATATTTACCAACACTTGTCTTACATCCAAAAAGTGAATGACGATTTTAGGTATGTTGGATATGCTGATTCCAAAAATGCTCTTACTTTTGTTGAGTCATCTTTAGTTCCGGAGATATCGCTAAAATAAAATTTTAAAAAAAAATTTAAAATAAAATTTTATTCACTCATTAATTTTATCTGAATATTTATCGCGAAAGCGAGCAATTCACTGTTAAGGTGCACTTTACGGGACACGAATATTTTGGAAAACAAAAATATGCCACGATTAAAATTTGAGGGACTGGGCCCCGGAAGACCTCCTGGAGCAAAACAACAGCCCCACCCACCAAAATGTATGTATGGGTATTCAAATGAAAGGTAATTTGCTAACAGTTGCAAATATGTATCTTTTGTATGTATTTTAACAATATTGTACCCCCTAGATCCATTTTAGTATCTTTCTGTTTAAAAGTTTAGCCATTTAGTAATTAACCAGGTAAAAGGCTTGATACATAAAACAAACTTTATTTTGCGATGCCACTAAATTAATTTATGGGTTTTTTAGTCCCTGAGCCCGGCCGAAAGACCGGCTGGACGTTCTTTTTAATATTTTTTAAAAATTTTTTATTTTATAGACGTTAGGGGGCACCTTCCCCCTGCGATTTTTAACTTCTTCTGAGATAAGAATGTTGCATTTGCTTAGCAAAAGTACAAAAAACCCTGCAAAAAATGCGGTTTTTCTTGGGTTGGTTTAGTTCTCCAAGGGGGACTTTTTTCCCCTTGGTCCGATTTTGCCCATTTCCGAACTTAACCTGCCTAGGAATATAAGACATATTCTCGCAAAACGTCGGAAGTCTAGCTCGTTTAGTTTGGACTGTATCGTGTCTTCTACAGACGGACAGACGGACGGACGGACGGACATCGCTAGAATGTCTTAGAATCGATCACTGATCAATAATATATATACTTTATGGGGTCCTAGACCGATATTTCGATGCGTTACACACGGAATGACAAAGTGAGTATACCCCCATACTGTGGTTGGAGGGTATAAAAATATTGATGAAAAAAAAAAAATATTGATGAAAAAAAAATAAAATATTGAGGAAAAAAAAAATATTGATGAAAAAAAAATATTGATGCAAAATAATTATGTTACGTTTTATTCACCAGCTGGTGAATATTTGTTTTATTCCCCACGAGGTGAATTATTATCCAAGTTACAAACCCAAGTTACAAAATTTTTTGGTTAAAAGAAAATAAAAATAGTAATTCTTGTTTTCTTTTTCATTAATCGTTAGCTTATATAGTCAAACTGAGGTGGCGTCCTGCAACTTTTTTAAAATTAGACACCAGCCTAAAAACATTATCATGTTAAAAGATAACTTTTTTTATAGAAAAAAAAAACATTATGGGATGGAAAAATGTTTAAGAATCTGAAACATTTTTCTTATAGAAAAGCTTCAGATTCTGAGAACATTTCACAATATTTTGGGACGTTTTCTTAGGAAAAACGCCTCAAAATCTGAATGTTTTAAAATCTTATCAATTTTCTATAGGAAAATTCTAAGAATCTGAGAAATTTTCTTTTGGAAAATGGTTTTGAATCTGAAACTTTTTCTGTACGAATAATGCCTCAGAATCAATGACTTTTTTTTTGGGTAAAATGTTCCAAAATATGGAATCTTGGAAAATTGTATTAAAATCTAGGAATTTTTTTTTTTAATCTGATTAATATAAAAATATATATAAGCAAATGAAAAACACACTTAAAACAAGTGATAAAACAATTGGAAACCATCCCAGTAATTATTCATTTGTTTTAACAAACATCAACATTTATTTTTTGCTGTTAATAAAATTTTCTAAAATAAATACTACTAACATTTAAAATACCGTCACTTTCATTTTTTTACCAACAAATTCGACAAAAAAAAACCTACGAAAACATTAAAAATTAGTAATTCTGCTATTATTTTTACCCAGAGTCATAGAGTAGTCCAACAAATGGCGTTTGAAAAAGTAATAAACAAAAACCATATGGTATTGTTTACGAAATTTTATCACAAATCGAAATGTGAGCGAGATGGAAGATACCAGTTTTACAGTGAGAATTGTGAGGACGTGCTTGTAAATTTATTTCGTTAACTGTAAATCACTTGAAAGTTTTGAATATTTTTAGACAATTTGATTTAAAAAAAAAAAAAAAAAACAATTTTGATATTTAAAGAATTTGTTGTCGGAAAAATTTTATAAAATTTTCACAACATATTTCAAATTTGAACAATACAGACGGATTTTGAAAAACGAAAATTATTGATTATTTTATTGGCTAAAATCGGAAGGACATTTGATTAATTACGGCTATAAAGCTTTTGACGAAAGTGGTGTTAACGTGGTGGAAAAGATTAACCCACGTAATTTGGTACTTAAGAAGAGGTAAATTTTTTTGTGCATTTCCAAGAGTCAGAATTATAATCTACCTTTTGCATTCCATTAGATACAGATATCGGGAGAATTTTATTGGCATACCTCAAATTGACCACCGATAAAAAGAAAGAAGCATTGTCTGTGAAATTTTTGAATTTGACCATTATTTAAGGGGTCAAGAGTCGTGGAATCGGTTAAGAGCTGTATATGGTATCCGAACATCCCGACTGGCTTAAATCTGCGAGGCCAGGGTAGTCTGCCAATTCTGCCGAGTATATAATATTACCACTCACATCTTCAGCACTAAGCATCGAAAAATTGTTCCTTTGTTAGCACGTTGCAAATGGCCAAGTGGCCGTCAAATCGTTACAGGATCGTGTCCGCAAATTTAATTTGCAAACCTTAGACTTGGACATAAATATTCAACATTGACCGCAATTTTTTTTTATTCTTTTAATTTAATTTTTGTTTATTTTTTTTGTTTTTGGAAAACGTCAATCTTGTAGTTTATTGTTTTTTTGTTTGAAAGTTTAATTCTACACACACTCACACCTTCACCAGTACACACCCTACACTCCATACATCACATTCATACATACACTAGATACATTACCCTTTACTTTACATTAAATTTATTCTATATGGTTACGTATTTTGGAGTGGTAAAAATTGAAATCTACGCCATAGTTCCAAGACTTCAGGCCTGCAGTCATCGTGGGATTATAAATTGGTGAGTTTGGATTTTAAATTTATATTGATTTTTGATATACACTCACAAAACGAAATTAGAACGTAAAAATAAAATGATTTTAACAAAATAGATATTAAATAAAAATATACACTTAACAAAATACACTCAAACCATATCTTATAACAAAATAAAAATACTACCTTCATGAATTCCAAATTTTGCTAAAATTTTACTTTACAATTATAATTTTTATATGGTTATTGCAATTTTAATTTCATTATACCATTTTTTCCTTTTTGTACACTCAAAAATTTTAATTAGTTTACATTGGCGTAGGAAGCCAACATTTCTGGGGGGGGCTAAAGCCCCCCCAGATTTTTTTCAATTTTTTGTTTTTTTTTTTTAATAGAAAACCCCATACCTTTTTCTGAAGCGTTCCCTATATCATGTGTCTAGGTGTCCTAGAAACGAATGCCCTCCGAAAGCGGTTAAAAATTCATATTTTTTTTAAACAAATTTTGATTCTGAAGATTTTTCGGAAATTTAGAACTCCCAGATATGTTATGAAAATGAAAGATTTTTAATGTTTTTCCTATAGTAAAATCATTAGATTACTACGATTTTTTTCAAGAAAAAGTTCTGATGATTGCAAAAGTTGATAATTATTAGTCAAAATTCTCAGATTCTTTCTTCCAATAACTTTTGTCTATAAAAAACCACTTAGAATTTATAAACTTTTTTAAATCAAAGAACTTAAAATGTTTTTCTGAAGTTAAAATCCTAAGATTCGGTAAAGTTTTTATTACTGACAAAAACATCAGATTCATATAAAAACTTTTTGCAATAATTCAGACTATTTTTCAATAGGAAAAACTATTAGATCTAATATAATAATCATTACGAGTCCTTAAGACTCGTAGAATAATCATAACGAGTCCTAAAGACTCATTATTATACCCTCCACTCTAGTGATAGAGGGTATATATAAGTTTGTCATTCCGTTTGTAACACCTCGAAATATTGGTCTAGGACCCCATAAAGTATATATATTTATGATCCTCGATCGATTTTTAGACGATCTAGCGATGTCCGTCCGTCCGTCCGTCCGTCCGTCCGTCCGTCTGTCCGTCTGTCTGTCTGTCTGTCTGTTGAAAACACGCTAACTTTTGAAAGACTTTACGGAGGCTCCTGAAGTTTGGCATATATGTTGGAAATTTACCTGGTCAGGTTGGTATTGCAATCCAGCAAAATCGGGCCAGTGGTTCAAAAGTTATAAGCAAATGAGTAACTTTTGGCAAGGGTTTTTCTGGAATTTACGAGATAAAACACACGGTAACTTTCGAACGGCAAATCTGAGGGTGCTGAAGTGTGGCATATATATTTACCGTTCCTCTGGTCCGGTTCGTTTTAAATTTCAGCCAAATCGGTCAAGTGGTTCAAAAGTTATTAGCAAAACCGTAAATTTCAGATTAGTTTCACCTTAAATTCACGTATTGAAAACCCGTTAAAATGTTTTAAAAACATTTGTAAGTCAGAAAAATATTTTAAAAGGTATTTTTGTCACACAAAAATATTTTTACACTTAAACAAAAAAAATACACTCAAAAAAAAGTTTACACTCAAAAAAAATTTACACTCAAAAAAAAATTGGTAAATTATTTTTTTTTTTCAAAAATTAATAAAAAAAAGTTTTTTAACACTAAAACAAAAAAAACAAGTAAGAGTGTTAAATTCGGCTGTGCCGAATCTTTTATACCCTCCAACATGCAAATAAAAAAAAAAAAAAATTGCAGGGACGTCTTTTTTTTGGGGGGGGGGGTCGGTAGTGGTAATTGGGGGGCACAATTCCTCTCGAATAAGTGTTAAAAAAAAATATTCTTATGCTTTTTGCACTAAAGAAATACAAATTTATCATTATATAAAAAAAAAAAAATATTCCACGCCCATAAAGGGGGGGGGGGAGGGCGGACCGTAAAACGATTTTTTCTAATTCTGTGGGTCCAAATGCAGGACCTTGAACTTCTTGTAGCATTGAAATGTTGGATTTGTTAAATAAAAACACAAAAAATCATGTAAAAATATGGTATTTTTCAGAGGTTTGTTTAGTTCTTCAAGGGGGAACTTTTTTCCCCTGGTCCGATTCTGCCCATCTCCGAACTTAACCAGCCTATGAACATAAGACATATATGTGCCAAATTTCAGGAGTCTACCACTTTTATTTTGGACTGTATCGTGTCTTCCACAGACGGACGGACAGACGGACGGACGGACGGACGGACGGACGGACATCGCTAGAATGTCTTAGAATCGATCACTGATCAATAATATATATACTTTATGGGGTCCTACACCGATATTTCGGTGCGTTAGTAGTTGTAGTTGGAGGGTATAAAAAAAAATACACTCAAAAAAAAATTTAAACTCAAAAAAAAAAAAATTAGTAAATTTTTTTTTTTTTTTCAAAAATTAATAATAAAATTTTTTTTTTACAGAAAATAAATTATTTCTAACCAAAAATGTTATTTTTTTCACGTTAGAAAATTTACTATCACTTAAAAAGGGCATTGTGGAGGGTATTCATAGATTCGACCAAGTCGAATTTAACTTTTCTACTTGTTATTATTTATTGTTGCAAAAATTAATGAAATCATTAAATTATTAAAAAAAAATTGTGAATGATTAAAATTCTGGGGGGGGGCTAAAATTATTCTGGGGGGGGGGCTAAGCCCCCCCCAGACAGGGCTATCTACGCCAATGTTAGTTTATCAAATAAGTTCGTTTGTCGTAATAATTAGGGAGTTTTATCTTAGAAATAATCATGTTTTTAACATACTCGGGTTTTAAATATTTTATAAAATAAATTTTGTTTTAACTATGAAATTTTAAATTTGGTTTAATTCTTTCGCGAAACATGTAGGGAATGGTGGTTAGGGATATATAGGGCTATCTTTAAATTTTTACAAGATAGCATAGGTCATGGGCGGGTATAGAATAGGGAGAGAAAATTTTCATCTGACTTCTCTTCCATCCAAAACTACTCTGCATCCTTTCCCAATTTCCACTTTCAATTTATAGGTTTTATTTCTTTATATTTTTATGTTATCTGTCTGTCTGTCTCTCTCTCTCTTTAGTTTGGGTTGTTATCGTTTCTTAAATTTATGCTACCTAAAATTTTATTGTAGCTGCTTCCAACATATCTCCAAGACGGCAAGATTCCACCCCAATACCCGGAGCACGGCCGGAAACTATAGGTAGCGTGTGTCTTCAAGGAGATAGGGCTCACAAGTGGGTTGCGAGCGTTACAGAATGCAGATTGTTTTTTGTCTCTCTTTGCTTTGCGTTTGAACTTTAGTTTGGCATTGCCAGAATTTTCCAATTATCTTTGGTGATGCCAGATCTACAAAACGGTCGATGGATTACTATGTCACTATGATTTTTACCAACAAATTAAAAAAAAAAAAATTACCTACGAAAACACTAAAAATTAGTGATTTCGTAGGTTATTTTTACAATTTTTCTATTGAATTTTATTTTAAAAAATTTTTAATAAAATTTTTGGGGAATCGATCCCGCAATCAGCTACATTCTGGCCATACACTCAACCCATCGCGCCTAAGGCACTTCATACAAACATGTTTTTATACTTCTACAAATAATTTTTTGAATTTTTTGTCTACAAAAAAATAACCAACACAAGTTCGTACAAACTAATGACTTCTGCCAACAATTAAAAAAAAAAGTACACAAATCATTAAAAATTAAAGAAGAATCACTTATTTTTACTTTCAGAACAAAAATAGATGACTTTAAAAATTGAATGCTAATGAATGTCTTTGTTTTTTATGTTGTTATTTTTGAAACAAAGAACAGAAATAGTCATATTTTTTTTAAATTCATTTATTAGTCCAATCTATCATAAATTGATACTTATCATTACACGTGACTTAAAATTATTTGACTATGAAGTGGAGATGATCCAGTGATCATCCCACATATAACTTAAAACTAAAATATATATTAAAATAATTTCTTAGTATACTCTGGGCCATTTTAAGGGGTTCATCTATGTAGGTCCTGGGGAGCTCTTCTTCTGAGTCGGACAAAGAAGAAGAAATAGTCATATAAAAAAAATTAACATTGAACAAATGTTTTTTTTGTAAACAACAAAGCGTAATACATTTTAAATAAACTACAAACAGTTAATGACATAATTGTTTGAGTGTATGATTAATATTTTTGTTTTAACATAAGCGATTTGTCATTTAAAATCCACTTTGCTACTTTTTCATATTTGCTAAATAGTTTTGACAATAGAGTCTGACCTATTCCGAAACATGTGTCGGCAAAGTCCTGCAAAAATGGCCAACCGATATAAATTAAAAACAGAAAAATAATTTTCTTAAAAATAATTCTATAAGAATATCATAGATTTAATTAGAAAAGGAAAAATTACCTCGAGCTAGAATAAACCTACTCAAAATATATTATTTTAAAGGTCGAATAAAACAATTTTTTATTAAAAAACAAAAAAATAATCAGAATTTTGCAGTTCTTTTAAAATGTTTGCAAAAAACCAAACAGACACAAAAGTTTATCAACTATGTTCGGCTTAACATAGCACGTGTCCATTAAAAATATGTTTATTTTCTTATTAATGAGGCCAATTTCCTTTTCCAATGTCATATGATTTTTAAAGCTTCCGTAAGTGATTAAATTTATGTGTCGTTTTATTTCTGGGAATCCTAACAATGACAGCATACACATTCGTATAGTAATAAAAACATATGTCAAACTAGTTATAATTCCAAAAAAACATGTATGGCTTTTGTAGTTATGCCGAAATCCCAGTGACATTATACTTCAAAGCTGTTTCATTTTATTTTATGAGATTCATAAATTTATTATGTTTAAATCGCGCCTTCTTTTGTTGTTTGTCATATCTAATACTCATCATATTTTTAATAACAACACATCTTTTTTTTTTTATTAGTGTGAAGTCAGTTCGTTATAAAAACATGAAGATTTTATTAAACATTAAACTTTTTTAGATAAAACACACTTAAGGCAGCCAACGACAATTTGTGGACTGATATACATATGTAGCTTAACAATGGTAAAGGAAATTTGAGTTCCATTCGTTTTAAAACTATTCTTGAAACAGAAGAGGTATCATCAGTTGTACGAAATGGTTTCATCGGTTGTCCGGCAAAATTATTACGTCGTATTACTTTGCGCATTTTGGTCAGCCAGGGTTTGTTTCCCAATGCATGACCGACAGACTTTATTCCATTAAATTTAGGTTAGAATTGGCTCCATATATTAGGTCATTATTTTTTTACTAAAAAAAATTTTGGCAGGAAATATTAGTATGTACGGATTTGCATCAATTACACTAGTTTTCAGAGATATTGATCCACGACGTGTTGAATTCATTTTCCATGTAAAATCTTACGCTGAATCCGAAAATCCACTCCAAAGTTTCAAAAGTAGAACAGTTTTCGAGATATCGGCAACTTTTTAAATTTTCATCTTTTTAAAAAAGTGCTGTTACTTCACTTACAGGGGAAGTATCTCAACTAGAGTTTTTCTTTTCCCGGACTTTTTCATTTCCCGGGAAAGCGGGATTCATTTTTAAATTTCCCGGGATCCCGGAAATTCCCGCAAAAACTAAAAACCCAAATTTTTTGTCAAAAAAAAATTTATAAAAACCTTATGAATGCGATTACACTATTTTTAATGTTTATTCACACCATAAAAATCTTATTAAATACCTCTAAAACAAACAAAAAAAATAAGTTTCGAGAAAAATTAACAATTTTTGTTACACAGTTTTTATAAAAAAACGGCCCAAATATGTCGAAGTCTTTTAAAAGTATTTTTAAGGAAATATTTTATTTTACATCGCTTTATCTGTTTTAATAATAAAAATTCATCATTTATTCTAATTAATGCTATGCACCCACTGAGCCAGACGAAGATGTAATCAAGGATGAGTTCTACAAACAACTAGAAGATACTGTTACTACCACTCCTGAAGGAGACATTTTAATTGTGCTGGGCGATTTCAATGCCAAGGTTGGTAATGATAATACGAACGTAAGTACTGTAATGGGACGACATGGGCTTGGTGCGATAAGAAATGGAAATGGTGAGCGGTTAGTCGATTTTTGTGGGAACCATCATCTCTTTATAGGAGGCACAAGATTTAAACATCGAGACATACATAAGTACACCTGGGAATCTCCACGAAGCACCAAACAAAACCCAATCCGAAATCAAATCGACCACATACTGATCAGCAGGCGATTTCATAATTCCCTTCTCGATGTGCGTACTCGAAGAGGTGCTGACATATACAGTGACCATAATTTACTAGTGGGTCAAATAAGACTACGTCCTGCCGCAATTCAAGTGCACAGGAATCGACACCGAAGGTTTGATACTGGTAAACTCGATAATCCACTGGTACGAGAAAGTTACGTAGATGGTCTAAGGAGAGAGTTTTCAGAGCTTAACGAACAACCGACCTGGGATGATGTATGTCAAATATGCAAAACAACAGCCGAAGACAAAATTGGTTTCAAACAAGTTGAAAGGAAAGCATGGATCAGTGATGGAACATGGGATCTCATACAGCAAAGGCGGTCTTTGAAAGTCTCTATGCTTAATACACGCTCTGAAAGAGAAAAGCAATTATGGAGGGTAAAATACAACGATGCTGAACGATTAGTAAAAAAAGCGGCCAAAAAAGATAAAGAGCAATATATCAACAATATAGCTAGAGAAGCCGAAGTTGCTTCTAGACGTAATAACCTAAGAGATGTTTATAAGGCCATTACAAAACTTACTAACACAAAGACAACGGTCCCCCCACTCCAAGATAACAACGGAATCAACCTCACATCAGATGCACAACAACTCGCACGGTGGAAAGAATTCTTTCAAGATGAAGATAATGACGCAACTGTGACTCATATAACAGCAGAAACTGACCAACGTCGAAATCCCAATCATAATATATCCACGGCATCCCCGACAGTAGATGAAATTTCACAAGCAATATTACAGCTAAAACAGAACAAATCTGCTGGACCTGATGGACTTCCAGCTGAACTTTTTAAATATGGTAAGGAAATATTGGCTCCGATAATGCAACCTATAATACGAAATATTTGGGAGTCTGGTTGCATCCCAACGTCTTGGAAAGAGGGCTTGATAATCACTATCCCAAAGAAAGGAGATCTAAGCAATTGTAGAAACTGGAGAGGCATAACATTATTAAATACAATTCAAAAGATTTTAGCTTTTGTGATCCTGAATCGTATCTCACCAGTTTTGAATAGACAACTTCGAACTGAACAAAATGGCTTTAGACCCCAAAGATCTTGTGTCGACCACATAAACACATTGCGCATAGTTGTAGAGCAGTCCGTGGAATGGAGATCACCACTATACCTCTTGTTTGTTGATTTTGCCAGGGCTTTTGACACCATTAATAGAAATGCTATATGGTACACATTACAGGAAAGCGGTGTTCCAGATAAAATTTCAAATCTCATATGTGAACTTTATAACAATGCAGAATGCTGCGTAAAGTATAAAGGAAAGATGAGCAACAAATTTGCTATACAAAATGGTGTCCGTCAGGGATGCGTTCTCTCGCCACTCTTATTTATCCTAGTACTCGATAAGGTTTTAAGGACTACGAACTTAGAGGTACCCGATGGCATTCAATGGCGTCCTCATCAGAAGCTCTCCGACCTAGACTATGCGGATGACATATGCTTCCTTAGTAACACATTATCAGGGACACGAGCAAAGTTGGAAGCTTTAATACGTAACGCTGGAAAAGTGGGTCTTAAGGTAAATATGAAAAAGACAAAGCTAATGCGAATTGGAACTGAAAATCGTACTCCTCTCATAGTAAATGTTGGTGGCACATCAGCTGCTGTAGAAGATGTTGACAAATTCATTTATCTGGGCAGTATGATTACGATAGATGGTGGTGCGGAATCAGACGTTTCAAGTCGCATAAATAAGGCCAGAACCGCTTACCATAAAATGAAGAGGATCTGGTTGTCGCGTAACATCAGCAGAAAAACAAAACTCAAAGTTTTCAACACAAGTATAAAACCAATCCTTATGTATGGTTGCGAAACTTGGAAAGTTACAAATGGTATTTGTCAAAAACTTCAAGTATTCGTTAATAAATGCCTTCGCCGTATTTGTCGTATATTTTGGCCCAATACCATAACAAATGAAGACCTTCTCACCCTAACATCAAGTGAACCCATTAGTTGCGAAATAAAGCGTAGAAAATGGCGTTGGATTGGGCACACGCTAAGAAAAGAAGACGATGACATAGCAAAAATGGCCTTTGAATGGAATCCACAAGGTACAAGACGCAGAGGAAGACCACGACATACTTGGACTCGCTCGATACATTCTGAGAGTCGACATATTGGCACGTGGCCTGAAATTCGAAGAATCGCACAAGACCGGCAAGAATGGCGTGCGATTGTTTCCGCCCTATGTTCCGTATAGGAACGGCAACTGATGTATATTCATTAACAATTCATGTTATGATAATGTAATAGTATTACTTTTGATTTATTATTATGTTGTGCAATATCATTATAGTTTAATAAATATACTTCCAATGTCAAGGAAAAAAAAAAAAAAAAAAAAAAAAAAATTCTAATTCGCCTCAGTTGATTTTTACAATTGGTTCTCAACGCTTTGCCTCTAAAACACAATGAAACAGATTCAGGGGAATTTCTTAATTTTGTCTCTGAAACTGAATGTAACTGTTTCAGAGAAATGCAATTATAGGAAAATTTACGCCAAAAAATTATTTAAAAAAATTAAAAATTCTGGTTTCTAAAAGAAAACCCCCGTTAATTTCAGAGTCATTTCTTACACAGATTTTATATCAACTTATTGATTTAAAAATAATCATGTCCAGAGACGTAAATATTTTCTATAGAAACAAATACTCATACTGCAAATTTGTCTAATGCAGGTCTCAGAAAGAAAATTTTTCGAAGATTTATATATTGTGAGAATTTTTCATTTAGTAAGTCTCAGATTTTATGACATTTTTTAGTTAGATGGTATCCCTTGAAATACTTTTTAGGCCCTCCTGGTCCCTGTGTACGTTTCTGCCATCAAATATCAATAAAATCTCTAAAAAATCGCATACAAAATATTCAATAGAAGTCGAAAAATCAACAATTTAAACGAAATGAAAATTCCCGGGAATTCCCGCTCTATTTCCCGGGATTTCGGGATTGAAAATTTACGCGAATTCCCGGGAAATCCCGTCCCGGGAATTCCCATGAAAAACTCTAATCTCAACCCATATGAACCGATTTGCCTGAAATTTAAAATATATCGCTCCTTTACTTGTATAGTGTCACAACTCAAAATATTTGATTTTGCAGAAAACACGTTTAAAGTTTACTATTGAAACTGGTTTTTATTTGAAAAAGGCCGGTACATAGAAAATGTAATAATGGCGTGTACTCTTCTCAAACGGTGAGTTTAAAAGATATTAATACGAATTTTTGACACAATATAAAGCACGATATAACGAATAATTCTGCATCATTAACTCAAAAAACACATTTTTTGAGTTATGATACTATACAAGTAAAGGAGCGATATATTAAAGAGACGATTTTAAGGTTGGGGTGTCTCGGCTTATCGGCCATATCAGTGTTTAAAAATTTCGTTGTCCCCTTTTGAAACCATGTGGACCTTCGGGAAAATTTCGATAAATTCCGAACTAATAGGAATATCGTCTAGGGCAAAAATAAGTGCCGACTTAAATTAAATAAAGATTATTTCTTATTCATATGGATATCGTAGGTAAATGTCTTCACATAAATACCCCCCAAAATTTACAGATTTTCCTAAAAACAATATTTAAAGAAGCCGAATTTTTACAAGGTTATGCCACCGTCGCACAGTGGGGAAAATGGACTTTTTTTGTCCGATTTTACCTACAGGTCGCAATTCTTAACCGATTTTAGTTTTTCTTTTTTTGGAATTTAGCTAATAAAATTCCTCATCGGTCTGTCATGGTGGATTTCTAAAAATCGTTTTTGTTTTATTTGAATATTTTTTTTAAGTTCAGAAAATATTATTTTTTTTAGAATTTTTGCTCTAAAAAATGTAATAGGTAGTGGACCAATAAGCTGTATGGACAAAATTAAAGGTATTTGAACCCCTTATAAATGGCATTAATAGTATTTGTTAATTTATTATTATTTTGGTTTTTATAAACATCTGAAAACTTAAAAATGTTCACTTTTAAATACCTATATCATTTTAAATAATGTACCAATTTCAATGAAATTTTTTTTAAATTAAAGCTTATCATTTCTTAACCATCATTGTTATATAAAGTATTTTTGCAAAATTGTTTAACTCTTTTTTTCGAATTTACAATGTAACAACTTTTTTTTTTAAAACAGACTAAAAAATAATTTTGAAATTCCAAAAATCATAAGGTAAAATTTAAGCAAAAAAATAAAATATTTGTTTTAAAAAAATTTTGTGTACCAAATATGACTAAACAAAACATAAGCTTTAATCTAAAAAAATTTCATTGAAATTGGTACATTATTTTTAAAGATAAAGGCTTTTAAAAGTGAAAATTCTTGAATTTTTGTCTGGTTATAAAAACCAAAATAATAATATATTTTTAAATACTAATCACGTCGTTGATAAGGCGTTCCAATACCTTTAATTTAGCCCATCAAGCATATTCGTCCCATGCCTAATACATTTTTTATTGCAAAAAAACTGAAAAAATAAAAATTTTCTGAACTTTAGGAAAATATAAAAAGTAATCCGAAATTTTTTTCAAAAATCTACCATGACAGATCGATGCGGAATTTTATTAGCTAAAATACAAAAAAAGAAAAATCAAAATCGGATAAGAATTGCGACCTGTAGGCAAAACTGGACAAAAAAAGTGCATTTTTCCCCACTGTGCGTCGGATAGACATTAAAAAAATCTTTCTTCTCATATGTAAACATCATATAGTTTTTTAAAAAGAAATAGCTGAAAAATCCAAAAAACGATTTTTTTCGCTATTTTTTGACCCATGTTTTGAACCCCTAAATCTCCGATATGGCCGATAAGCTGAGACACCCCAACCTTTGAATTGTCTCTTTTATGTATATTTTAAGTTTCAGGCAAATCGGTTCATAAGGGTTGAGATACTTCCCTTGTTAGAGAAGAGATATGATTGTGGCAGTCATAATTTAAGAGCGTCGTATTATGATTGAAAATTTTATCATAACTTGTTTGTTACAACTAAAACTTTTTTGCGGCAATCATGTTATGATCCCAAATATTCGAAAAATTATAATTTAGGACCAAAATATGATTGCTACAAAAATTTTATGATTGCTATAAACATTAGGGCGTTTCATCAAAAACTTTTTTTTGGATTTTTGCAACTCTTGAAGCTGTAGGTGCAGTGGCTTAGTGGTTAGCGCGTTGGACTACTAGCCAACCAATCAGCCTGAGTTCGATTCTTAGCTCAGGCATAACAAAATTTTTTTCAGATATTTATTAGTTTCTACTTATAACTAATCACGGTGCCCTGGAGAGGATTTAAATAAAATTTTGGTGTTACTTCAATTTTTAGGCGGATTATGTTTTTAGACTATAAAAGAAGGAAAATGAGCCAAAAAAGAAAAAAAAAGTACTAGGCGCTTTTTTTTTGCGGGCAAAAAACAGAATTGCAAGAAGAGAAAAAAAGAATTAATTCTTTCAAATGCATTAACATTTTTTTATACAGATGTAAATTTATCACATATTCACTTATCAGTGAGATTTAAATATATATGTGACATATTTTTTCAGATATGAGACTTAAAAGAATAATTTCACTTTTTAGTGATACTAAATGAAATTTCTTCTTTAATTTAATGGAAATTTTAACTCTAGGAGTTATTTCACATTTAAGACTGATCCTGTTTCTAGATTTTGAAGGAGGGAAGTTACACCAACAATACAAACAATAATTTCAAAGCATTTTTAAAGAAAAAAAATAAATAAATAAAAAAGGATATTTAGCGCATCCATAAGATTGACAATAAACAAATAGTCCCAACCACTTTCTTCATCTCTTTTCAAACTATTTATACTGTTTTACTCTTCCTTAGACACTGCAAACACATTTTTCAATGGTTTTTCCCATCCTTTTCTGATTTTTTTTAGTTTTGAAAAAACATTTTTAACAAAAAAGAATAAATTCTTTTAAAATGATATGACTCACTAATGTCTATATTGAGGGAACTTTGAGATTTGCTGTCCGTCTGAGTAGTACACTGAAAACTTTTAAGAACTTAGGTTAAGGTGGCGGTGCCAGATGGGCACTCCGCATAGACCAGTTGGTCCATAGCGATACCACAAAACTCTTTCCGCTTATCGATGTAAACTAAATACATTGACCTTCATCGCGAACTGTTTCAAACTCTTCAGGTCTATCCTCGTAATTTCCTCCAAAGTCTCGAACTGTGAACTTCCCATAATTGATAGTCGAGTTCGTGCCAAAGCCGGGCAGTGACACAGGATGTGTTCAATGGTCTCCTCGACGTCTGGTGTCTCGCACCTTTTACAGCTTGCGTCCGTAATAAGATTCATGTTCTTGGCATGTTTTCCGACAAGACAGTGTCCCGTTATTAGACCTGTCAACATACGACATTCGACTCTCGTAAGTGTTAGTAAGAATTTTGTTCTTCCTAAATCATAGCGTGGCCATAAAATTCTGCTTATACGACTTTGTCCTAAGTTCCTTCCATCTTCGATTTGCCTTGGCGACAATAAGGGTATTTCGTTTTAGTTTGTAATGCTGGAGTGGCGGTGAAAGCATTATGGTGGTACCTATGCCATCTGCTCCAAGTTTCGCGAGTTCATCCGCTTTCTCGTTTCCTTCTATTCCTTCGTGCCCTGGTACCCATAATAAAATAACTTCATTATTCAAGCAAAGTTGTTTTAAATTCTCGTAACACTTTAAAACCGTTTTCGATTTAATTTGGTAGCTCAAGAGTGCTTTTAGAGCAGCTTGACTATCCACGTAGAAATTAAGGGTTGCACCTTTTTCCTCTGCCATAAATTCCACAGCTTTTGATATAGCAGCTATCTCAGCCTGAAAGATACTCGAGTCTGCGGGTAATTTAAAAGATAAGTGTTGGTCTAGTTCCAATATTGTGAAACCAGCTCCCACACCATGCGATTGCTTCGATCCATCAGTAAAGATATTTATTGAGTTCGCAGGAGGGCCCTGCCAGATCGACCAGAATTCTCGATCCGGAAATCTAACTTCATATTTCCGGTCGAAAACTAGTTTGGGCACTGTGTAATCAGAGTCAATACGGTCCATATTAGCAATGTTACTGTGTCCAAAGTTGCGATACTTGAACCAATTTGACTCTTTGAGTCTGAGGCAAGCCTTGTAAGCCTCGCCCTTAGCAAAGAGATCAATTGGTAATAAGTGCAATAAAGTGTCGATAGAGTCGGCTGATGTTGTTCTCAAAGCGCCAGTGATACTCCGTCCCATTTGCCGTTGAAGCTTCTGAAACATTTTAAGCGTCACATCCTTTTCGAGTGCCTTATGCCAGACTAAAACTCCATAGAGTAAGATTGGTCTTACGATTGAAGTATAAATCCAGTAAGTGACTTTAGGTTCTAGACCCCAGGTACTGCCGAACATTTTCTTACACGCGTAATACGCGTTGTTTGCCCTTTTTACCCTTTCTTCAGAGTTCTTGTTCCAGAACAGCTTACTGTCCAAGAACACTCCAAGAAATTTGGCATGCGGTGATATTGGAATTTCAACTCCTCCCACTCGAACCTTTCTAAATTCTGGGATTTTGTATTTTCTAGTAAAAAGGACCATTTCCGTTTTCTGCGGGTTGACATTAAGTCCATTTCCTGAAGCCCACTTCCACATAGCCTTAAGTGAGCCCTCTAAAATCTCGGATACAGTATCCAGATATTTGCCACATGATAGAATAACCACATCATCAGCGTATGCTATTGTTGTGGTTCCTAAAGTCTTTAGTTCCTTTAAAATGGGGTCCAACACCAGAAGCCAGAGCAGTGGTGACAGAACCCCACTTTGTGGTGTTCCTCTAGTAGCGTAACGAGATGTTTTTGCATGACCCCATTCGGCCGTTATCTCCCGACATGAAAGCATTTGCTCTATCCATTTACTCAAACAGCTGTTAGTTGAAGCCTCCCAGTCAGAAATTGCCAACCGTACCAAAAATATTGTACTGGCAGAGCACTGGCTTTAATGGAAATGCCAATACATAGCCAACGTTGGCAATTACAATAAGAAATGTGCACTGCCAGTACAATTTGTACAACATTTACGGCAGTTTTTTTTTTTAAATTTATTTTATAAAGCGGTTTAATTTTGAATTAATGTTTTTTATTTGATCTTTGTTATAATAGAAAAATTTATATAAATATATTATTTAAATTAGGTGTATAGAAGAGTCATAGCAATAGTTTCATTATCACATGTAGTAAGAATACACTTAAATTCTACCATATTTATATTAATTTCGGTATGATTTTCATTTAAATTACTAACGTTGTACAATCCTATTTCACTTGATGGGATTGGATAATCTACAAAATCGGAAACATCAAGGAAAATGTTTCCTTTAAGAAAAATATCATCACATTTGTATTGAGACAGTTTTTTGCTAAAAATTTCTTTAACTATTATAACATTTCCATTTCTAAGTAAACATACGTTATTAGGAGGAAGGGATGTAATTGTATTACCTTGAATGTTAACAAAGGAAAACGTAACGGTCAGATCCGAGTTTTCTAAAACATTACCAAGAGAATATTTTGCACTTTTATTGACACGATATAGTACCGGAAAATTATTTTGTGGATTGTCGGAACGAAAAATATGAAAAACTAATTTAGAAATTTTTAAAATACATTTAGAAAAATTTGATTTTGGAAATGGTGTAGATAATACCAATGATACTGCTATTGTTTTTTTTTTTACTTTTAAAAGTTATAATAAAAGTGATGAAGTAAACTTTCAAAACCAGTTAACACTTAAAGGGTCAAAATTGTCCTTTAATATATTAACATAACATTTAAATTATATCTGAATGGTGTTTTGTGGAGTCCGACCGAATATTCGGTTTCGGTCTCGGTTTCGGCCGAATAATGGGGTTTCGGCCTCTATTCGGTATTCGGCAAAATTTTGGCCGGATATTAGCCGAAACCGAAACTTTTTGGTATTTTAAAAAATATGTAAAAAAGTTGGTGAGTTTTTTGATTTCGTATTTCATTACACTTGTTTCAGTTCAATTGAAGAAAATGTTACAAGTTTATGCAATTAATGTAAAACTGTTTCAGTTCAAAAATTATTTTCTCCTAATCTGCAAATGAAATATACAATTTTTTTGTAAGTTTCTTAAAAAAACATATTTTTTTTTTCAAAAATACAACAATTCCTGTAGTTTAAAAGCATTATATTTTGTATATTAATCTTTAACAACTTTTTAATAATTTTATTCATGCCATGCGGTTATTTTTTTTTTTAAGTTTCGGTTTCGGTTCGGTTTCGGCCGAATATTACTTTTTCGGCCGAATATTCGGTTCGGCCTCGAATACTGGTTTCGGTCGGACTCTAGTGTTTTGTTAATAACATTTATCTTTTAAGTTTATTTTTTTTTTTCTATTTTTAATGAACTATTTTTTTTTTCAAATATGTAAATAAAATGTATTTAAAAACAAATATATGAGAATTCTCGTTTTTTTGTAGAGGGATTGAACATATTGAATTGTAAATCTGGTACTGGCAATGTACATTTTGTTTTGCCAACATCAGAAAAACATATTGGCCAAGCCACATTTATTGTTCTCATTCTAGCTTGGCACTGCACAGTATAACATAAAAATTAAATACTGGGAATGTACAGTATTTTTTGTTTTGCCAACAGTGTGCCAACATCGGAAAAACATATCGGCCAAGACGCTTTTTGGTGTTATCATTTTGGCTTTGGAACTGTACAGTATTTTTTGTAAATCGGGTATTCAGCCAACGTTGGCAACACCTTTGCCAACGTTTTGCCAACCTTGGCCCGCTTGTTTTTTTCTGACTGGGCTTGTTCAAAGCATTAACGATCGTTTCCGTATTTACATTGTTAAAAGCCCCTTCTATATCCAGAAATGCTGCAAGAGCAAATTCCTTATACTCCAGGGATGCTTCTACCTTCTGTACAAGTGAATGAAGCGCAGTCTCTATGGATTTACCCTGCTGGTAAGAACTTACATTTTTAAATAATTTACAAGGACATATTTCATTTAGTTTCAATTAATAGTGAAATTATTCTTTTAAGTCTCATATCTGGAAAAATATGTTACATATATATTTAAATATCACTGATAAGTAAATATGTGATGAATTTACAACTGTATAAATAAATTTTAATGCAATTAAAAGAATAAATAATTTTTTGTTTTTTAGAAATTCTTCTTTTAGCCCTCCAAAAAAAAAAGCGCCTAGTACTTTTTTTTTATTTTTTGGCTCATTTTTTTCTTTTATCGTCTAAAAACATAATCCACTTAAAAATCGGAGTAACGCAAAAACTTTATTTAAATCCTATCCAGGGCACCGTGTAATATCTATCGCAACACCCTCCTTCATTGATAAATAGCACTAAAACGTCAAGGAAGTAAAATAATAAAATAATGGCTATAAACACAGCTTCAAAAATAATTCGCCAGATTAATAATAAATGGCGATGCAACAAACTGTTCTCAAAATTATCAACAAGCTCAATTAAAGTGTTGAAATATTGAAGCCCTTCTATCTTTCCAATCTTTCATCTCTCTTCTATCCCCTTTCCGAAAGAAGCATCACGGTTACATTGGTAAATGATAGACAGCATTGTCTGAGTGTTGCATCTTAAAAAAAAAAAAACAAAAAAAGATTTTTGAAATTTTTTTCAGATTTTTGGAAGGTTGGGATCGCTCAAATCGATTTTATCCAAGAAATGAGGTTATGAAACATATTCTTTTTTATTTTTTTTCTCTGGTGCCTTTTCTTACAAAACTGAATTCATTACTTCTAAATCTTGCTAGCCTCCTTAAAAATATATTCGCGGTCAAAATTATAAGTTCAAGGGTCACTAAGATGACCCTTAAAGTAAAAAATCAGAATTTGCCGAGTTCAAACCTCAATTACTCGAGAAATAATTAATGTATGAACGTGATGTTAAATCCGTTAGATAGGTCTTCACAAAACCTTTCATTTAAAATCAATCTAATAATTGTCACTTTAATAGAAATGTTAAAAAAATATAAAAAACTGGGAAAAATTAATTTTATCGAAAAATAAAGGTGCATTAGGTAGTTTTTTTTTTGTAAAGTTAAAATAATAAATTTTAAAGAGTTTTTCTAGATTATTAGTGTTTCTAAGCCAATTAACCCCACGATGTTTCATAAAGGGACAACGAAAACTCTGATTGGGCTCATAAGCCGAGCCGATAAGCCGAGACACCCTAGTCTTAAAATTATTTTTTCCCGAGTAATAATGTGAAGAATCAGTACTGATCCGAAAAATTAAGCGATAAAATTAGATCAGTTTTAAACGGACGGATACAATTTCGTCCGAAAAATGGGTTTATCTAATTATATCCATCGGATGAAATTGTATCCGGCCAGTTAAAACTGATCCAATCTAAGCGATCCATTTTTCGGATCAGTACTAATCTTTCAAATCTTGAATCAGATGAGATTTGAAAGATCAGGATATACACTCTCATGAGTAATAGGTACACCACCTTAATTATTTTGTAAATACCAATAACTGTCAAATTAAGATTATTTTTTTAAGATCAAATGTGTTTTTTTAAGTATTTGATGCGGCAAGGATTATGTATATCAAAGCATGGTAAGTCCATCTTTATTTTTTATTTATTGGTTGCCAGTTAACGATTTATAAAAAGTGCTTTAAACAGGTGATCATAATAATAGGTACACCCAAAATTCTTCCTCTTTCTTCATATTTTGCAATTATTTATATCAATTCATATAATAAAAAAAAACGCATTTTTTCTAATTTGTGGTAAAAAATAGGCGCTAATTTTTGAATACGCTGTTGGATAAGATTTTAAACATACAAAAAAATGAAAAAAAAAAATATATATATTTTTTTTATACCCTCCACTCTAGTGATAGAGGGTATATATAAGTTTGTCATTCCGTTTGTAACACCTCGAAATATTGGTCTAGGACCCCATAAAGTATATATATTCATGATCCTCGATCGATTTTAAGACGATCTAGCGATGTCCGTCCGTCCGTCCGTCCGTCCGTCCGTCCGTCCGTCTGTCCGTCTGTCTGTCTGTCTGTCTGTCTGTTGAAAACACGCTAACTTTTGAAAGACTTTACGGACGCTCCTGAAGTTTGGCATATATGTTGGGCATTTACCTGGTCAGGTTGGTATTGCAATCCAGCGAAATCGGTCCAGTGGTTCAAAAGTTATAAGCAAATGAGTGAATTTCGGCAAGGGTTTTTCTGGATTTTACGAGATAAAACACACGGTAACTTTCGAACGGCAATTCTGAGGGTGCTGAAGTGTGGCATATATATTTGCCGTTCCTCTGGTCCGGTTCGTTTTAAATTTCAGCCAAATCGGTCTAGTGGTTCAAAAGTTATTAGCAAAACCGTAAATTTCAGATTCGCCTCACCTTAAATTCACGTGTTGAAACCCCGTTAAACAGGTTTTAAAAACATTGGTAAGTCACAAAAATATTTTACAACGCATTTTTGTCACTCAAAAATATTTTTACACTAAAAGAAAAAAAAAATACACTCGAAAAAAATTTTACACTCAAAAAAAATTTTACACCCAAAAAAAAATTTAGTAAATTTTTTTTTTTTTTTTTCAAAAATTAGTTTAAAAAAAAAAGTTTTTTTTTTAAACAAAATAAAATATTTCTAATCAAAAATTTTATTTTTTCACCCTAGAAAATTTACTATAACTTAAAAAGGGCATTGTGGAGGGTATTCAAAGATTCGGCCAAGTCGAATTTAACTTTTCTACTTGTTTTAAACTCCATCAAACTTTAGTTATTTTTGAATTTTCAACAAAAAAAAATTGTTTTTCTGCGCAATAAAAAATATTTTTTTTGTAAATTCTATACACTAACTTCACTACAAATATATCAAAGTACTTTACAGCAAAATTTCGCACCATTTTATTAAAAAATGGATTTTTGAGAATCATTTTTGTGAAACAGCTAAAAAAAAATTTTCCTGTTAAGTAATTTTTGCATAAAATTCTCTGAATTTAGCGCCCTCTCGTGGTGGCAAAAGCAATCAGAAAAAATATTTTTGTTAATACTTATATATTTGAGATACCTTATTATCCTTCAAAAAAATCTATATTTAAACACAATTTGAGAAAAATTTTTTTTTTTACTTTTGTCCATGGGTCGAAGCATAGTGCGTCGGTGAACAGTTGGTGCGCCTTTTACGCTTGTAATTTCGGCAAAAATAGCCTTTGAGGATTTGGATGGGTCCTCTTTTAAAATAGAAATGGTATGGCGATCAACGACCTGGGATCTTTTATATGATCTAACACGTTTTTCTGCATTTTTTTTCCAATTTTAATGCATTTTAAACGAAGTTCACGGACCGGCCCAAGCTTTTCGATATAGATTCGCCAACTTTTTTTTTAGGTTTTTAGCTGTGGTCTGTTTTTTCTAGTCATTTTCTAACAAAATTGCAAAATATGACCTTTAAATTGAAAAAAATAGGAAGAATTTCGAGTGTTCCTATTATAATGATCACCTGCTGGAAGCACTTTTTATAAACCGTTAACTGGCAAACAATAAATAAATATGGACTTGCCATGATTTGATATATAATATCTTTGCCGCATCGAATACTAAAAAAAAAACACATGTGCTAATTAAAAAAAGTCTTAGTTTGACAGTTATTGGCATTTCAAAAATAATTAAGGTGGTGTACCTATTACTATGATCATGAGTGTATAGCAATTTTTACTCGGGACTTTATATATCGTCACCTAAAATGCAAAACGCCCTATCTAACATTTTATAAATTTTACAGGAGAAGCAAAAAACGTGTTTATATAAAAACTATAAAGGTTTTCATTACAATTTCTTTAAATATTAGTAAAAACACACAAACAAATTCATTTCTGTTAAAAAAAATTATAAATTTTTTATATTTGAAAAGTTATGTTAGTAACGCCCTTTTGTCTTGTAATTTTCAGAAACACAAAAAGCCCTATCTGCACTGAATATGTTTAAAAACACCAAGCAGATGTGTTATAAAATGTAACAACATGCTAACAAAATTTTACACTGAATGTTGTTTATCATATAGAACTCTAAATGTGGGCGTTATTGGAAAAAGGGGCGTGGCACCTGCTATATAACCTAACACTGCAAAATGTCTCATTTCGGATTCTGTTAATCACATGCTAACTTAATTCGATACAGAATGTCAAATTTCCATTTTAAAGCTCCATGTCAAATGAGGGTGGAACAGGACAAGGGTATGGCCCGAAATAAACTAATGCTTCAAAATGCTTTAACATTTTAACGACCACAGGCAACTATACTTCCCAAATCAGTTCTTGCTATTTTTTTTGTTCAAGTAAAAGATAGGATAAATGTTCTAAAAGATGAATTATAGAAGAGTTTTAGAGAAACAAAAGTTTTGTTTTCATTAAGTCTCTAACTGGGTCCACTTACTCACTATTAGTTCTAAAAGTTTGCGAAGTAATAAATATATTAGGGACAAAATTATATTTACTTGACAGGCGAAATAAGGGTCAAGAAGGGGGTTCAGAATCCAAATTCTTGTAGAATACTTAGCTATTATTAAATTGGTTTTCTTAAAAATCACAGCGAGTACCAAAATAGCCTTGGCCAGAACAGCCTAATAAGGGGGAAGAGGGGCCCAATTTTTTTATGCGTAACTATTATTAGGTCAGAAATGACAAAAATGGAAAGAAAATCAAAAACACTTCGGCCAAAAATATATGGTCGTCAAAGCGTTTACTCGGCTTCTGGAAAATTTCTTAAGATCTACAGTAAATATTGGGCATTTGATAGATATCTCACTCGCATCCCACAAAGCTCTTAAAGGAAAATTCCTTAAGGGTACTTTCCACTATCACACTTCCATTATACACATCAAAATTTACCAACTTCCTAAAGATTTTTGGATTCTTTTTTGATTGAAACCTAGTCGTATCTAATAAGTGAACAATTTCTTGTCAAATTTTTTAAAAAAATATTTCGCTAACATGGTGAAATTACGCTTGTATAATGGAAATGTGTGATAGTGAAAAGTACCCTTTAGCTTTATTTTGAGTTAAAAAAAGGGCCGGTTTTAAAAAAATGCCAAACAAGTTTTTGATTTTCCAAAATAAAAAAAAATAATTTTTAATTTTTTTTGAAAGATTAAAGAAATAGCTATCTTACACACTCGGGACACATTTTGCTAGGAACATTAGGTAATCAGTTACATGGATGCAAAAACAAATCCTGTTTGAATAAAATGTAAAATTACGGTCCCCTCTAACTCAGAAAGTTCTTGACCGATCTCGTTGAAAAATTGTGACTAAACTATCGGTTTTAAAAGTTGTGTCACTTGAGATAAAAACCCCCATATGTAAATGATGAAATTTGACACAGGTTGTTATTTTATCTTTCCTAAGCCCTGTATTTAATGTTATCGGTATTAGACATCAACTTGTTTTTTATTTCTGTCCCTTTTTATGAAGAAATTATAAGCTTTCCAATGAATGCTTTTAACAATAATCGTATCGTGTCTATCGTTATTCCATTACCATATAGTGTCATTTTATGGTAATAGAATAATGAGCTAAAGATGAGGATATCCAGTTACATACATAATTAGCCCCCTGTATTTTTTGTAATAATAGCAAAAATTTATAATTAAAAACATTTTTTTTTTACTTATTTAACGAAAAATTTACTTTGAATTTTATTCAATCGGAATGAAGAACTTCCAATCATGTTTTTTATCGCCGTTAATTATATTGTTATTAAATTTTATGTAAAATTTATATCTTACTTAAGACTAATTTTACTGCATAAATTGCGAATTCTATAACTGAAAAAAGAACGATTCTCGTGAGAGTACGGTCCTGAAGGGGTTAACTGGTAAATTTCTAAACTTTATTTTTTGTGTACATATATAGATATTTTTCCTATTAGTGGACATTGTGGAAGAAGAAGTATCAAAAAAATGTTTAATCTTAAAAAATAACAGTTGCGTCGGCAATATTATGTAAACAAACGTGTAGTTGGGGCTTTTTGGTTTAACAAATATCAAAGCATGTAGATAGGGCTTTTTGAATTTTGTTAATAAAATCTCCATTTTTGATCAAAGGAGTCTAAATTTTTTTGTAGACATGTATTTTGATCCAATACATAAGAATCAATTAAAAACGCACTTTTGAATTTTTTGTTAGTTAGGGCGTTTTGCATTTTAGGTGACGATATGTTTTAAGTTTGAGGTAATTTAGTTCATAATAATTCATATATATAGGGTCAGATCGCAATAAAAATATATTGTTTGGTCTACTAATGGTATACTTTCATATTTTTGTTATAAATGGAAACCCAACCCAGAAAGATTCTGGGATCTGTTATGATGTTTTACTTTTCTTTAATGGATCTGGTTGATCTGTGTTATCAATTTCTAACACTTTTTTATGGTTGTATTTTAATACCACAAATATTTTCAATTCAAATGTTTAAATTCTGATGAAAAGATCACACAACACAGTAATGTCAAACTTAATGGATGATGGAGACAAACGTGTAGATGAAATATTTGATGATTATTTAGGAACCTATAACATTTAAAGTATTATTCCATTGCTGTTGCTTTTGACATGATGTATGGAGCTGTTGCTATTTTGGGTTGTTTTTTATACGCTTTTTAAAATAAATAAAAAAGACATGCGTTTCATTAACTTGATGATAAAGATGGTGTCATTATTATGATTATAAAATATTTTTATGACTTTTGTTTTTTTCCTTTCTTGAAAACAGTGAAGGTAGAGTATACAATTCCTTTAATATTTGGGTTTTATTGATTTCATTAGAAAGAGGAGAAAAAAATAAAAAAAATAACCTAATACTTATAAATATCCAGCCCTGTTAAACAGTATTGTTGCAAATAATATTTATTCATTTATGTGATATGGAAGTGTATGTAGGTAGTAGAGTGCATATGTAGTATGCACCCAGGAAATTTACGAAAATATACGAATTTAAGATTTTGAAATTATTAAAATTGTTAAAATGCATTCAAATGGGCAAATGAAAAAATTTCCTCCAAAAACAGAATTACCCAAAAATATCGTCCATCCCGTTAGATATTGCCCATTCCATGAGATATATCCCGCTCCTTTATATATATCCTACACTATCATGAAATATTGCATGAAAACCGCCTAATGAAATGGAGACAAGTTGTTGGTATGTTTAGAAAAAATGATGGGGGGTAAAAATTAATGATGGTCGGTATGACTTTGTTCCCCTCTATGCGGCCCTTTTGAAAATAAAAAGCATTGTATGGGGTCCGCCTTAAGGGTTGAAGATAGAGGTTAAGTATTTCTGAAAAAATTTTGGGGTTGAAAAACTATTATTTGGTTGATCATAAATTTGATTCCTCTTGGGAAAGTTATTGCGGTGGGAGCATTAAAAAAAAAAACAAGTAGAAAAGTTAAATTCGACAAGGCCGAATCTAAGAATACCCTCCACAATGCCCTGCTTAACCCTTTGACGACCATACATTTTCTGCCGAGGCGATTTTAAGTTTCTGTTCATGGTCGTGATCTGTGACCTAATAATAGTTATCAAACAAAAAAATGGACCCCTAACCCCTCTCCTTCCCCCTTATTTTTCTAGGTGAAAAAATTTGCCATTTGACGATTCCCCAGTTCTGGCCAAATCAAGTTGCTACTTGCTATGATTTTTAAGATCTGCAACTCAATAATAGTTACCGTACAAGAATTTGGACCTCTAAACCCCCTTCTTGGCCCCGATTTCGCTCTACAAGTAAAGATCCTTTTGTCCCTAAAATATAGAAAATCATTTTACAAATTTTGAGGGCTTACAGTGAGTAAGTGGATCACATTAGAGACTTACTGTAAACTAGACTTTTGTTTCCCAAACAATACTCTACAATTTGTATTTTATAACATTTATCCTATCTTTCACTTGAACAAAAATATTCGCCAAAAACGCTTTGGCAAGTATGATTGCCTGTGGTCGTTAAAGGGTTAAGTGATTGAAAAATGTTGTAACGTGAAAAAAATTAACAATTTTGATTAGAAATATTTTAATTACTAAATTTTTTTAGTGTACAATTTTTTTTGAGTGTAAAGTTTTTTTAGTGTATTTTTTTTTTATTTTTAGTATAAAAATATTTTTGAATGACAAAAATGCATTGTAAAATATTTTTGTGACTTACGAAGGTTTTTAAAACTTGTTGAACGGTTTTTTTTCAATACGTGAATTTAAGGTGAAACCAATCTGAAATTCACTGTTTTGCTAATAACATTTGAATCACTAGACCGATTTTTCTAAAATTATCATCCAGACCAGGGAAACGACGAAGAAGAAGCAAATCTGCGGCCATATTATAAAATACCTCGAATACATCCCTGTTTGCATACTACTTATATGTACTTACATACTTAATGTGTTGGAAGTATTGGTCATTTTTATTATGTCAATAAGAATGATAATGAAGATGTTGAAAATTTATGTGTGTTCAAATGTTTGTTGTTGCTAGTATTTGATGATGGTCAAGGGTGTTGTCAATTGGGGTAGTGTGAATTATGATTATTTTCAATGAATTCATAAATTCATGAATGAATCATAATCATATTAAACATACCCATGAGATTATTTAATTTATTAAGTTTCTGTTGCTGTTTACAATGTCCAATTCATGTCAATTTTGCTATGTGACCAAAAGAAAAAAAAATAAAGGGGGACTATCCAATGTAAATATTAGTGAAATAATTTTAGGGGCTAGGCTATCCATTAGTGCTTTATGGGAAATTTTTATAATTTGATGTGCCAGAACGAACGATTCGGCAAAAAATCTGTATTTGATCAGAATTTTTAATTTATATTAAAAGTGTAATACTTTTTATATTTCCTAAATAAGTAATCTGACAAATTCCGAAACACCTGTCGATTAGGTCTTGCAAAAATTGCCAACATAAATAAATTTGGAACAGAAAAGTTTATATTTTGAAAATTCTACTATATTTGGTAAATAATCTTAACAATGGAATCTGAAAAATTCCGAAACATATGTCGATTAAGTCTTGCAAAAATTTCCAACATTAATAAATTTATAACAGAAAAATTAATTTCTTGAAAATTATTCTGTGAGAATATCATACTAGTTTTAATTAGAAAGCAAATAATGACCTCGAGCTAGAATAAAGCTACTCAAAAAAATTAAAAGCTAGCTATTCTACATTCTTGCAAAAATGCCTTTTTAAAGGCAACATATTCAGTTAAACTGCCCTCTTCAATGATATCGATTTCAGAGTAAAAATTAATTTTTTTTATACGCTCCAGCCCAGTATAAGGCTTAATATGTCTCAGTTTGTGTGTCGCATGGAAATATCAGTGTAGGAAACATAAAGTATTTATATTATTGATCAGTGATCGATTCGAAGACATTCTGGCGATGTCCGTTTATATAAATTAATTTATAAACATTTACCACGAGTGATAAAAACGCCGCTGTCAAATTTTAATCAACGATTTTTTGACAAAAAAAAAAAAAATTGCAGGGAAAACAAGTGAGTGTTAAATTCGACTGTGCGAATCTTTATGCCCTCCAAAATGTAAAACAAATAAAAAAATACAATTTATTACGTTTCTTGCAACAAAGGTACAAAAACCCTGCAAAAAATTCCGTCTTTTAGTTTTCCAAGGGCGAACTTCTTATACCCTCCATTATGGGGGTATACTCACTTTGTCATTCAGTGTGAAACGCATCGATATATCGGTCTAGGACCCCATAAAGTAAATATATTATTGATCACTGATCGATTCTAACAATAAGACATTCAAGCGATGTCCGTCCTTCCTGTGGAGAACACGATACAGTCCAAAATAAAAGAGCTAGATTTCGAAGTTTGGCACGAATATGTATTATGGTCATAGGCTGACCAAGTTCGGCAATGGACAAAATCAGACCAAGGGAGAAAAAGTTCCCCCTTGGAGAACAAAACCCAGCTCAGAAAAATACCATTTTTTGCAGGGTTTTTGTAATTTTGTTAGGCAAATGCTGCATTTTTATGTCACAAGAAGTGCATTTTGACCCAGCGCATTAAAAAAATAAAAAAGTTTGATTCGTCCCCTTTTTTGGGCGTGGATATAAAAAGTGTATTTAAATGATAATTAATTGGATTATTTAATTGCATTATGATTCTAATTAATCCAGTTGACAAAACCTATCGCAAGGGGGAATATGTCCCTCAAACTCTCCCAGCAACCGCCCCCCCCAAACGCCCGTGCATTTTTTTTTTAATTTTTACATTGTGGAGGGTATAAGAGTTTCGGCACAGCCGAATTTAACACTAGAGTGTCAGACACAGGAGGAGTCAGAGCTAACTTGTTTCTCCTTGGTGCGATCCTGCCCATTTCCGATCTTAACTAAGGCGACCATTATTATTCGAATTCAACATTTTTTTACATATTTTACAGACAAATTTACTTTCACATAAATGACCGCGAATACCACCAAGTGGTGGTATAGATTATCGCTAGAACCCAAATATTTTGGGAATTCTCATAAAAAATGTCAATGTTAATTTTCAGGGGGTACAACTTTAACCTTTTTTTGTCCATATAAGATGAGTCAGTGTAATACACGTCCATCCAACAAGTTTTACAACCATACTTCAAGTATATGGTCACTTTTACTAAAAGAAAATTTAGTACGAGTATGAAGATAACAAGCGATTTGACAGTAACAACCGGTGACCGCCGTGAAATAAAATTTGTTTTAATTTATAAAAATTAAAAAATTCTGTGGCCGTACGAAAAAACTAGTTAACTCCACTTTTTGGGAAAATTGAGATAACACCAAAAATAGAAAGTGCATTCCATTTACTATTTCTCTGTCAGATCAAAATTTTGATATATGTTCCCATTTACAAGTTATTTGGAAAACAAAATATTGGAAAATACCAATTTTTATGTAAAAACTAGATAACTCCATGCATTTTTTGAAAAAACAAGATAACTCCATAGTTTCTTAAAAAACATAAAAATTAAAAGTTTAAAACGATGTTCTTTCGAAAACTATGGGAGAAAAAGCTGAAAGAACAAGTTTGAGTCACGAGTCCTTTGAGTCCAAATTTTGAACCTAAAAATTTTAACTCCCGAGAATTCAAAGATTGCATATAAAAAATGCATACAATTTTTTTTTGCAGATCTTAATTCATAGAATACGACTGCCAAACACCCAAAATATCTTAAAGTAATAGGTTTTAAGTTATTAATAATTTATATATACACTGAAAAAAATAACTATACTGAAATTAAATAAACACTGTTATTAATTTAAGTAAGCAAATTTTACTTAAAACAAAGAAAATAAACTTGAAGATAGTACATGCAAATACTTAAAAAAGCACAAAAGTTTTCCTTAATTTGTTTTTTTAAATTAAGTTAAATATTCTTTACATTTATGGCGAATTGATTGCATTTAAGAAAAAAAGGGTTTATTAAAAAATGTTGTTTTACTTAAAAGAAAAAAAATTAAATTGTGTGCAAAAAAATAAATAAGTACGTAACTTACTTAAAAATAGTATAGACATTTTCTAGACCTTGAATCAAAAAAGTACTAATCTTTAATTCCAAAACGCATTTTCTTTAATTTAATCAATTTTTGTTTTAATTTAAGAAAAAAGTAATCTTTATTTTATTGATTTCATTGACTATATTTGAATCCATATCTTCATCAGTTTAAGAAAGAATTTAATTAACTTAAGGAAAAAATACTTAAGGTATTTTGGGGACCCCATCTGAGGGCCCCATCTGGAGACCCCATGAGACCCTAACTTTCAATCCAAATTTCGATTTTCGCGGAATTTTGAAATGCCTATAACTCTGCAAATACTGCAGATACGAAAAAAATTCTAAAGGCACTTTTGTAGTCCTTAACTTGTAGAATATGACCGCCGAAGACTCGAAAGCCCTCCGAGTTATAGTTTTCGAGTTATTTCATGATCAAATTTCTCAAGACCCCATTCCCATATCTCGAAAGCTAAGCAAGATAGAGCGATTCTGACCAAAATTTTGGATCAAAATCAATAGTGACCCTATAATAGTGTACGCACATACTCATGGGCGGACCCCATATATGGGGGCCCATAGGGTCCTCACATTGGGACTCCATAGGGTCAACAGAATCCGCAAGTTTAAGGAAATTTTTACTTATTTTAAAAAAATATTTTTCATCTGGATAAAAACAATTAAACTTATATTAAGTACAATTTTACTTACTTTTACGATATATTTAAGTAAATGCATTACTATGTTTTAGGAAAAAATATACTTGGAAGAAGAATTAATATCTTTGGAGCCCTCGCATACCCTCCTTTTTTTAAATTAAGTTCAACATGCTTTAAAAATGGTAAATTTTTTTTTCAGTGTAGGATTACTTACTTTATACCATGCTCCATTAATGATTTTAGCATGGGATGAGGAAGTAATGCATGCAAATTATGACAACGAATTCGAGTAAGATATAAAGTAACTTATCAAGTTTATAACGATGCATACGAGAAGGATAAGGTATCAAATATATGATATTTTTAAGGCTACGAGAAATAAAATAATATAGCATACGAGAACATGATATATAAGGTGTTACAAGCAGTGAATAAGTAACGTTATTGAATTTACTCACGTGATTGCAAGTGAGTGTGAGTAGAAAAAAATAGGCTCGTGAGTGTGCGTGATTTTAAAATTCCTGTCGTGAGCCCATCTCTAGTATAAACTAATGCATTTTTATATAAAATATTTATTTTTTATGTTATTATGTTATTATAATGCATTGTGTATTCAATTACAAATAATGCATTATTTAAAATTTTTAAATAATACATAATGTAACCAAATATAAGTCACCCATGATTAAATGTTTAGAAATAATAAATATGAAATACAATTTATGCAATATTCATGCATTACGTAACAAGTTATTCGTAAAATATTATTTCTCACCTTGAAATAATATGTTGTTGAACAAATGTTTGGTAAGACATCACAAAATAATGCTTCAAATAAGGGATATACATTACCTGGTAATGTGTTACATAATCAACACTCATTACAAAAGTTTTGCTGGGAATTTTATGTATAAAAACATACAAAAACTCGGCTTATTTTCGAAATACATAAGAAAAAAAGAAAACTATTTTTTTTTTGAAAAAACTAGTTAACTCCACTTTTTCGTAGAAAATGGGTTAATTATCGTGCTGAGTCAAAAAGTTTAAATTTTGCCACATATGATTACTAAAATTGCCTTAATTTCATAATATATAAGAATTAATTGAAAAAAAAAAAGTTTTTTTGGAAAAACTAGTTAACTCCATTTTTCGAAAAAACAAGTTAACTGACATCGATTTTCGGATTTAGTGTCCAAAAATGAGTTCAATGGAACCAGAAATCTTTAATATTATTAAAAATTATGTTTTGTCTAATGCGCATGCATAATAACATATATTCATAATAAATAATTAGTGAAATATGTTAAAAACTTAAAGTGTGTTTTTCTCCTGTTTTCAAAAAATGGAGTTAACTAGTTTTTTCGTACGGCCACAGAATTATTGATAATGCTTTTAAAAATAAAGAGGACAAAGAGGACAGCATTTTAAAAAAGAGGACAGAAAGCACATCAGACATATATGTGCTAAACTTTTGAAGTCTAGCTCTATTATTTTGGACTCTAGTGATCGATTTTAGGATATTCTAGTGATACCCGTCCGTCTGTGAAACTTACTATACAATCCGAAATAAAAGGTCTAGATTACTAAAAATTCGCACAAATATGTTTTATGATTATACGCTAGTTAAGTTGGGGAAAAAACCTAATCGAAACAGGGGGAAACAAATTTTCCCTTTGAAGAACTGAAAAATGCATTCCCGAGTAAAAATAATTTAATATGATCTTATATACTTTTATATAGTCATATTATTTGATATATGATCATGTGTGACACTATGTATTGCAAGATAAATTTATATAATAAATTTTGATGTGGGATTTTTTTAAGATATCGCCATACATAACTATATGTTTTAACATCTGGTCCCATGCATCATTTCAAATTTCTAAGTGTTTTATATAAAATTTTATATGCCTCCATTATTTTTTAATTTTTTTAAGTGTTTTCCAAGAACATATTTTTATCGCAAATATTTTCAAAGTGTTTTATATAAAATTTCATAAGACTTCATATTTTTTTATTTTTCTAAGATTTTTCCAAGCACCACTTTTTTATCACGAATATTTTCTAAGTGTTTTATATAAAATTTTATATGACTCCATCTTTTAAATTTTTTCTAAGTTTTTTTCAAGGAACATTTTTTTATCGCAAATATTTTCTAAGTGTTTTATATAAAATTTTATATAACTCAATTTTTTTCAAATTTTTCTAAGTTTTTTCCAAGGACAAATTTTTTTGAAAATATTTTCTAAGTGTTTTATATAAAATTTAATATGACTCCATTTTTTTAAATTTTTCCAAGTTTTTTTCAAAGAACAACTTATTTTTATTATTTTAATTTTTCAACTTTTTATTAAAAACTAAAAAAAACATCCGATTTATAAAATTGTATAAATTTTAATATAATTGTATATAATTTTATATCATTGGATTAGACCAAAACTCGTATCAAAGTCGATATAAAGTTATATAAACTGATATTATTAGATATTATTCGATCAAATCTTATGAAACCATTTTTCGTATAAGATTATATCAAAATAGACACGAACCCATATTAAATTATATATTGTGTCATATCAATTTTTTTACTCGGGTTATTTTAAATTTTGTTTGTACTTTTATAAAACAAATGAAACACGTTTATTTCAGAAAAATTCCAATGTACTTCATTTGGATCCAGTGGACTTAAAAATGTCATATTTTAAAAATCAAAAATTGTTAGGTTAGGTTAGGTTATGAAGGATGACACTGGTATAAACCAGCGCCTATAGAGGCCGTGATGTGGCCCATTATGATTCCTTTGAAACTTTGATCCTCTCTCTTCTTCTACTGTGTAGCCCAAAGTGGTTTTCCTTTATGCGTCCCATTTAGATGCCTTTATAAATCCCAGTAGGGTCCAAGGATTCGTGCCTCGTAATTCGGATAAATTCTGAAAAATATAAGAACCAAAAATTTTTAATCTTCTAAATGACAGTGCAGGGCATTCGCATAAGAAATGATAGGTATCTTCTACGGATTCTCTGCACCATCTACATGTATTATCATTTCTAATTCCAATTGTTACCATGTGTTTACCCAATGTGTTGTGACCAGTAATGAGGTTAACTGTAGCTCTCAGTTGCTTCCTGTCCATATCTAGAAGAATTTTGCAGTGTTTTGCCAAGCTTTCATCCCATAATAATTTTGTCTGTATACACCTGTCAGAGTTTGACCATTTATCCAACCAACTCGCCCTTGTGTCCAATCTTATTCTCTGACAAATAATAGACAGTGGAGGGAAAACTTCAGATTCCGCTGTCTCCTGTGCGAGTTCCGCTCCCCGTCGTGCAAGCTCATCGGCTTTCTCGTTTCCCAAAATATCTTTGTGTCCAGGTACCCAGCACAGAGTAATATTATGCTGCTCGCTGAGAACCTTAAGCTCTCTGTGGCAGCGGCTGACCACCTTAGATCTGATATTATCACTTTCCAAAGCCATTAAAGCAGCTTGACTATCAATGAAGAATCCAATATCACACCTGTATATTGGTAACATCGAAATTTGCTCAGCTGCCTTGGCTATCGCGAATACTTCGGCTTGGAAGATACTACAATCGTTGTCTAGACGGAAAGACTCACTCAGGTTTAGTTCCACACAGTGAAAGCCACCACCTGTGCCCTCCAACATTTTGGAACCATCCGTAAAAACGTTAATTTGCTGAAATTCTACTCTGTTGTTAAGCCAATCATCCAGTGAAGGAATCACAATTTTAAATCTTCCATCAGTTACGTTATAAGGGATATCATAATCAGTCCTTATGCTCCGTTCAGAACTACCAATAATCTTCGTATGTCGAACCTGTCTGTTTTTCAGAGATCCCGTTTGGAATAGTCTATTTAGAGTAATCTTCGCATTCTCCTTGATGAAGAGGTCTAGCGGTGTCATATCCAGAAGCATTTCCAAAGCTTCAGTTGATGTCGTCCTCATAGCCCCTGTAAGTCTCAACAACGCAATCCTATTTACCCGTTTGATTGAGTCAGCATGAGTCCTATATTCAATGACAGGCCACCAAACATGACCACCATAAGACAGCACTGGCCGGACGACTGCGGTAAACATCCAATGAAAGAGCTTGGGTTTCAGACCCCATTTCTTTCCGACTAATCTCTGACAAGAGTATAGTGCAGCGTAAGCCTTCCTTATCCGTTCTCTTAGATTTGCCGTCCAAGTAAGTTTTTTGTCTAGTATTACCCCCAAGAATTTAGCTGAACCCGAAAGTTCCAAGCTTACGCCGTTCAATTTCGGGAGGTTGAAACTGGGTATCAATCTTTTCCCTGTGAATAAAACCATTTCCGTTTTCCCTGGATTTATCTTCAATCCACACGACTCCGCCCAAAAAGAGAGCATTTTTAAAGAGCTTTCAATTCTATCAGAGATAGTGCTCAGACATTTACCTGAAGACATAATCAGTAAATCATCTGCATAGGCCACCACCGTTATGCCGTTTTTGTCCAGTTTCCGTAATATATCATCAACAACCAGAAGCCACAATAGAGGAGATATAACACCCCCCTGCGGAGTGCCTCTAGTTGCTACAGCATGGATAATAGTATTTCCTAATTCCGATGTGATCTTTCTATGAGTTAGCATTTTCATTAGCCACCTTACAATTGACGTTTCAATTCCAGTTCTAATCAAAGCTGCAAGAATAGCCTCCGATTTGACATTGTTGAAGGCACCTTCGATATCTAAGAATACTCCTAGTGTATAGTCCTTAAAAGAGAGGGATCTTTCGATGTGCTGAACAGCGACATGAAGTGCTGAATCTACGGATTTACCTTTAATATAGGCATGTTGACTTCCCGAAATGCTCGTAGGGCATATATTCATCCTGATATATTCGTCTAAAATTCTTTCTAATTTGTTAAAAAAAAATAACAAAACTTTTTTATTTTAATGAAAAAATCATTATAAATCAGTTTTTAAATATGAGAAGATGATGTCCCCAAAGGGTAACCCACTCCCAAAAAATTCCTTATTAATATATTTTTTTTATTTTTTATACATTTTGGGGGCTTAAAAATTCATTACATCCGAATTTAACTTAAGTGAGAGTTTAAGTAAACCCACTCCCTGGGATTTTGTTTTAAGATTACACTGTGCTACAGTGAAAAAATACTTCTGATGTGACATAGTATAGGTTGTTGGTCTTGTCGAGTAGATCACAAAAATGCCCATTAAACTTGCCAGACACCCTCAAATTTTAGAGTTATTGTCAAAAAACGTTTTTTTTTGGGACTTTTCTCACTAAACCTTGTGTAATTCAGAAAATTTTCAACCGATTTTAAATTTTTAAACTGTTTTGGATAGAAAAAGGATAGGGCTTTCCATGTGTGTGAATTAATCAATACGTAAAAGAAAGATATATATTGATTTTTTATATAAAATCAATTTTTTTTTTATTTTTTGAAAATTTTCCGAGTTTATCGATTTTTTTCCACTATAGTTCGTTTAACAACCTTTATATTTATGAGCGTTTTTTAAAGATAATTTAATTCTAAGTACGATAAGCTCTATCCTGAAAAAATCGGATAATAATTGACAGAGTTGTGATAATTTTTCTAAAAAAGAAAATTAAGATTTTGCAGGAAATCGCCGTTCAGATAACCCGGGCAAAAAAAAAATAATTATCATAAATGGTCATGTATAATATTTTTTAAGGTTTATGGCGCTCTGAATCCGAATCTGGCCTTTAAATTGCTCTATCTCGTCAGGTTTTTGAGATATTTAACATAAATTGGTATATCAAAAACTTAATAAGATAGCGCAATTTCAAGGTCAAATTCGAACTCAGGAGGTCAAAAACCATTAAAATAATGACACGCGACCTCTCAGTATGTTCGTTTATTTTTTTATTTTTTTTTGCCTGGGTTATCCGCACGGCAATTTCATACAAAATCTTAATTTTCTTTTTTAGTAAAATTATCACAACTCTGTCAATTGTTATCCGATTTTTTTTGGCATAAAGCTCATTGTATTCACAATTAAATTTTATTTAGGAATACGTTTATTAATATAACTGTTGTTGAACAAACTATAGCAGAAAAAAATCGATAAACTCAAAAAATTTTCAAAAAATAACAAAAAAATTAGATATTGTTGAAAAAATCAATACATATCTTTCTTATATGTATAGACCAATTCACACACATCCCACCAAAACTTTGGTAATGGGTAGTCATTATATAACACATTACCAGGTAATGTATATAACTTATTTGTAGCATTAATTTATGATGTCTTACAAAACATTTTTTCCACAACGTATTATTTTCAAGTGAAAAAAATGCATTACTAATAATTTGCTAAGTAATGCATGATTATTGGAAAAAATGTATTTCATATTTATTATTTCTAAACATTAAATCATGAATGACTTATATTTGGTTACATTGTGTATTATTTGAAAGTTTGAAATAATGCATTATTTATAATTAGATGCATAATGCATTACAATAACATAAAAAATAATTATTTTATAAAAAAGATGCATAAGTTTAAACTAGAGATGGGCTCGCGACAGGAAATTTCTAACGACACACACTCACGAGCATATTTTATCTACTTACACTCACGTGAGTAAATTTAATACAAAATTACTTTTTCACTACTCGTAACACCTTATATATTATCTTCTGGTATGCTATATTATTTCATTTCTAGTAACCTATAAAATATCATATATTTTACACCTTACTCGTATTCTTCGTTATAAATTTATGACTTATTTTATACCTTACTGGTATTCTTTGTGATAATGTGGATGCATTACTTTGAGTCTCATCGCCTGTTAAAATCATCAATGCTGCAATGTATAAAATAAGAGATTCTATACCTTATTTTATACCTTATTTGGTAATCTAAGTTTTGCTGGGATGAAAATCCCTATCCTTCTTCCATTCAAAACAGTTGAAAAATTTAAAATCGGTTGAAAAATGTTTAAGTTACACGTCCCAGCAAAACTTAGATTACCAAATAAGGTATAAAATAAGGTATAGGATCTCTTATTTTATACATTGCAGCATTGATGATTTTAACAGGCGATGAGACTCAAAGTAATGCATCCACATTATCACAAAGAATACCAGTAAGGTATAAAATAAGTCATAAATTTATAACGAAGAATACGAGTAAGGTGTAAAATATATAATATTTTATAGGTTACGAGAAATGAAATAATATAGCATACCAGAAGATAATATATAAGGTGTTACGAGTAGTGAAAAAGTAATTTTGTATTAAATTTACTCACGTGATTGTTAGTGAGTGTAAGTAGATAAAATATGCTCGTGAATGTGTGTGGTTAGAAATTTCCTGTCGTGAGCCCATCTCTAGTTTAAACCTATGCATTTTTTTATAAAATAATTATTTTTTATGTTATTGTAATGCATTATGCGTCCAATTATAAATGGTGCATTATTTCAAACTTTGAAATAATACATAATTTTGTATTAGTTATAGTCTGTTAAAGAACATTGTTCTATAGACTGAATAAATAAATAAATAATGTAATTAAATATAAGTCATTCATGATTTAATGTTTAGAAATAATAAATATGAAATACATTTTTTCCAATAATCATGCATTACGTAGCAAATTATTAGTAATGCATTATTTTTCACTTGAAAATAATACGTTATGGAACAAATGTTTTGTAAGACATCATAAAATAATGCTACAAATAAGTTATATGAGTTACCTGGTAATGTGTTATTTAATCACTACCCATTACCAAAGTTTTGCTGGGATTGCAGCATTGATGATTTTAACAGGCGATGAGACTCTAAGTAATGCATCCACATTATTACAAAGAATACCAGTAAGGTATAAAATAAGTCATAAATTTATAACGAAGAATACGAGTAAGGTGTAAAATATATGATATTTTATAGGTTACGAGAAATGAAATAATATAGCATAGCAGAAGATAATATATAAGGTGTTACGAGTAGTGAAAAAGTAATTTTGAATTAAATTTACTCACGTGATTGTTAGTAAGTGTATGTAGATAAAATATGCTCGTGAGTGTGTGTCGTTAGAAATTTCCTGTCGTGAGCCCATCTCTAGTTTAAACTTATGCATTTTTTTATAAAATAATTATTTTTTATGTTATTGTAATGCATTGTGCATCCAATTATAAATAATACATTATTTCAAACTTTCAAATAATATATAATGTAACCAAATATAAGTCATCCATGATTTAATGTTTAGAAATAACAAATATGAAATACATTTTTTATAATAATCATGCATTACGTAGCAAATTATTAGTACTGCATTATTTTTCACTTGAAAATAATACGTTGTGGAACAAATGTTTGGTAAGACATCATTAAATAATGCTACAAATAAGTTATATGTATTACCTGGTAATGTGTTATATAATCACTACCTATTACCAAAGTTTTGCTGGGGTGGTTTAGTGAGAAAAGTCTGAAAAAATCGTTTTTTGACAATAACTTTAAAATTTGAGGGTGTCCGGCAAGTTTGATGGGCATTTTTGTGATCTTGTCGACGAGACCAACAACCTTAACTACCTCATTTTAAAAGTATATTCGATTTTGTGTTTTTTGTAGCACAGTGTTATTGTGTTTATATTAAAAATTCATACTTAAGCAAATAAATTTTACGTAACATTTTTTTTATAATAAAAGGCTGGGTGGGAACTTTTTAAAAAGATTATTTTTTTTTTAATATTTATAAAGTTCTAACAAGTTTAGCACAAATATTTTTCTATTTACTTTTTATATATATTTTTTTTACAAATACTGGGCAGTAACTTATCAACTTTCTTTATTTTTTTGTAAATTGTAGTTTGTCATTTGATTTATCATGACCCTGATCTTGAAAAAGTAGGCAAATAAATATTTGGCTAAGCATTAGGGTTTGTGTTTTTTTATTTTTTTTTTAATTTAATTCAATTGTGAGTTTATTGTAAACAAGAGCCATCCGTTTTTCGAAGTAAGCCATTTCAGACATAAAGTCATAACCGGTTTATCAATTTTCATAATCAAATATCGCGTTTCATAACTAAATTTTTAGTGGATTTTCGGGTTACTAGCTGTTGTAATCTCTTTTTTTATTTTCTCAACAAAATATTAGTTGTCCTAACCGAATAAGTGGTTATATCTAATTTGATTTTTAACATCGCTACAAATTTGACAGCAAATTAGATCTTTTCATATACAATTATAAAAAATCAATTGCCATTTTTTATAAACAGATCAAACAAATTTTTAAAACGGCTATTTAAAATTTTCGAACAAAATAAAAATTTCAAAATTTCTACCCAAAAACAATCTCTTAAAATCTTCATTTCAAAAACAAATCTTTGCCACTACCTTGCCACAATTGCATTTTTCTTTTATTTACGAATGCGAATTGCACACTAAACAATTACACTAGTTTACAGAGATTTTGCTCAATGACATTTTTTATTTATTTTCAATGTAAAATCTCGCGCTTATTTCGAAAATGAAGTCTAAAGTTTCAAAAGTAGAAAAATTTTCAAATTTTTAAAGGTATTAAATGCTTTAGAGAAAATCCATGGAAAATTTATCTGGCGAATTATTTGATAGAGCTTTATTAATTTTTACAAACGTTTTTTTTAGGATCAATACTGTGAAAGAAATGGGCGTCTAAATATGAGGCATTCCACACCAAATGTCCAGCGAAAAAAAAACATGTGTACCGTTAACTTCTGAATAGGTTGTATGGATAGCCCTATATGGAACTTAGAATATTGCGTTTTTGGTTTTTAAAATTTTCAAAAACTGGGCTTAGGAGGCATGGTCAAATATTGGAAAAAAGGTCAAATTTGTGGCGAGTTGCCTTGATTAAATATTTATCACATTAAAACGGAATGCACCACCATCTCAAAAATTTACATTCTTATACAGTAGCATGTCCCGAAATCAGTAAATTTTGGAATTTCTTTAGGGCATACCCCTAGAACGATGCTTATTAAAGAGCTGATTACGGAAAAAATTATTTAAAAAATTTTGAAAGTCATCTTCAGGGCGCAACCAGCGCTTAAAGTTTGCATCCGTAGTGCATTTGGTCAAAAAAAATATATTTTTTTTATTTTTAAAATTGGTGCCAAAAGTTTCGTTAGGTAGAGTACATTCTGGAAAAAAATACTTGTAAAGCTTTCATGGAGCAATTTTGGTCCAGCGCAACGTTTTGAAGCTTCGAAGATGCATAATTTATTACATATTTTTTTAAGTTTTCGTAAAAAACAGCTTTTTATACAAAGGCTTGAACATAAACTACGTTTTATACAAACTCTTAAAAGAACTCTTACAAACTCCAGTTTTTACAAAAACTTCATAAACTACATAATAAATTACACCTTTTCAAAATTTCAAAACGTTGTGCTGGACCAAAATTGCTCCATGAAAACTTTACAAATATTTTTTTCAGAATGTACTCTACCTAACGAAACTTTTGGAACCAATTTTAAAAATAAAAAAAATATTTTTTTTGACAAAATGCACTACGGATGCAAACTTTAAGCGCTGGTTGCGCCCTGAAGATGACCTCCAAAATTTTTAAATTATTTTTCCCGAAATCAGCTTTTTACTAAGCATCATTCTAGGGGTATGCCCAAAAATTTTTCATTTTCGGGACAGGCTATTATACAGTTTTGTATGGCCTATCGATTAAATTTTTTTTTTGAAAATTTTCAGAACCCGTTCTGAAATTTTTCATTTTTAAAAAAAGTCAATTTATCAAAAATCCGGCCACTTTTTTTTTTTAAAGCTTAGATGTTTGTCCATCCACACAAGAAAATCAGAAACACGTTCTTCATTTTTTTTTCGAGAAAATTGCATTTGAATTTTAAATTTCATAACAATTTTGTAATTTGCTTGTATTTTCTTGTTTTAAGGTTGCGAATGAGTATTATTAATTGCATTAATATTTCTCATACGCTCTGTTGAAACAAGAAAATACAAGCAAATTACAAAATGGTTATAAAATTTAAAATTCAAATGCGATGTTCTCGAAAAAAACGAAGATCGTGTTTCTGAATTTTTTTGTGTGGATGGACAATAGAGCACCCACAAAATGTATGGGATGTGCAAAATTGTATTTTTTATCGCTCCCCGCTCATTTTCGGTTGAGTTGGGATTAAAAAATAATATCTATCCAGAAATTGGACTTCTAGGTTACAAACAGGCCAAGCAGTTTGAACTTTTGACCTCAAAAATGGGCTAAAAAACCTTTATAGATTAATTTGGCTGTAACTCTTAAAATAAAAGTTTTTCGCAATTAACTTTCATAACAATTTTTTTGTAGAATCAAAGTGCAAAGATTTTTCTCTCATACTGTTTTGACCTAAATATGTCCGATCGCGGTGTTTTAAGCGGTTAAAGTCGAAATTTGGGTCTGAACTTTTTTTAAAAAAATTCTCGTAAATTTTTAAATTGGGGAAAATTTGAGCTCCTTGCACAATTCACTAGGGTATTGAATGTAGTTTTCCAAAAAATTTTTTTTTGCAAAAATATATCGACTGTTCCATGAAAAAATCCCAAAGTTCTACTCTGAATCTTATTTTTTTACAATTCATCCTCAATATAGGCGAATACTCTCTTTGTAATTCCGTGAGTTTCGCACCAAAACATCTGTCTAGGATTTCCCTAAATATATATGGGGTATTCAGTGCCAAATTGGACACTTTGAATTTTTTTTTTACATTTTTTTAATTATTTTTAAATTTTTTTAAAACCCATTAAAACCCCCATCCAAGTTTGTTTTCAAATTTTTTTAAATTACCCGTTTCAAAGATATGGAATTTTCAAAAATAAACTATCGTTTTCCGTATTTTTATCATAACAAATTCAAAAATGGTCAACATTTTTTTTTTTTTTTTTTATTTTTGTTTTTTTATTAAATATTTCTTAAAGTGTTCTAATATGCAATTTTTAAATGATTGCTCTCTTTGTTTTGTTGTTTTCAATCTTTTCTTAAAATTTTTTATTTGATTTTTTTATTTTTATTTTTCGTGGTAAACTTAATATTTTCTTAAAATTTTAAGCTTAAGTATATCGTGGGATTTTGGTAATTAATATATTCAGCGGTTTTTGAATTTTTTTTTTTTTTTGTTTTCCAATCTTTATTAAAACACTTTAAAGAAAATACTAAAATTTCAACAAATTATTTCGAATTTGGACCATTTTCAAAGAAGTGAAGACAGAAAAAATCGTTTTTTTTTTTTTTTAATTCGATATTTTTTGAACGGATTGTCAAAAAAGATGTCAAAATTTACTTGGAATGGGTTTTTAAAAGGTACTAAAAAATGGAAAAAACATAAAATTAAAAATTTTCCAAGCGTCCGATTTGGCATGGAATACCCCATATATACTATGTGAAATCCTAGACTCATCTTTCGATGCGTAAAACATGCAATAACAAAGTGAGTACACCCTCATAACGTAGTTGGAGGTAAACAAATTGTGGTTCAGGGTATGATTTTGGCAATTTTTCATGGAAGGGTCGATATATTTTTGCAAAAAAAAATTTTTTGGAAAACTGCATTCAATACCCTATTAAATTATACAAAGAGCTCAAATTTTCCCCAATTTAAAAATGTACGAGAATTTTTTTAAAAAAAGTTCTGACCCAAATTTCGAATTTAACCGCTTAAAACACAGCGATCGGGCATATTTAGGTCAAAACAGTATGAGAGAAAAATCTTTGCATTTTGATTCTACAAAAAAATTGTTATGAAAGTTAATTGCGAAAAACTTTTATTTTAAGAGTTACAGCCAAATTAATCGATAAAGGTTTTTTAGCCCATTTTTGAGGTCAAAAGTTCAAACTGCTTGGCCTGTTTGCAACCTAGAAGTCCAATTTCTGGATAGATATTATTTTTTACTCCCAACTCAACCGAAAATGAGCGGGGAGCGATAAAAAAAGCAATTATGCACATATGGGTGCTCTAATGGACAAACATCTAAACTTAAAAAAAAGTGGCCGGATTTTTGATAAATTGACTTTTTTAAAAAATGGAAAATTTCAGAACGGGTTCTGAAAATTTTCCAAAAAAAAATGTTTTTTCGATAGCCCATACAAAACTATATAAGAATGTAAATTTTTGAGATTGTGCTGCATTCCGTTTTAATGTGATAAATATTTAATCAAGTCAACTCGCCACAAATTTGACCATTTTTCCAATATTTGACCACGCCTCCTAAGCCCAGTTTTTGAAAATTTGAAAAACCAAAAACGCAATTTTCTTAGTTCTATATAGGGCTATCCAAACAATCTAATGAGAAATTTACGGGACACATGTTTTTCTGTAGCGGGACATTTGGTGTGGAATGCCTCATATGTAAGCGCTTTTTTGACAATATTGACTTTTACACAGTTTTTTAGCCTTTTTTTTACTCGAAAACCGAAAGTCATATTGAAAAACATATAAAAACAATATTGTAGATAAAATCATGAAGATTTAAAATTTAACAAATTTTTTTTTTTCAAAAAAATTTCAAACAACATCCTCTTTTCCTGGGACGGACCCCATGGATTTCCATAAACAAAATTTTTTATTAAAGCTTATAATGTCCTGTTAGCGCTGTTAAAATTTCAGAGAGGTTTTTTTCGTTTTGTTGAGCAATAAATTTTAAAAGTTTGCTAGAAAGCCAAGTATTTGGTTTTCGGATATCAATGGTGTCCTTGCCAGGAAAAAAGGACATTCAAATATTGTTTTCGAAAATTTTGGCTGATTTTTTTTTTTAAACTTTTTTGTTAAAAAATTTTATATCTCCATAATTTTATCAACAATATTATCCCAGAAAGCTTTTTTGTGCAACAAACGGGTTCCGAGTAAACAAAATGTCTAGAGCCAAATATTTGATTGTTTTTTTAAATTCTTGCAAAAAAATCAAATATTTGGCTTTCTAACAAACTTTAAAAATTTATTTCTTAATAATATCAAAAAACACCTCTCTGAAATTTTAACAGCGTTAAAAGGGCATTCTAGACTTTAATCCAAAATTTTATTTTTTGAAATGAAAATTTTAAATATTTTATCAACACTTTTTGGTGAAATTTTTGTAAAAAAACAATTTTTTTTTTATATTTTAGATCTTCATAATTTTATCTACAATATTTTTTTTTTAAGTTTTTTCGTACGACTTACGATTTTCGAGTACAAATATGGTAAAAAACTGTCAAAAAGTCAATATTGCAAAAAAAAAAACCATTTAAGAAAAATATGGGTTTTAATCTTTTATGAAGCTCTATCAAATAACCAAAAATTAGCAAAATCGGCGATCCTCCGATTTGAGTCTGCCTTGTACGAAAAAAAACGATAGGTTTTTTAATAAAATCCATTAAAAATTATAGTTACATGCATTTGAACGAAAATGAATAAATTCAGTTTTATACAAAAACTGTTGCAATTTTACTTAAATGCATGTAACTTTGACAATTTTCAACGGATTTTTTAAAAACTCTCTTATTTTCTTCGCAAAGGATCAGACTTGAACTGTAAACATAGAAATGAACTTGAGTTTTTTTTTCTGAAATTTACAGTAGTGTTTACTTTTCTCCCAAAATTTCGGTAAAACTGAATCCAATTTGTCGATATATCAGGCGATAATCAGATTGAAAACTGTTGTACCACTTTCCTAAAAAGTTGAAAACTTTAAAAGTTAGCAATATTTCTCGAAAACCTTTCAATTTCATTTTCAGATTCAGCGCAAGATTTTTCATGAAAAATAAATGCAAAATGTCGTTAATCGCAGTTTTTTATTCTTTATTTGTAAACTAGTGTTACTGGTCACATTGATCAGATATATGGCTGAACGTTTGGTATTTGTGGTATGCAACCACAATGTCAAAGATAAACACAACCATATGTGGGTTACAATGCATTTAAATTGTAGATCTTTCTAAACAGTTAACAGAAAAAAAAAATAAGTTAAATGACCTCATGCAGTTCGCTATTTTGTTCTGCAAAGAAGTAGACATTTAAATTTAAACTGAACACGTACATATATTTAATTTAAAAAAAAAAGAATACAAATCTTAGTGAGGAAAATTGTTATACTGAATGATTTTAAATCTACTAATTACCTTAAAAAATACATAAAGGTCAAAGAATTTTCTGGTGAATATGAATATTTTTGCATATTTTGATTTTAAATGCATATTTCGTGCATATTTCCAGCGTTTAAGTGCATATTTTGGCATAATTATTTTTTTTTTTTTCAAATACTTTATTTTTCGGATTATTGAATCTGCCTATTCTTGGCCTAACAATAAGTAAATAAATCTTAAAAATATTTTGGCATAATTATTTTTTTTTTTTTCAAATACTTTATTTTTCGGATTATTGAATCTGCCTATTCTTGGCCTAACAATAAGTAAATAAATCTTAAAATCTAACTTATATACTAGTTACTCCTTAAGAGCCATTTTGAAGGACGGACCTCATAATTAAATGAGCGGTAAATCTGCACGTTGCAGTCTGGTGTGTGCTTGGGTCCGAGTAAGGGCTCTCGCCAATGGATTTGGGTGGTTGCCGAGCTTTTCCTCGTATTTTAGTCTGAGGGTTATAAACTCTTCTCTAACTAGCGGAATATTTAAGTCCTTATGAATGTTCACATTTCTGACATACCAGGGTGCACCCGTAATGATTCTCAAAATTTTTGATTGTGCCCTTTGTATAAGCTCAATATTAGACATACTGGCTGTACCCCATAGTTGGATACCATAAGTCCATATTGTGTTTTCGCCATGCTAGACATATGTCCAAGTGAGTACCAAGGACTGTAACACTCTCAGACTGTGAGATACTTATACCATTTAAAGAAACCGGAGCACAAGTGCCCGTTCTAAGTGTAAACGTAACGTGCTTGCTCTTAAGCCCATAAACTTTAATTCGCCAGTTCTTGAACCACGTCTCCACAGCTGTAAGGTGATTGTTTAGTCTCAAGGAGGCAACATGTGGATCTGAGTGAGTGCTTAACAAGGCAGTGTAATCTGCAAATGTTGACGTTGTAATACTTATGTTCACATGTCGGCAAGTCCGACGTAAATATAAGGTAAAGAACAGGGCCGAGCACACTTCCTTGGGGAACACCTGCATTCATTATATTATCAGAAGTTGTAGCTTCCTTATATTTTACTCTAAAGTAGCGATTGAGGAGATAAGACTCTAAGAGCTTGTGTGTAATCATTGGTAATTGACATTTTACTTTGTATAAAAGACCCTCGTGCCATACTTTATCGAATGCCTGAGCGACATCCAGAAAAACGGCTGAGCAATATTTCTTTTCTTCAAAGGCTTTCCTTATCACGCAAGTTATGCGGTTAACTTGCTCAATGGTTCCATGGCATAAATTAGCAAAAATTTAAATTTATTATTTTCAAAAGCTATTTTATAAATAAGAAAAAATATTTTTTTTTCTCTAAAAATTTTTCTGTTGGAAGATTATGGGGATTTTAAATTATAAATAAAAAAATGTATGATTTGGATAAACTTTAAATTATGTGAATAACATAGCTCAACATGAAAATGCGTATGGGATTCTGGTAAGTGATTTAGGTAGTGTTTGTTGCGCTGATTCAAAATCTGCGACCCATATATGTCTATCACGTCAGGATTTTGAGTTATTCGCGGTTAAAGTGCCGAAAAAGGCCATTTTGGAGCCTTTTTGAAAGCTTATAATACACCGTCCGACAAATTTAAAATTTTGGCTGTACACATGAACCGGATTAAAAAATTCTGAGAGTACGGCCGAAAATAAAATACCCGTGTCTCCCAGTTTTTTTAGATCAATTCGCGTTTTCGCGAAAAATGCAAAAAAAAAAAAAATTCGCACTATAGAAAAAATTCACTACAGTCAGAAAGTGGGTATAAAAATAACATTCCAGTATCTCTCAGGTTTTTTAAATCAATTCGCGTTTTTTCGCGAAAAATGAAAAAAAATATAATGTTAAATTGTTTCACAAAAGAAGTGTAAAATAAGTCGAAAAAAATATAGAAAATTTACTTCTGAGAAAAATAGTGTTAACAGATAAGTTCAGTAGAATTTAATGATGGTTCTTTTCCTGGAATATATTAACCCTCTATTTGCAATTTTTAGGGTTAATTTTTGTTCTTATTTCAAATACTCACCTAGAAAAGCATTAAATCGTGCGTTTAAAGGGTTAAAGTGTTCCACAAAAATCTTTTGCATTAAAATTCACTTGGGGTTGTCAAAGGCCAAAAGTTCGTAGGATGTTAGCAAAATGCTTAAAAAAGTAAAACTGTAAAGTATCATATTTTATTAAATTGTGTTACACCATACATACTTTACAATTTTACTTTTTTGAGCATTTTTCTAACATCGCACAAATGATTGGCCTTTGACAACTCATAGTGAAATTTGATGCAGAACATTTTAACCCTTTAAATGCAGATTTAATGGTTTTCTAGGAGAGCATTAGAAATGAGGACTTAAATGACCCCCAAAAATGGGAGATAGAAAGTTAATATATTCCACGAAAAGAACCGTCTTTAAATTTTACTAAAGATATGTTCAAACATTATTTAGCTCACAAGTAGATTAAATACATTTTTCAATTTATTTCACACTACTTTAGAAAAATACAACTTTTTTTATTGGCGTTTTTCGCGAAAACACGAATTGATCTAGAAAAACTGGGAGACACGTGTATTTTATTTTCAGCCCTACTTTCAGAATTTTTCGGTCTGTTCCATGTGTACAAAAGTGTGTTGGATGGTGATATAAGATCGTGACATGCGATTGACTTGGTATCAAGCTCATTCAAAAGTATGTAATTTTCTCTATAAGACAAGAGTAACTGTTCTTGGAATTTAATTTTCTAAAATGGTAAAAAAATCATTAACAAAAACTTTCCATTTTTTAAATATTAAGTTTATTTACACAGTGTTTTTTAACAAATTTCCATATATAAAAAATTAAATAAAAAATTAAATTCCAAGAAATTTTGATTTTGTCTTAAAGAAATAATTACGCACTTTCGAATGAGCCTAATATCAAGTCATTCGTATGTCAGGGTCTTATTTTATAGGAGCTCAAAAATGACCAAAATGGGACTTTTTTGACACTTTAACCGCAATTTTCTCAAAATTGTGACGTGATAGAAAAATTTGAGTCACCGTTTTGGAATCGGTAAACAAACCCCTATAATCTTGTATCAGATTTGTAGAGCGGTGTAATTTTTTAGATTTTTGAAATTTAAATTTTATATGTATACTTAACTGACAGATTACAGGCCACAACACCCTGGGTAAACACATGGTAAGAATTGGAAGAGTAAATGATGATACATGCCGATGGTGTAGGGAAGCTGTTGAAGACAGTTTTTACGTTTTATGTGAATGTCCTGCACTGTCTTTTAGAAGATTTAAATTATTTGGCTCTTTTTTCTTTCAGAATTTACATGAAATCCGAGGAATAAATCCATGGACCTTATTGGCGTTTATCAAAACATCGAAGTGGAATGCATAGATGCAACTATTGATTTTTATCTAAGAAGAAGGGGGAACTGGAATCATAATGGGCCACAAGTTGGCCTCTATGGGCATTGGTTTATGCCAATGCAATCCACCCTAACCTAACTTACAGATCACCAATTTTGTTTATTTTTGGTTATTTGATAGAGCTTCGTAAATTATTAATAACCATATTTTTTTGGATCAATACTTTGGAAGATATGGGCGTTTAAATTGGCGCTTTTTTGACTCGGAAAACGTAAGTCGTCGTATCAAACCTTTGGCTAACTAACAAATTTTGAAAATTTATTGCTCAACAATACGAAAAAACACCTTTCTGAAATTGTAATAGCGATAAAAAGACATTCTAAACTTTAATACAAAATTTTGATTTTGGAAATCCATTGTGTCCTTCCCAAAATTTGTTCATGAAATAAAAAAAATCTAAATTTTAAATCTTCATAATTTTATAAACATTATTGTGTTTATAAGTTTTTTCGTACGTCTTAAGGTTTCCAAGAACAAAAATGTTAAAAAACTGTCCAAAAGCTAATATTGTCAAAAAAGCGATTTTTTAAAAAACCCCTAATCTTCCAAAGTATTGATAAAAAAATGGGTTTTATTCATTTACGAAGATCTATAAAATAACCAAATATAAACAAAATTGGTTAAATTTGATTTGATCAGAAAAAAGTATTTCGTGAGTTTGAGTCAACGTGAGTGTGTGTGACGCTTGTGAGATTTGTCTTGAATTTATTCACGTGATTGGAGTGAGTAGGTTAAAAAAAATATGCTCGTGAGAAATCGTAGAAAAATCCTGGCGTTAGCGAGTGAGAGTCAAAAGTCACTCATGCGTCTAACTCTAGTTTGGTTGTTAACTAAACTTCTTAAATTAAAGAATTGTTACTGTTAAAAGTGTGTTAAATTGCAATTATTAAAAATTAAAAATAAGCACTTGTCAAAAAATGACCGACCATTTGTCTAATCTTTATCAACCCTCTTAAAACCGAAAAATGTTTCTATTCTCAAATATTTTCATTTGGAGAAATTTTATTTTTAAGTGAACTTACAGTCTTTTTCTTTGTAATTTTACAAAGTTTAATTTTAAATGTACGTAAATAACTAACAATCAATCATTTAATTTAAAGTTTGGTCATTGAAAAACATTACAATGCTTATGGAGAAAAACATGTAAAATTTCCAATATGAGGCATTCCACTCCAAATATCCATTGAAGAAAAACATGTGACCCATAAATTTCTAAATAGGTTGTATTGATAGTCCTATATGGAATTAAGAAAATTGCGTTTTTATTTATACACTCCAACCACAGTATGGGGGTATACTCACTTTGTCATTCCTTGTGTAACGCATCGAAATATCGGTCTATGACCCCATAAAGTGTATTATAGATCAGTTATCCATTCTAAGACATTCTAGCGATGTCCGTCCGTCAGTCCGTCTATGGAAGATACGATACAGTCCAAAGTAAAAGAGCTGGACTTCTTAAGTTTGGCGGGAATATGTCTTATATTGGGCTGGTTAAGTTCGAACATGGGCAAAATCGGAACAGAAGGAGAGATGTTCCCCTCTTAAGAACTAAACCAACCTCTGAAAAAACGCAATTTGTATAGGTTTTTTGCACTTTTGCTTAGCAAACGAAACATTTTTATGTCAAAAGAAATTCAAAGTCCTGCAATTGGATCCAGAAAGGTTTTCTTCCACCGCTGTAACCCCCTCCCCTCCCACCAAAAACCCCCATGTTTTTTCTTTTTTTAACGTGTTGGAGGGTATGAAAGATTCGACACAGCTGAATTTATCACTTTCACTTGTTTTTTTTTTTTTAATTTTTCAAAACCTTAGAAGACTGGGCTAAATTATAAAAAAAAAATTCAAATTTGTGTCGAGTTGCCTTGATTAAATGTTTATCAAATTAAAACTGAATGTACCACAATCCCAAAAATTTAAATTTTAGTATACCCGAGTAAAAAAGTTTTTATATAGTTGTATATAATTTTATAAACATCATATATGATTATATAGAATTACTAGCTATACCCGGTCCGCGTTGCTGGCCCTAAGAAAAAAAAACTGTTTTATATTGCATCTTAATTTAAATATAGTGTCGGACAAAATTAAAGCACGGGTCCGGGTCCAGCTATTCACCTTTGGTTCCACCCTCGGTTAGCACTATCTATAGGAAATCTGAAGAAAATCGGTTCAGCCGTTTTTGCGTGATTTTGTAACAGACAGACATAACGTTAAGTATAGCACAAAGGGGCGTGTCATTTAACGCATTTTTATCGAATCATGATAGTCTAAAGTTCCATGCTGCATCCTCGATTAGTACTATCTGTGCTGCAAATTTCATTGACATCAGTTTTGCCGTTTTTGTGTAATTACGAAAGAGGAGGAAATAACTTTTTATTTATGAAAAACGGGAGTGACATTTTATACACTTTTGCTGAATCGCGCTCTATATATGACCTACTGTTCCCGCACGGTTAGTAGTGACAGATTCGGCTTATCCGTTTTTACGTGATTTCAAAACAGGCAGATATAACGGTTAGTATAAAACAAAGGGGCGTGGCAATTTACGCCTCTTTGTTCAATCGTGGTCAGTATAGTACAAAGGGCGTTGCAATTTTGATCCCTTTTTCCAATAACGATCTTATATGGCCTACATATGCACTTGATTAGCACTGTATGTATTTAAAATGTCAAGAGAATCGGTTCAGCTGTTTTTGCGTGATTGCGAAACAGGCAGGCAACGTCCAGTATAGTACAAATGGGCGTGGCATTTTACGCCCCATTTTCCAATCGTAGTATAACATGGCCTATAGTTCCGCACTCGGTTAATACTATCAGTGCTGAAAATTTCTTTAAAATCAAATCAACAGTTTTTGCGTTAGTGCGGAGCATGCAGAAATAAAATTCAATTCAATACAAAGGGGCATGGCATTTTACGCCCATTTGTCCGATCACGCTCTAATTTGGCACTTAGTTAGTTCTATCGTTTAAATTTGATCAAAATCGGTCCAGCCGTTTTTTATATGTAGATGTCATTAGTGGTGCAATGTAAAAATTCGATTTTGACCACCCCTCCGCCCACTGGCAATAAAGCATGGCATTTTACGCCCATTTGTCCGATCTCGCTCTAATTTGGCATATAGTTAGTACTTGGTTAGTACTATCTTTGGTTTAAATTTCATCAAAATCTTTTCATCCGTTTTTTATATAAAGATGTCATTAGTGGTGCAATGTAAAAATTCGATTTTGGCACGCCCATCCGCCCACACACAAAAACTTAAAAATCTGACTGCACAGTGTTACTCCCTAGGCTATTTTGAATATTCCCTGAAAATTTCATCAAGATCGGTCCAGCCATTTTCGCGTCCATAAGGAACATACATATAGCCGTTTTTTGCATTATTGAAATAACTTTCAATTCAATACAAAGTTGCATGGCATTTTATGCTACTTTGTCCGATAACGCTGAAATTTGGCACATAGTGAGTACTCAGTTAGTACTATCTTTGATATAAATTTCATCAAAATCGGTTCATCCGTTTTTTATATATAGATGTCATTAATGGTGGGATGCAAAAATTGGATTTTGCCACGCCCCTCCGCCCACAGACGGAAAATCAAAAATCCGACTTGACAGTGTTACTCGCCAGGCTATTCTGAATATTCCCTGAAAATTTCATCAAGATCGGTTCAGCCGTTTTCGAGTCCATACGGAACATACATACATACATACATACCCACATACATACACACATCCATTTTTATATATATAGATATAGAATTTGATGCGAAAAATGAGTCGATAAAACCATATAAAATTTTATCAATGTTACTTGTGTTTTGATAAATTTTTTATATAATTTTATGCGAAATTTGGACCCCTATTTTTATATAACAACAGCAAATTTATATAATCAGATATAATTATATACAACTATATCAAATTATATAAAACAATATATAATTTTATAAAGTTATATAAAATTATATCAAGTTTTATATAACTCATAAAATTTTGTTTTAATTATATAAAATTATATATAATTTTATGTAACTTTTTATAGTTTTATACAGTTTTATACAATTTTATATATTTTTATATAATTACATCTGATTATATAATTTTGCTATTATTATATAAAAATAGGGGTCCAAATTTCGCATAAAATTATATAAAAAATTTATCAAATTTTATATAGTTTTATCGACTCATTTTTCGCATCAAATTCTATATAATTGTATTTAATCATATATGATGTTTATAAAATTATATACAACTATATAGGAACTTTTTTACTCGGGTATTTTTTTATGGGCTATAAATATCTTTTTTTTTTAATTTGCAGTATCCGTTCTGATATATCCCATTCTTTAAAAAAGTCAATTTATCAAAAATCCGGCCCCTTTTTTCCTTTTCGTTTTATTTGAGAAAATCGGATTTAATTATTAAATTTCATAATAATTTTGTTATTTTATTGTCCAACATAGCGTACGAGTTACACAACAAATTTCGCAAATATTTGTAACTCATACGCCCTCTGATTTTTTTTGTGTGGATAGATAAACATCTAAACCAATGGTTCTCAAATGGTGGGTCGCGACCCCCTAGGGGGTCTCGGAAGAGTTTCAGGGGGTCGCGAACAATTTTGTTAAAACTTGAAATTTGGTAAATTTAAAACAAATTTTTTTATTGTTGTGTTATAAAAATATACAAATACTTTTATTAAAGAAATAAATTATTTCCATCACTTAAGGTCCTTCCTTTATTATTGTGCAGTTGTTAATTTCCCGGGATGCCCAACACTGATTTGTGAAGTTTTTTAGTTGAGTCTGGAATCTGATAGTTCGTTTCCTATTAATTTTTCGATGTTGATTCCGAATCTGGGCTTAAAATTTTTCTAGTACGTTAGGTTTTTGAGAAAACTAAAGGCAAATTTCACAAAAACGTATTCTTGTGAATTTTTAAGAGCTTTGTTTGTGATATTTTTGGATGCGTCTGGGATCTGACCAATTTTTTTGATTTACTTTTTAATGCTGACTCCAAATCTGGATCCGAATAACAGATCTAGATTCGTGATCGAATAAAATTTCGATCAATACCAAACATTGGCACATAATTTTGAAAAAAGAACAATCATAATTCAAAATTGGACCTTAAATGCTTTCATGGTAAACATTTCTTCATTTCTGATCAGGTTAAACTGGTATTTTTCTTTTATTTTCGGAAATAAAAAAATGGATGACAATAGTAAGTTTCGATATAAAATGCCGTAGTTCGGGACCTGGTTTCCAAAGTTTTGAGGAAATTGACGTCATAGTTTACAAAAATTGTGTTTTTTTTTATTTTTTAGAAGTTTTTTACGTAAAATTTTTGGTATGCGTCTAGGATCTGACCACACGGTTTCGATTAATCTTTCAATGCTGCTTCTGAATTTGGTTTCCAAATTTGTACATTACTTTAGGTAAAAAAAAACTGAGGGCAAAGTTCACGTTAATTACACCGCTCAACACTCCTGATTCCAAATCTGTTCTCCAAATTTTCCCATCACTTTATATAAACAAGATTTTTTTAGAAATTAGGACAAGCTATAAAAAATTAAAAAAAAAAAAAACAAATATTTTTTTTTATTTTCAAAATAATTTTTTAAAATTTAAAATACACATCAATAAGGAATCGAGTTTTTCACTTTTTAATCGAATATATCTTTGTAACAAATAAGCGGAAAAATATAAAAAAATGCACTGATAGAGACCATTATCTAGCTAATAATGTCAAATAATAACAATAATCAAAAGACTGAGAGAAGTCCTCTAAAAAAATATTTTATGGCAACTTGTTAAAAAATTATTAGTATTTTATGAATCACTTGAATAAGGAATTTTGGAATACAGACCAAGTAGGACCTGAATCCAATTTGTTATGGATAGCAATTCCTAAAACAATAGAAACATAACAGTTTTGTTTTGAATTTCAATAAAAATGAGACTCACAACAGATCTTCCGAAAAGAAAAAAGTACTGACTTTAAAGTCCAAAGTGTTAAATGCCGTTGAAATCTCGAAAATAATTGTGAGGGGCAAACCTATTGAATGCAATTATTTAAATAACATTAAGAACTATGGAAAAAACATGAATGGGCGAACTTAAATGATAACAACAGAACGAGATCGACCAACATTTTAAGAATTCCCCCGAATTCCACATTGACAGGTTCCAAATTTCTTAAAGAAAGTGGTGATTTTGTGGGTATTTGTATAGTCCATCACAATTAAAAATTAAATGAGTTTATAGTCTGTTGAAAATTGCAAAATAAGCCATCCCTTTATTCCAAACTTAAGAAGCATCGATGGTAACGTATGGAACAGTGATGATGCTACAGTAGAATATCGCACCCCATACTATAAAAACACTTTCTATGATCTGTCTGCTATGCAAAAACTGTTTTTATTGTCTAAAATTACCGAAAACAATTGTATCCGTCTAATGCATAGGTATTAAATTTTTTTTCGTCGGAATAAATTACTTTAAAAAATTTCTGAGACAGTGGCATTGTATTCCTGGCGAGATTAAGGTGCTGCTTACTACGTTTGGCATTCAGCTATTAATTTTTGCATAATTTTCGACGAGCACTGATCTCACTTGACCTTTAAAAGCGACGGACTGTACACTCAAAAGAAAAACTCTGTCAAAAAATCTGTAAAACGACTTTCAATTTGAATTAGCAATCTTTTAGCAGATTGTTCTGCTGAGAAGGATATTTTTACTAAAATCTCTGTCATTCAGTTTAAGAAAATAACAGACATTTTACTATGTTTATACTGATTTTGTTTGCTGAATTTCATTATTTTTTTAAGGAATTTTTTTATATAAAAAAAGCAGAACAGATTGTCAGCAGATTGCTCTGCTGAAAGCAGCAGATTGCTTTGCTGAAATCAGCAGATTGTTCTGCTAAAATCAGCAGATTTTTCTGCTAAAATCAGCAGATATTTCTGCTAAAATCAGATTTCTCTGCTGTCGAACAACACACATGTTGAATAGCTAAAACGCCAGATAAAAGTGTAAGCTTCCGTAGCGTAGTGGTTAGGAAGTGTACTTTCAAATCGGAAGGTGGCGAGTTCGATGCTGGGTGGCGGCGTATGTTTTTTTTTTTCTTGTTATATTTATTCACCTCTTATGACAGATATTTAGCAAACCGTGTCTGCTAAAATCAGCAAATTTCTCATATGGCTCAAAATGGGTGTATTTTCAGCAGATTTTTCTGCTGATTGGACAGAGAATTTATTTTGAGTGTACAAATACTCGAATTAACGCCACTTTCATTGAGAATTTTGAAAGATGTCGGCGTAGAATTTGGATGAATTTTAGTTCGTCCATTCATGTTTTTTCCATAGTTCTGAATGTTATTTAGATAATTGCATAGAGCTGTTTTTTTTCCTTTCTATTATTTCCGCGATTTCAACGGCCTTTAACACTTTTTCAGTACTTTTTCGATTTCGGAAGTGCTAAGAGCTTTGTGAGTCCCATTTTTATTGAAATTCGAAACAAAACTGTTTTGTTTTTATTGTTTGAGGAATAGCTATTCATTACAAATTGGATTCAGGTCCTACGTGGTCTGTATTCCAAAATTCCTTATTCAAGTGATTCAAAAAAACTAGTGATTTTTATACAAGTTGCGAAAAAAATATTTTTTTAAAGCACTTTTTTCAATCTTTTGATAAATAATTTTGTTATTATTTGACATTATTGACTAGATAATGGTCTTTATCAGTGCACTTTTTTATATTTTTCCACTTATTCGTTACAAAGATATATTCGCTTAAAAAGTGAAAAACTCGATTCCTTATTGATGTGATTCGCAGTGTATGTAGTTTTTGAAACTAATAAATTTCAATTTGTGGTTTTGCTAATTTATGCCAAAATATGCAAAAAATATGCACTTAAAAGTTGGAAATACGCACAAAATATGCAATTTAAATCAAAATATGCGAAAATATGCATTTTCACCAAAATATGCAAAAATATGCAAAAACAAATCGATGCAATTTTAACGCAAATTTCTTGATTCGGAAAGAAAAAATTACATTCTTATATAGATTTGTATGGGCTATCGATTAATTTTTTTTTTTTGGAAAATTTTCAGAACCCGTTCTGAAATTTTCCATTTCTTAAAAAAGTAATTTTTTATCAAAAATCCGGCCACTTTTTTTTCTTTTTTAAATTTTTTTTTTTTTAAGTTTAGATGTTTGTCCATCCACACAAAAAAAATTCAGAAACACATTTTTCGTTTTTTTCGAGAAAATCGCATTTGAATTTTAAATTTCATAACAATTTTGTAATTTGCTTGTATTTTCTTGTATTAACGTTGCGAATGAGTAATATTCATGCAATTAATAATTCGAATATTACTCATTCGCAACGGTAGTACAAGAAAATACAAGCAAATTACAAAATTGTTATGAAATTTAAAATTCAAATGCGATTTTCTCGAAAAAAACGAAAAATGTTTTCTTATTTTTTTTTTGTGGATGGACAAACGTCTAAACTTAAAAAAAAATTTAAAAAAAGAAAAAAAGTGGCCGGATTTTTGATTAATTGACTTTTTTAAAAAATGGAAAATTTCAGAACAGATTCTGAAAATTTTCCAAAAAAAAATTTTTAAGAATGTAAATTTTTGAGATTGTGGTGCATTCCGTTTCAATGTGATAAATATTTAATCAAGGCAACTCGCCACAAATTTGACCATTTTTCCAATATTTGACCACGCCTTCTAAGCCCAGTTTTTGAAAATTAGAAAAACCAAATACGCAATTTTCTGAATTCCATATGGGGCTATTCAAACAACCTATTCAGAAATTTACGGGACACATGTTTTTCAGTAGCGGGACATTTGGTGTGGAATGCCTCATAGGTAGGGTGACCATTTTTTTCTGAGCTTAAATCAGTACGCCCAAGTTTTTATGTTTTTTTTTCTAGAAATAGCTCTCTAAAATTTTTTTCTATGAGTAAACACTGATGTTGTTCAACACTCAAAAAATATCGGTTTAAAAACCAACTTTACCTCAAGTATTTTGAGTAAAAACAACTGTAAAAAACAACTGTTAAAAAACAACTGCAAAAAAACAACTGTTGTCGTTATTTTGCAGAAAATTTAGTTGACTTTAAACGACTTCATTTGAATGTTTTAATCGTTTCAGTGCAGAAAATATAACAAAATTCCACATACTTTGAGAATAAGAAAATCCCTCAGATTTTGACGACTTTTTCCGTTTTGCCAACTTTTCCTATAAGAAAACTTCACAGCTAATAAGCACGTGTTTTTTTAAAGGTCCTGATTTTCTGAGGTACTGATGACATTACCTCATCTAAGATCTCAGAATAATTTGGATTCTTGCAATTTACATCATCTTTCTAATAATATGAAAAATCCATCGGCCCATTGAACTTTTCGTTATAGAAAAAAGATTCTGTGCGCATTTTCATATAAACTTAGGAAGATCAAAACAACCTCATGCTCAGATTCATTTTTGCGTTTTTATACCCTCCAACCACTGTATGGGCACAGACTAATTCAGACTCGACATAAGTGACAGTTGTCAAAAAAGTATTCTTTAACCATATGGTTAATATTTTCAAATCATTCTACGAATTAGGTTAGAAAGAGAAAACTGATGTAACGCGCCATAAGAAAAATGGATGCCAGATCGGTTTTTGCTGTTTCACTCACTCCTAAGTCGTAGAAAGTGTTGCCATGTTAGCGTAAAACGGACTAAAAACCGCTGTGTTGTTTCCTAAAATCGCTTAGTTTTTCCCCAGTTTTTCTTATAAAACTCTACTGTCGAGTCTGTATTTAGTCTGTGGTATGGGGGTATACTCACTTTGTCATTCCGTTTGCAACGCATTAAAATATCGGTCGGGGACCCCATAAAGTATATATATTATTGATCTATGATCGATTATAAGTCGTTCTATGAATGTCCGTCCGTCTGTATAAAGCACGATTCAGTCCAAAATAAAAGAGCTAGACTCCTGAAAATTGGCAAGAATATGTCTATTCTTCATAGGCCAGTTAAGTTCGGAAATGGGCAAAAGCCTTTTTGTGTCAGAAGGAGTTAAAACTTCTTAACTTAGACCCAGGGGGCTGGAAAATTTAGTTTTTTTTTTCAACCCGCCCCCTTTTGTGGGCGTGGATTTTAAAAAATCATTAAAATAATGAGAAAACGGAATTAGTAAAGTGCAAAAAGCATACTAAATAAATTAGTTACCATTTATCGCGATCCCGCACCACCGCACATTGGGTTCAAATGGTACCAAAGTGGCGATTAATTGAAATTTATAAATGAAGTTTTTGTTATAAGTTTTGGTATGGGGTAAAAGTAGATAAAATTCTGCAACGCTAGTTATCAAAATCAATAAACTAAGTTGTTTACTTTTTTTTCGGTGAGCTATCAAAGTTAGCAAATTATTGCAGTCTTTGAAAAAAGTAAAAAAAAATTAAATTTTTTACAATTCAAGCGATTATTAGTAGTATTAAATCTTTTAAAAGAAAATCTTTCATAATGGAACCTTAAACAGCAGGTATTATACTAAATTGCAATTTTTTTTTTGTTAATGAAATTGGGTCTTAACATTTATAATAATTTTTTTAAAATGGACCCGAAATTGGGATATTTCCCCCATTTAATGGGCCACACATATTAAGTTAGTAATAGTTGGATTTAGTTTTGTGAATTTTAAAAAAGTATAGGATATCAGCTTTTATTTAAAAGAAAAAAAGTACAGACAATGCCCGGCCCTTTTTTTATTCCCGTTTTTGTGTAAAAAGTCTGGGTCTCGTTTATTAAACAAGACCAATATATGTGTGTTTATTAGGGCGGAGTAATTTTTTTTCGACAAAATCGTCTAGCATATTCGGATTCTGCATAAAATTCTAAGAAAAAATGCCGAACAAACCATGTCTCAAAAATCAGTTTTGACCCCCCCAATTTTTAAAATTAGTTTTGCACGATATACGACTTTTTTAGCTGGGCTTATTATTTGAAATATATTGTTTTACTAATAAATTTTGCTTTTATTTTGTATTAGGTATTTTTGGGTATCCAAAATATTGATATTTATTTTGCTCTAATTTATTTTGCTCTAAACCGCCGCTAGAGGGCGCTAAAAAACAAAAATCTGGACTTGGGTCTTCCAATTTTTTTTTTTTTATTTTGAAGCCAGATACTCTAAGGAGCATTTAGACATTCCCATTTACAGCTTAATTAAATTCCAAAAACTGGCGATTTTATTCGCGATTTTATTTTTTTAAAAATCCACAAAAAAATTAAAAAGTGGTAAACTACACCATTATTTTTTTGCCACAATTTTTTAAAACTTTTTCGTTTAAATTAGAGGACTTTAGCTTTCAATTTCAATTTTGATTAACAAAATCCGATGTTTACTTAAGGAGTTATAGATCTTCAAAGTACATCGATAAACGATTTGAAAATCCTAAAATCATTTATTAACAAAATTTAAAAAAAAAAATTTTTCTTTTTATATGGGCATAATTTAAAAAAAAAAAATATTAAAAATAGAAGACTTTTGTGTCTATTAAAATGGTGACTGTTTTTTTTTTGTAAAAATGTCATACTTTCATAATATATTAATTAAGAAAATCAAAAGAGGTGAAAGTTGAAGAAAATGCACTAAAAAATGCATTTGCATTTAAAATGCATTTTTTTAATAACACAATTTTTTTTAACTTTCAAGTTTAATGTAGAGGACTTAAGCTTTTAATTTCAATTTTGATTTTAAAAATCGGATATTTACTTAAGAAGTTATCGCTCATCAAACTACACTACTTTTTCACAATTTGTGATTTTTAAAAAATGAAAATCGCGAATAACATCGCGAGATTTTGGAATTTAATAAAACTGTAAATGGGAATATCTAAATGGCTCCATAGTATATCTATGTATACAATAGACTGGCCATAGCGTTATATAGAAAAATTAAAAAATGTTAAATCCATTAGTGTTCGCACTGAAAAATGTGAGGTTGGGGATAAAAATAATTATGCATATTTAAAAAATTTTTTTTTTTTGTTCCGAGTACCTCCGGGTTGAGCCTAAAGTTTGAAAAACGGATTACAAGGGAAAAATATGACTTTTTTTTCATTTTCTCAATTTTTTTGATATTTTAAGTACAGTTTGAATTCAAATGGTCACTGAATTTTGATTAAGAGTTAATTGTCTATCAAATAAGGTGTTAAAAATTAAAATCGGTTGAAAATTAGCCGAGTTATGACAACTTCCCCCGGCAACTAACGTGTGGCAAACCACCTGATCAAGGAATTCGAGCCCCATTTTTGAAATTTATTGAAATTATCTACTGTAATTAATTTTTTTTATTCCTCAAGTTCCAATGTACTAAGAAGATACATATTTTTCATATTGCGTTTTGCTAACTTGTTTTAAATAAATGCTAAAGTGGTCTGAATTTTTCAACACTATTTTCAAATCTCCAATTTTAAATTTTTATTTTTTTTGTTAAAGAAATTTTAAAAAATCGGCTATTGGAGTTTAGGGATTTGTTAAGCACATATAAAGGAATAAAAACCCCAAAAATTGTAGGGTTTGCTGTTTTCATTTGGCTATTACCGTGATGTAATTTCGGCGGATTTCGGGAAAGTAGTGATTTTTGGCCCTTTTTTAGCTTTTATTTTTTTTTTTTGGTTTTTTTTACAAACTTGATATGTTTTGGACCGACTTATATCAACAAGAGATAGAATAATTCAATTCGTAAATTTAGGGCAAAAATGGGAAATTAAAAATTGGCCATTGGCCACTCTAGTATACAATCTCGTGATGTTTAATGGAAAAGGCGTATATAGTACACAACTATTTTTGAAAATTGGGGGGGTCAAAACTGATTTTTGAGACATGGTTTGTTCGGCATTTTTTCTTAGAATTTTATGCAGAATCCAAATATCCTAGACGATTTTGTCGAAAATTTTGCTCCGAACAATTCACTCCGCTCTAGTGTTTATACCCTTCAACTACAGTATTGGCTTACACTCACTTTGTCATTCCTCATGTAACGCATTGAAATATGGGTCTAGGACCCCATAAAGTGTATATTATTGATCACTGATCGATCCTAAGACATTCTGTGACTAACAGTTTGTCCGTCCGTCCGTCTGTTGTTGAGCACACCATAAAGTACATAAAACAAGAGCTAGAATCCTGAAGTTTGTCACAAATATGTATAATGGTCATAGGCTGGTTATTTATCGTATGGCGTTAATACAAATTATCATTTTTTGTTTGTTTCATAAGTACTACTACATATTTACATGCCTATGTTAAAGTACATAAAAATTGGTTTACATAACAAAAAAATTATAAAAAATAAGCGAAGTATAAAGTTAAATATTGATGTCTATGTTTGATAGCAAAAACAAAAAAACGACTAAAAGATTTAAAAAAAACATTTTGTTAATTTTTTTTTCTCAAATGCTGTGTTTTTATGTATATTAAAAACTATAATATTCCCTTCCCGTGTAAAAAAAATAGATATTGAACTATATATAATCATATCTTCTGCTATATCTGATACCATATATAATTTGATATGCTAGATCCGAGAATTGGGGACAAATCTCGGATCTAAATATATCTGATCAGATCTAAACTGATACAAAAAGATATGTAATTTTTAGATCTAATTTGATCAATTCTAGTATATATTTTTTATATCCGTACTTTAATTACGCCAAAAAAAAATATTTCTTCTTAATTCGCTTTCAAATCTTTTAAACTTTTATTGAAGTAATTATTTTATTTACATAATACATACAAAACTCATTAAATATAAACAAATTTTAATATAAAAAAATATTTAAATAATAGACTGACAATAAATTAATAAAAAACAGTAATCAAATTAAATAAATAAAGATTATTGCCAATTTTAGATGGATTCTTCCATAGGGTAGAAAGGTACCAATTGTAGGATCAGATCAACCTCTTAGACTCAATGGATTTCCACACACCTTTACACATTTAAATAACATTTCTAAGGGCAGTTCAGATTTCCCATTATCAAACACACATCAACGACAACAGATCTATACATACATACATACTCATCTGCAATCATCTTTGGCACACATAATTTCCATGTGGGCATGTATGTATCCTAACGGCCCCAATCCCACTGTTTGGGCTACTTAACAGCTGGAAAATAGATTCCTCAAATCTAAAAAAAACTTCAAATACAGCCACGAAATATTTTTTATTATTTTCACCGTTTTTTTTTTACAATTTTCACTAAAAGAATCAAAATTTTCTGCGTTATACATATGTACAAAAAAAAATAATTTTCTAAAATAAATATTTTATTTTGAAAGACATTTCAAATTTTGAAATTGTTTTTTTCTGATTTGTTTTGAATTGATTTTTTTATTATGAATTGGATGATAATATCGAAATTGAATATTAGGGGTTTTCATTTAAGCTATTTAAAATGTGTAAATAATGATTTTGGTATTTATTTTTATTAATGATAGATATATAAGTAGATCTGATCATATCTACTATATCTTGCTGTATATGGCAGATATAAAAATCTTGACACAAAACATTTGCAGATGTTTGACGAGATATGACTATATATAGTCCCATATCTAGCATATCTTGCAATATAAAATTTGATCAGGTATCAGATATGTTCATATATAATTAGATCTAAACAGATCTAATTATTTTTACACGGGTTCAATCACTTTTTTCAAATAAATTTGTACATTTATGAGATTTTGTGAAAAACAAAAATTGGATTTTAAATAAAATTTAAAATAATATAAATACATATTATGCGTTCTTTCTTTGATCACTTTGATAGCACATTATGTACACTTTAATTTCCATTTTTTTTTTTATTAATTTATCTCTTTTCATTCCAAAGTTACAGCAAAAATTGTGAACTATAACCCTTTTTCCCGAAAAACAAAAAAACGCCTAACAGGTTAAAAAATTTTTTTTTTCCAAATTTTTTTTTTCCAAAATGTGTATTTTTACGTGTTTATATTAGTTCATTAATAAAAAAATATAATATTCTAAAACTACTGCTTATCTGAATTAATCGCCATTTTGGGTACCATCGAACCCACTGTGCACCGCCACCGAGCCCCCCCCAAAAAAAAAAAAAACGCCTCTGGATTTTTTTATATGTTCTAACATGTTGGAGGGTATCAAATATTTGGCACAGCCGAATTTAACACTCTCACTTGTTATAAATTATCTCATTTTTAGACTTAAGTTATAAAAAAAGAACTCTGACGACTTATATTATGAAAATTCAAGTTTTTGTACAGCATTTTCGAATAAAATTATTTTTTATGTTGAAATGTTCAATAATCAGTACAATCAGTACATATTTTAAAAAATCAGTACAAATCAGTACAAGGTTTTTTGATCAGTACACGTGATAAGAAATTAGTACATGTACTGATCAAATCAGTACGAATGGGCAGCCTACATATATTATTTTTTTTGCTTGACATTTGGTGTGGAATGCCTCATATATATCCTAGAAAAAAAAAAACTTTTCAATTTCAACTCCCACATTAAGGCAAATTTTGTTTATTTATTGTCTCAAAAAAAAAAAGAAAAAATTAAAAATAAACTAGAATTTTCTTTTTAAAATGAATAATTGTCAATGTACGTAAATGTCATTAAATATTTCCATCCATTTTGACGTACGTACCTTCATACGTAAACGTACATACATACGTAAATGTACATACAGTATCCTTAAAAATGTTTCTTAATCTTTGGAAACGCACTAAAAAAAAGACAGACTATTGTGTATTGTTGCTTTGGGTTGGATGTTTAGTGGTGCGTACATTTCTTCTTGTTCTTTTTTTGTTTGAACTTTATTTTAAGACCAAAATCATTTGTTGTTCACTTACCATACAAACATATGTAAATGTTTTTCTTTTCCTCTTATTTATTGAAAAATGTCTATTTTGACTTTTGTTAGAGTATGTACAAACATGCATACATATTCGTTTTTACCATTTGCTATTATTATGGCTTTTAGTACCAACAAACAAGTCAACCAACCAACCAACCATTTGTTATCTTGGTTATTGGAAACGAATTTTCGTTTCGTTTTGGTTTAATGGTTATTTTGGTTATTTGCTACAAGTTGTCTTTTAACTAAATTTCTTGTCAATTTGTGTCGTTGTGTGGGCAGTTGTTATAAATCACATTGTTTGACAGAAATTTTCAAATAGATTTGAAATTTATTTTAATGAACTTTTTTTTTTTTTAAATAAAAATAATAAAACTAAAATCGATTTATTATCTAACAATAGTATTATAAATTAAATTACAGAGAAAATGTTACATAAAAAGTAATTAATTTGAAAGGAAAAAGTTTATATTGAAAGAACTTTTAAAATATTTGCTATTTTGAATAACAATCAAAAATACTTTGAATAACAAAATAAAAAATATGTAAAAATATTTTTTTTATATCAAGACAACTAAATATTTCTATCAAAAAAGAGTCTCAGACCCTATAGAAAAAGTGGCAGATTCTAAGACATTTGATTCTGCGAAATGTTTCTTATAAAAAAAAAAACTACACTCAAAAAATTATATAAGTAAAATCAACCTAAAATGTCAGTTAAAATAACTACTTTGTAAGTTGTTTTGGGGTCAACTACTTTTTCAGTTAAATCAACTAACAATGTTAGTTATTTTAACACTACTGGCTTATATAGTAAAACTACTTACATTTGTAGTCAAAACAACTAACTCGTAGTAAAAAAAAAAATCAATATATAATTTTTTTTTTCAAACAATTTTTCAGAAAAGTTTTTTTTTTTTTTTAAAAAAAAGTTCTGAAAATTAAAAAAACCAAAATTTATTTTTATTTTTTTGAAAAAAAAAATGAAAATTTTTCAGAGATAAAAAAAAAAATAAAATTAACTACTTTAAATAACTGTTACTGCATTACAGTACTTTTTTGTTAGTTGTTCAAAAAAAATGACCTCAAATAACTAACAGAAATAGTTGTTTGATATTTTTCATACTAAAAAACGGACTTTGTAGTTAAAAACAAATAACTACTGTAAAATATACAAACAACTAACATGTAGTAACTTAAATAATTTTCTGAGTGTAGCATTCTGAGAAATACCATATTACCTAGGCGTGGATCCAGCTCTTGGTTTTGGCGGGGGGGAAATTTTTTTTTTTTCTAAAAACAGTTTTTTTTTGCAGGGAACCTCAGGTGGTTTTTAAATCATTAGTTTAGGTTTTTTAGTTTATAAAAACATTTTCAAATTTTAAAAATTCTTTCCTATAAAGAGAACTTAAGAAATGTTTGATATATCATAAAATGTCTCTTTAATAAATTCTCAGGTTCTAAAGCATTTTCCTGACAGGAAAAGACCCAGATTCCGACACAATTTTCTAATAGAAAATTAGTCAGGTTTGAGATATGTTTATTAAAAAAAGTTTTTTGATTTAGGAATTTTTCTGAGTCATTTGCTTAAAGAGAAAGTTTATGATTCTGAGACATTATCCTAATAGAAAAATTCTGAGGCATTTTAATACAGAGGAGCTTTAAAAATTCATACAAAAAATTTTAAATTCTGATAAACTTTCATATGGAATATTCTCACATACTTATGCAAGTCTCCCACTAAATATTCCTATATTTAGAAAAAAGAAAAACTCTCAGATTTAGTAACTTTAATTATTTAAGATATCGAAACGATCTTTCTGAACCAAAATTTTTAGGGTTTGAAAAACTATTCCGCTGAAAGTACCTGATATTAGAAAAATTTAAGACTTTAATGCTTTTTAAAATTTTTTGAAGCAATTTCCTAGATTCTGAGACATTTTTGCCAACTCAAAATTCTCTGACATTTTTTCTTTCGAAAAAATCTGAATTTTTTTCTAAGATTCTAACATTTTTTTTTCCTATAGAAACGGTCTCAACTTTTCCTATTAAAAATTCTTAGATTCTTAGACATCTTTCTAATAGAAATGATCTCAGATTCTTAGACATTTTTAATTAGAAACAAGAACAAAAGTTAACTTCGACTTTGTCGAATCTATGAATACCCTCCACAATGCATTTCTTAAAGAACAGGCCTTTTTTTAACGAGAAAAAATTAACAATTTTGATTAAAAATATTTAATTTTTAGTAAAAAACTCTTTTTTTGTCATTGTTTAAAGAAAAAAAATACTAATTTCTTTTTGAGTGTAAAATTTTTTTCGAGTGTAATGTTTTTTTTCCTGTAAAAATATTTCTAAGTAAATGAACGTAGGTATGTACACAAAATATTGTAATTTTACACAAAAAAAAAAACTAAATTTTTTTTGGTTGTAAAATTTTTTTGAGTGTAAAATTTTTTGAGTGTAAAATTTTTTCGAGTGTAATTTTTAAGTTACCAATGCTTTTAAAACTAAACAAGTTTAAAAAGCATTGCTTTATAACTAAACAAGTTTGAAAAACATTGTTAAGTTACCACCAATGCTTTTAAAACTTGTTAAACACGTGGCATTTAAGATGAAACTAATCTGAAATTCAGGGTTTCGCTTATAACTTTTGAACCACTGGACCGATTAAGCTGAAATTTAATGCCAAACAGACCTGGGGAACGGCAAAGATCATGTCAAGCTTCAGCAGTCTCATTATTGTCTTTCAAAATTTATCGTGTTTTTTATCTCGTAAATTCGCGAAACACCCTTGCCGAAATTTACTCTTTTGCTCATAACTTTTGAACCACTGGACCGATTTGGCTATATTACAATACCTACCTGACCAGGTAAATGACCAACATATGTGCCAAACTTCAGTAGCCTCTGTAAAGTGTTTCAAAAGTTAGCGTGTTTTCTACGGACGGACATACAGACAGACGGACGGACGGACGGACATCGCTAGATCGACTTAAAATCGATCGAGGATCATGAATATATATACTTTATTGGGCCCTAGACCAATATTTCGATGTGTTACAAACGGAATGACAAACTTATATATACCCTCTATCACTAGAGTGGAGGGTATAAAAAATCTCAGATTCCGAGACATTTTTCCTATAAAAAAGTAACATATTCTGTCTAGTTTTTCCTATAGAAAATGTCTCAGATTCTATTGCATTTTTCTTTAAAAAATTCTCGAATTTTCCTTGAAAAAAAATGTTTTTATTTTTTTTTTTATAGAAAAAGTCTCAGATTCTGTGACATTTTTCCTACAGAAAAAGTCTCAGAATCTGAGACATTTTTTCTATAGAAAAAGTCTCAGGTTTTGAGACATTTTTCCTATAGAAAAACTCTCAAGTTCTGAGACATTTTTCCTATAGAAAAAGTCTCAGATTCTGAGACATTTTTCCTACAGAAAAAGTCTCAGATTCTGAGACATTTTTCCTACAGAAAATGCCTCAGATTCTGAGACATTTTTTTTATAGAAAAAGTCTCAGATTCTGAGACATTTTTCCTATAGAAAAAGTCTCAGATTCTGAGACATTTTTCTGATAGAAAAAGTTTCAGATTCTGAGACATTTTTCCTATACAAAAAGTCTCAGATTCTGAGACATTTTTCCTATACAAAAAGTCTCAGATTCTGAGACATTTTTCCTATAGAAAAAGTCTCAGATTCTGCGACATTTTACCTATAGAAAAAGTCTCAGATTCTGAAACATTTTTCCTATAGAAAAAGTCTCAGATTCTGAGACATTTTTACTATAGAAAAAGTCTCAGATTCTGAGACATTTTTATTATAGAAAAATTCTCAGATTCTGAGACATTTTTCCTATAGAAAAAGTCTCAGATTCTGAGACATTTTTCCTATAGAAAAAGTCTCAGATTCTGAGACATTTTTCCTATAGAGACATTTTTCCTATAGAAAAAGTCTCAGATTTTTTTTTTATATAGAAAATTCTCCGATTTGTAGCCATTTTTCCTATAAAAAAGTCTCAGATTCTGAGTAATTTTTCCTAAAGAAAAAGTCTCTAATTCTGACACATTTTTCCTATAGAAAGTCTTAGATTCTGAGACATTTTCCCTATAGAAAAAGCTTTTCTGCATCAGTACAAATAGAAATGCCTCATATGTTTTCTTTTTGCTTCAATCATTTCCATATTCAAATGAGTTTCAGCAAGGTAGTATAAATATATTCCGAAGCGTGCTATTGAAGCTTTAACATTTTCTTCATTTCCTACATTTACAATTTTCATTTTATTATTTTTTTTGTTTAATTTCGCGGCAATTAAACTTCAGAATATTTTCAGCCAAAACCAAGCAAACATATGTCACACATGTAACTAAAACAAAAGACTCAGTCAGACACTTCAGCATGTCAATCGTTTTAAATTTGATTAAAATTCCAAAAATAAAGAGGAAAATTACTGTATGAATGCAATATAATTGTTGCAAATTAACAGACATCCGCATATTGTATACACCAACAACAATATGTTGCAAATAACCGAAATGAATGTCAGATCTGATGTATAAAATGTCCACAGAATAAAGAAAACAAACAACGAAACAACAAAATGAAACAATATACATGAATTCAGTTGACTGATAAACTGCCCCCGCAATTGAGTCAATTCATTTTCATTTAATAGTATTTATTGTAATTTGATGACATAAGCGATGCCGGGTTAGTGTTGTTAAAATTTCGAGTATTTGAAGAGTAACGAATATTTTATTTATCAGGGTTAAAGAAAACAAGTTAAAAAGTTAAATCTGGCCTTACCAAAATAAAAGAAAAGGAAAGAAAACGAAAATGAAAGGACACCTCAATAAATTTGATACATTCTATATAACCTAAAAATACAAGATGCTTATTTTTAACAAAAAAAAATTTCTGCGGATTTTTTGCAATAATTTTTTTTATACACTCCACTCTTGTGATAGAGGGTACATATAAGTTTGTCATTCCGTTTGCAACACCTCGAAATATTAGTCTAGGACCCAATAAAGTATATGTATTCATGATCCTCGATCGATTTTAAGACGATCTAGCGATGTCCGTCCATCCGTCCGTCCGCCTGTCTCTCTGTTGAAAACACGCTAACCTTTGAAAGACTTTAAGACTTGGCATATGAGGCATTTAACACCAAATGTCCCGCTACAGAAAAACATGTGTCTCGTAAATTTCTGAATAGGTTGTTTGGATAGCCCTATATGGAACTAAGAATATTGCGTTTTTGGTTTTTCTAATTTTCAAAAACTGGGCTTAGAAGGCGTGGTCAAATATTGGAAAAATAGTCAAATTTGTGGCGAGTTTCCTTGATTAAATATTTATCATATTAAAACGGAATGCACCACAATCTTAACAATTTACATTCTTATATAGTTTTGTATGGGCTATCGAATAAAATTGTTTTCTTTGGAAAATTTTCAGAACCCGTTCTGAAATTTTCCATTTTTTAAAAAAAGTCAATTTATCAAAAATCCGGCCACTTTTTTTCTGTTTTTTAATTTTTTTTTTTTTAAAGTTTAGATATTTGTCCATCCGCACAAAAAAATTCAGAAAACATTTTTCGTTTTTTTCGAGAAAATCGCATTTGAATTTTAAATTTTATAACAATTTTGTAATTTGCTTGTATTTTCTTGTTTTAACGTTGCGAATGAGTAATATTCATGCAATTATAAATTGATAAATTGACTTTTTTAAAAAATGGAAAATTTCAGAACGGGTTCTGAAAATTTTCCAAAGAAAAAAAATTTATTCGATAGCCCATTCAAAACTTTATAAGAATGTAAATTGTTAAGATTGTGGTGCATTCCGTTTTAATGTGATAAATATTTAATCAAGGCAACTCGCCACAAATTTGACCATTTTTCCAATATTTGACCACGCCTTCTAAGCCCAGTTTTTGAAAAATTGAAAAACCAAAAACGCAATTTTCTAACTTTTATATAGGGCTATCCATACAAAACTATATAAGAATGTAAATTATTAAGATTGTGGTGCATTCCGTTTTAATGTGATAAATATTTAATCAAGGCAACTCGCCACAAATTTTACCATTTTGCCAATATTTGACCAGTTTTTGAAAAATTGAAAAACCAAAAACGCAATTTTCTAAGTTTTATATAGGGCTATCCATACAAGCTATTCAGAAGTTTACGGTACACGTGTTTTTTTCGCTGGACATTTGGTGTGGAATGCCTCATATATGTTGGGCATTTACCTGGTAAGGTTGGTGTTGCAATCCAGTGAAATCGGTCCAGTGCACTATAGGAAATTTTACCCTTTTTTTGGCCAAAATTATTTACAGCCAAACGGCTGGACCGATTAGACTGATTTTTTTTATTTGACTTTTGGAAGACTCTTTAGAGGGAGGGAGTGACTCTTAAAGGTTTTCATACACTCAAAAAAAAAATTAGTAAAGTTACCTAAAAAATTACCTAATAATTAGTTCCAAACAGGGTTCCCGGGTTATAAGTTGCCGCATCTAAGATTTTTTAGATCCTTGATAGATTATATGGTTTTCTAAACTGTTTTTACAATATTTTTTTTTTTTTGAGTGTACAGTAACTTTCGAAGATAACAGTAGAAATTTATTTTAACAATGTTAAGAAGTGTCAAACAAATCTACTTTTTAATAAGGATTTTATTCAAAAATTTTATTTTTGAGTTCCAAGTCGTCAACTACATTTCAAAATGCCACTACGGGCAGCCGTAGATGATGCAAAAGCTAGGGGCTCAACTTCCCTATTTAGATCTTTAGAGATTTCTGCTGTAACTCATATTTTTGTTCTTGCAGATTTTGACAAAAAAGTTAATTGCGGTCGCCCAGGTTTCGATTTAGTGGAGGCAGGCTGCGTTTCAAGTTTTTTTTAGCCAAGTATTGCCTTTAAGCCAAACAGCATGCTGTCTTTCAAAAATTTTCAAACTCCTACAACTTTAAATCCTTTTCATATTTATATTTGAACAAAATATTCTTAATTCCTCCTTTATATATTGTTTAAAGTTTTCGAAACATTCACTCTCAGCAATGTATGAAAAGAAATGGTCAGAAATAGCGGCTCCTTATCCACCTCTGCTTTATTTCTCTCGCCATGTATTAAATAACTCTGAATTTGGCACTCAGTAGTCACCTGGAAAAATGGGTATAAAAAAAAAGTTTGCACATATCCGACCTTGAATTTTTTTAAATTCGGAAGGTAATTGATTGTCCTAGAGAACTTTTATGGTTTTATAGCTAACATATGCTATCATTTTTTTTAAAGTCAAAATAAAATTCCAATTCATACTTCAATAAGTTCATCTTAAGGTCACTTCAATTTTTCCAATAAAATCGATCTAATAGATGAGTTCACCAACATTTCACTATTTATCATTAAAGTACTCACCTTTGACATTATTTTCCATTTTTTAGTTTTTAAAAACTATAAATTCTTAATATAAAAACTTTTGTTAGAAGCTATCACAAAATTCGCTGCTCTCAATCGTTATTTTATAACTAAGTAAGAAATTGCAAGAAAAACTACTGATAAAGTGACAGTACATCAATTCTGTCGAAAAATTGAGAAAGAATTGTTTACTTTGTTAAGTTTTTTTTATATTAATGTGAAAAAAAATAATGTTTGCAAAAATTTTAATTTTGACTTTTGGCCAAAAAATGGGTAAAATTTCCTATAGTGCAGTGGTTCAAAAGTTATGAGCAGGGAAACCAAAAATATGCAGTATCATGTTTTTTCCTGTGCATTTTATTGATAAATAGGTAAGGTATTTATCCGTTTCAGAAGTTTTTAAGAAATCTGGCATCGATTTGTTAGAGCATATTTTTGCATATTTTAGCCTTAAGAGCATATTTTTGCATATTTTAGGTTTAAGAGCATATTTTAGCATAAGAGCATATTTCACTGTGCTACACCAAAAATATGCAGGGGTTCTCATATGAAAATTCGGGTTGGTTGGAGTCCATAGAGTACGGATATACTCATAGTTTTTCTGGATCACTTCGTTAAGTACGTTTTTTATTGGCAAATGTGTTGAAAAACGGCAATTCTTAAATTACAACTTTAAAAAATTATTACTTTGTTAGTTTGCAACCGATTTTCGATTTTATGGATTTTTTTAAAAGGTATAAGTCTTACCTTTTAAACAAAACAAAAATAATAAAAATCGATCAAGAATTGGCTGAGCTACGATCGTTTAAGTTAAAAAAAATCCAATTTTTGGAAAAATTTGTCATGTTCTTTATACTCTAAGTTAAAAGTGCATCATTAAAAAAATTTTGGTTTATTTTTGTATAAAAGTATAGTAAAGTAGCTTTCCAAAACACCAAAAAACATAACAATCGGGTAAAAAATGAATGAGTTATGCTAAGTTTTGTGACAGGACATTTTTGATTTTTTTCAGAAATGCTTGTATTTCAGGTATTATTCATAAATCTTATTGCTAGTAGTAATTTTATGTGCCTATGCATATAAACAAGAGATGGTAACATAATTAGATTTGTGCGTGATTGACACATGATCACAAGTGAGCGTGATTGAAAATCAATTTTACTCACGTCGTTGTGAGTGAGTGTCAGTGGAATAAAAAAGTGTGAGTGAAATAAAAAAAAATTTCAGAACCCGTTCTGAAATTTTCCATTTTTTTAAAAAGTCAATTTATAAAAAATCCGGCCACATTTGTTTTTTTTTTATTTTTTTTAAAGATTAGATGTTTGTCTAAGAGATGGTCACGTGAGTGAATTTTAACTTTCACTCAATCACGAGCATAATTTTTCTTCTAACACTCACTCACAATCACGTGTGTAAATTTAATACAACTCACACTCACGTACGCCGATGCAAGAGTCACTCACGCTAACGTTGACTCACACTCACGATATTCTTATTTATACTAAAAATAATTTCAAAAATCTTTCAAAATTTTCAGCAAAATCTAAAATTTTACATTTGTTTTGATTTTTTCGGGATGAAATCTGAAGTTAAGCAAAATTTTACATTTTTTTTGTTGCTTTTTTTGGAATGAAAGGAAATATGAAGAGAAAATAAATCACGCAAACTCACGCAAAAAAATCAACTCACGCTCACTCTTTCACGCAATAATCTTTCTCACACTCACTCACAATCACGTGAGTAAAATTGAATTCAGTCACACTCACGTTCTTATCTGCTCATGTTCCCATCTCTTTGTAATATGTTTTTTTCGTTATTTTCGAGAAATCGCATTTGAATTTTGAATTTCATGACAATTTGGTAATTTGCTTTGTTCAACGTAGCGTATGACTAATGCAAATATTTAATAGTCGCTACGTTGAAACAAGAAAATACAAGCAAATTACAAAATTGTTATGAAAATTAATATTCAAATGCGATTTTCTCAAAAAAACATATGTCTGAATCAGAGCTTCGAACGAATTAATTCTATTGAGAACTAATTCACCAAAAGTTTAATTCTGTTTTAATAAGTTTTGAATTATCATTCCTTACAAGCATTCAACACGAATTAAGTCAAAGGCTTAATTCTCAAAGCTTAAATCAAATTGAATTAATTCCCAAGAGAATTAATTCCTTGCAAGCAATCATTCGATTGAATGATCAAAATTTTTCATCATTCAAATCTATTACAAATTGAATGATGATTTTGTTATTTCATTCCCTTTGTATTTTCAAAAATGTGTTGCTTGTGTGCATTCTAAGCATCTTCGTGTGTAAACGATCGGTTGTTGTTTTGTTGACGTCTCGTCTGCTTCTTCCCACACAAGCACAAATGTGTGTGTATGTGTGTTGCGCTTCACTGTTTTAAATTGAATGATAAGAAAATTTCACAATTCAATTTGTAGTAGATTGATTTGTTAAAAAAATAGTTCATTCCTTAAGAATGATCATTCTTAAGGAATGAATTCTTGAAAGAATTAATTCAATGATTATGAAAGTTGAATGATTTTAGGGAATGCCAAATTCTATTTCTTTAATTCGAATTAGGAAATTAAAGAATTAATTCTTTCGAACCTTTGGTCTGAATTTATTTGTGTGGATAGACAAACACCTAAGCTAAAAAAAAAGTGGCCGGGTTTTTGATTAATTGACTTTTTTTAAAAATGCAAAAATTTCAGAACTAATTCTGAAAATTTTCCAAAAAAAATAATCGATGTTTGAGATTTTGGTGCATTCCGTTTTAATTTAATAAATATTTAAACAAGGTAACTCAACACAAATTTGACCATTTTTCCAATATTTGACCTCCTAAGTCAAGTTTTTGAAAGATTTTAAAACCAAAAAAAGCAATTTTCTTAGCTCCATATAGGGCTATTCATACAACCTGTTCAGAAATTTACGGTACACATGTTTTTTTTTTTTGCTGGATATTTGGTGTGGAATGCCTCATACGTTTATTTATGAATAGGTAAAATTTCCAATCCTACGATTTTACCAATTTCGTTTCAAAAATGTTTGCGAACGTACAACTTTTTCTGTCATAAAAATGTTGCAGGTATTACTTTTCAAAAAAGATTTTTTACTTAAACGAGCCTATTTTCAATCTATTCTCAATGTTTTTGTTTTTAAGAAATAACACTCATATTTTTCAAACAAAACCAAAAAATTATAAATGGGATTTAGAAGCAACTGACACGCCCATTTTTTTTATTCCACTCACTCACAACCACGTGAGTAAAATTGATTTTCAATCACGCTCAATTGTGATCATGTGTCAATCACGCACAAATCTAATTATGTTACCATCTCTTGTTTATATGTATAGGCACATAAAATTACTACTAGCAACAAGATTTATGAATAATACCTAAATTACAAGCATTTCTGAAAAAAATTAAAAATGTCCTATCACAAAACTTAGCATAACTCATTCATTTTTTACCCGATTGTTATGTTTTTTGGTGTTTTGGAAAGCTACTTTACTATACTTTTATACAAAAGTAAAAAAAAAAATTGTTTAATGATGCACTTTCAACTTAGAGTATAAAGAATATGACAAAATTTTCAAAAAATCGGATTTTTTTTAACTTAAACGATCGTAGCTCAGCCAATTCTTGATCGATTTTTAATATTTTTGTTTTGTTTAAAAGGTAAGACTTATACCTTTTAAAAAAATCCATAAAATCGAAAATCGATTGCAAACTAACAAAGTAATAATTTTTTAAAGTTGTAATTTAAGAATTGCCGTTTTTCAACACATTTGCCAATAAAAAACGTACTTAACGAAGTGATCCAGAAAAACTATAAGTATATCAGTACTCTATGGACTCCAACCAACCCAAATTTTCATATGAGAACCCCTGCATATTTTATTTTTGGTCATTTGTAGCACAGTGTTTTTAGAGCATATTTTAAATTTTTAGAGCATTTTTCCACTTTTTAGAGCATATTTTTACATTTTTAGAGCATTTTTTGTTTTAATTTTTAGAGCATTCTTTTCCAATTTTTTTTATGACAACATGTATTTTTAAATTTTTTATCCAACAAGAATGTTTTTTTTTCAACAATTACGGAATTGTGACGATTGATTCCCATTTGGTCTGTTCTTGCTTCATATCGGTATATGAAACTATGTTTTCTTTAGATTCAGCAACTTGGCAGAAAACATTAAGGAAAATATTTTTGGAGAGCATATTTAACCCTCTTACTATCGCACATAACGGTATTTGGAGGGTCTATTCTCTAACAAATTGTAAAAAATACAACAAAAAAGTGGAAATAATTTTTTTAAGAGCATATTTTTATTGTTTTTAGAGCATATTTTCCGTTTTTAAGGGCATTTTTTAAGCGCATAAAACGTGTTTTTTAGAGCATATTTTTGGTTTCCCTGGTTATGAGTAAAAGACTGAATTTCGGCAAGGGTTTTTCGTGAATTTACGAGATAAAATCACGATAACTTTCGAAAGGCAATTCGAAAATTTCGAATGCTAAAGCATATGGGGCATTCCATGCCAAATCACTCACTTTTAGGCCCGACCCCCTTCGATTAATTTTATTTTTGGATATGTTTTAGTACGTATTAAATGCAACTTCCAGCCAAATTTTCAGCCTTTTATACCAAGGTGGTGTTGAGTAATCAATTTTTCAAAATGGCGATTTTTTCCAAAAAATTAAAAAATTTAAATTTTCAATCAATTTTGACCAGTAAAAAATATAGATATATTAAAAAAAGATGGACAACATTTTGTTGGTAGTTAAATGTAGTTTTAGAAAAAAAATATGAAAAATTATTCGAAGTAATTATCACTTGTTTTTTATCGTATAAAAATTAAAATCGACTTTTTGAAAAAGTCCGAAACCTTCGATTTTTTTTTAAAAATGTCAAAAAATTCTACTCTTAATTACGCAACTTTTAAGTCATAATTCGAGATGTGATCGTAATTCGTTCTATTTTTATTCAAATTTTGAAAATTGCACTTTTTTTTTTGACTCTGGTTTATTTTATATGGTGCTCCAAAAAAAATAATTTGGTAAATATTGACCGTAACTTCCCCTAGATATATTAACTTGGGTGTAAAAATACGTCTCAGAAAATTTTAGGATGATCGGACATGGGTAAGGCGTGCCGCATCGGCTTTGAAGTTTGAAAATCGGATTACAAGGGAAAATATGCATTTTTTTCTGTTTTCTTAATTTTTTTGGTATTTTAAGTTAATTTTGAATTCAAATGGTTACAGAATTGAAATGTAGAGTAAAATGTCTCTCTATTAAGGTCATAAAAACCGAAATCGGTTTAAAATCAGCCAAGTTATGACAACTTCCCCAGGCATCTAACGTGTGGCAGACAACTTGATTAATCAATACAATCCGATTTTTGAAATTCATTGAAATTTTCTACTGTAATAACTTGGCTGATTTTCAACCGATTTTAGTTTTTAGTACCTTATTAGAAAGGCATTTTACTCCACATCATAATTCTGTAATCACTTGAATTAAAACTTAACTTAAAATACCAAAGAAATTGCGAAAACAGAAAAAAATTCATATTTTTCCTTGTAATCCGTTTTTTAAACTTCAATCCGTTTTTTAAACTTCAAGGACCATGCTAAGCGCCTTACACATGTCCGATCGTCCCAAATTTTTGTGAGACGTATATTTACCTCCAAATGAATATATTTAGGGTAAGTTAGGGTCAGTATCTACCATTTTTTTTTTTTTGGAGCTCCATATAAAATAAATCAGAGCCAAAACATAAAAGGTGCAATTTTAAAAATTAAAAAAAAAAATAGAAAGAATTGTGATCACATCTCGAGTTATGGCTTAAAAGTTGCATAATTTAGATTAGAATTCTTATAGTTTTTTACAAAAAAATCGAAGGTTTCGGACTTTTTCAAAAAGTCGATTTTAATTTTTAAACGTCAAAAAATAAGTGATAATTACTTCGAATAATTTTTTCACATTTTTTTTCTAAAACTACATTTAAATACCAACAAAACGTTGTCCAACTTTTTTTAAAATATCTATATTTTTTACTGGTCAAAATTGATTGAAAATTTAAATTTTTTCATTTTTTGGAAAAAATCGCCATTTTGAAAAATTGATTACTCAACACCACCTTGGTATAAAAGGCTGAAAATTTGGCTGCAAGTTGCATTTAATACGTACTAAAACATATCCAAAAATAAAATTAATCGAAGGGGGTCGGGCCTAAAAGTGAGTGATTTGGCATGGAATGCCCCATATATATTTGTCAATCTAGCCTAGTTCGTATTGAATTTTAGCCAAATCGGTTCAGTGGTTCAAAAGTTATTAGCAGAATCGTGAATTTCAGATTAGCTTCACCTTAAATTCACGTGCTGAAATCCCGTTAAACCTGTTTTAAAAACATTGGTAAGTCACAAAAATATTTTACAACGTATTTTTGTCACTCAAAAATATTTTTACACTAAAAAAATTTAGTAAATTATTTTTTTTATACCCTCCAACGTCATTATGGGGGTATACTCACTTTGTCATGTGTAACGCATCAAAATATCGGTCTAGGACCCCATAAAGTATATATATTTATGATCAGTGATCGATTCTAAGACATTCTAGCGATGTCCGTCCGTCTGTCCGTCCGTCTGTAGTTAACACGATGCAGTCCAAAAAAAAAAAGAGCTAGACTTCCGACATTTGGCACGAATATGTCTTATGTTTCTAGGCAGTTTAAGTTCGTAAATGAGCATAATCGGACCAGGGTGAAAAAAGTTCCCCCTTAAAGAACAATACCAACCTCTGAAAAATAAAATTTTTTTACGTGATTTTTTGTGTTTTTGTTTAACAAATGCAACATTTTTATGTAACAATAATCTCAAAGTCCTGAATTTGGACCCTATTATGGGCGTCGAATAAATTTTTTTTTAATAATAATAAACTTATATTTCTTTAGTGCAAAAAGCATAAGAATGAATTTATATGCGAGAGGAAATTTGCCACCCCCAATTACCACTAGCAACCCCCCCCCCCAAAATAAAAAAGAAACGCCCCTGATTTTTTTTGTTGCATATTGGAGGGTATAAAAGATTCGGCTCAGCCGAATTTAACACTCTTACTTGTTTTTTTTTTTTTTTTGAAATTGTTTAAAAAGTTTTTTTACAAAAAATAAAATATTTCTAATCAAAAATTTAATTTTTTTCATGTTAGAAAATTTACTATCAGTTAAAAAGTGCATTCAGGGAGGGTATTCATAGATTCGGCCAAGTTGAATTTAACTTTTCTACATGTTTTACATTGTGGAGGGTATCAATAACCTCGACAAGTTCGAATAATTGTGTACTTTCTCGTTAACCTCAAATTTGTGGAACAGTGTAAATCCTCATAAAGTTGAAGCGGACTTTACTGTAACAAACATAAAATTGTAGTAACTCACTTTCAACTCTAGGCGGTCAAAGTAACCGAATTTTTATTACCACTTAATTTATTTATTGCAAAACTAATATATTAAACAGAATAACAACAATAACATATCATTCGACATAAACATTATGAGGCAGCCAATTGTTCAGAATCTGTTATTGTTGAACATCAGTTTAATTTTTGTTTGTTTGTGATGATAATGAAGCTCCCCGTTCGTTGTTCAACAACTTAGGGCAATGTATTGCGAGCTGACAGTATATACATAGAGTATATACATTAGAGCGACTCAAAAAAAAAAGTGATTTAGTTACCCCTCTGAAAATAAAGATTGATATGTTTTATGATGATTCCCAAAATATTTGGGTTTTAGCGTTGATCATCCGTGAGCTGGACCTTTTTTAAAAAGGTCTTTCTTTCAGTTTTTCGAATTTTTTTGTACTTTGCTCCAAGACGACATAAATAAAAGTTGGTATCATCGAAAAGAGTTTTTGACGCAGCATCCAATGGTATATAAAACTTGACCACTTGCGACCTACTAATTGAGATATTTAACTAATACATATTTTCGTTGCGGGTTTTCATACAAATTCTACGTCTTTGAAAATAATGTTCTGCTTTTCAAATTGAATCTGATTTAAAATAATGTTAATTTATTTATTTTTTGTAATTATTCTCATAAAACGCCAAATTCGCGATAAATTTTGTCTTTTTTCAAATATAGGCAATATGGGTATCAAAATTTTTCATTTTTCAATTATAATAACCTGGTGATAAGTAAAAGATCTGTTTTCAAATCTAGGATGCTGTGAGATAAATTTAAGTTTTTAAATGTTAATTTTTTAACAATGTTCTGCTTTTTAAATTGAATTTGTTTTAAAATAATGTTTATTATTTTTTTATTATTCACATAAAACGCGAAAATCGCGATATATTTTTTTTTATTTTAATATAGGCAATATGGGTATCAACGTTTTTCATTTTTCAATTATAATAATCTGGTGATAAGCAAAAGATCTGTTTTCAAATCTAGGATGCTGTGAGATATATTTAAGTTTTCAAATATTATTTTTTTAGTTGAATACATATATGAAATGAGAAAAATAGTTACTAACAGAACACCAGATTATTGTAATTGAAAAATGAAAAAATTTGATAACCATATTGCCTATATAAAAAAAAACCTAAGTATATCGCGATTTTCGCGTTTTATGTGAATAATAAAAAAAATAAAAAAATTAACATTATTTTAAAACAGATTCAGTTTGAAAAGCAGAACATTGTTAAAAATTAATATTTACGAACTTAAATTTATCTCACAGCATCCATGATTCGAAAACAGATATTTTACTTGTCACAAGGTTATTATAATTGAAAAATGAAAAATTTTGATACCCATATTGCCTATATATTAAAAAAGATAAATATATCGCGATTTTCGCGTTTTATGTGAATAACTAGCTAACTTGCCCGGTACTTCGTTACCGGTTAGCTGTAAAAAAAACAACTTTATTACTTCAAATTCTTATTAATTTTTAATTAAACATAAAAATTGTTAGTTTCGACGTTTAAAATATTATATTTTGAGTAGATTTAAAGTTGGAAAAAATTTTATTTTGGCGAAATGATCCCATAGTTCAAACTTTAAGTTTCAAGGAACATTAGTGCATAAGGAACAATAGGTACCAAATTGAAACGAAAATTCAAAAATTTATTTTCCCAGAATGTAATTTCCGCGAGTGGATCGTAAAGTGCCAATTTTAAGTATCTCTACTTTCACCCTTTTTCCCCATTAGAAGCAGAATTTTCATAAAAGTACTTATTTTAGAATGTTATTTCCGCGAAAGGATCGTACAGTCCAAATTTCAAGTATTTAGGACCATTAATTCAGCAGATACAAAATTGCCCTACTTTCCCTATTTTCCCCCTTAGAAGCAGAATTTACTAAAAAAATGCTTCTTCTAGAATGTTATTTCCGCTAGAGGATCGTACAGTCCAAACTTCAAGTATCTAGAACAATTAGTTCAGCAAATCAAAACAGTTCAAAATTCAAGTATCTAGGACCATTAGATCAGCAGATACAAAATTGCCCTACTTTTCCCACTTTTCCACCTATAAAACAAAATTTTCAAAAAAGTACTTCTTTCAGAATGTTTTTTCCGCGAGAGAAGTCCAAACTTCAAGTATCTAGAACCATTAGTTCAGCAGAAACAAAACAGTTCAAAATTCAAGTATCTATGACCATTAATTCAGCAGATACAAAATTGCCCTACTTTCCCCATTTTCCCCCTTAGAAGCAGAATTTACTAAAAAAATGCTTCTTCTAGAATGTTATTTTCGCTAGAGGATCGTACAGTCCAAACTTCAAGTATCTAGAACCATTAGTTCAGCAGATACAAAACAGTTCAAAATTCAAGTATCTAGGACCGTTAGTTCAGCAGATACAAAATTGCCCTAGTTTTCCCGTAGAAGCGAAATTTTCAAAAAAGTACTTCCATTAGAATGTTGTTTCCGCAAGAGGATTCAAATTTCAAATTTGCCCTACTTTCCCTCTTTTTCCCCCTATAGAAGCAGATTTGTCCAAAAAAGTACTTCTTCCAGAATGTTATTTCCGCGAGAGGATCGTACAGTCCAAACTTCAATATCTAGGACCATTAGTTCAGCAGATACAAAATTGCCCTTCCTTCCCCCTTTAAAAAGTAATTTTCAAAAAAGTACTTCTTTCAATATGTTATTCCGCGAGATGATCCTATATTGCAAATGTCATGTTTTTAAGACCATTAGTTTAAAATTTACCAAATTACCCTATTTTGCCCCTCCTTAAAACCAAAATTTTCAAAAAGTGTATTTTTCAAAAAATTATTTCCGCGAGACGATCAAAACTTAAAGTTTTAGTTCAGAAGATACAAAATTGCCCTATTTTAACCCTTCTACTTTTTTCAAGACGTTTTTTTTGCGAGATTATCATAGAGTTCAAATTTCAAGTTTCTTGAACCATTTGTTTAAAAGATAAATAATGTACCGATTTTCCCTATTGCCCCCCTTTCCCACCGTGGAGGAGGAATTTTTCAAACAATATTTTTGTCGGAATGTTGTTTCCGCGAGAGGATCCTAAAGATCAAACTTCACGTTTCTGGGACCATTTGTTCAGAAGATAAAAAATTCACCGATTTTCCCACCCTTGGAGGCAGAATTTTAAAAAAATTTTGTTTTCCGCATGTTAATTCTGCGAGAGGATCCTAGAGTCCAAATTTCAAGTTTCTGGGACCATTTGTCCAGAAGATAAAAAATTTACCAATTTGCTCTATTTTCCCCACCTTGGAGGCGGAATTTTCAAAAAAATATTTTTTTTAGTTTTTTTTTTTGCGAGAGGATTATAGAGTCCAAATTTCAAGTTTCTAAAACTATTAGTTCAAAAGATACAAAATCCCCCAAAGGGCCCTACTTTCCCCTTTTTCCCCCTTAGAAGTGGAATTTTTAAAAAAATTCTTTAAGTATGTTATTTTTGCGAAAGGATCGTTCAGTTCAAATTTCAAGAGCCTAGGACCATTAGTTCAGCAGATTCAAAATTGCCCTTCTTTCCCCCTTTTTCCCCCTTTTTCCCCCAGAATTTTGAAAAGTACTTTCTTAAGAATGTTATTTCCGCGAGAGAATCGTTCAGCCAAATTTCAAGTATCTAGAACCATTAGTTCAGCAGATACAAAATTGCCCTACCTTCCCCGTTTTCCCCCTTGAAAACGGAATTTTTTAAAAAAAAGTACTTCTTTCAGAATGTTAATTTCAAGAGAGAGGATCGTGCAGTCTAAATTTCAAGTATCTAGGACCATTAGTTTAGCAGATACAAAATTGCCCTACTTTCCGCCTTTTCCCCCTTAGAAGCGGAACTTTCCACAATAAGTACTTTTTCCGCAAGAGGATCGTACAGTTCAAATTTTAAGTATCTAGGATCATTAGGTCAGCAGATACAGAATTGCCATACTTTCCACCTTTTCCCCCTTTAGAAGGAGAACTTTAAAAAAAGTACTTCTTCTAGAATGTTCTTTCCGCGAGAGGATCGTACAGTCCAAACTTCAAGTATGTAGGACTATTAGTTAAGCAGATTCAAAATTGCCCTACTTTCTCCCTTTTCCCCCGTAGAAGCAGAATTTAAAAAAAAAAAGTACTTCTTTAAGAATGTTATATCCGCGAGAGGATCGTACAGTTAAATTTTAAGTATCGAGGACCCATAGTTCAGCAGATACAAAATTGCCCTACCTTCCCCTTTTTCCCCCCTTAAAAGTTGAGTTTTCAAAAAAGTACTTCCTTGAGAATGTTATTTCCGCGAGAGGATCGTACAGTCCAAATTTCAAGTATATAGGACCATTATTTCAGCAGATACAAAATTACCCTACTTTTTCCCACTCAAAATCGGAATATTTAAATAACTACTTCTGTCAGAATGTTATTTTCGCGTAAAGATCGTACAGTCCAAATTTCAAGTCTCCCGGACCATTAGTTCAGCAGATACAAAATTGCCTACTTTCCCCCTTTTCCCTCTTAGAGGCGGAATTTTCCAAAAAGTCCTCCATTCGAATTTTATTTCCGCGAGAGGATTGTGCAGTCCAATTTTCAAGTATCTAGGACTATTTGTTCAGCATATACAAAATTGACCTACTTTCCCCCTTTTTCCCCCTTAAAGAAGAATTTTTAAAAAAGTATTTCTTCCCGAATGTTATTTCCGCGGGAGGATCGTACAGTCCAATTTTCAAGTATCTAGGACCATTAGTTCAGCAGATTCAAAATTGCTCTATTTTCCCCTCTTTTTCCCCTTAAAAGAGGAATTTTTAAAAAAGTATTCCTTTCCGAATGTTATTTCCGCGGGAGGATCGTACAGTCCAATTTTCAAGTATCTAGGACCATTACTTTAACATATACAAAATTGCACTACTTTCCCCCTTTCTCCCCCTTAAAAGCGAAATTTTCAAAAAAGTACTTCTTTTAGAATGTTATTGCCGCGATATGATCCCATATTCCAAATGTCATGTTTCTAAGACCATTAATTTAAAGTTTAGCAAATTGCCCTATTTTCCCCCTTTTGGGCCTCCTTAAAATCAAAATTCTCAAAAAATAAATTTTTCAAAAAATAATTTCCGCGAGAGCATCCAGATTCAAAATTTCAAGTTTGTTCAGAAGATACCAAATTGCCCTATTAAACCCCTTCTACCCACCACCCCTACCCTTATAAAAGGATATTTCAAAATATTACTTTTTACAAAATGTTTTTTCCGCGAGAGTAGAGTTAAAATTTAAAGTTTTTGGGACCATTCGTTTAGCAGATACGAAATTGCCCTTCTTTCCCCATTTTTCCCCCTTTAAAAACGAATTTTCAAAAATGTACTTTTAGAATGTTATTTTCGGGATAGGATTGTACAGTTCAAATTTTAAGTATCTAGGACCATTAGTTCAGCAGATACAAAATTGCCCTCCTTTCCCCCTTTTTCCCCGTAGAAACATAATTTTTAAAAAAGTTTTTCTTCAACAATGTTATTTCCGCGAGAGGATCGTACAGTTGAAATTTCAAGTATCTGGGACCATGAGTTCAGCAGAATCAAAATTACCCCACTCACCTCCTTTTTCCCCCGGAATTTTCAAAAAGTACTTCCTTTAGAATATTATTTCCGCGTGAGAATTGTACAGTTGAAATTTCAAGTATCTAGGACCATTAGTTCAGCAGAATCAAAATTACCCCACTCACCCCCTTTTTCCCCCGGAATTTTCAAAAAGTACTTCCTTTAGAATATTATTTCCGCGTGAGAATTGTACAGTTGAAATTTCAAGTATCTAGGACCATTAGTTCAGCAGATACAAAATTGCCCTACTTTCCCCCTTTTTCCCCGTAGAAGCGGATTTTTTGAAAAGTTCTTCTTTAAGAATGTTATTTTCGCGAAAGGATCGTACAGTTTAAATTTCAAGTATTAAGGACCATTAGTTCAGCAGATTCAAAATTGCCCTACTTTCCCGATTTCCCCCCAGAATTTTGAAAAAGTACTTCCTTTAGAATGTTATTTCCGCGAGAGGTTCGTTCACTCCAAATTTCAAGTATCTAGGATTATATTTTCAGCAGATACAAAATTGCCCTACCTTCCTCTTTTTCCCCCTTTAAAGCGGAATTTCCAAAAAGTACTTTTTTCAGAATGTTATTTCCGCGAGAGGACCGTGCAGTCCATGCGAGAGGATCGTGCAGTCCTATTTGTTTAGCAGGTACAAACCGAAATTTTCAAAAAGTACTTCTTTCAGAAAGTTATTTCCGCGAGAGGATCGTACAGCCCAAATTTCAAGGATCTACGACCATTAGCTCAGCAGACACAAAACTACCCTACTTTCCCTTTTTTCCCCCTTAGAAGCGAAATTTTCAAAATAGAACTTTCTTCACAATGTTATTCCCGCGAAGGATCCCATAGTCAAAATTTTTAAGTTTCTGGGAAAATTAGTTCAGACCATACAAAGTATACCAAATTGTGATATTAACCCCCTTTTTACCACCCTAGAAGCGGAATTGGAAAAAAACTTTGTACCAAATTGCCCAATTTTACTTTCTTCAGAATATTATTTCCGCGAGAGGATCCTATAGTCCAAATTTCAGGTTTCTGGACCATTAGTTCACAATATAGAAAGTGTTCAAAATCGTCCTATTTCCCCCCCAAATTTGAATAAAAAATTCAGAAGATCGAAATGTTTAAAATTGTCCTATTTCCCCCTAAATTTAAGTGATTAAATCAATAAATTCACAAAAATTAAAAAATAAATGAGAAAAAAAAGTAAGTAAAAAATTTGAGTCAAAAAATTAAACGAAAAATATTTTGAGTAAAAAAAATTGAGTAAAAAAAATTTGGGTGAAAACACCTTCTAATTGTAAGTAAAAAATTTAATTAAAAAAAATGAGTAAAAAAACTTAAGATTAATATACAATTGAGTGAAAAAATTTTTATTAAAAAAAATTGAGTAAAAAAAATTTTGAGTAAAAAAAATTTTGAGTAAAAAAAAATTGTACAAAAAAAAATTTTGAGTGAAAAAAAATTTGAGTGAAAAAAAATTTTGAGTGAAAAAAAAATTTGAGTGAAAAAAAATTTTGAGTGAAAAAAAAAATTGAGTGAAAAAAAATTTTGAGTGAAATAAAAATTTGAGTAAAAAAAAATTTGTAAAAAAAAAATTTTTGAGTGAAAAAAAATTTTGAGTAAAAAAAAAAATTTGAGTAAAAAAAAATTTTGAGTGAAAAAAAATTTTGAGTGAAAAAATTTTAGTAAAAAAATGTTTTTCCCCGAGAGGATACTATAGTTCAAATATCTAGTTTCTAGGACCATTAGTTCAAAATTCACCAAATTGCCCTATTTTCCCCCATTTTGTCCCCCTTAAAACCGGAATTTTCAAAAAAGTACTTTTTCCAAAATGTTATTTCCGCGAGAGTATCCTATATTCAAAATTTCAATATTGTAGGACCATTACTTCAGAAGATACAAAATGTACCAACTTGCCCTATTTTCCCCCTCCCCCCACCTTAGAAACGGAATTTTCAAAATATTACTTTTTCCAAAATGTTATTTCCGCGAGAGGGTCCTAGACTTCAAATTTCAAGTTTCTGGGACCATTTGTTTAGAATATAAAAAATGTACCAATTTGCCCTATTTGCCCCTTTTTCCCCCCTTGGAGGCGGAATTTTCCAAAAAAAAAAAATTCCGAAATTTTATTTCCGCGAGAGGATCCTAGAGTTCAAATTTGAAGTTTCTAGGACTATTAGTTCAAAAGATACAAAATCCCCCAAATGGCCCTATTTTCCCCCCTTTGCCCCCCTTAGAATCGGAATTTCCAAAAATCCCTTCTTAGTGGGTGGTTTTGTCGGGATCCGAACCTACATTCCAAATTTCAAGTCTCTAGCTTCAGCGGTTTGGGCTGGGCGATGATTATTGCCAATCAGTCAGTCAGTCAGTCAGTCAGTCAGTCACCACACTCTTTTATATATATTAGGGTGGTTTTTTATTTTATTTTTTTTGGAATTTCGAGGAGCGCGCAGCAGATTTTTGTTTCATTTGATGTTAAAATAATTGTGTAAAAATTTGAGCTAAATCGGATAAAATTAACCCGAGGCGCAAGGAGGTCAAAGTTTCGAGAAAAAGCCAAAATGGCCAAATTTTGAAAAAACTTAAAAAAATGTAAATTTTGTAGAAATAAAAAAAATAAAATATTTTTTATTTAACTTTCTTGCAATAATACTCAGAAAAAATTATCTTTACTTTTTATGACGGCAGTAACACTTTCAAACATGAAATACAAAAATTACCATGCATTTTGGGGGGTACCTGATATGAGTGTTTTCGATTTTTTGAAAATTTTATTAAACAAAAAAATTAAATCTTACTATTTTATAGCAATGGATTATTAAATACATCCTAAGGCTTAAATATTTAAAAAATTGGGGATATCCATCGACTAAATTTTTTTTTGGAGTCATTTGACTCCTTGAAATCCGCAAAACTCAAATGACTCCAAAAAAAAATTGAGTCGATGGATATCCCCAATTTTTTAAATATTTAAGCCTTAGGATATATTTAATAATCCATTGCTATAAAATAGTAAGATTTAATTTTTTTGTTTAATAAAATTTTCAAAAAATCGAAAACACTCATATCAGATACCCCCCAAAATGCATGGTAATTTTTGTATTTCATGTTTGAAAGTGTTACTGCCGTCATAAAAAGTAAAGATAATTTTTTCTGAGTATTATTGCAAGAAAGTTAAATAAAAAATATTTTGTTTTTTTTATTTCAACAAAATTTAAATTTTTTTAAGTTTTTTCAAAATTTGGCCATTTTGGCTTTTTCTCGAAACTTTGACCTTCTTGCGCCTCGGGTTAATTTAATCCGATTTAGCTCAAATTTTTACACAATTATTTTAACATCAAATGTCACAAAAATCTGCTGCGCGCTCCTCGAAATTCCAAAAAAAATAAAATAAAAAACCACCCTAATATATATAGATTACAAAAAAAAAAATAAATTAACATTTTAAAACAGATTCAATTTAAAAAGCAGAACATTATTTCCAAATACGTAGAATTTGTATGAAAACCCGATACGAAAATTTTTATTTAGTTAAATATCTCAATTTGTAGGTCGCAAGTGGTCAAGTTTTATATACCATTGGATGCTGCGTCAAAAACCCTTTTCGATGACACCAAATTTTATTTATGTCGTCTTGGTACAAAGTACAAAAAAATTCGAAAAACTGAAAAAAGGACCTTTTTTTAAAATGGTCCAGCTCACGGATTGTCAACGCTAGAACCAAAATATCTTGGGAATCATCATAAAACATATCAAGTTTTGTTTTCAGAGGGGTAACTAAATCACTTTTTTCTCTTCCATACAAGTTGAGTCGCTCTAATATACATACAATAGTATGTAGTACAATGTACTTGTAAGTACGTGTATATTTGATTTTGATTATAGGTCTTTTATTTTTATACCCCCTACTTACAATTAGTGGTAGAGCGTATATATATGTTAGTCATTCCGTTTGTAACTCATTGAAATATCGGTCTGAGGCCGCATTAAGTATATGGGGCATTCCACACCAAATGTCCAGCAAAGGCGTGGTCAAATATTGGAAAAATGGTCAAATTTGTGGCGAGTTGCCTTGATTAAATATTTATCACATTAAAACGGAATGCACCACAATCTTAAAAATTTACATTCTTGTATAGTTTTGTATGGGCTATCGATTAAATTTTTTTTTTTGGAAAATTTTCAGAACCCGTTCTGAAATTTTCCATTTTTTAAAAAAGTAAATTTATCAAAAATCCGGCCATTTTTTTTCTTTTTTTATTTTTTTTTTAAAGTTTAGATATTTGCCCATCCACACAAAAAAATTCAGAAAAACATTTTTCGTTTTTTTTCGAGAAAATCGCATTTGAATTTTAAATTTCATAACAATTTTGTAATTTGCTTGTATTTTCTTGTATTAACGTTGCGAATGAGTAATATTTATGGAATTAATAATACTCATTCGCAACGATAATTCAAGAAAATACAAGCAAATTACAAAATTGTTATGAAATTTTAAATTCAAATGCGATTTTCTCGAAAAAAACGAAGAAAGTGTTTCTAAATTTTTTTGTGTGGATGGACAAACATCTAAACAAAAAAATTAAAAAAAAGTGGGCGGAATTTTGATAAATTGACTTTTTTAAAAAATGGAAAATTTCAGAACGGGTTCTGAAAATTTTCCAAAAAAAAAAAAATTTTAATCGATAGCCTATACAAAACTATATAAGAATGTAAATTTTTGAGCTTGTGGTGCATTCCGTTTTAATGTGATAAATATTTAATCAAGGCAACTCGCCACAAATTTGACCATTTTTCCAATATTTGACCATGTCTCCTAAGCCCAGATTTTGAAAAATTGAAAAACCAAAAACGCAATTTTCTAAGTTCCATATAGGGCTATCCATACATCCTATTTAGAAGTTTACGGTGCACATGTTTTTTTTCGCTGGACATTTGGTTTGGAATGCCCCATATAAGGCATTCCAAACCAAATGTCCAGTAAAAAAAAATGTACCCCATGAATTTCTGAATAGGTTGTATTGAAAGCCCTATATGGAACTAAGAAAGTTTTTAAATTTTTGAAAACCGTGACTTATTACACTGTACAACAATTCAAACTTCATTCCAAACCAAATGTCCAGTAAAAAAAAATGTACCCCATGAATTTCTGAATAGGTTGTATTGAAAGCCCTATATGGAACTAAGAAAGTTTTTAAATTTTTGAAAAGACGTGACTTATTACACTGTACAACAATTCAAACTTCTTCCAAAATTACGGGGTTCCGACGATTGATTCTGGTAGAGGAGACAAAAAAAAAATGATACACGTGTGTCGGCGTTTTGCAAAAGCACATCGGAATTTTATTTTAGAGACGGTTAAAGTTTCCTACACTCAAAATAATTCTACAGTAAAAGGTTTAGTAAGTGATTTTGTACAAAAATCTACTAATAATTTACTAACTTTAGTATCTTCAAAGTTCTAAAATTTGTAATTTTTACTGGTTTTCAATAATTTTAGTAAAAATTTTAGTATTGGTTACCAATTTCTGCACTAGGTCCTTTTGGACTAAAATTTAGTTAAATTTTTAGTATTGCATAGCCACGTTTTTTTTTTTGGTGTAGCTGTAGCCTGTTCATGAAACATATCGGTATATAAAACTATGTTTTCTTTACATCTAAGGTATAATATATGTTCATCAACTTTGTAGAAAATATTATGGCAAATATTTTTGTGGAAAATTTTTACCCTACAACTCCTTCCCATAATTGTATTTTTTGGTTTTATTCTAACAAATCGTAAAAGACACCCTCCATCACTGTAAGGCAGCCTCAGCTGCACTATTGCTGCGCCTGACGACAGGAGCAGTTGACTTGGTTTTTATCCAAGAGCCCTGGGTGCGGGGTGGCAGGGTTTGCGGATTGAAGACCCCTGGGTTTAAGTTGATGGTTGCCAAAGGTGAGGGCTCTCCAAGAGCCTGCATCTTGGCGAAAAATGGCTTAAATATATTCTTTTTATCAACTTTTAGTGATATGGATGTTACAGCGGCTAGCTTAGAGCTTCATGGGAAATCTATTTGGCTCGCCTCTGCGTATTTTCCTAATCCGGGGCCAATACCCCCGGAGAAGGTTGGCGGTCTGATTCGGGAGTCTGAATCTAGGGGACACCAGTTACTAGTGTGCTGTGATGCTAATGCACATCATTCGATATGGGGTAGTACAGACACAAATGATAGAGGCGAATCACTTTTGGAGTTTTTGTTAAGCACTAACCTGTATATTTGTAACAAGGGTAGTGAACCAACTTTCGTTACAAGTACGCGGCAAGAGGTTCTTGACGTAACACTTGTATCAGATACATTGTCTGACAGAATTGATGACTGGAGAGTTTTGGAAGAGCATTCTTTCTCAGATCATCGCTACATTGAGTTTTTACTCAGGGAGCGTGCCCCGGTTGAGACAGTCTCTAGAAATCTGAGAAGAACAAACTGGGTGAAATATAGGGAGACTTTTTCTTTGCTTTTGGATGAAGTACCCCTATCTGAACCGCATAGTTTAGCGGAAATTGACTGTCTGGTTGACCATATAACAAATGTTTGTAATAGGTGCCTGGATGCGTCTTGCCCTTCTGCAAAGCCTAGAGGGAAAAAAAAGCCACCTTGGTGGTCAAATGAGTTGCAGACGAGCAGAGATTCCTGCAGAAAGCTCTTTAATAAGGCTAAATTTTCAAGAGCGGACGAGGACTGGTCTGCATACAGGCTGCAACTTAAGAGTTATAAAAAGATGATCAGAAATGCAAAATGTGATTCTTGGAAAAACTTCTGTGGAAACATAGAAGACGTTTCTGAGGCATCCAGGCTGCGCAAGGTTCTGGCTTCTTCTCCTTGCACCCTAGGATACCTGAAAGATCCTAATGGGGTGTGGTCTTCCTCCAGTGGAGAGTCGCTGGATCTCCTTTTAAACACGCATTTTCCGGGCAATTCCATGACGCCGTTTCAAGCTTTGGAACGTTCTGACGCCCAAGCATCTGAAATTGCTTCGGAAATAATAAATATGCCAACATTAATCTGGGCGATAAAAAGCTTCAGGCCCTATAAATCCCCGGGACCTGATGGTATAATCCCGGCTGAGTTGCAGCAAGTGTTGGACTATATAGCCCCGTTGCTGTATAATCTATACACAGCATGCATCAACTGGTCGTATATTCCTTTAAAATGGAGGGATACCAGAGTCGTATTTATCCCGAAGGCTGGGAAAAGTTCCCACACAGCTCCGAAGGATTTCAGACCAATTAGTCTGTCTTCTTTTTTGTTAAAGACAATGGAACGAATGATAGACTCATATTTGCGTAGAGTGATTGACCCGAGGTTGCTTTCGACAAAGCAACATGCATACAGCAAGGGACGATCAACGGAAACAGCTCTTCATGAGCTCGTTGGTACCATCGAGAGATCGCTTTCGGTAAAGGAGTACACTATGGTGGCCTTTCTTGATATTGAGGGGGCTTTTAATAATGTCATTCCAGAATCGATAATATTGGCATTGTCTGGTCTGGGAGTAAAGCGTGAAATCGTTTTAATGGTGGAAAACCTACTTGCCAATAGACGTATAACGTCTGAATTGGGAGCGTCCGTCATATCTCGATTTGTCAATAGGGGCACACCACAAGGAGGTGTTCTTTCGCCGCTTCTTTGGAACCTGGCACTGAATTCAATGCTACTATCTCTAGAAGCACGTGGTTGTCATGTTATCGCATATGCTGACGATGTCGCGATAGCGGTAAAGGGGAAGCATCTGCCAACATTGCGGGACATTCTTCAGGGTTCTCTGAAAGATCTGTCTAAATGGGCAAGAGACTGTGGTCTAGGAGTTAATCCCAGTAAAACAGAGCTTGTTTTGTTTACAAGGAAAAATAAGATTCCTGCTTTTGATCCTATTTCTCTGGACGGTACTGAAATCACCTTCTCAGATGGAGCCAAGTATCTTGGAGTATTTCTAGATAGGAAGCTGAATTTCAGGCGTAATATTGAGGAACGGGTGAGAAAAGCAACGATTGCTTTGTATTCCTGTAAAAGGGCCATTGGAAAACGATGGGGTTTTAGCCCTCAAGTCGTTCATTGGATCTATACAGCAGTGGTGCGTCCAATTTTGCTGTATGGAATCATTGTCTGGTGGCCTGCTTTGGAAACAAAAGCGAACTTTGTCTTTATCACGAAGGTACAGAGAATGGCGTCAATGTGCATCACTGGTGCTCTTCGTACTACACCTACGGCTGCATTAGAAATCCTCCTTCACCTGATACCCTTGGACATATTGGGTAGGCAGTATGCGGCTGCGTCGGCAATTCGACTTAATAGCACGCTGCAATGGAGGAGCAGTGATTGTGGCCATAGCGCGATCTTGAAAAAGATAACAATACCACAAAATGTGGACTGTGCTCCCTCTTTGAGCCTCTTTGAGCGCCACTTTACCACTATGATACCATCCAGGGAGTCTTGGATGGGGGATACTCCGGGTAGTGGAGCTACCATAAATTTTTACACAGATGGATCGAGGCTGCACGAACAAGTGGGCTTTGGGGTCTATTCGGAAGAGCTTGGATTGAGCCTGGCTCGTAGATTGCCAGATCATTGCAGTGTTTACCAGGCAGAGATGCTGGCAATAAAGGAAGTGGCTGACTGGTTGAGCTGCAATGTCTTGTCTACAACCGCAGTCAACATCTATACTGACAGTCAAGCCGCGGTCAAGTCCCTGGATTCAATGTTTCTGAAAACAAGATCTGCCCTTAACTGCCGCACGTCTTTAAATGAGATGGCCAAGCAGTTTAACATACGACTCATATGGGTCCCAGGGCACAGAGACATTCCAGGGAATTGCAAAGCCGATGAGCTTGCAAGACTAGGAACTACCTTACAGGTTCCAACAGAATTGGAATGTGTTGGTATGCCTCTAGAAACTTGCAAGCAAAACCTACGGCTTTGTTCTGCGACGGAGACTAATCAAAGATGGGCAAATGGATGGACGTGTGAGACAACACGACTGATTTGGCCTTCTCTTAATCAGGGGCTCACAAGTGAGCTGATATCGCTTCCAAGAGGAGAGATTTCGACGGTGGTTTCTATAATTACCGGACACTGTCTTATAGGGAAGCACGCAGAGCGGTTAAATGTGCCGTCGAATGACTTTTGCCGAAGTTGCATGGATGAAGAGGAGTTGGAAACTATCGAACACTTTATTTGCCATTGCCCGGCACTTTCTGGTCAGCGACTTGCTTCACTGGGATCTAGGGAGCTGTACGATCTTTCTGATTTGTCGGATGTCAAAATACAACATCTAAGGAGTTTCATAAGAAGCTCAAACTGGTTTAACGACAGGGACTAGAAGGGAAACCTATTACGATCCCGTGGTATCACAATGGACCTCAGAGTCTACGTGTGTTGACGTAAAACGTCAGCAGCCACTTACAACCTAACCTAACCTAACCTAAAAGACACCCCGAAGAAGGGAGAAGGTTGGGATAAAATGTTATACAAAATAGTTGCAGATACAATTTTACTATATACGTCTGATCACTTCAAAGCCAAAAATTAACAAATTAACACGAACACCAAAAATGAGTCGTGTTCAAGATTGCGCATTAAAAAAATTCCAAAAACAATTAACCCTTAGTGGGAAATCTTGAATTTGACTGATTTTTGGTGTTTCTGTTAGGTTCTGGGCTTTGCTGTGTTTTGACAAATATAGTAAAATTTTATGGACAATAATATTTTTGTAGAACATTTCATTCCCCCCCTTCCCCCTTTTAGCGGTGTTTTATACGATTTGCTAGAATTGAGCCAAAAATTACTGTAATGTGGAGGTGTTAAAAGGTTAATATGTTTAACAAAAATATTTGCCATGATATTTTCTACAAAGTTGCTGATCTTACCCTAAAAATCAGATGTAAATAACACATAGTTTTATAGACAAATTCAACATTGTCAATTAAAAAAAATTACAAAATAAATTAACCCTTACGGGGAAACCTTAAATTTGACTGGTTTTTGGGGTTTGACTTATGTAGTAAAATTTTATGGCCAACATTTTTGTATAACGTTTTATCTTCGCCCTCCCCCTCTTTCGGGGTGTTTTTTTACGATTTTTTAGAATAGAGCCAAAAAATACCGTTATTAGACGTAGTTAGAGGGTTAATATGTCCCACAAAAATATTTGCCATAAGATGTAAACAAAACACAGTTTTATATACCAATATGTTGCAAGAACAGGCCCAAGCTAGGAAATTTTAACCGTCTCTAAAATAAAATTCCGATGTGAGCATGCAAAACGCCGACACAAGTATATTATTTTTTTTGTCTCCTCTACCAGAATCAATGGAACCCCGTATTTTTTTTTAGTGTAGTACAGTTTTGTTGATAAATGGTCAAATTTGTATCGAGTTGCCTTGATTAAATATTTATTAAATTAAAACGGCATGCACCATAATCTAAAAAATCTGCATTCTTGTATAATTTGTTATGGGCTATGGATAAAAAAATTTTATTTTGAAAAATTTTTAGAACTCGTTCTGAAATTTCCCATTTTTTAAAAAAATAAATTTATCAAAAATCCGGTAACTTTTTTTTTTCCTTTTCAATTTTTTTTTCAAGTTTAGATGTTTGTGTATCCACACAAAAAATTCAGACGCGTGTTTTTGTTTTTTTTTTCAAAAAAATCGCATTTGAATTTTAAATTTCGTAACAATTTTGTAATTTTCTTGTATTTTCTTGTTTCAGCATAGAGGATGAGTAACAAATATTTGCATAAATAATACTCATACGCTATGTAGAAACAAGAATATACAAGCAAAATACAACATTCTTATAAAATTTATTATATTTTTTTAGGTCTTACCCTCTAAATTTTGTTCCTTTAATGAAAAAAAAAATTGTTTTTTTTTTTTTATTTTTAAAATAATATCTTAAGGTCGCACTCGCGGATTTTTTAAGAAAATCTACGAATTTAAGTTTTTTAAATTATTTAAATTGTTTAAATTCTTTTAATTGGTGATTTAAAAAAAATTTCACCAAAAAGGAAACTTACGCTAAAAATATGTATTGTCCATTCCATTAGATATTGCCCAATCCATGAGATATATCCCATTCTTTAAGAAATTTCACATAATGCAATGAAATATTGCATAGAAGTCCCTTAGGAAGTGATGATATATGGTAGGTATGTCCAAAAAAAATGTTGGGGCTAAAAGTTTACCCCACTAGGAGGCCCCATGAGCGCGGTAGGAACAAAGTTATAACAAAAAAAAAAATGTATGAGAACCACCTTAAGGGTTAAAGATAGAGGGTAAGTATGTTTAAAAAAATGTTCGAGATAAAAAACTACTACCGACCCTCAATAGTTTTACAGCCCCAACATTTTTTCAGAACATACCATATATCTTCAACCAAATGTGGTCCTCATACAATGCTATTTATTTTTTTTTCAACTTTTTTTTATTAAATCCGCTCCTATTGCTTCATGGGGGCCTACTAGAAGAGTAAAAAGTAAGACCGACCCCCTTAACTTTTACCCCTGATCATTTTTTCTGTACATACCAACAACCTATCTTCACTTCCTAAGGAGGTTTCCATCCAATATTTCATGGCATTATGTAAAATTTCTTAAAGAATTGGCAATATCTGATGGAATGAACGATATATATATTTAGCGTAAGTCTCCTTTTTGATGAAATTTATTTTAGTTTACCAATTTAAAGCATGTAAACAATTTAAAAAATTTAAAAATCTTAAATTCGCAGATTTTTGTTAAAATTGTGTTCTAAAAAATCCAAAAAAAACGATTTTTTTATTAAAAGGAAGAAATTTAGGGGGTTCGACCTAAAAAAATAAAAAAAAATAAATTTCAGTGCATTCTAGTGTGGATAGACCATGCGCGGGTACAAGGGGGGGGGGGAAGGGGAAATTACACCCCCCCCCCCACCCAGACCAAATTTTAAAAACAAAAAAAAAAAAAAGAACGAAAAAAAGAAAAAAGAAAGAATAAGGAAAAGAAGAAAGATAGAAATTTTCTAAAAAATTTTCCAAAGGAAAAAAAATTTTAATTTCGAAAATTCTTCACAGAGAAAAATTTGAAAATTTTTAAAGGAAAAAATCTAAAAATTTTTATTGGACATACATATAATCTGGAAGTTTTTAAAGTAAAAATGTGACTAAATCTAAAAATTGATTGGGAAAAAATATCTCTCAATCTAGAAGTTCTTGTTATGAAGAGAAGTTTTATTTGGGAAAAAATTAGACTTTTTCCATATGAAAAATTAATCAGGATCTGAGTCTTTCTATAGAATTTTTCTCTAGGAACTTTTGAGACTTTTTCTCTAGACTTTTTCTCTAGGACTTTTTCCCTAGGACTTTTTCTCTAGGAAAAATGTCTCAAAATCTGAGACTTTTTCTATAGGAAAAATGTCTCAAAATCTGAAACTTTTTCTATAGGAAAAATGTCTCAGGATCTGAGACTTTTGCTAAAGGAAAAATGTCTCAAAATCTGAGACTTTTTCTATAGGAAAAACGTCTCAAAATCTGAGACTTTTTCTAAAGGAAAAATGTCTCAGGATCTGAGACTTTTTCTAAAGGAAAAATGTCTCAAAATCTGAGACTTTTTCTATATGAAAAATGTCTCAGAATCTAAGACTTCTTCTATAGGCAATATGTCTCAGAATCAGAGTCTGAGAATTTTTCGATAGGAAAAAGGCCTAAGTATCTGGAATATTTTCTATAGGAAAAAGGTCTTAGATCCTTTGAATTTCAGACTTATTTTATATATGAGGCATTCCAGATCAAATGTCCCGCTACAAAAAAACATGTGTCTCGTAAATTTCTGAATAGGTTGCTTGGATAGCCCTATATGGAACTAAGAAAATTGCGTTTTTGGTTTTTCAAATTTTCAAAAACTTGGCTTAGGAGGCGTGGTCAAATATTGGAAAAATGATCAAATTTGTGGCGAGTTGCCTTGATTAAATATTTATCACATTAAAACGGAATGCACCAAAATCTCAAAAATGTACATTCTTATTTAGTTTTGTATGGGCTATCAATAATTTTTTATTTTTTTGGAAAATTTTTAGAACCCGTTCTGAAATTTTCCATTTTTTAAATAAGTCGATTTATCAAAAACCCGGCCACTTTTTTTAAATTTTTTTTTTTTTTAAAGTTTAGATGTTTGTCCATCCACACAAAAAAAATTCAGAAACAAGTTCTTTTTTTTCGAGAAAGTCGCATTTGAATTTTAAATTTCATTACAATTTTGTAATTTGCTTGTATTTGCTTGTTTTAACGTTGCGAGTGAGTAATATTAATTGCATACGTTTTTGGTTTTTCAATTTTTCAAAAACTGGGCTTAGGAGGCGTGGTCAAATTTTGAAAAAATGGTCAAATTTGTGGCGAGTTGCTTTGATTAAATATTTATCACATTAAAACGGAATGCACCACAATCGCAAAAATTTACATTCTTATATAGTTTTGTATGGGCTATCGATTATTTTTTTTTTTTTTGTTGGAAAATTTTCAGAACCCGTTCTGAAATTTTCCATTTTTTAAAAAAGTCAATTTATCAAAAATCCGGGCACTTTTTTTTAATTTTTTTTTTTAAGTTTAGATGTTTGTCCATCCACACAAAAAAATTCAGAAACTGATTCTTCGTTTTTTCGACAAAATCGCATTTGAATTTTAAATTTCATAACAATTTTTTAATTTGGTTGTATTATCTTGATTCAACAGAGCGTATGAGAAATATTTGTGCAATTAATAATACTCATTCGCAACTTTAAAACAAGAAAGTACAAGCAAATTACAAAATTGTTATGAAATTTAAAATTCAAATGCGATTTTCTCGAAAAAAAAGGAAAAACGTGTTTCTAATTTTTTTTGTGTGGATGAACAAACATCTAAACTTTAAAAAAAAGTGGCCGGATTTTTGATAAATTGACTTTTTTAAAAAATGGAATATTTCAGAACGGGTTCTGAAAATTTTCCAAAAATTTAATCGATAGCCCATACAAAACTATATAAGAATATGAATTTTTGAGATTGTGGTGCATTCCGTTTTAATGTGATAAATATTTAATCAAGGCAACTCGCCACAAATTTGACCATTTTTTTTCAAAATTTGACCACGCCTCCTAAGCCCAGTTTTTGAAAAATTGAAAAACCAAAAACGCAATTTTCTAAGTTCCATATAGGGCTATCCATACAACCTATTTATAAGTTTACGGTACACATGTTTATTTTTCGCTGGACATTTGGTGTGGAATGCCTCATATGTTATACTAAAAGGTATTTTAGCAAGTGCAAACATATTTTCCCCCCAAATTTTTTCCAGGAATTTCTTTTCCACCAAATTTTTTTTTGCGTTTTTTTACCAACAATTTTTATCAACAAAATAATTTTCTTTACATTGCACTGTGGTTCCGATTCCAAAACTAGGTGGACAAAAGTATTTAACCATTATATTTTATGTTTTTGGAGTCGCTGATTTCCAAAAAAATATTTAAAAAATGGTAGCTCTAGTATTTTTGAAAATACAGTGGGTTTCACTATAATAACTACAACTAAAGTGGACTTTTCGCTACAACTAAAAAAGTTAAATACATTTTGCTGCTTTTGGTATCTAAATTTAATGGAATTATAAAAAAAAAAGATATAAAAAGCCATTCTGAGTTTTACAGTAAAGTCCAGCTATGTCGAACTACTTTTAATATGTACTTTTTTTCTAGAATAGTCAAATTTAATCATTTTTTTGCTTCTGGAGTTGCGGGAAAAGAAAAATGTGTGATGTAGCTATTGTAGAAAATACTGTTAAGTTATTTGTTACAAAAATATGTGCAGAAGATCGTGAATATCATGAAATCCAGCAAAGATTTTATAAAATCTGACCGAGGGTCTTCAAATTTATCTAATTTTTTGTACACATGTGCTCTATAGAGCCAATTAAACATATCCATTTTCAGTTTTTTATATTTTTATATCGCGATTTTTTCGCGAATTTAATTTTCTTCAAAAATTGAAAAAATCAAAAAAGTATGCTACTTTGAATAGCCATATCTTCGGAAGAATCTATCGGATTTCTTCAATTCAAAAAGCATTCGATTCAGACGATAGTCTTACTTTTTATTAATGTAATAAAAAAAATATTTTTTTGCATTTTTGATGCAAATGCATTTTTTGGATGCATTTTTTAAAACTTTCTCCCCCTTCAATTTTTTTTAAACCTACATAAATCGAAAATATAGCATTTTTTACACAAAATTGCGTACCGCTTTTTTTGTGACGGAGTTTCGTAAAAATTTTGTAATTTTTTTAAAAATACCTTATTGGTTTTTCCATACAATTTTTTCATAAAGTTCATAAAATAACAAAAAAAAATTTTAGTCTGAAGAAAAACTACAAAAGCATTTTTTAAAAAAATCACGAAAATTTTGTGAAACGCCGTCACAAAAAAAAATGTACCCAATTTTATGTAAAAAATGTTATATTTTCGATTTATGCAGGTTTCAAACAAATTGAAGGGGGAGAAAGTTTTAAAAAATGCATCCAAAAATTGCATTTGCATCAAAAATGCATTTTTTTTTAAAAATATTTTTTTTAGTGCATTGGTATAAAAACGGATAATCAGTTGAATCGAATGCTTTTTGAGTCGTAGAAATCCGATTAATACTTTCGAAGAAATGGCTTTTTAAAGTTACATACTTTTTTGATAAAATTGCAAAATAAACATTAAATTGATTTTTTGTATGGAAAAAATCAAATAAGTAGTTTTAAAAAAATCACGAAAATTTTTTGAAAAGCTGTCACAAAAAAACGGTAGTCAATTTTGTGTTAAAAATTCCATATTTTCGAATTATGCAGATTTCAAAAAAATTGAAGGGGGAGAAAGTTTTGAAAAATGCATCCAAAAATTGCATTTGCATCAAAAATGCACTTTTTTTGGAAAAACTTTTTTTTTATTCCAATGGTATAAAAAAGGACGAACGTTTGAATCAAATGCTTTTTGAATCGTAGAAATCCGATAGATACTTTAGAAGATATGGCTTTTCAAATTAACATACTTTTTCGATTTTTTTAAATTTTTGAAGAAAATTAAATTCCCGAAAAAATCGCGATTTTTTTAAAATTAAAAAACTGAAAATGGATATTGGCTTCATTGAGAATGCATACCGTCAATATAAAGAAAATCGAAAGACCTTAGGTCAGAAAATAGCATTTTTTGTGTGTTTTCTGGTGGATTTTGTGATATTAGTCCCATTTTTTGGTGAGTTCTAAAAATTGCATAAAAAAATCGCTTTTTTAAAAGCGCTATAAAAAATGCAGCTGGACGCCGCTGGATGAGATGAGTGATAAAACATACTCTCTGATAGTTACTTTAAGAGATGTATATAGTGGCTTGCCCGCAACTTGGAGCGGTTTTTTTCGGCAAGCGTTGAAAGATTAATAATCCATTTTTTTTTTTATTTACTTATGACCCTAACTTTAAAAACCGATATCAAGATAACACGAAAGATTTACGAACCAATGAAAATTTTTTAAATAAGTATATACCCATGGCTATATTAAATATAATCCACGGAAATCTCCTGGAAATAATTCACTTGTTATAAGCTACTTAGTTTTGTATTGATTTCCTTAATTTTCAAATACAAAAATTTCGGTGAACAAACATTGATGTTCTAGTTCTGCTGAGACAAAGTTAAAGACCTTATATAATGAAATTATTTTGCGTTTAGTCTAGGCATGTTGTTAGCTATTTAAAACACCTACCTTTTTTTAATTTAAAGATTCAAACTTTTTAGACTTTTGTCCACCTAGATTTGGATTTGGAACCACAGTGCATTGTGGAAGGTATTCATACATTCGGCAAGACCGAATTTAACTTTTTTTTTACTTGTTTTATTTTACAATTGAATTGACATTTTTGTATTATTGTCGTTGGCGGCTGCTGTTGCCATTATTCCTATTATCATTGCCGCTTGTTGCTGCTGTCATATTGTATTTTAATTATGCACGCGCGCTTCACAACGTAAGTCATCTATTTATTTTATCTGTTTGTCGTTTCATACAACATAAAAGCGCGAATATTTAGTATGTACGCTCGTACATATTTATTGTCACCAATTATCTGCTAAACTCTCTTTTGCCTTGTGGCTTGGGCTTTGGAATACACATCTGTATTTATGTATAGCAATTTTAAACAATTTCAATTTGAATGGATTACAATGCCATACACATCCATGCACACACATATGAAATGTTTTGAAAACAACATTTCATTATGATGCAATGCCCTCCTTTATTTTGAAAACTAACAAAGCCATTGTTATCATCGGCAACAGATCAGAGATGCTTTCAATAAAAATAACACAACAGTAAAAAAAAATCGGCCTTTATACATACAATAGCTGGATATATTGTGTTTTGCGGTTAGTTTTATTTTTTCTCGATCTTACCATAGTCGGTACCTGAAAATGTTGTCACTTTTACCCACACCGATTTGCCTAAAACTTAAAATATATATGAGGGGCTCAAAGCACAAGGGGTTCAAGTGACTTTAAAAGAAAAAATAATTAACATATGGCATAAGAAGGTGAAGTTCAGAATACAAGAGAAGTGAATTTGGAATTCTCATCCGGTATCGAGATATGGCGACCATTTCTATTTTTCAAAAAATAACAAAAAAAATTGATTTTATAGAAAAAATCAATAGATGTCTTTCTTTTACGTATTGACCAATTCACACACATGGAAAGCCCTATCCTTTTTCTATCTAAAACAGTCTAAAAATTTAAAATCGGTTAAAAATTTTCTGAATTACACAAGGTTTAATGAGAAAAGTCCCAAAAAAACGTTTTTTGACAATAACTCTAAAAGTTGAGGGTGTCTGGCAAAATTAATGGGCATTTTTGTGATCTACTCGACAAGACCAACAACCTATACTATGTCACATCAGAAGTATTTTTTCATTGTTGCACAGTGTAATTGAGCGTATGAGTATCATATTAATTATATTCTGAGGCGTAGGATTATTATAAATTTATAGATAGTAAATCACAATACGTATGACTGATGTAATAAAAAAAATAGTGCAAAAAACCTTATTTGAAAAAAAAGTTGAAAATAAAATTTTGTAAAAATTTAAAATTTTTAATTAATTTTGAAAAAAATCTCAAAATATTTAAAACATACGTTTGTACTTTTTTAAATTCCGTTAGTTTATTGCACATATACAGGGTGGTCCATTAACTGGTATCTTTTTAAAACATGCAATGAAATGAACAATACTCAATAGTTTTGGAACCTTATGGCTTTATTTGAAAGAGCAAATATTCCCATTATTTATGGCAAACAACTTCATTCATGCGGCTGCCTGGGTTAGCTCCGCAGTAGCTCATCCTCGGCACCCATTTTTCTAATGTTTCTGGTTCTATCTCACGAAGGGCTTGAACGATATTCGTCGAAAGGGCCTAGAACATTTCTGGATTTTCCATGTTGCATGAATCTTTCACGAGAACCCTCAAAAAAATGTTTAAAGGTTTTAATCGAACTAAGTGTGCAAAATATCGATTGTTTGATGGACTGTGGGACATATTGCGACATCTTTCTGAAAATAAATGTATTCCAAGTTGATATATTCTATTACGGCCAACAAAAAGTCGGTAATCATGGCTCTGTAGCGCTCATCTTTAACGAAAATGGGGTTTTCAGCTGTATTTTTGAAAATATTATGTAATGATGCTGATACTCAAATCTGTTGCTTCCTATAGATGAATTGGATTCTTTACAATACCGTGCGAGTTTTACGATCCCAAGATGTAGCAATTTGTTTGTTAACATAACCTCATTTGAGTGCCTTATTTCGGTTAAAAACTTTTTTTCGAAAAACGTGCAGTTTGGCAGCGCAGTACTGCGCTACAACGCGATACAGCGGAGCAAGCCGAGGAAGCATCAATGAAGTCGTTTGCCATAAAAAACGGGAATGTTTGCTCTTTTAAATAAAGCCATAACATTCCAAAAAAAGTTGAGTATTGATCATTTTATTGCATTTTAAAAAATATACTAGTTATTGGACCACCCTTTACATATGTCAAGCAGCAGCCAAATTTGAGCTTTTTGTATTTTTGGGCTATGTGGAATGTACCAAATTTTTTGGGGTGTCCTTAGACTGGGACGCGATCTTATAAACTTGATTACAATAGTTCTGCTGGTCAAAAATCAAACTTTTCCATAACATCAAGTTTTTTGTGAAAAATTAGAACAAAATTAAAATTTTTTGAAACTCATGGCGATTTCAAAAAATAAGAAGGTCAAGCTTTAATATCACTCTTTATGATGCAGAACTCATTTGGTCAGTTGCCTTAACCCTTTGGGCACCAATTGTCTTTTAATGATGTCTTATCGAAAAAACATTTTTTGGGGGAAAATACGTTATTAAAAAACAATTGGTGCTCCAACGGTTAAAGCAACTGATCAAATGAGTTATACGTCTTAAAGAGCAATGGTTGGGCTTTACCCTTGACTTATTTTTAAGTCGTCAGCACATCGGATTCATCCGCTATGAGTTGTCAAATGTGTTCGAAATGGCGATTTTTTTTGTATTTAAAATTTCTCAAAAACCTAATGTAATAGAAAAGTTTGGAGACCGGATTTGTTAACGGGAGTATAACAGTAATCATATCGCTCATTTACTTGTATAGTGTCATAACGCAAAATGTTTGATTTTATAGAAAACCTGTTTAAAGTTTACAATTGAAGTAGAAAATGTTATAATGGCGTGTTCTCTTCTCAAACGGTGAGTTTAAAAGATATTAATACTAATTTTTGACACAATATAAAACAGGATACAACAAATAATTCTGTATTGTTTACCCAAAAACGACATATTTTGAGTTATGACACTATACAAGTAAATGAGCGATGTGTATAAGGTGGTGTTCCATTCGCATAAAGTTTATTTTCTTTTTTATTTGTAGCGGAATGATAACATACATTGATGGACAATTGGTGCCCTAAGGGATAAAACGACTGACCAAATGAGTTCAACATCCTTAAGAGCAATACTTAAGCTTAACCCTGGATTTTTTAAGTCGCTAACATATCAGGTTTATGCGCTATGAGTTGTCAAAAATGCCTAATACGGCGATTTTTTTGAACTTTAACCTCAATTTTCTCAAAAACCAGATGTGAAGGAATAGTTCGGAGACCAGATTTGTGATCACTATAACAAGTGATCGTGTGAGATCGCGTCTCAATCTCATCAAGTCTTTTTTTTTAAATGTTCAGTAGTGAAACCTTTAAAATTTGGACATTTACGAAACAAATTACAAAAAAAATATATACACTCAAAAAAATACATTAGTAGATTTACTATTTTTTTTGCTAATGCTGGTTAGCTAACTTTTAGCAAATTTTTAGTTGAGATTAGCATGTTAGCAAAAATATCTTGTAAACTTCATTCAGCGCATTAGCAATTTTAAAGAAAATTTGAACTACTTTTTTTTGCTAAATTTAAAATTAAGTTGACCAAATTTTTACAAGCTTTTTTGCTAATATTAGCAAAAATAAAAGGTATTTTTTTTTTATTTTCGGAGAACTTAAAATGGCGCTTTCTTGGAAACTAAGCCAGATAGAGCAAAATGGAGGCCATTTTTGGTTCTCGGGCTCACCATAGTATTTTTTGCCTGTCCTCTTCGCATGTGTGGACCCTAATGGGTCCTAACTTTGGATCCAAAAAGTTATCATTCCCGAAAATTTTAAAATGATCATATCTCGGTAAGTATTGCCGACACAACAAAAAAGTCCAAAAGCATTTTTGTAGCTCTCAACACGTAGAACAAAACCTCTTGTTGTACAATTTCTTCGTCTTTCTAATTCTCATTGTGAATAGAGGCGAATATGTATTAATATTCTAGTTTGTGCACAAACGATTTGTCATTAGACTCGTTTGCTACTTTGTAGTAAATCGTTTCTATTTTTTGCTAAATAATCTTGACAATGGAATCTTGACAAATTCCAAAACACGTGTCGATTAAGTCTTGCAAAAATGACCAACATAAATAAATTTAAAACAAAAAAAAAAAAAAATTTCTTGAAAATTATGCTATGAGAATATCATGGTTTTAATTAGTAAAGAAAATAATGACCTCGAGCCAGAATAAACATCCTCAAAATATGATATTCTAAAGGTCGAATAAAACAATTTTTATTTTTTAATAAAAATTAATCAGAATTTGAACATTTTTGCTAACTTTAGCTCAAAACTTTAGTTCAAAATCAGCAAATTTTCTTGTAGGTTTACAAGCTTTTTTTGCTAACATTATAGTTTTTTTTTTTTTTGAGTGTATCGATCAAAACTACGATACAAAACCACAAATCTTGACGTGGGTCTTCCGATTTTTTTTATATATTGAACACAGATGCTCTATGGAGCCATTAAGACATTCCCATTTACAGTTTAATTAAATTCCAAAAACTCATGATTTTATTCGCGATTTTCATTTTTTAAAAATCACAAAAAATTTAAAAAGTGGTGTAGTTTGAAGAGCTATAACTTCTTAAGTAAATATCGGATTTTTATAATCGAAAGCTAAAGTAAAAAAATGCATTCTAAATGCAAACGCATTTTTGGGGTGCATTTTTGTCAACTTTTACCCCGTTTGATTTTTTTTTGTTAGCATATTATTAAAGTACAACATTTTTGCAAACAAAGTCAGTCATCATTTTCATGGGACACAAAGGTCTTCTATTTTTAATATATTTTTTTTTTTAAATTATGCTAATTTTTTTCCATACAAAAATGAAAAAAAAATATTGATTTTTATTGTTTTTCAAAATTTTGTAAAATTTTTTCAATGAACTTTTGAAGAGCCATAACTCTTTAAGTAAATATCGAATTTCTACAATCAACATCGAAATATAAAGCTAGAATCCTCTACTTTAAACGTAAAAGTTCATAAAAAATGTATCAACATAAAAATGCATTTTAAATGCAAATGCATATTTTTAATGCATTAAAAATGCATTTTTTTATTTACACAATTTTTTTGAACTTTTTCGTTGAAAGAAGAGAACTCTAGCTCTTCTTTTAAATTTTCATTATAGAAACCCGATATTTACTTAAGGAGTTATGGCTCTTCAAATATATGTACATTAGAGTGTCCCTTATTTTGGAAATGTTGGAAATCTTGAGACGGTACCCGCTCATTTTTTTCCTTTTGACTTAAAAATAACTCAGGAAAAATTTTACGCCCCTAGGACCACGCCTTCCCTACGCGACGGGCCCTTAAAGAGCGGGGCCTAAAAAATCATTTTTCCATACAAACCAAAAAATTTTTTTTTTGATTTTTAATTTTTTTGTTATTATTTATTATATTACTTGGTTTGCTTATTCACAACAAAAAATTTGATTTTGGTGGGATAAGTCTTTCAGCGCTAAAAAATTGTTCGCAAAAAAAAATTTTGAGCCGCCGGGGTCCTACAGTAAAAAATTTTTAAAAAATATTATTTTTTAGTTTTGACCAGCAACGGTTTTAGCTGCTATGTTGCTTTAAATGATATATATTCATAAAAAAATATTTTTTGTATCTGTGACATCTTAATCGTGTTCTAAAAAAGGGTAAAAAATGCATTGATGATTTTTTTCGATACACGATAAAAATGTCACAAATATGAATAATATTTTTTTTGGAATATATATCATTAAAAACAACATAAAAACTAAAACCATTGCTTTTCAAAACTAAAAAAAAATATTTTTTAAAAATTTTTTACCGTAGGATTCCTACGGCTCAAAATTTTTTTTTTCGAAAAAGATAAAGATGTCACAGATATGAATAATTTTTTTTTTTGGAATATATATCATTTAAAGCAACATAGCAGCTAAAACCGTTGCTGGTCAAAACTAAAAAAAAATATTTTTTAAAAATTTTTTACTGTAGGACCCCGGCCGCCCAAATTTTTTTTTTGCGAAAAATTTTTTAGCGCTGAAAGACTTATCCCTCCAAAATCAAATTTTTTGTCGTGAATAAGCAAACCAAGTAATATAATAATTAATAACAAAAAAATTAAAAATCAAAAAAAAATTTTTTTGGTTTGTATGGAAAAATGATTTTTTAGGCCCCGCTCTTTAAGGCCCCGTCGCGTAGGGAAGGCGTGGTCCTAGGGGCGTAAAATTTTTCCTGAGTTATTTTTAAGTCAAAAGGAAAAAAATGAGCGGGTACCGTCTCAAGATTTCCAACATTTCCAAAATAAGGGACACTCTAATGTACATATATTTGAAAAACAATTTAGAAAACATTTACTTACAAAAAATCTAGTAGTATCTTTTTTTAATTTTTGTATGGAAAAAATGAGCAAAATTTTTAAAAAAATATATATTAAAAATGGAAGACCTTTGTGTCCCATGAAAATGATGACTGACTTTGCAAAAATGTTGTACTTGAATAATATGTTAACTAAAAAAAAAAATCAAATGGGGTAAAAGTTGACAAAAATGCACCCCAAAAATGCATTTGCATTTAGAATACATTTTTTTAATGACACATTTTTTTGAACTTTTATGTTTAAAGTAGAGGACTTTAGCTTTTAATTCCAATTTTGATTATAAAAATTCGATATTTACTTAAGAAGTTATAGCGCTTCAAACTACACCACTTTTTCAATTTTTTGTGATTTTTAAAAAATGAAAATCGCGAATAAAATCATGAGTTTTGTTTGATGGAAAAAGCGATATATTTCAATAAAAATGTTTTTGTTAAACAACAAGAAAGACTGTCAAATATTGATAAAATAACGAGCCCTTTTCTAGTAATGTGACCAGGTTTTTATGTGTGTATTGCTTTAATTTAACTTTTGTAAAAATTATTTCATATTTAGTCTTTACCTCATATGAAAGCTATAGTTTCTATATTTGTTTCAGCTTTGCACTCATCTCACCTTTACTTTTACATATTTTTTTTTTTTGTTATTTATATTTTGTTTTGTTGACAGTGTATTTTTTTCTCCAAATCTGTTGTTAAAAGTATAGCAATCGATTAGCCAGGCTTTTTTTGAAAGTAAGTTCAATAAAAAAAGAAATAAAAGGAGTCCAGCCCTACCTTACACTCTCTTAACTTGACGTTTTTCTTATTGTGTTGCCGCGCTGTCATCTTTTTTTTATGGTCCTTTTATAGTTTTGTAAACCATTCATTTTTATTTTTCTTTTTTTTTAGCTCAGACATTTCAGCTAGAGCTAAATATTTGCTACCATTTTACAATGCTTCCTTGTTTTCTTTTGTTACTGTTTTTTTTTGCTTTTGTGCCTGGGTGACATACAGACACCATAATTGGTTTGGATGCAACCTTTTCTGCCATATCTGCTATTACATTATTCAATAGCAACTCACGCATGCCCAATTGTATTTTAGCCTTTTACGATTGTCTCTAGAGAGTTACGCACTCGTCTGTTTTTAGAAAAATTATGGTACTCAAGTGCATTTCTGGCTAGATGGTTTTGTTGGTTTTTTGCAGTTTTTGTTATTGTTGTCTTGTCTATGTCTGTGGTTTTGGTTACGAATTTATGGTAGATTTTTATATAAACTGAAACTAATTTTTAATTGTATCTCATTGGATTTGTTGCAAGTAAAATTTTAAGGTTTTCTCAGAATACATAAGGTAGATATTGTAATATGTATATTAGAGTGGTCCAAAAAACAAGCCTCCACAAGGCTACAACTATACCTATTAAAAAAAAAATTAATTTCTGTTTAATAACCCATTAAAAAAATGATTGTGGCACGTCAAATCTATTATATAATTGGGGTAGATAAAGATTATGAAATGCAATTTCATTTTGGAATCGCGGTTTTAGCTGATTTCGCAAATTTTCGCGATATTAGAAAAAATTTTTTTTTTTTTTTTGGCACAGATTTTGAAATAAAATACAAAATTGAATAAAAGCAAAATATACACAGAACAGCAATTTTTTTTTTTTTTTACTTTGAGCCAACACTCAGGGGATGCCCCCTACTGATGCAATGCATTGTGTTGGTATTAGGAAAATAGGTTATGAGGAGAAGGAAAGAGGGAGTAGTGTTTGTGGACGTTTAATTTGAATTTTTCCAAATTGTAGCTGGTTGGGAAGACGTCTGCGGGGAGTTTATTCCACATACGGCTAGTTCGACCGAGAAACGAATTTTCTCTGTAATGCGTTGTGCGATGCATTGGACAGTCGACAACGAACGAATGTGAACTGCTGGAAAGGCGAGTACTACGGGCATGCACCCGAGTCTCAGGGATGAGTTTGCCTATCTCAGCTGAACACTTACCGTGATAATATCGATAGAACAATGTCGCACAACCCACATTCCGACGATGCTCCAATGAGTCAATAGAGTTGGATACCCTACTGTCATTGATTAGCTTCAACGCACTCCTTTGCACCCGATCCAGAAGCTTCAAGATAGACCTTGAAGCACCTGCCCAGATATGGGAGTTGTATTCCATCTTCGGCCGGATATAGGCGGTATAAATAGTGAGGAGATCAGACGGAGTGAAGTAATTCTTACACCGTTTCAAGAAACCAAGACACTTGAATGCTTCTTTCGACACTTGGAAAACATGTTGGTTCCATCGGACATCACATTGAATTTTCATGCCTAGAACATCAAGAGTGTCTGATTCCTCAATAGCTATACCACCCATGGATACAGATGACGCTGATTCCACAATCCGTCTGTGGGTCAACATACAACATTGAGTCTTACGAGCATTAAAATCCACCCTATTCGCAAGACCCCACTCGGATATCGCTGAGAGGTCACGATTGAGTGTGTCATTCATGTTCTGTCTCATAGATTCAACCTCAGTAAGGCTTGGTCTACGATTAAAGGAAAATGAATGACAAATGTTGCTGTCATCTGCGAAAGAATAGATAGGATTGGAAGTTTGACAAAGAAGGTCGTTAAGAAAAATAAGAAAAAGGGTAGGAGAAAGAACAGAACCTTGCGGTACCCCTGAATTTAGCCGGAACTCATCTGATAAGAACCCATCTATAACAACACGTATAGTACGGTCTCTGAGAAAGCTCGATATAAATCGAGAGAAATCACTACCGACACCTCAGTCAAAGACTATCAATACTTAAAGATATATGAAGTCTCCCTTCTTCTGTTAAACCCTCTCTTAAATTCCCTTTGCTAAGTCCGCCATCGAACTGGACGTTTGATCAAACCAAAAAAAATCCCTTAAGTTCCATATAAAAAAAAAAAAAGTGTTGCAATTTGGCGATTTTCAGACTAACGCTAGCGTTTTTTTTTCATATAGCTGTAAAAAAAGTTTTTTTGGTGGATTATCGGGAAATCCAATGACTTTTTATTTGCTGAGAATTTGTTTTAAACACTTTTAAAGGTATTTCTTAAATAATATTTCCATAATAATTATAAATTGATACATTTTTTCAAAATTTATTAAGCGATTTTTCGATATAAAAAGTTAGCATTATTTTTCAAACCAACAATGTTAATTTAACATTATCGTATTTTCCTCATCTAACAGTTTTCGTACCTTCTGTTAAAAAGTTCCAAAATATTAAGAGCGGGAGACAAAGAGCTTGCCTCAGTGCAGTAATTTTATTTCAAAATTATTTTATCATGTAAACAAATTGTTTTTGTGTTTGTTGAATTTCGTTGTTAAAAAATTAGATTTTTACTTTTGTCAGATCAACAAATTGTGTTTGTGTTTGTTGAATTTCTTTGTTAAAAAAAAATTAAGCTTTTGTACGTTTGTCACTAAAAATAATACTTAAAGTGAACTATTACATTCTCATTTATCAATTCTTTTTTCAACAATCAACATTTACAGACGTTTGTTGATATTAAAAACTTCCGTGTAGGAGCACTTTCAGTGAAAAAATTAATTTTATTCACCAATATGGGGGTCAGGCGCGGATACACTTGGGGAAAAAAGTAAATCCCACCCTCCCCCCCAAACGGAATTCGAAAGAAGAAAACAGAAAGGAAAAGAAAGGAAAGAAGAAACAGGGAGAGAAAAAAAGAAAAAATTCTCAAAATTTTTTCTATGAAAAATTTTTCTAAAGGAAAACTGTCTTGAATGTTAAATTTTTCTATACAAAAAAATTTGAAAGTTTTCTTAAATGAAAAATTTTAGAATTTTTCATTGGGAAAAAATTGAGAATTTTCCTATAGGAATAATTTTCGAAATTTTGCTCAGGAAAAACATTATAGTTATCTAGACAAAAAATTTAGAAATGTTTCTATAGGAAAAATTTAAGATTTTTTCGATGGGAAAAATCTGCGAATTTTTGTATGGGAAAAATTTGCGAATTTTTGTATACACTCAAAAAATTATGTAGGTAAATTCCAGTGAATATTCACTTAAAACAAATGAAATTTCCACTATTTTTTCATTTAAAATAAAAACCAGAGACCATAACTGTTATGAGATTTATTGAAAAAAATCAAACTTACCTGTAAACTTACCAAAAATACTTTTTCAAATAAAAATTCAAAATAACAGTTTGAAATGATTTATATAAATATCTGTTCAAAATAACAGAAATGAAAAACTTTTATTTTTTATAACTGTTATCAAAAACTCTTTGAGCCCTAAAAAAACTTGAATTATTAAAATAAAACAACAATAAACGCATGCAGAAGAATCCTATTGATAGCTTATACTTCCATCATTGATTTAAAGATATAAACATAGATTGATTTTTTTAAAAATAACTGTTATAACAGTTATTTACTCAAATAAATATAAATTTAAAGTTATTTTAAATTGTTTGAACAAAAAGTTTTTAATAACTGTTATTTTTTACTGTTATTGAAAAAATCAAAAAATAAAAGTTATTGCAAATTTTAGCACGGGACATCTCTAGAAGTCCTTTCATATATTAAATACTTAGTTTGGACAACATTCGTTATATTTGGTCTCTGATAAAAACATATTACAGTCAATTTTTATACCCTCCACTCTAGTGATAGAGGGTATATATAAGATTGTCATTCCGTGTGAAACACATCAAAATATTGGTCTAAGACCCAATAAAATATATATATTCATGATCCTCGATCGATTTTAAGACGATCTAGCGATGTCCGTCCGTCCGTCTGTCAGTCTGTCCGTCTGTCTGTCTGTTGGAAACACGCTAACTTTTGAAAGACTTTACGGAGGCTCCTGAAGGTTGGCATATATGTTGGGCATTTACCTGGTCAGGTTGGTATTGCAATCCAGCGAAATCGGTCCAGTGATTCAAAAGTTATAAGCAAATGAGTGAATTTCGGCAAGGGTTTTTCTGGAATTTACGAGATAAAACACACGGTAACTTTCGAACGGCAATTCCGAGGGTGCTGAAGTGTGGCATATTTGTCGTTCCTCTGGTCCGGTTTGTTTCAAATTTCAGCCAAATAGGTCCAGTGGTTCAAAAGTTATTAGCAAAACCGTAAATTTCATATTAGTTTCACCTTAAATTCACGTGTTGAAAACCCTCCAGGTAGAAAAATACAAACGGGAGAGCGCTGGCAAAGTACCTTTTATGGTCGCTTGTGTGCTGGGAAAGCATCACAGTTTAGTACTCTCCCAGCGTCCAAAATGATAACCACGGTAAACGGTATGCCGTTGCTATTTTAAAGCGCTTTTAAAGCGCTTTAAAAGCAAAAAATATGGTACTATTATAGCACTTTTAGAACAAAAAAATGGGACATATCTAAATTGTATACTAAGGGTGGGATAGTGTTGTGTGAGATTTTAAGCAGCAATATTTGGAAGCGCTAGAACCGCTCATTTTGTGAGGTTGGTAAAAAAAGTGTATGAGCCAAAAAATGGGGGAGGTCGGATAGGATCTAGGGGTCGCTCATCGGGGTCAAAGTTGGGCGTAGAGGGGAAAAAATCCACAAAAAGCCCCAAAACTCCCCTGGTTTTGCTCCTAGAGGGGTCAAATGTGAGATCAGCCCCCATTATTTTTTCCCCCTGAACACTTTTGACAAACATACCTAAGCCCTATCTCCAATCCCTAAGGGGGGTCCCATACAAAGGTTCAATTTTTAAAAAATCTTTCTTCTACCGCTCTAGCTGTCCTAAAAGTCACCCTAGAGGAATCATTAAATTAAATCAGCTCCTACCGGTCCAATGGTGCCTCCTAGAGGGGTCATTATCAAGACCAACCCCCATTAATTTTTAGCCCTCAACACTTCTTCTGAACATACCAATTCCATATCTCCAATTCCTAAGGGGTCTCCCACACAAAACGACATTTTTGTAAATCTTGCTCCCACCGCTCTAACTATCGCAGGAGTGACCCTAGAGAAGTTAAATGTGTGACCGACCCCCAATATTTTTTCAGCCCCAACATTTTCCCCAAACAAACCTACCCTCTATTTTTAAGCCTTAAGGGTGTCCCCACACAATTTTTTTTTTTTAAATTTTTTTTTATAAAATTTGCGCCTACCGCTCCCACTGTGCCTTTTAGGGACGGGAAATGCAGACTGACCCCCATTAATTTTTGCCCCCTACATTTTTTCTGAACATACCTACGCCGTATTTCCACTTTGTAAGGGTGCTCCCCTGGGGAAAACTAAGTGTTTGAAACCAAATTCGGCAAAACGTCTGGACCAGGAGTGCTAATGTTTGCGCGTTTTAAAGAGCAGTTGGAAAATATAAAAGACAAACCGTACAGTCTTGGCATATAAGATGAGGAAGTGGCAGGCAACATACCAGCTCAAGTCCAAACTGACATCAAGTTGTTTTGTTGGGCTCAAATAAAAGAAAAGCAACCCAGAGACGACTACAAGGAGTTTCTTGAAATTGTTTTATTATACCTTGGCGAAAATATTCCTAATAAGCATTTTAGCCCACCAGTACCCATCAGTCATGCTCGATGGATGGCAAAAGGCATATATTGCCTAAAAATGTTTTTTTTTCCGAAAATATATCGGTTTGGCCAAAAAAGAATTAAATGCACTTCTTGATGTGACCGTTTTCATCATAACAATTTACGTAAAAGCTTGGTTTAGCGCTGTCAAAGCAATAGAAGCTCCAAATAATGATTTGAATTTTTTGAAAGCGATTGCCAATTATGCTTCAATTAATAAGATTCTGTCGCAACGATTGGTCAAGAGATTCTGTGGACATCTCTGGTATCTCAGTGGCGAAGCTGTTGCTGTCGCACTATTTGATCCGAATATCTCTTTTGAAATAAAACGAAAAATGTCGAATGCAATTCGTATATTTGGAGAAGAGAAAGAGGAATTGGAGGAAGAGTTATCTGACGATGAGATGGACGAATCGCCTAACGAAGACAGCGAGGAAGAAGAATACGATGATATCGGGGAAGAAGATGCCTCATAGGATAGCGGCGACAGTGGCAACAAGGATTGTAATCCTCCAGTACATGTTGTTGGATTCGAAGGTGTGAAAAGAATTAACATGGCATCGAAACAAGTGAATCAAGAACTCATGAAAACTGATTTAAGCCACTACGTCACACCTGAGACTCCAACATTTTTTGCACGCTTCGGAACAACAACAAATTTCATTGCTTCCGATCCAAATACTTGGGAAAATCGTAAGGACTACCAGCGAGCGCTGCAAATATTACGTAAATTACATGTTGTCAACGGCGGTGCCGAAAGAGTCATAAAATTAATAGAAGACTATAACAACGTGTTGTGCCGTAACGAGGAGGAAAAAATAATTTTGCTTCAGGTCGTGGCCGAAAATCGGAAACAACATCCATCACACGATAAAAATAAATAATTTTTTATTATTTTCAAGTTAAAAAAAATATTTTTTTACGCTTAACAAAAGTTACTATTAAATTACAAATTAAAGACCTCGGATTTCTCGATAAAATAAATAAAAAAATTGTGGAGTAACACCTTGAAGATAGAGGGTAGGTATGTTTGAAGAAAATGTTTTGGCTAAAAAAATATATGGGCAGGTCATACATTTGACTTCTCTACATAGTATGTAGTACATACATTACTAATTTAGTTTTCCCCAGGGGAGCACCCCTACAAAGTGGAAATACGGCGTAGGTATGTTCAGAAAAAATGTAGGGGGCAAAAATTAATGGGGGTCAGTCTGCATTTGCCATTCCTAAAATGCAGAATGGGAGCGGTAGGCGCAGATTTTATAAAAAAAATTAAAAAATAAAAAAAATATGTGGGGACACCCTTAAGGCTTTAAAATAGAGGGCAAGTTTGTTTGGGGAAAATGTTGGGGCTGAAAAAATATTGGGGGTCGGTCACACATTTAACTTCTTTAGGGTCACCCCTGCGATAGTTATAGCGGTGAGAGCAAGTTTTACAAAAATGCCATTTTGTGTGGGAGACCCCTTAGGAATTGGAGATATGGAATTGGTATGTTCAGAAGAAGTGTTGGGGGCTAAAAATTAATGGGGGTTGGTCTTGATAATGACCCCTCTAGGAGGCACCATTGGACCGGTAGGAGCTGATTTAATATGAAAATTTAAGAAAAACTAAAAAAAAATGTATGGGGACCACCCTAAGGATTGAAGATAGGGGGTAGGTATGTTCTAAGAAAATGTTGGGGTTGAAAAAATATTGGGGGTCGGTCATACATTTGATTCCTCTAGGGTGACTTCTAGGACAGCTAGAGCGGTAGAAGCAAGATTTTTTAAAAATTTAACCTTTGTATGGGACCCCCCTTAGGGATTGGAGATAGGGCTTAGGTATATTTGGAAAAAGTGTTCAGGGCAAAAAAATAATGGGGGCCGGTCTCACATTTGACCCCTCTAGAAGCAAAACCAGGGGAGTTTCGGGCCTTTTTGTGGATTTTTTCCCCTCTACGCCCAACTTTGACCCCGATGAGCGACCCCTAGATCCTATCCGATCTGCCCCATTTTTTGGCCCATGCATTTTTTTTACGAACCTCACAAAATAAGCGGTTCTAGCGTGTCGAAATCGAAAACTCACGCACTATCCCACCCCTATTGTATACATAAGTCCATAAGACACAACTTTTTTTGGTGTTTATTTGAATAAAGAAATTTATTAAATTAGGAAAAAAAAATTATTGACTCGCTGACATCTTCATATAATTTTTCAAAATGTCATCAATGACATGTCAGCAGCTGGTCAGCAGTGTCCACCAGTATCGGTGGCCACTAACAATTCGTTTAAACAACCGCTGACCAACTGCTGACATGTCATTGATGACATTTTTAAAAATTGTATGAAGATGTCAGCAATTTTATAAAGGGAGCGTCAGTAGTATGTCAGGTGTGATTTTTTTTGCCGACTGGGAGGATAAAAAATTTTGAACAAACTTTGAACAATTTTCTAAGTATAAACAATTTATTAAAAATGCTTTTAGGAAAAAATTTGGAAAAGTCCTGAAAAAATTGGTGTATTGAACCGAAACGGGTATGCATCCGGAGTTTAAGGGTGATGTATCCGGAGTTTAAGACACTTCCTCACGAAAGAAACAGGTGTTTTTATATAAAAGGTGTCAAGTTTGTAATATGTAGGTCATTCTGTATAAGTGACATATCATGAGAACTATCAAGGACCGGCCACTTATCCTGCAGGGAAATAAAAAATGTTCCAATTGTTATAAAAATTAATAAATTTTAATAAAAAATGTATACTTTGAACGGATACATACTACGTTCTACACAAAAATTAAAGTGCTCTGCCGAGACTTTTTCTTTGGAACGGTTGGCAGTTTCTGCCTGGGCCGTTAAACAAGTTTTAAAAACATTGGTAAGTCACAAAAATATTTTTCAAGGTATTTTTGGCACTCAAAAATATTTTTACAATAAAACAAAAAAAAAAAAATACACTCAACAAAAAATTTACACTAAAAAAAAAAAATTACACTCAAAAAAAAGAATTAGTAAATATTTTTTTCAAAAATTACAGAAACAAAAGTTTTTTTTTACACAAAATAAAATATTTCTTACCAAAAATGTTATGCCCTGATTCAGTATGTCGTACAAAGTGAGTGACTACAAATTTTGTACGTAAAGCAAAAACAAATTTGAGTTTTTTGTTTTTGTTTTACGAACAAATTTTGTAGTCACTCACTTCGACCGAGATAGCGAATCGCACAGTTATTTTTTCACGTTAGAAAATTTACTATCACTTAAAAAGGGCATAGTGGAGGGTATTCATAGATTCGGCCAAGTCGAATTTAAGTTTTCTACTTGTTAATGTTAATTTAATGACTATACTAAACATTAAAAAATTAGTGAATATTCACTTATTTTGTATTGAAAAACAGTAAATCTATAGAAGAAATTTTTTACTGCCGAAATTGAATGTAACAGAAAATTCAGTTTAAAGACAGTAAATTAGTTCTTTTAAACACTAAAACATTTTGAGGACAAATGTCTCAGACAATATTTCAGAATCTATTTGAAATATGTCTCCTATTTGAAATATGTCTCCGAATCTAAGACTTTTTAATAATAAAAGCTGAAATCTTTGGCTAAGATAAAAAATCTCAGACTTTTTCGATAGGAAAAATATCCCAGAATTTGTGAGTTTTTTTTTAGAAAAAAATAGAGACTTTTTGTAAAATAAAAACGACTCAGAATATGAAACTTTTTCTATAGAAAAAAATCCCAAAATCTGATATTTTAGGAAATATGTCCCAGAGTCTAAGAAAATATCTTAAACTCTGAGATTTTTTCTATTTGGAAATTGTCCCAGAATCTTTTTGTCTGAGACTCAGATTCTGAGACTTTTTCTATAGGAAAAATGTTTCAGAATCTAACATTTTTTGTATGAAAAATTTCTTAGATTCTCAGACATTTCAATAGAAAATATTTCTCAGAAAATGTTTGAGAATCTCAAAAACCTTTACATTTTCTTTAGAAAATGTCTCAGAATCTAGGAAATTGACATAAAAAATTTTTAAAGACATTGAAGTCTTTAACTTTTCTTATCTCAGGTACTTTCTGGTTTTTGTTTTTCAAAACCTGAAAATTTTGGTGAAGAAAGAACGTTTCGGTGGAAAAATAGAATAGACATACAAATTTCAGAACTTTAGAGGCTTTCTATGGGAAAAAAGTAACTAAATCTAATCGATTTTTTTTTTCTTAAAATATGAATTTTTTGGTGGGAAAATTGCCTAGGTTTCTGAGCATTTTCTATGTGTATCAGAACATACAAATTTTTCAAAAGCAAGAATTTTATAAATTCTTAAGAATTTTTCTATTGGAATAATGTCCCAGACTGATAAACTTTCTCTTTAAGCAAATGACTCTTTTTTGAATTAAATATGTCTGATATATTTTCTAATGGAAAATTTTTTCAGAATCTGTGTCTTTTGCTGAGAATTTTTTGAGGAAAAATTTTTTATTAAATTGTAAAACCTTTTTTGTAGGGAAATTTTTTTAAAAAATAGAAATATTTCTGCAGAAAAAATCATAATAAACAAGAGGAAGACAAACCTTAACTAATGATTCAAATCCGACCTGAGGTTCCCTGCAAAATAAAAATTTTGAGTAAAAAAAAAGTTTTTTGAGTAAATAAAAATTTCCCCCCCCCCCAACTCAAGACCTGGATTCGCGCCTGATGGGGGTCAATATAAGAATTCGTTTTTTTATTCTGTGTAGTGACGACATGTTAAAGTTTCCAAATTTTTATTTTGGCAAATATTTTTTTTTATTTTTTTAAATGCAACTTTGACGAAAATAACTTTCATAATTCCCCATTTTTTGCATTAATATGACTTTACGAAATATAATCATATGTTCAGTACCATTTGTTTCAATAAATATAATTTAATTAACTTTAAATTAGCGAAAAACTAAAAAAATACACTTTTGCGATCATTTGCAAGGTTATCAACTATCCTTTGCAAAATCGCGACTAACTGCAAAAGTACTTTACATATATTTTAGCAAAGATTTTTAATCAGCATTAAATTTGGGTTCAGATTTCAAAAAAAAATTATATATTTACCATAAAGTGTAGAAAGGACGTCACTTTGAAGTTAACCAAATTTTTTTGAGTGAAAAGCCGTAAAAGTGAGCGACCTCTAAATCTTAGCGAATTCGCCTGAAACTGTGCATAGGGAGTTTTTAGGCACCATGAATACGGGACAGCCTTGTGGAGCTCAAGATTAAGAAATTCTAATTTTGAACCACTCTTTTGTTTATCTTTAAGCTATATTATTTGGTAATTCAATACGCTCAACTAAAAGATTAAATTTTATAAAAATTCTATAATTCTCTTGTATTTTATTGTGTCAACAACGCGTATGAGTAACGAAAATTCGTTACTTTCGAAAATATTCGTCATACGCGGTGCTGACCCAATAAAATACAACAGAATTTAAAAATCAAATGCGATTTTCTCAAAAAATACCCTACTCATTTTTCTTAACTTAAAAAATTTTTTTTTTTTTAAATGTATCCGAATTAGAATTTTTTAGAAAATTAAAAATTTTAGAACTGGTTTTGAAAATTTCCCAACATAAACATTTTTAGTTTATAGCCAATAAAAAAATAAACAAGAGCCCGAGTAAAAATTTTTATATGATACAATATATAATGATATGTAACACAATATATAGTATTTATACGCAATTTGATCCGAATAATGGTGGATGTTTTTGCATTAAAAAAGATCAACTTGTATAAAATATGATTTGATTTCATCCGAGTTTTGACCAGACATTGCCATATATTAATGGATCTAATTAGATCTAATTGCATAAAACCATGTAAAATCCTGGTGTTTTTTGGTTTGGGTTGAGTTACACCACAGGTCAACGATACATTCACCAAACATATAATTTTCTTAAACAAAAAAATGTTCGGGTACGCTTCGAACCAGATAGGTGATATACATAACCCTAACAAGGAAATGTTTAGGAACATTTTAAAAAGTTTCTTATACTTTGCCTTAAAAACTTACAAGGGAAGTATCTCAACCCTTATGAACCGATTTGCCTGAAACTTAAAATATATATTAAAGAGACAATTTTAAGGTTGGGGTGTCTCGGCTTATCGGCCATATCGGGGATTTAGGGGTTCAAAACATGGGTCAAAAAATGGCGAAAAAATCGTTTTTTGGATTTTTCAGCCATTTCTTTTTAAAAAACTATATAATGTTTTCATATGAGAAGAAAGGTTTTTTTAATGCCTATCTAGTGGTGGCATAACCTTGTAAAAATTCGGCTTCTTTAAATATTTTTTTCAGGAAAATGTGTAAATTTTGGGGGGTACTTATGTGAAGACATAGACCTACGATATCCATATGGATAAGAAATAATCTTTATTAAATTTAAGTCGACCCGTATTTTTGCCCTAGATGATATTCCTATTAGTTCGGAAGTTATCAAAGTTTTCCCGAAGGTCCACATGGTTTCATAAGGGGACAACGAAATTTTTAAACACCGATATGGCCGATAAGCCGAGACACCCCAACCTTAAAATCGTCTCTTTAATATATATTTTAAGTTTCAGGCAAATCGGTTCATAAGGGTTGAGATACTTCCCTTGTTAGAAAATTGTTGGTTAAATGGAAACATATAGTGTTATATATGGAACAGAATAGGATATATATAATTTTATATTAAATTATACGGAAAAACAAATTTTATATTGACCCTCATATAATTTTATATAATTATATCAACCGTACACCTTTTAATCCGAATCATGATTCAATTATTTATAACTTCATATGACTGCATTTAAAAAATTTTGAAAATATCTCACGCGATGTATAATAATATATGATTTATTATGTTTGCATCAAGTTATATATTGTTATATATGTTTATTTTTACTCGGGAATGAAAATTTTTAAAATTGTTAATCATTCCGTTATAATTTGATAAATATTTAATGAATATTTAATCAATTTTAATATTTTTCCAATATTTACAGTTTCAAAAATTAAAAAAAAAAAAACGCAATTTTCTTAATTCTTTATAAGACTCTCCATACCACCTATTCAGACATTCATGATACACATGTTTTTCTGAAGCGGGACATTTGGTGTGAAATGCCTCATATATAACATCGTTCAGATTAAAGTTCACTATATAATATTTCTTAATCTCAAATATTTTTTTTTCACAAAATGTCAATTGTTGTTTGCAACAAATATGCCTCGGCTTATTAATAATGACAGATGACATGTGTAACACCAGACAAAAGTATTATTCTACCACATATTTTAAGACCACCACCACGGTGTCATTTTAATACATACGAGTATGTACGCAAAAATAAGTACTAACAACAGTATTACGAGCATAAAAAATTGTACAATGATGATTTTTCTTTTTCGTTACGGGTATTAAAACATTACTATAGAGAATACATTCCACACCAAATGTACAGAAAAAAAATCTTAACAAATGACAAAAAAGGATTGCTACTTCAATTTTTTGCTACGAGTAACTTCTACGAGTATTTAACGAAAATTTCTAATAAAAATTACCAGATTTTTTGTAATTTTACAACCTTTTTTAAAAAAAAAATTGCAAATTTACAACTTTTTTGACCCGATAAAACTTACAAGCAGTCCTCCTGACTTTACTTGATTTCTGATGCCTTCTATTTTACGAGAATTCCTAGTAAAAATTACGAGATTTTTGTAATTTTACAAAATCTTTACCAATAAAGTTGTAAATTTACAACTTTTTTGACGCATAAAAACTTACAAGAAATTCTAGCTATTTTGCTAGATTTTTTTTTTTTTGAAAAATTAAAAAAAATTTGGAAATTTATTTGGAAAAATTTCTAAAATTACAAAAAAGAAGTAAATTTCGATCGACCAAAACACAAAATTTGTTGTCAAAAAACAAGGAATATTGTTACAATGGGATTACGAGACTTTTTCTAGTAATTTGACAAGATTTTTTGACTTCATGAATTTCTAAAGAGGTTATATCTATCTATATTAGGGTGGCAGCTATTTTGCAAAACTTCGAATTTGAAGAAGTGCACCCCTAATTTTTATTACATTTGGTCTACAAATGCTATGCTAAAAATTTCAGCCAAATCGGACAACGTTAACACGAGGCGCATCGAGGTCAAAGGTCAAAAAATAGCTATATTTTGATGAAAAACATTAAATAAATGGTGTTGTTTTTTGAATATATTGTTAAAAAGTGGTACACGAGTTGTTTTTAGTATAAGAAGGTAAATTAGAAATTTTTGGGTTTTCAAAAATTAACCCTTGTAAGTCTTTCGGGGTCAAAATGACCCAATTTTCACAAAATGACCCCTAAAACACGAAAATCAACCCCAATTTTCTAAATTTATTGAAATATACCAATGTAAACCCATATTTATATTCTATTCTATCGTAAATACTCAGATATGAAATACTGTCTTTGTAGGATGTCATTCACCCGTTTCACGGTAAGGCCAAAAATATGCATTTTATTTGGCGTGGTTCTCAAAACTGATATTTTGGTTTTTTTAAAAATTTTCTTAAACAAAATTAGGAAAAATGCTGAAAAAACCACAGAATCTTATAAAATATATGTTAACATATAAAAAAAAATTTTTTTGGGGGATATCCCTCGGATAGTTTGGCGTGGGCATCGATTTAAACTCAGCGGATTTCGAGGAAAATGCCTTTTTTGCCCACAATTTATTCAATATGGAAAAAATTTGGTAAATATTTTAAAATTTGACAAAGTCAGGGCCATAAATAATTAAAAACTATGTTAGACATTAACCCTAAACGTTTTAGGAAAATATAATAATATTAACCTGATTTTTATTCGGGTCAAAGGTCAAATTTAGGGATATTTGGATTTTTTTTTGGAAAAAGGCATCTAAATATGAAAAGTTTATTGCGATTTTTCATAAAACTTGGTATAATTATTGTACGAGCTCAGAAAAATAATTATTTAATTTTTTTAAAATTAACCCATAAATGAACATGGGGTCAAAATGGCCCAGCACATTAAAATTTCTTTATATAGATTTTTATATTTTCTTTCGATTTTTATAAAACTTGTTATGATTATGTGCGAGGTCAGAAAACTAATTATTTGATTGTTTTTTAATTAACCCATAAATGAACATGGGGTCAAAATGGCCCAGCACGTTAAATATTCTTAATATAGTTTTTTTATTTTTTTTTCAAACGTCGCATAAAAATAATAACAAGTTTAATAGAAATAGAAAAAAACAAGTGAGAGTGTTACATTCGGCTGTGCCGAATCTTTTATACCCTCCAAAATGTAAAAAAAAAATATAAAAAAAAATCCAGGGGCGTCTTTTTTTTTTGGGGGGGGGGGTTGGTGGGAGACGTTAGGGGGCACCTTCCCCTTGTGATTTTTAACTTCTTCTGATAGAAGAATGTTGCATTTGCTTACCAAAAGTACAAAAAACTCTGCAAAAAATGCGGTTTTTCTTGGGTTGGTTTAGGTCTCCAAAGGGGAACTTTTTTCCCCTTGGTCCGATTTTGCCCATTTCCGAACTTAACCTGCCTAGGAATATAAGACATATTCGTACCAAACTTCGGAAGTCTAGCTCTTTTATTTTGGACTGTATCGTGTCCTCTACAGACGGACAGACGGACAGACGGACGGACGGACGGACGGACGGACGGACATAGCTAGAATGTCTTAGAATCGATCACTGATCAATAAAATATATACTTCATGGGGTCCTAGACCGATATTTCGATGCGTTACACACGGAATGACAAAGTGAGTATACCCCCATACTGTGGTTGGAGGGTATAAAAATAAAAAAAACTATATTAAGAATTTTTAACGTGCTGGGCCATTTTGGCCCCATGTTCATTTATGGGTTAATTAAAAAAATCAAATAATTAGGGGTGCACTTCTTCAAATTCGAAGTTTTGCAAAATAGCTGCCACCCTAATCTATATATATAAAAATGGATGTGTGTATGTATGTGGGTATGTATGTATGTATGTTCCGTATGGACTCGAAAATGGCTGCACCGATCTTGATGAAATTTTTAGGGAATATTCAGAATATCCTGGCGAGTAACACTGTCAAGTCGGATTTTTGATTTTCCGTCAGTGGGCGGAGGGGCGTAGCAAAATCCAATTTTTGCATCCCCCCACTAATGACATCTATATATAAAAAACGGATGGACCGATTTTGATGAAATTTATATGAAAGGTAGTACTAACTGAGTACTCATTATGTGCCAAATTTGAGCGTTATCGGACAAAGTAGCGTAAAATGCCATGCAACTTTGTAATAAATTGAAAGTCATTTCAATAATGCAAAAAACGGCTATATGTATGTTCCTTATGGACGCGAAAATGGCTGGACCGATCTTGATGAAATTTTCGGAGAATATTCAGAATAGCCTAGGGAGTAAAACTGTACAGTCAGATTTTAAATTTTTTGCGTGTGGGCGGAGGGGCGTTGCAAAATCGAATTTTTACATTGCACCACTAATGACATCTATATATAAAAAACGGATGGACCTATTTTGATGAAATTTTAACCAAAGATAGTACTAACCAAGTACTAACTATATTCCAAATTAGAGCGTGATCGGACAAATGGGCGTAAAATGCCATGCTTTTTTGCGGAGAGGTGGGCAAAATCGAATTTTTACATTGCACCACTAATGACATCTATATGTAAAAAACGGCTTGACCGATTTTGATGAAATTTAAACCAACGATAGTACTAACTAAGTAATAACTGTGTGCCAAATTAGAGCGTGATTGGCACAGAGCACTGATAGTATTAACCGAGTGCGGAACTAAAGGCCATGTTATACTACGATTCGAAAAAGGGGCGTAAAATGCCGCGCCCCTTTATACTATACTGGACATTGTCTGCCTGTTTCGCAATCACACAAAAACAGCTGAACCGATTCTCTTTACATTTTCACTACATACAGTGCTAACTAAGTGCATATGTAGGCCATATAAGATCGTTTTTGGAAAAAGGGATCAAAATGCAACGCCCTTAGTAACATACTGACCACGATTGAACAAAGAGGTAACTAGCTGGACCCGGATCCGTGCTTTAATTTTGTCTGTAACTATATTTAAATTAAGATGCAATATAAAACAGTTTTTTTTTCTTAGGGCCAGCAACGCGGACCGGGTATAGCTAGTAGGTTATTTTAATAGCTATATATAGAACTAAGAAAAGTGCGTTTTTGTTTTTTCAAATGGTCAAAAACTCGGCTTAGGAGTCTTGGCTAAATATTAAAAAAAAAAAAATGGTAAGATTTATGTCGAGCTGCCTTGATTAAATATTTATCAAATTAAAACGGAATGCACAACAATCCCTAAAATTTACATTTTTGTATAATTTTTTATGGGCAAATGGAAAAATTTTCAGAACCCATTCTGAAATTTTTAATTTTGTAAAAACAAACAATTTATTAAGAATCCGGCCACTCTTTTTTCTTTGCGTTTTTGGTTTTTCGAATTTTCAAAAACTTGGCGTGGTTAAATATAGGAAAAATGGTAATATTTGTGGCAAGTTGCCTTGAATAAATATTTATCACATTAAAACGGAATGCACCACAATGTCAAAAATTTACATTCTTATATAGTTTTGTATGGGCTATCGATTAATTTTTTTTTTGGAAAAATTTCAGAACCCGTTCTGAGAATTTCCATTTTTTAAAAAAGTCAATTTATCAAAAATCCGGCCACTTTTTTTTAAATTTTTTTTTAAAGTTTAGACGTTTGTCCAAATGGACAAACATCTAAACTTAAAACAAAAATTTAAAAAAAGAAAAAAAAAGTGGCCGAATTTTTGATAAATTGACTTTTTTTAAAACTGGAAATTTTCAGAACGGGTTTTGAAAATTTTCCATAAAAAAAAAATTTAATCGATAGCCCATACAAAACTATATAAGAATGTAAATTTTTAAGATTGTGGGGCATTCCGTTTAAATGTGATAAATATTTAATCAAGGCAACTCGCCACAAATTTGATCATTTTTCCAATATTTGACCAAGCCTCCTAAGCCCAGTTTTTGAAAAATTGAAAAACCAAAACGCAGTTTTCTAAGTTCCATATAGGGCTATCCATACAAGCTATTCAGAAGTTTACGGTACACGTGTTTTTTTCCGCTGGACATTTGGTGCGGAATGCCTCGTATGGATATATATGACTCTGTATGAGGGCATATATGATCATATTTGCAACATATATGTCCAAATACGTAAAATGAGGGCATATGAACATAAATGACATAATTGCTCCATATATGTCCGCATATGTCATATGTGGGCATATGCCCTCATTTTACGTATATGGACATATATGTTGCAAATATGATCATATATGACTGCATACAATTTCATATATGACCATATTTGCTCATATATCCACATATTTGCATCCATATATGCTCATTTTTCACCGGGTAATTAAAACCATGATATTATCATAGCATAATTTTCAAGAAAATGATTTTTCTGTTTTAAATTTATTTATGGTGTCATTTTTGCAAGATTTTTTTTTTTTTTAAATTACTTTGGAAATTTGGACATTTACGAAAAAAATTTTAAAATTACAAAAAAAGAAGTAAATTTCGATCGACCAAAACACAAAATTTGGGGGGGGGGGGGGTGAAATAAAGCCATAGGCAATAAGGCCATATGGCCTTATTTCTCAATTCAATGGGAAATAAGGTCATATGGCTTTATTACCAACACGATTGAGCAATAAAGTAATATTGATTTTGCAACCAAAGTGGAAATAAAGCCATATCAGTTGAAAATGTGGAAATATATTTCCCCGTAAATCCTGCTACATCAAAAAAAAATATTTAGCGAAGCCGCTAAATTAATTTATGGATTTTGTAATCCCTAAGGATTTTGTAATCTAAGCTACGCAGAAAAAAATTTTTTGACTATCTTTAAATTAAAAAACCACATATACCACGAACCTCGGAACTTAGAGGGGTCTAGAGGCACCAATTTTTTATTGGCAGGGTTTTTGATTTAAAGATTGTTTAACAAAAAAAGTTTTTCTGTGTAGCCGGCCTTCGGCCGGTCTTAGGGATTACAAAATCCATGCATTAAACCCACCCTCTCCGCAAAGCAAAGTTTTCTAGGGTAACAGGCCTTTACGCTGGGGGGGTGAAATAAAGCCATAGGCAATAAGGCCATATGGCCTTATTTCCCAATGAATTGAGAACTTAAGCCATATGGCCTTATTACCAACCACTGTTGGAAATAAAGCCATATATGGCTTTATTACCCATTTGAAAATTTATAAAAGTATTCGTCATTAATTTCCGGAGAGTGTAGGGGAAAATGTGGAAAAATTTTTCCACTAAAATCCTGCTACCCAAAAAAAAAAATATTTACCAAAGCCGCTAAATTAATTTATGGAGTTAGTAATCCTTAAGCCCGGCCGAAGGCCGGCTACACAGAAAAACTTTTTTGTTAAACAATCTTTAAATTAAAAATCATGCTAACAAAAAAAATGGTGCCTCTAGGCCCCTCTGAGTTCAGAGGTCCTATAATGTGGGTTTTTAATTTAAAGAAAGTTAAACAAAAAAAGTCAAGGTCTTATCGCCCAAAACTGTTAATGTCATATCGCCCAAGCTGCGACATATAGCCCAAAATGATAGGTTTAAAAATGTTATTTCTCGCAAAACAAAATTGTCAAAAAATCCAAAATATTTTTTTTGGACGAAATGTCGAAATTACGACTTCTATAATTTGTTTTTTTGTAATAAAGGTTTCCTGCGTAGCCGGCCTTCGGCCGGGCTTAGGGATTACAAACTCCATGCATTAAACCCACCCTCTCTGCAAACCAAAGCTATTTTAGTTATCAGGCCTTTTTGAGGCGTAACAAATTTGATAGCGCAAAGGCCTGCTACCCTAGACAACTTTACTTTGCGGAGAGGGTGGGTTTAATGCATGGATTTTGTAATCACTAAGCCCGGCCGGAGGCCGGCTACACAGAAAAACTTGTTTTCTTAAACAATCTTTAAATTAAAAACCCTGCCAATAAAAAATTGGTGCCTCTAGACCCCTCTAAGTTCCGAGGTTCGTGGTATATGTGTTTTTTTAATTTAAAGATAGTCAAAAAAAAAAAAATTTTTTTTTTGCGTAGCCTTTGGCCGGGCTTAGGGATTACAAACTCCATAAATTTATTTAGCGGATTCGCTAAATAATTTGTTTTTGGGTAGCGGGATTTACGGGGAAATATATTTCCTCATTTTCGACTGATATGGCTTTATTTCCACTTTGGTTGCAAAATCAATATGACTTAATTGCTCAATCGTGTTGGTAATAAAGCCATATGGCCTTATTTCCCATTGAATTGAGAAATAAGGCCATATGGCCTTATTGCCTATGGCTTTATTTCACCCCCCCCCCCTTTACGCTATCAAATTTGTTATGCCTCAAAAAGGCCTGATAACTAAAATAGTTATCAGTTTGCAGAGATGGTGAGTTTAATGCATGGAGTCTGTAATCCCTAAGCCCGGCCGAAGGCCGGCTACGCAGAAAACCTTCATTACAAAAAAACAAATCATAGAAGTCGTAATTTCGACATTTCGCCCCAAAAAAATATTTTGGATTTTTTGACAATTTTGTTTTAGGAGAAATAACATTTTTAAACCTATCATTTTGTGCTATATGTCGCAGCTTGGGCGATATGACATTTACGGTTTTGGGCGATAAGACCTTGACTTTTTTTGGCTGTAGGCAAAATCGCCCAAAGAAAAATCGCCCAAAAAATTTTATGAAAAATCGCCAAAATGCAAAATCGCCCAAAAAATATGAAAAATGGCCCAAAATGAAAAATACGAAATTTTGCCCAAAATTAACGAAAAAAAGCCCTAAAACGAAATGAAAAATGGCCCAAAATAAAAAAATATTTTTTCTAACACATATTTTCCAAAGCACATACTACACAGAAAACTTTCTTTTGCGGAGAGGGTGGGTCTAACAATAAGGCATGGAGTTTGTAATCTCTAAGCCCGGCCGAAGGCCGGTTACGCAGAATCATTTTAAGACAAAGACAAAAACTTTTAAGATAAGACTATAGGTTACGTGTTTACTATTTATTTTTATAGATCGTTGTTTTGAGAATACAGCCCGTAAAATGCATAAGTAATTGATGTAAAAGTTTTAAGTGTGAAACTTAAATTTTAACGAAATAAAAAAAAAAATTGTAATTAACTTCGATGAAAGCGCCGCAGGCGAAAAATTTTACCAACAAATTTTTCGCCTGCGGAACTTTCATCGGAGTTGCATACTGTTTTTAAATTCATTACTTTTGATTTTCTACTGCGCTGCGATAGATAGCGTGGTAATCTGCAAGTAAGAGCAGATTACCACACCAAAGCCTTTGTATGTTAGCAACAACGGAACGGTTTTGCTTCAGCTTATTCTTGGTTAGTTTAATATATAATTTACAAAAAAAAAAAAACACGATATGCGTTTTCTGTTTCTAAAAATAATAATATACTGATTTATTGTGACATACATATTTCAGTTTTGACATTTTAAGATTTTGACAAAAAATAAAACCAAAATAAAATTGGGCAATTTTTCATATATAATTTTTGGGTAATTTTTCGTAATGAAAAATCACCCAATTTTTAATTTCGAAATTTTGTCCAAAAACTATGAAAATTTGCCCAAAAATGTTGGGTAACTTTTCATATGAAATATGACCCAAATTTGTATGAAAAATTTTTGGGCGAATTTTCGTTTTCTTTTTTGGGCCATTTTTCTTTGGGCGATTTTGCCTACAGCCCTTTTTTTGTTTAACTTTCTTTAAATTAAAAACCCACATTCCAGGAACCTCTGAACTCAGAGGGGCCTAGAGGCACCATTTTTTTGTTAGCAGGATTTTTAATTTAAAGATTGTTTAACAAAAAAGTTTTTCTGCGTAGCCGACCTTCGGCCGGGCTTAAGGATTACAAACTCCATAAATTAATTTAGCGGCTTCGCTAAATAATTTTTTTTTGGGTAGCAGGATTTTAGTGGAAAACACTCTCCGGAAATTAATGATGAATACTTTTATAAATTTTCAAATGAGTAATAAAGCTAAAATAAAAGTAATTACCAACAGTGGTTGGTAATAAGGCCATATGGCTTTATTTCTCAACACATTGGGAAATAAGGCCATATGGCCTTATTGCCTATGGCTTTATTTCACCCCCCCAAAATTTGTTGTTAAAAAACAAGGAATATTGGTAAAATGGAATTACAGACTTTTTCTAGTAATTTGACAAGATTTTTTGACTGCATGGATTTTTTTGAATAGGTTATATTAATAGCTATGTATGTATAGAACTAAGAAAAGTGCGTTTTTGTATTTTCAAATGTTCAAAAACTCGGCTAAGAGTCCTGGCTAAATATTGAAAAAAAATAAAAATGGTCAAATTTATGTCGAGCTGCCTTGATTATATCTTTATCAATTTAAAACGGAATGCACAACAATCTCTAAAATTTACATTTTTGTATATTTGTTTATGGGCAAATGAAAACATTTCCAAAACCCGTTCTGAAATTTTTATTTTGTAAAAACAAACAATTAACTAACAATTTTTTTCTTTTTTTTTTAAGTTTAGATGTTTGTCTATCCACACAAAAAAATCGGAAACGCCCTTTTCGTTTTTTTTTTTTTTTTTTCGAGAAAATCCCATTTGAATATTGAATTTCATAACAATGTTGTAATTTGCTTGTATTTTGTTGTTTCAAAATGAGTAACAAATATTTGCAAAAATGTTACTGATACGCTATTTTGAAACAAGAAAATTACAAAATTGTTATAAAATTCAGTATGCAAATATTATTTCTTAAAAAAAAAAGGAAAAAAGCGTTTCTGTTTTTTTTGTGTAGATAGAGAAATCCGGATGGCCGGATTTCTCTTTGGGTAGCAGGATTTACGGGGAAATATATTTCCACATTTCAACTGATATGGCTTTATTTCCACTTTGGTTGCAAAATCAATATGACTTTATTGCTCAATCGTGTTGGTAATAAAGTCATATGGCCTTATTTCCCATTGAATTGAGAAATAAGGCCATATGGCCTTATTGCCTATGGCTTTATTTCACCCCCCCACTTTTACATATGTCACGAAAGAAATCATGTGATAAATTTACGAAATTTTTTGATGACAAATATATAGATGTGGAAAAAAATTGAAGGTTAATATTTTAACATTCATAATTATTTTTTTTTTAAACCAAACCAAGGATTTCACATTAAAAATAAGAAACTAGAGAAAATATTTTCCTGCTAAATTTGTTTGTATTCAATTGTGAAAACAGAAGTTAAGCACACAGTACGTCCAAAGTAGTCAGCTAAATATTCCTACTTGTATAAATATATTTCTTTAATTACACAGTGCAACAACCAAAATCGGAGTGGAATGAAACACAATTGAAAGTTAAAATATTCCATAATAAAACTCTTTTGCATTTTTTAGGTTAGCGCTAGATTTTTTTTACACGCATTTGAAGTTGGTGAATTATTATCATAATTGGTTGAAAACTGTATAAGAGGCGTATACTTAATTTTGTAATTGCCATTAAATGACAATCATTCGCAACGGTGCACAGTGCTTTTCAGATTTTTTGGCCATAAATAGAATATTAAAAAAAAAACAGCATCACATAAGAGGGTTTAGGGATCGCTGATCTCAAATTCGAATTCTAAAATTCAAAATTCAAAATTCAAAATGGCGGATCTAATATGGCGGCCATATTTTTTAAATTACTAATTTCTTTAGTTAAAATTTATTTTTAAAAAGGATTTAGGTGTAGCTGATTACGACCCAAAACTCCAATTTGCAAAATTAAAAATGGCGGCAATTGCTTTTTTATCGAATTATATACGTGGCATGGGGATCGCTGATAAAGAATTTGAAAACAAAAATTTGAAATTCAAAATGGCGAATCCAAGATGGCGGATACATTTTTGAATGTATTGCTTTATTGGGTTGGACTCCACATGTCTAAAAAGGGCACCACTAGGGGACCCTAAAGTAGGACATATTTAGTATACAAAAACTTTAAATGCTTAAAAATCACCAACTTTAAATGTGAATAAAAAAATCTGGCCCTGTGCTAAATAAAATAAAAACTTGCGGGTTTTGTTTTAACACTACTTTGCTTTGGGTTTCCTCCCATTTCGATTCAGAAAGTTCGATTTTGTATCACTGTGTTATTAAATTATCAATCCATAATTTGATTCCATTCAATATGCATTATTATCAAGCACTCAATCAATATTGATTACAAACGAATTGATCTATGCCTCATTAAATTTTAAAGCTGCTGAACAAAATTTTTTGTTTTCTTAGAAATGCTATAATTAATTGTTATTCATATTACGTTGCAAGAAATTACTATCAAATTACCTTAAAAAGGTACAACATGTACTTGTAATCATTGGCAAAATGCATAAAAAGAAAATACTATTGGATACAAACCAATATTGAATGAGAACAAATAGCAAATGAATAATACCCAGCAAAACTTAGATTACCAAATAAGGTATAAAATAAGGTATAGTATCTCTTATTTTATACATTGCAGCATTGATGATTTTAACAGGCGATGAGACTCAAAGTAATGCATCCACATTATCACAAAGAATACCAGTAAGGTATAAAAAAAGTCATAAATTTATAACGAGGAATACGAGTAAGGTGTAAAATATATGATATTTTATAGGTTACCAGAAATGAAATAATATAGCATACCAGAAGATAATATATAAGGTGTTACGAGTAGTGAATAAGTAATTTTGTATTAAATTTACTCACGTGATTGTAAGTGAGTGTAAGTCGATAAAATATGCTCGTGAGTGTGTGTCGTTAGAAATTTCCTGTCGTGAGCCCATCTCTAGTTTAAACTTATGAATTTTTTTAAAAAAAAATATTTTTTATGTTATTGTAATGCATTATGCATCCAATTATAAATAATGCATTATTTCAAACTTTCAAATAATACATAATGTAACCAAATATAAGTCATCCATGATTTAATGTTTAGAAATGATAAATATGAAATACATTTTTTCCAATAATCATGCATTACGTAGCAAATTATTAGTAATGCATTATTTTTCATTTTAAAATAATACGTTGTGGAACAAATGTTTGGTAAGATATCCTAAAATAATGCTACAAATAAGGCATATACATTACCTGGTAATGTGTTATATAATCACTACCCATTACCAAAGTTTTGCTGGGTAAACAACAAAAAAAAACTACAGTTTAAACTTAACTGAACATTATTGCTCTGTTAAAATAAATACCACAAACTTCTTCTTAAGTGTACATAAACTTGAAATGTCTTGTTTGATGTAACTAATGCAATTTTACAATGTTTCCTGAATAATATGGAAAGTTTCCTTTTTAAGACAGGTACTCTAAAAATAAAAACTCTGTCCGATCAGCAGAAAAATCTGCTGAAAATGCAACCATTGAAAGCCATATGAGAAAATCTGCTAAGACAGCAGTAAAAACCGCTGATTTTAGCTAAAAATCTCTTGTTTCAACATGGCGGACGAGTAACAAGTATTTGCATAAATAATACTCATACGCTATGTTGAAACGAGAAAATACAAACAAATTACAAAATTGTTATGAAATTTATTATTCAAATGCGATTTTCATGAAAAAAAAACGAAAAACACCTGTCTGAATTTTTTGGTGTAGATAAACAAACATCTGAGCTAAAAAAAAATATAAAAAATAAAAAAGTGGCTGGATTTTTGATAAATTGACTTTTTTAAAAAATGGGAAATTTCAAAACGGGTTCTGAAAATTTTTCAAAATAAAAATTTTTAATCGTCAGCTCATATAAAAATATACAAGAATGCCAATTTTTAGATAATTGTGCATTGCGTTTTAAATTGAAAAATATTTAATCAAGGCAACACGGCACAAATTTCATAATTTTTCCAATATTTTGGCACGCCTCCTAAGCTCAGGTTTTAAAAAATTGAAAAACCAAAAAATTAGTTATCTTAGTTTGGATACGGCTATCAATATATCCTATTCAGAAATTCATGGATCACATGTTTTTCTGTAGCGGGACATTTGGTGTGTAATGTCTCATATATCATATAAGTGTATTTTGATACCCTGAACACATATATCGAACAAATTTTAAAATTGGCCTAACGGTTTTTGAGATACCAGTATTTAAAGTTTGCAAAAAAATAACGAAAATTTCTTTTAAAAATAAATTTGAGTCAAATCTGATTATTTTGAAATGTGGCGTCCTTCGATCAAAATTTTGGATTTAAAAAAAAAAATTCACCAAAAATTCAAAACTATGATCGAAGCTGTACATTTAGTAAGTGAGTGCAAAAATAAGTGCAAAAAAGTGTTTTTACATTTTGGAGAGTATAAAAGATTCGGCACCAAAGAATGTACCACTCTCACTTGATAAACAAATGGAAAATTTTTATGCGAAAAGCTTAGACTTGGTGAAAAAGTAGTTTTGGTAAAAAAAATTATTTTTTTTTCACGAAAAACAAAATTATTTAAAAAAAAAATTCATGAACCCAAAATTTTTGTTGAACAAAAATTTAGCTGAAAAAAAGTTTTTGATGAATTTTTTTTGATGAAAAGAAAAATTTTTTGGTGTAAAAAAAATTGATGAAAAAAAAATTTTGGTGAGAAAAAAATTGATAATAAAAAATTTGATAAAATAATTTGATGAAAAAAATTTAATGACAAAAAAAAATTAATGGAAAATAAATTGATGAAAAAAAACCAGTGAGAGTGTTAAGTTCGGCTGTGCCGAATCTTTTATACCCTCCAACACGTAAAAAAAAAAACATGGGCGTCTTTTGTTTTTGGTGGGAGGGGGGCGTTGAGGTGGGTGACAACCTTCCTGGATCCAACTACAGAACTTTGAACTTCTTCTGACATAAAAAGTGTTTCGTTTGCTAAGCATAAGTACAAAAAATCTATAAAAAATGGCGTTTTTTCAGAGGTTGGTTTAGTTCTTAAAGGGGGAACTCTTTCCCCCATGGTCCGATTTTGCCCAACTCCGAATTTAACCAGCCTATGACCGTTAGACATATTCGTGCCAAATTTCAGGAGTCTAGCTATTTTATTTTGGACTGTATCGTGTCCTCCACAGACGGACGGACAGACAGACGGACGGACGGACAGACGGACATCGCTAGAATGTTTTAGAATCGATCAATGATCAATAATATATGTACATTATGGGGTACCCGACCAATATTTCGATGCGTTACACACGGAATGACAAAGTGAGTATACCCCCATACTGTAGTTGGAGGGTATAAAAATTTGATGAAAAAACAAAAAAATTTATAAAAAAAAAAAAATTTGACGAAAAAAAAAAGTTTAATAAAAAAAAAATGATGAAAAAAAAAATTGATGGAAAAAAATTTGATTTAAAAAAAATCTATGAAAAATAATTATGTTACTTTTTATTCACCAGCTGATGAAAAACGGCTTTATTCATCACGAGGTGAATTATTATCCAAGTTACAAACCCAAGTTATTAAAATTTTTGGTTTTAACTACATTCTGGCCAGACACTCTACCCATCGTGCCAAATTCACTTGATACAAACATGTTTTTTTATTTCTATAAATAATTTTTTTAACTTTTTTTCTACAACAAAATAACCTACTTGTGTAGGTAAAAACTAATGACATTTCATTAAAAAATACCAACAATTAAAAAAAAAAAAAAATACTTACATAAATCATTAAAAATTTAAAGAATAATCAGTAGTTTTTGCTTACAGAACAAAAATAAATGACTTTAAAAAGTAAATGTTAATGAAAGTCTTTATATTTTTGTGTGTTATTTTTGAATCAAAGGACAGAAGTAGTCATTAATAAAAACTGAACATCAAATAAATGTTATTTTTTCTTTTAAAAACGACTAAACGTAAAACTTTTTAAATAAACTACAAATTGGTAATGACATAATTTTTAACATGATAATGTTTTTAGGCTGGTGTCTAATTTTAAAAAAGTTGCAGGACGCCACCTCAGTTTGACTATATAAGCTAACAATTAACGAAAAAGAAAACAAGAATTTCTATTTTCATTTTCTTAAAACCAAAAATTTTAATAACTTGGGTTTGTAGCTTGGATAATAATGCACCTCGTGGTGAATAAAACCGTTTTTCACCAGCTGGTGAATAAAAAGTAACATAATAAATTTTCAACAAAATTTTTTTTTTTTTTAACAAATTTTTTTTTTCATAAAATTTTTTTCATCATTTTTTTTATCAATTTTTTTTTTTTCATCAAATTTTTTTTTCATCAAATTTTTTTCATCAATTTATTTTTTTTCATATTTTTTTTTTTCATTCATTTTTTTTCATAAAATTTTTTTTTTCATCAAAAATTTTTTTGTCATCAACATTTTTTTTTTTTTTTCATAAATTTTTTTGGTTTTTCATAAAATTTTTTTTCATTAATTTTTTTGTTTTTCATAATTAATTTTTTTTTTATCATATTATTTTTCATAGATTTTTTTTTATCAAATTTTTTTATCAAATTTTTTATTATTATCAATTTTTTTCATTGATTTTTTTTATCAAATTTTTTTGTCAAATTTTTTTATCAAATTTTTTAATATCAATTTTTTTCTCACCAAAAACATTTTTTTTCTCACCAAAAAAATTTTTTTTTTCATATTTATACCCTACACCACACTGTGGTACAGGGTATAATGAGTTTGTGCTGATGTTTGTAACTACCCGAAATATTGGTCCTAGACCCACTTTTAAGTATACCGATCGGCTTAGAATCACTTTTTGAGTCGATTTAGCGATGTCCGTCCGTCCGTCCGTCTGTCCGTCCGTCCGTCTGTCCATGTAAACGGTGTAAACACGATACAGGTCGCAATTCTTAATCAATTGACTTGAAATTTTAAACTTAAGCCTCTTTTGGCCCAAGGACGAAGCCTATTGAAATTGGAAAAAATCGGTCCATATTTAGACCTAGCCCCCATACAAAGGTCCTCTTTAGTTTTGGCTCAAATGACTCTAATAGACGCATTTTAACAGGTATCTATTCGAAATTTGGCAGGTAATCATGTTTTATCAACACAAATCACCATTCCAAATTTTAAAGAAATCGAACCAGTTCTTATTGTAGCCCCCATACAAACCACCTTCCCGATTTTCACATAAATCTCTCAAATTTCATGAAAATAGAAAATATTTAATTAAAAGTCTGTTTGTGTATGTTAAACGCGTACTTTAAAAACCTTATCAAATCTGATTATCATCGGACCATTTTTGGACTTAGGTCCCATGTGGAAATTTCGCCCGATATTCAGTTGAAGTGATTTATTGTCAACAAAAAGAAGCCTATTCCACTCAAATTTGATTAGTGAGTGCTTTTTACACTTATTAAAGATTTGACAAAATATAGATCTAATCAGTCCATGTTTGAACTTGGGACCCATTTCCGGGAAACTCTGGTGTAGGGTATTTTATGGTCGGTCTTGACCGACTATAATTTTCTTACTTGTTTTTTTATAAATTTTTCTTTTCATCAAAAACTTTTTCATCAAATTTTTTTTTTCACCAAAAATTTTGGGTTCATTAATTTTTTTTTAACATAATTTTGTTTTTCGTGAAAAAAAAAATTTTTTTTTACCAATACTACTTTTTCACCAAGTCTAAGCTTTTCGCATAAGAATTTTCCATTTGTTTATCAAATGTACATAAAACAAGTGAGAGTGTTATATTTTTTGGTGCCGAATCTTTTATACTCTCCAAAATGTAAAAACACTTTTTTGCACTTATTTTTGCACTCATTTACAAAATGAACAGGTCCTTTGGTTTTTTAATGGGATACTTGACTGATATTTCAATTCGTTTTGCACGGAATAGCAAAGTAATATAACATTTTTTTTCTAAAAAAACTTTGCTTTGGCAAGTACACCCAAATCTTCCGCAAAATATTATCATGATTTAATGTTTTGGGTAAGAGTACAATATTCGCAGGCATTTTTTAATGGAGGCTCTATGAAACAATTAATAAAAAAGAATTTTGAGATTTTTGAAAAAAAAAAACTCTTTAATGTAGGAAAAACACACTATTTTGGAAATTTTTTTCTCAAAGTTCAAATGGAGATAACACGAAAACTGTTCGACCGATTTCGGAATTTTTTGATATTTGTATTAAGCATGCCAAAACAAATAAAAAAATTATGTCGCAAGATATATATCGAGGGGCATATTAAAAACTTGCTATCTGCAATATTTTCGAAAGATTGCTTTCAATGAATTAGCTGTCATCTATCAAATCATTTTTTAACTGAAATATTATTTCAAAAACAATTGTTTTTAATTATATTGCAGAAATAAAAATAGTAATAACTTCTAGAATTACCAGAAAATAACCGTTCTTTTTGATCTCCTAAAAAATTTTATTTGTGCAGATCGCAAGTTTTGAATATTCGCCCTTGATATATATTTTTTTTAATATACATTTGTTGGTCTGCTTATCCAAAAACCCGCTTAAATATAAAGTCAACTGCTACTACAATATGACTCTCTTTTGAAAAATTTCCAAAGTTTAAATTTAGAAATGGTTTAAAAACAGAATCTCTCACTATATATACGACAACACTAACAAACTTTTATACAATAGATTTTCTATGGCTGTCTGTCCGTCCTTTCATACATTCGTCTGCCTGATATTCCATTTGTTTGTCTATCCATCTGTCTAACTAACTGAGGGGTTCCAAAAAATGTGTTTGACTACGAAAGGTATTTGCAAATGCAATGAGCTGCAAAAGTTAAAAACGTGTTTCGAATGAAAAATTAATTTTCATCTTTTTGACGTTGGTTAGTTGGAAGTGCTAGTGCTAGAACAAGAAAAAAATAAAAGAAGCAATGGTTACTGTTGTTGCTGCAGTTGCAATTGAAAGAATCAAACTATTTGCTGATGCTGAACAGCTGCAAAAATGAAATTTGAGAGATAACGATGCATCGACAGATGTATGCAAATGGTATGACATGATAAATGGTTGCATTTCTGACAAACTAGATGAATAAATATACATAAATATATATTTTTGGTGGCAACAATACCAACAATGAAAAAACCTTATGTTATAAAAGGGAATTGTTTAAAGTAAATGCTATGGAAATTTATAAGTCAGTTGTAAAACAAATTCTATTTCTTAATGCTAATTAAATATTTTTTTAGGTTAAATATTAATTAAGAGATAAAGAAAGTGCATGGGATGCAAATAAGTTATTTTATATTTTACTTCGATTTAATTAAAACAATTTATATTTTCAAACTTGTCAAAACCTTGGCTTAAAGGTTTATAATAAATTAGTATTTTTAATTCTGCGCACAGAAAAAATGCATGAACAAATTTTAAGAAATCACTTGTTTGAATTTCAAAAAAAAAAATAAATTGAGTAATTTTTTAATTAACGCAATTAAAAATTGACTCAAAAGTTTAAAAAAAAAATTTAAGTAAGAAATTTAATAAAAATTTAATAGTTTTTATAGTACTTAGAATTCTTACTTAGTTTATAGATTTTCATATATCGTCACCTAAAATGCAAAACGCCCTGACTAAAAAAAATTCAAAATCAGTATTTTGATAGATTCTGGTGTATTTTATTAACCTACACGTTCCTACAAAAAATTAGGGTCACATAATTAAAATTAGTTATTTTATAGCCAAAAATTAAAAACATGTGAATTGCAAAATCGCAATATTTTAATACCCTCCACTCTAGTGATAGAGGGTATATATAAGTTTGTCATTCCGTTTGTAACACCTCGAAATATTGGTCTAGGACCCCATAAAGTATATATATTCATGATCCTCTATCGATTTTAAGACGATCTAGCGATGTCCGTCCGTCCGTCAACATTGGAATTTACGAGATAAAACACACGGTAACTTTCGAACGGCAATTCTGAGGGTGCTGAAGTGTGGCATATATATTTGACCTTCCTATGGTCCGCTTCGTTTTAAATTTCAGCCAAATCGGCCAGTGGTTCAAAAGTTATTAGCAAAACCGTAAATTTCAGATTAGTTTCACCTTAAATTCACGTGTTGAAAACCCGTTAAACATGTTTTAAAAACATTTGTAAGTCAAAAAAATATTTTACAAGGTATTTTTGTCACTCAAAAATATTTTTACACTAAAACAAAAAAAAAATGCACTAAAAAAAAAATTTACACTCAAAAAAAATTTTACACTAAAAAAAAAAATTTACACTCAAAAAAAAAAAAATAGTAAATTATTTTTTTTTTTTCAAAATTAATAAAAAAAAGTTTTTTTACAAAAAATAAAATATTTCTTACCAAAAATGTAATTTTTTTCACGTTAGAAAATTTACTATCACTTAGAAAGGGCATTGTGGAAGGTATTCATAGATTCGGCCAAGTCGAATTTACCTTTTCTACTTGTTTTTTTTTTCTAAAACTACATTTTAATACCAGCGAAACGTTATCCAACTTTTTTTTTTTTTACTGATCAAAATTAATTGAAAATTTAAATTTTTTAAATTTTTTTGAAAAAAATCATTATTTTGAAAAATTGTTTACTGAACAACAACTTGGTATAAAAATCTGAAAATTTGAGTCCAAGTTGCATTTAATACATACTAAACAGATCCAAAAAAGTTAATCTAAAAGTGAGTGATTTGGCCTGAAATGCCCCATATATATTAGAGTGTTCCTTATTTTGGAAATGTTTGAAATATTGAGCCGGTATCCGCTCATGAGGTGTGGCTAAATATTAAAAAATATCAAATTTGTGTCGAGTTGAGTTGATTAAATATTTATTAAATTAAAACGGAATGCGCCATAACCTCAAAAATTTCCGTTCTTGTATATTTTTTATGGGCTATCGTAGAAATTTTTATATGGGAAAACTTTCAGTGACCGTTCTGAAATTTCCCATTTATTAAAAAAAGTCTATTTATCAAAAATCCGGCCACAATTTTTTTTCTTTTTTTATTTTTTTTTTTTTAAGTTTAGATGTTTGTCTATCCAAACAAAAAATTCAGACTCGCGTTTTTCGTTTTTTTTTTTTGAGAAAATCAATTGAATATTAAATTTTATATCAATTTTGTAATTTGTCTGTATTTACTAGATTCAATATAGCGTATGAGCAATAAATATTTGCATTAATGTTACACATGCGCTGCGTTAAAACAAGAAAATGAAAGAAATTATCCGATTGCCGAGAAATTTATAATTTCTTATTTTTAGATGCTAATAAGTAAAATTGGCTCCATACAAGTGGTAAAAACGATATTAATTTTAATAAGTAGAAAATTAAATTCGACTTGACCGAATCTATGAATACCCTCCACAATGGCCTTTTTAAGTGATAGTAAATTTTCTAATGTGAAAAATAACATTTTAGATTAGAAATATTTTATTTTGTGTAAAAAAATTTTTGTTTAAGTAATAAAAAAAAAATTGAAAAGTTAAATTCGGCTTCGCCGAATCTATGAATATCCTCCACAATACATTTTTAAAGGATAGTACATTTTTTAAAAACACTCTTAAAACCAGTGAATAAACAATTGAAAACCATTCCAGCAATTATTCATTTGTTTTAACAAACATCAACATTTATTTTTTACTGTTGACAAAATTTTCTAAAATAAATAACATTAAACATTAAAAAATAACGGTTTTTTAGTTCTTTTTTGCCAACAGTTTCGAAAAAAAATAACCTACGAAAACATTAAAAATTAATGATTTCATAGATTATTTTTTACAATTTTCTATTGAAATATTTTTTTAATAAAATTTTGGGGAATCGATCCCGCAATCAACTACATTCTGGCCAGACACTCTACCCATCGTGCCAAAGTCACTTGATACAAACTTGTTTTTATATTTCTATAAATATTTTTTTGATTTTTTTTTTCTACAAAAAAATAAAAAAAAAAATTAAATTTTTGAGAAAGAATAAAAATTAAATGTTAATGAAAGTCTTTTTTTTTTTTAGTGTGTTATTTTTGAAACAAAGGACAGAAGTAGTCATTAATAAAAACTGAAAATAAAACAAATGTTTTTTCTTTTAAAAACGACTAAACGTAAAACTTTTTTAATAAACTTCAAACAGTTAATGACATAATTTTTTGAGACAGTCATTAAAATAATACTATTTTTTTTTTTTGAGTTTAAAACTTTTATCGAGTGTAATTTTTTTACTGTAAAGATAGTTCTGAGTGAATTTTGTTTGAGTGTAAAATTTTTTTCGAGTGTAATTTTTAAGTTACTAATGCTTTTAAAACTGAACAAGTTTAAAAATCATTGCTTTAAAACTAAACAAGTTTGAAAAGCATTGTTAAGTTACACAGAAAAAAATATGGAGGAAACAAATTTGAGTAATCACTTGTTTAAATTTAAAAACAAAAATTGAGTAATTTTTTAATTTACGCAATTAAAAATTTACTTAAAAATTTTAAAAACAATTTAAGTAAATAATTTAATAGTTTTTCATTTTTTTTAAACTCTCATAGTTTTTTGAATTCTCGTTTAGTTTACAGTTTTTTGTATATGTATATGAAAGGTTGTAAACGTCTTTATAAAATTTTCCTATGTTTTTGAGACATAAATATGTTTGGTAAAGTTTGAAAAAACAAGTTTTTTGTTTTTTAAATTTTTAATTGTGTCAATTAAAAATTTACTCAAATTTTTTTTCGAACATTTAATAAATTTTTATTAAAAACTTACTCAATACTATTAAATCGTTTACTGGTGCAAAATGGAGTAATTTTTTACTCAATAATATTAAAAATTTACTCAAATATTTTTTTTATTTTTTTCCAGTGTTGCCATTTTCACGCTTTTCGGGTATTTTCTGGTGCTTTTTTCGTCTTTTTACCCGGAGTTTTTCTCGAATACCCTTTTTTAAAAAAACGGGTATTAATGGCGATTTTTTATTTTTTCGTGACGCTTTTTGTGCTTTTTATAAAAACTTTGTGATTTCGTTATTATTCTTTTTGTTAACTTTTTTTCATGTTAACCAAATATTTACTGAAGTTTTGTTACAAAACAATATTTTTTGTACGTTTTTCTGGACTGTTGTTTTTTTAAAAACATTCTGAAATTTGCTGGCTAAATTATAAATAGCCTTCAAGTATTAACAGTCAAATTTATTCAAATCAAAGCTATCAAATATCATTCACAAAGAAGCATTTTATAAAAAAAAACTATTTTGTAGCGTGATGAAAAAACATATTTATTTGAAAATTATTTATTTTTCTATAAAGACAAATATTTGTACTTATAATTTTGTGTTTATTTTTATCCTAGCATTATTTTAGTAATTTAAATTGCATTTTTTTTAGTTTTGCATCAATAAACTTAGTAAATTCACGAAAAAAAAATATATTTTTTTTAATTTTAAGTTTTTGGCGCTTTTTACCCTTTTTATGTGCCAGTTTTACCCCTTTTTACCCTTTTTGTATGTTCTTTTTGTAGTAAAAAAGTAAATTTTCAAAATAAATTTTAAAATTTTGACTTTTTCCTCTTGGCGCTTTTTTACCCTTTTTTTTGTATATTTTTACCCTTGTTTACCCTTTTTTCCAAAATTTTTGCGCTTTTCTTCATTTTGGAAATGGCAACACTGTTTTTTTTTTTCTGTGTACCACCAATGCTTTAAAACCGATTAAGCTGAAATTCAATACGAAATAGACCTGGAGAACGGCAAAGATTCATGCCAGGTTTCAGCATTCTCATTATTGTCTTTCGAAAGTTATCGTGGTTTTTATCTCGTAAATTCTAGAAAACCCTTTCCGAAATTTAGTCTTTTGCTCATAACTTTTGAACCACTGGACCGATTTGGCTGGATTGAAATACCAACCTGACCAGGTAAATGACCAATATATGTGCCAAACTTTAGCAGCCTCTGTAAAGTCTTTTAAAAGTTATCGTCTTTTCTACGGACGGACAGACAGAGAGACAGATGGATGGACGGACAGACAGACGGACGGACATCGCTAGATCAACTTAAAATCGATCGAGGATCATGAATATATATACTTTATGGGGTCCTAGACCATTATTTCGATGTGTTACAAATGGAATGACAAACTCATACACTCAAAAAAAAACTGTAAACTTGTAAAGTCTTGGCAAAAAAAAAGAAAATTTGTGATTTCGAAACCACAATTTTTTTGGTAAATTTAGCAAAAATGTTTTGCCAAAAATTAGTTAACTGCATTTTTTTTTTTATTTCAACTTAGTTCATACACATTTGAGGATCCCCTTGGATTCGGTCCCGATAGGTCCAGACCCCGATGGGCCTAGACCTGGTTGGGTTCCTTAAAAATCGTCATAGTTTTTGATCCATAATTTGTATACTTTTCGCTCTACCTTGCATAATTTTTGAGATACTTGATTTTAGGGGACCACTGGGGTTTTGAGAATTAAAAAACTCGATAACTTCAAAAATATTACTCGGAGAGCTTTTGGTTATTAAAGATGTAATATTATTGGTTTCTTAAAAATGTAATATTTTTAAAATATCTTAACCATTTGAATAAATTAAATTACCATTTTCCGCCTACTCATCCACTTAAAAATCATATTAAATCATTTTTAAATCCTTGTAAAACAGGTAGTGATATTTGCAAAATGGTTTATGGTCAATATTTTTTACAAAAAAAAAAATCCAAATATAATTTAACTAAATGATAAATACTACAAAATATTTTATAAAACTAAAAAAAAATAATATGTATAACATAAATCATGCAAATCACCCACAAATCTTTAATCTGCAAATAACAGCTTAAAAACTTAAAATTCAATTTTATTTATAAATTTAACATGACCGAAAATTCGACAAACAAAAAATGGAAAAAAAAACTTCAACGCACGAATGCACAATTGTATTTGTACATAGTTTTGTGCAACAACAGCTGACAACCCAGAAATGTTTTTTTTTTCTTCTATTTTGTTTTTTTTTTTTCAAATTTAGTTGCATGCCTGCATATGAGAATGTGGGTTTATCGACTGGACAAACATTTGGCGCCATTAGATTAGAGAAACGCCCAAACAATTCAACTGCTTGTTGAATTTGTTCACCATTGCAACATATATTCAACCCACACTCCTTACTCGCCCCATCCCCTATAAACCTTCAAAATAAAAAAAGGAATTAAATGGAAAAACAAAAACATAAAATGCATTACATTGATTGTGGAACGAAATGAAATAAAACTTAATTTAGTCACGGGGTCTACATGCGCCAAAGTCAAAACAAACTGCAACAAAAGTTTTTTTTTTTCTTTTTTGCAGCAGGCATTACAATAACAAAATACAACAACAGTAACAACAGATTGCAAAAAACATTCATGATGACAATAACACGTGCAACTCTACTATGTCTAGTAGAAATATTTTCAAAAATAAAATATTAAAAAAAAAAATTCAAAAAAAATGAGTTCAATGATATCAATGTTGCTGTAATATCCACTACTTACAATTTGTGATAGTGTTTACGTACAAATAAGTTTGTCAATACTTTAGTAAGAACTAAAGTATATTGCATCGAGATCCTTGTCAAAACCGGCTACGTGGATGCAGGCCCAGTAAAGGGAAAGAAAATTTATTCCAAAATTTATTTAAACTACAAACTAAAACGAAATTCTCTTACTGTCGCCAAGGCAAATCGAAGATTGAGGGAACTTGGAACAAGTCGTATAAGCAGAATTTTGTGGCCACGCTAACTAAATTCTTACTTACACTTACGAGATTAGAATGTCATATGTTGACAGGTTTAATAACGGGATGACTGTTATTAAACCTGACTGTTAAAACATTTCGCAATGAGGGTCAATGTATTTACTTTACATCGATAAGCAGATAAAGTTTTGTGGTATCGCTATGGACCAATTGGACTGTGCGGAGTGCCCATGTGGCACCGCCACCCTAACCTAACTATCAACAATTGTCAACATTTTGTAACTAGTCCTAAGGGATGATGCGCGGGTACAAGGGGTGGAAAAAGGGGAAATTTCCCCCCCAGGAACAAATTTTAAAAAGAATAAAAAAACAAAGAAAAAAGAAAAAAAAGAAAGAACAAGGAAAAAGAAAAGGAAAAGAAGAAAAAGAAAAGAAGAAGAAAGATCGAAATTTAAAAAAAAAAAAAATTTAATTCCGAAAATTTTTCATAGAGAAAAATTTGAAAATTGTTAAAGGAAAAAATCTAACAATTTTTATTGGAAAAATCTGGAAGTTTTTAAAGGAAAAATGTGACTACCCGGGTAAAAATGAAATATATATGATCATATATGAAGATATATGGATCATATATGGATTTATATAACCATATATTATCATCCCGAGTAAAAAAAAGTTATATGACGCAATATTTAATTATATATGAACAGATATGCTTTTATGTAAATCCATATTAATTTTGATCCGAAAATTGGCGGATCGAATATTATACAATTATATCAAATTCTATTATTTTTGATAAAATAATATCAAATTTGATTAAGTTTGATCCCAAAAATGGGTCTATCTAATTGTATTAAATCATATCTTATCTGTTAAAATTAGATAAATTTTTATATAATTAGATGAAATCTGGTAAAATTTTTTGAAATTTTAAACGTGAAATTAGAAATTATTTTATCAGATTGGATACATTATCAATTAGAAGATTTTTTATTACATTCTTCGGAATTTTTTTCGCGACTTAGCAATTTATTAAAAATTTGTAAAATTTTTTTCTAAAACAATTTTTAAGGGATTTAAAAATTCAAAAAAATGTTTGTGTCTTAGAAAATTTAAAAACATTTTTTCGAAACTTAAAAATTTTTCAAATGAATAAAATTTCTCCTAAAAACATTTTCAACGATTTTTTTAATTCAAAAAAAAAAAAATTGCCAAAAAATTTGATGTCCGGGACTTTAGAAAATTTTTATAAAATTTTTAAGACTTGAACATTTTTTATTTTTTTTTTCTTAATTGTACGGGACTTAGAAAATTTTAAATTTTTTTTTCGGGATATAATTATAAATAAAATCATATATCTTTTTATCTGCCATATCTAAAAATTTCCGAACTTATATGTCATATCTAATTTCATATAGATCGGTATATAAATAGATATAAATATGTATGTTATCATATTAAAAAATAAGGAAAAATACAATGCTATATATAAACTTATATGTCCATATCAAAGTTCATGCATAACGATATATAAATATAAATAATTATATATTAGCATATATGGTTATATCAAATCTTTTTTACTCGGGATATATGCCTCCATATATGTTCATATATGATCTGATCCGAAAATTGGCCCGATATGAGGTCATATCGGGCCAATTTTCGGATCAGATCATATATGAACATATATGGAGGCATATATGATAATATATGGTTATATAAATCCATATATGATCCATATATCTTCATATATGATCATATATATTTCATTTTTACCCGGGTAAATCTAAAAATTGTTTGGGAAAAAATATCTGTCAATTTAGAAGTTCTTGTTAGGAAGAGAAATTTTCTTTGGGAAAAAATTTGACTTTTTCTATAGGAAAAATGAATTAGAATCTGAGTCTTTCTATAAAAAAAAAATATCAGAATCAGCGACTTTTTCTATAGGAAAAATCTGTCTGAATCTGAGACTTTTTTCTAAAATCTCTCAGAATCTGAGACTATTTCTAAAGAAAAAATGTCTCAGAAGCTGAGACTTTTTTTAAAAGAAAAATATCGCAGAATCTAAGACATTTTCTATATGTAAAATGTCTCAGAATATGAGACTCTGTAGGGAAAATGTCTCAGAATCTGAGAATTTTTTATAGGAAAAATGTCTTAGAATCTGAGACTTTTCTAAAATCTGAGACTTTTTCAATAGAAACAAGTGAGAGTGTTAAATTCGGCTATGCCGAATCTATGATACCCTCCAACATGTTAAAACATATAAAAATCCAGGGTCGTTTTTTTTGAGGGGGGCTCGGTGGGGGTGGTGAGGGATACTTTCCCCATCGCGATAAATGTTAACTAATTTATTTATTATGCTTTTTGCAATTTAGTAGTACCATTTTCTCATTATTTTAATGTTTTTTTAAATCCACGCCCACAAAAGAGGGCGGGTAGAAAAAAAATAAATTTTCCAGCCCCCTGGGTCTAAGTTCAGGAGTTTAAACCCCTTCTGACATAAAAAGATTTCATTTGTTTAACAATAATGGCAAAAAAAGATGTAAAAATGGCGTTTTTTAAGAGGTTTTTTTAGTTTGTTAAGGGGGAACTTTTTTCCCCTGGCCCGATTTTGCCCATTTCCGAACTTAACCGGCCTATGAACATTATACATATTCTGACCAATTTTCAGGGGTCTAGCTCTTTTATTTTGGACTGAATCGTGTTTTATACAGACGGACGGACGGACGGACGGACGGACGGACGGACGGACGGACATTCATAGAACGACTTAGAATCGATCATAGATCAATAATATATATACTTTATGGGGTCCCCGACCGATATTTTTATGCGTTACAAACGGAATGACAAAGTGAGTATACCCCCATACTGTGGTTGGAGGGTATAAAAAGGCCTAAGTATCTGAAACATTTTCTATAGGAAAAAGGTCTCAAATCCTCTGAATTTCAGACTTATTTTATAGGAAAAAGACTTAGAATCTGAGACTTTCTATTGCAGTAAATCTAAGAATCGAAAGCCTTTTTTATATGAAAAATATTCAAAAAATGATTAAGAGTATATTTTTCTATAGCAAAAATTTTTGAAATCTGAGCCTTTTTCTGCACAGAAAGAATTTGAAATGAATTTCATTCTACAAAACCGCAATAATTCAATCCTAAAATAAAGAAAATTGTTATACCAATTATCAAATTGTAGGTGATTAATTAAATATTTTTTCAATCAATGATTTTTTCGATTTTGATCACAAATTTGATAATTTTTTTTATTTTAAGTCAATCAATTGATTTAACGAATGAATTGTAAGCTTATGAAAAAATTATGAAAAATGCATCTTTTTGCTTTCAAATATGTTGCCAGCAACAAAAAAGTAAACGCCGATTATTTTGTATATTTTTGAATTAATGTATTCAAATAAATTAAAGCGAAAAAATCTGGTATGTTAAAAATTTGTAATTCGACAGTTAAAAAAAAATGTTTAATCAAACACTGATTGACTTATTTTAATTTTGTTAATCAATAGATTTAATTGAAAATTCTGGATAATTTTTTGTGTATGAAAAAAAGTTTTTAGAATCCCAAAATTTTTCTATAGGAAAAAAGTCTCATGCTCTGAGACTTTTTTCCTATAGAAAAAGCATTTCTTTACCAAAAATGTCTCAGAGTCTGATATTTTCTATGTAGGAAACATTTCTTCTATTAAAAAACTCTCAGATTTAGACTTTTTCATACGATAAATGTGTTAGAATCTGAGACTTTCATATGCATAGAAAATGTAAAGTTTTATAGCTTTCCCTTCTCTTTTGTTTCAAAATAAAACTATCCCAGTTTTTGCTCGTCCGACAAAGGTGAATTTATAATTTTTTACATTCGAAGTTTAAAAAAAATTTCCCCCCAAACCCAAAAACTGTACCCGCCAGTGTAAGCGATCTGACACAAAAGTGAAAAAAACGGCCCACCCTAGTATTCACAGATTCGGCCTAATCGAATTTAAATTTTTTACTTGTTTTTTTTTTTTAGATTAAAAAGTTCTTAGAAACTTAAACCTATTTCGTTACTCGAATTCTGAGAACTATGAACTGATTTTGCTAGATTTTGAGATATTTTTCCTATAGAAAAAATATCGCTTACTCAAACAATTTAGTTAGATAAAGTCTCAGATTCTGAAACATTTTCTGATATTTTTTTTATATAGAAATAAACTCAGCCTCTGATAAATTTTTCCTTTGAAAAAAATCTGAGATTCTAAGACTATTTTCTTATAGAAAAAATTTTGGGTTCTGAGACGCTTTACCGATAAAAAAAAGTACTAGCTTCAGAGGCATTTTCTATTGGTAAAAAATTCTGTAATATTTTTCTTATGGACAAATTCTGAGATGTTTTCTTATAGAAAAAGTTTTCTCTTCTAAAACATTTTTGCTATAAGAAAAGTCTCAGATTTTGAAAGTCTCTCTCTCTCATATAGAATTAGTTTGAGAGTCTGATTCTTATACTTTTTTCTTTAGAAAAGTTCAAATTGTCCCGAAAGAAAATTTTCTTTATAGATAAAATCTCAGATTTTTCTGATAACCTGTAAGATTCTGAAATTGTTTTCCTATAGAAAAAATTGAAAAATTTTGAGATTCTTAAAAATTTCTCCTAGAAAAAAATTCTCCTTTTTCCTGTAGAAACATTTTCAGAGTTTACATTTGTAACCATTTTGAGAGTTTTCCTATACATAACATTTTTTTTTTAATAGAAAATTGTCAGATTTCTCTTAGAGAAAAATTATCAGATGTTTTCAATAGAAAAAAAAAATTTTTCCTACAGAAAAATTCTTAAAAATTTGAATTCAAAAATCGGGCTAAAATAGTCCATGCGAAATTTTTTAAGCTACAAACACCAAAAAAGGTATTTAAAATCAGTTAAGAATTAAAGTCAGCAGAGTAATTCAGACAAAAAAGTGCATCTCGTACCACTGTGGGACGTAAGGTTGTGGATCTATTAAAAAATCGATTGACTCTCCCAATTCAGAAGTTAATCAGTCATCAGACAACATGTTGTGCGAGTTCTTCTGATATGACATTCTGGTGAATAATTTGTATGTTAATCTAAAGCAAATTTCTAATTTTTTATAAATCCGAATTAAAACCGAAACTTTTTTCAAAATTAGAAAAAAAAATTTTGGAGGGTATCGTGGATTCGCCATTTCCGAATATAACATTTTTATTATTTTTCATTTTTTAAATGGGTGGGTTCCTACTAACTGCATATTATTTTAGATGTTTTTGTATTTTTTTTTTTGTTGCACGTATTATTGTTGTCGAAATTTTTATTGTTGTTGTTTTTGCACTAATGCTGTTAACACCAATATGAATAGATTTCAAAAAACAAAAAATGTTTTTATATGAAGTTTGTTAAAAACAAAGTTCCAAATAAATTGATATCAACTAAAAAAAATTTTGATACAGAGGAGTAGTAATATTTAGGTTTTTTTAAAATAAAGGGTGTCCATTAAAAAAACCTCCCTTGTAAGACTACAGAAATTTATGAAAATCAACTTTTGGCATGCCCGCACTGATAGAAAAACACTTCGTAACACTAATGAATGGAATTCATTAACGTTGTTTCATTACAGCGATGAAATATTTCATGTGCGGAATGAAATTTCATACATATTGTGCAAAATTTTCATTAATTTTGATTTATTAGATTTCGTAGTTTCATTAAAAAATTTCATTAAGTTTAATTTATAAAATTTGCGGTTTTTTGACACCTGTCCTGTCGCGTCTGTTTAGTCTATTAGTTTACGCGCTCAAAACGCAGCTGATCAGAGCGGCGTAAAATAATTTGTATTTTATTTTTAGAATTTTTATACGAAATTTAAAATTAAATATTATTGATTAATTATAAGTATTTATTAAACTCGCGTTGTTTTATATTATTTCGTGGTTTTACCTATGTATTAAAAGTAAATGTTATAGTAAAATTTTGTGTGAGAAAACTGAGTGAAATGTATACTTAGATATAATTAAAAAATATGTGAAAGGGGCTTTTTTGGTTATTTTGTGATTTTTTCAGACTTTTTTTTAATAAATTTGAAATAAAAAGTAAATTATTAATTTCATAAGAATTATGTAAATACTTTTTTCATTAAAGTAATGGAAAATTTTCATAAAATACAATTTATATTTTGTATGAACTATTTTCATTAATTTGATGAAACTTGTTCTTGAATTACATTTTATGATATATTTTTCATTAATTCAATGAAACCCTGCATAGGTTCCTTTTTAACGTAATTTTTCATAACATTAAAGTAGATTTTCATTATTGTCACGTAGAAATTTCTATCAGTGCGGTTAATTCTAAAATTCAATAATAAAAATCAAAGTAACTTACTATGGGAATAGATCACATATCTAAAACTTACTAAAAGAAATACAAATTTAAATTTGGCCTTGATTAATTTATTAATATCCACCAAAATATAAAAAGAGGAAAAAACTCTTAATGCCAACCAAATGTTCTCCAAATCTAAGAAATATATCTTTATTCTTATTTTATACATTGCAGCATTGATGAATTTAACGGGGGATGAGACTCAAAGTATACCGATCGACTCAGAATCACTTTTTGAGTCGATTTAGCAAATTCCGTCTGTCTGTCCGTCTGTCCATGTAATGGTGTAAACACGATACAGGTCGCAATAATCAACCGATTTTATTGAAATTTGAAACATAAGCTTCTTTTGCTCCAAGGACGAAGCCTATTGAAATTGGAAAAAATCGGTCCATGTTTTGACCTAGTCCCTATACAAACGTCCCCTTTTATTTTGCATCAAATGACTCTAACAACGGTTTTATAAAAGGTATCCTATCGAAATTTGGCAGGTAATCGTGTTTTGTATTCCCAAATCATCATGCTGAATTTTATTTATTTCATGAAAATTAAAAATATTTTATAAAAATTAAGTTTGTATGTATTAAATGCATACTTTAATAACCTTATCAAACCTGATTATTATCGGACCATTTCTGGATCTAGACCCATATAAAAATTTCGCCCGATATTTATTTACAGCGGTGTATTTACAACAAATAGAAGCCTAATTCGCTAAAATTTGGTTTGTGGGTGTTTTTTACACTTGTTAAAGATTTAACAAAAGATATATCCCATCGGTCCATGTTTGAACTTGGGACCCATTTTCCGGGAAACACCGGTGTAGGGTATTATATGGCCGGTCATATTTTCTTACTTGTTTTCTAAAAACTTTCGATGCTGATTCCGAATCTGGGCTACAAATTTTTCTAGTACGTTAGGTTTTTGAGAAAATTAAAGGCAAAGTTCATATAAACGTATTCATGTGCATTTAAAAGAGCTTTGTTTGTGAAATGTTCGGATGCGTCTGGGATTTGACCACATTTTTCGATTTAATTTTTAATGCTGATTCCAAATCTGGATCCGAATAAAGGATCTCGATTCGTGATCAAATAAAATTTCGATCAATACCAAACATTGGTACACAATTAAGAAAAAAGAACAATCAATACTCCAAATTGGACTTTAAATGCTTTCTTAGTAAATATGGTTCCGGATTGTAAGGAATTGTATCAGAGCCAAGATTTGCCAAAGAGTCGGCAATCTCGTTTCCCCGTATTCCCCTATGACCCGGAACCCACAGAAGACTGACGATATTCCCACATGAGACCTCATTGAGTCTGCGTCTAAATTCCTGGACAATTTTGGATGAAGTGACTGGAGATTCAAGTGCAATGAGCGCAGCCTTGATGTCACTGCAAATACTGATTCTCTTATTACTCCATATTTTCCTAATTATCCAGGTCGCTACGTCCAAAATAGCAAATATTTCAGTCTGAAATACTGTAGCCATTTTTCCCATAGCAATATAGCATTTGGTCGCATCTTCCAAATACCAGCCAGACCCAGAGCCATTTAAGGTACTGGATCCATCCGTGTAGAAAGTATCCGAGTAATTTTCCAGTAGGTCTGCTGGGTTTCCCCAGTCTTCCCTACTTGGAAATATTACAGTAAACTTCCTACCAAACTCGATGCAAGAGGTTGTATTGTCCAAAGGCATAGAAAACATCGGACAAAGTTCCGATAGCCTATTGAATAGAGGACCATGTCCCACATTGTACTTCCCATGCCATGTTCCGCTTTTGCGGAGCCAGCACAAAGATTTCATGGCTTCTCCTTGAATATGTAAGTCCAAGGGAAGCATATTTAACATAGCGTCCAGAGCTGCGCCTGGGATGGTGCTCATGGCACCAGTAATTCCCAAGGCAGCCGCTCTTTGTAGTCCGTTTAGCTTGGATCGAATAGTCTTCACCATCGTTCTTGGCCACCAGACTACGGCCGCATACGCCACAATAGGTCTCATTACAGTTATGTACATCCAATGTACATTAGCAGGTCTTAGACCCCATGTCTTTCCAAAAGCTCGCCGAAACTGCCACAAAATCCGAAGTGCCCGTGAAACTTTTTGCTCAACATGTTTTGTCCACATTAGTTTACTATCTAGGATGACCCCTAAATACTTAACTTCTGTGGACAGTTGAAGAGTTATGCCCTTCAATGTAGGAAGCTGAAGACCCTTATGTTTGGTTCTTTGCGTGAACAATACGAGTGTTGTCTTATTTGGATTGAAAGACAATCCATGTCGATTGCAACATCAAGTTGTCCATCAAGTCAATAAAGGTCTGCATTTTCTAGCATACCAAGTTAAGTGACTTTCTGGATACTAATGCGCACACATCGTCAGCGTATGCCTGTATGTGTACACCTAGAGCTTGTATTTCAACCATGAATGAGTTTACCACAAAACACCACAGCAAAGGAGAGAGAACACCCCCATTGGGGGCAACCTCTTCTAACCTCAACCGTTACTTTTGTGCCCCACTCATCTGCAGCCGTCAACAATCTCCAGGAGAGCATAAAATGAATCCACTTGACTAGAACTGGATCCACGCCATGCAATTCAGCCGAAGTTTTCATAGAATCGAAAGTAGCATTATCAAAAGCGCCCTCAATATTATTAAAAACACCCAGAGTATAGTCTTGTTTGTCAATGCCCTTTTCAATCCTGACCACAAGATTGTGAAGTGCCGACTGACAAGATCTACCACTCTGATACGCGTGTTGCTGACTATTTAGGGGGCATTCGATTAATGCTACTAACCTAATGAATTTCTCAATCATTCGCTCAAGATTTTTCAGTAGAAAGGATGATAAACTGATTGGTCTTAAACTTTTTGCCAAGATGTAGTCCTCCTTCCCAGGTTTGGGAATAAAAACAACCTTGACATCGCACCAAGATGATGGAACATACCCATAAGCCAGGCTGGCTCTGAAGATATTTTTGCTTCAGTAAAACATAAAAACTTTGAAAAAAATCAATGATCCCCTTTATACGTCCCTGAAAGGTAACTTTTAATAATATTTGTTTTTAAAAAATACTTTAACACAATACCAATTGTTGTAGTTGTTATTTGGTGATCCATTGAAAAACGGTTACTGACCGCTATTGATACTCCTAAAACTAACTTCCATTATATTTTTTTGTTTTTTTTTATCGAAACAAACAAAAAAGGTGCAGCTGTGTAACAAAATCGTTGTTGTTTTTTTTTTTGCAATAGTTTTCAACTTTTTACAAGAGTGCTGACTGTGCTTATAGTTTAAATAAAAGCAAATACAACAGAAACAAAACCATTTAACTACATATAGTTGTTATAGCAACTACGAGAAAGAGCGCTAAAATTAAAAAAAAAAAAAATACTACTACTAAAAAAGTAAGGAATTGTTGAACAATCGCTTATTTCCAATTGAATGCACTATTAACGTACTGCATCACAACAAAAGAAACAACATCAATGACAAAAACAGCCACTGCATCAACGATATCAACATCATCATCATCAGTATTCCACTAAACTCTATTTTCAATTTAAAAACTTTTAGTTAAGGTTAGGGAAAGCGTTTGGTAGTTTTTTTTTTTATTTTTCTTATTTAATAAAATCCCTTTAAAAGCCTTAATCCTTTTAAAAAAGGATTAAAAGTGTACAGGTATTTTAATTTATTTAAATTTAAATTGAAACTCCTTCTTAAATATACACACACAGAAAACAAATGTGATAATTTCCAACTGCAATTCAGTTGGTGCAAATAAAATTACGGTGTACAATTTACTTTCAAAGGAAATTCTATATGATCTACACTCAAAATAATACATTAGTAGATTTACTAATTTTTTTGTTTGCTAATGCTAGAAAGCTAACTTTAAGCAAATTTTTAGTTGAGACTAGCATGTTAGCAAAAATATATTACTTCATTTAGCGCATTAGCAATTTTAAAAAAATTTAACAAATTTTTTTGCTAAATCTAAAATTGAGTTGACCAAATTTTTACTAGCTTTTTTGCTAATATTAGCAAAAATAAATGGTAAATTTTTTTTTATTTTCAGAAAACTTAAAATGGCGCTATCTCGGAAACTAAGCCAGATAGAGCAAAATGGAGGCCATTTTTGGTTCTCGGGCTCTCCATAGTATCGCCGGTCCTCTTCACATGGGTCCTAAGTTAGGATCCAAAAAAGTTAGCATTCCCGAAAATTTTAAAATGTTCATGTCTCGGTAAATATTGCCGACACAACAAAAAGTCCAAAAGCATTTTTGTAGCTCTCAACACGTAGAATAAGACCGCAAAATAGTCAAAAGCTCTCCGAGTAATATTTTTGAAGTTGTCGAGTTTTTTAATTCTCAAGACCCCAGTGGTCCCCTAAAATCACGTATCTCAAAGACTAAGCAAGGTAGAGCGAAACGGACACAAATTTTGGATCAAAAACAATGACGATTTTTAAGAAACCCAACTAGGTCTATGCCCATCGGGGTCTGGACCCATCAGGTCCGAACTCAATGGGGTCCTCAAATGTGTATGAACTAACAAGGGAAGTATCTCAACCCTTATGAACCGATTTGCATGAAGCGTAAAATATTAAAAGAGAGAATTCTAAGGTTGGGGTATCTCGGCTTATCGACCATATTGGGGATTTAGGGGTTCAAAACATGGGTAAAAAAATGGCGAAAAAATCGTTTTTTGGATTTTTCAGCCATTTCTTTCTCAGAAACTATATGATGTTTACATATGAGAAGAAATGTTTTTTTAATGCCTATCCAACGGTGGCATAACCTTGTAAAAGTTGGCCTTCGTTAAACACCCTTTTCATGAAAATGTGTAAATTTTGGGGGGTATTAATATGAAGACATAGACCTACGATATCCATATGAATACGAATAATCTTTATTAAATTTAATTCGACACGTATTTTTTCTCTAGACGATATTCCTGTTAGTTCGGGAGTTATCGAAATTTTCCCGGAGGTCCATATTGTTTCATAGAGGACAACAAAATTTTGAAACACTGATATGACCGATAAGCCGAGACACCCCAATCTTAAAATCGTCTCTTTTATATATATTTTAAGTTTCAGGCGAATCGGTTCATAAGGGTTGAGATACTTCTCTTGTAAGTTGAAATAAAAAAAATTTCAGTTAACTAATTTTTGGCAAAACATTTTTGCTTACTTTACCAAAAAAATTGTGGGTTCAAAATCAACAAATTTTCTTGTAGGTTTACAAGCTTTTTTTGCTAACATTAAATTTTTTTTGAGTGTACAGTTGACACAAAAAACTGAATGCTCACTAAGGTGGCTCGCTTTTGGGCTTTTCTTCTTGATCAAATTCTAATACCCGCCAAAACGGGTCGGTCCCCTCAGGGTAACTCACATACACAATATCAGTCCGATCGCCGTTTATCTTCTGTCCTCACTTTGAGCCTCAATATTGGAATTTTAGCAAAAAAGAAAAAAACAACAATTAAAAAAGTTAAATTCGGCTTGCCGAATGTATTGATAGCCTCCACAATTTCAAAAGGATTATTGCAAAAAACTTTATTTAAAAGGAAATTACTTTTGAAAAAAAAAAAATTCCGCGAAAAAAATTTTTTGTTAAAAAAAATTTCCGCGAAAAAAAATTTTGTTAAAAAAAAATTTCCGCGATTTTTTTTCTTTTTTTGTCAAAAAATATGTTCTTACTTGTTTAAATACCATTCGGTGTTCAATTATGTTCAGATATGTCAACAAGCAGCCGAATTAAAGTATTTTGTATTTTTAGGTTATGTTGAATGTACCCAATTTTTGTGGTGTCCTTACATTTTCATAACTTTTGAACCACTGAACCGATATCGCTCAAATGCAATACCAAACTTCTCAGGAGAACTTCCAATAAACATATTAAATTTGAGTCATCTCCGTGTAATAGTTTGAGCGTGATCACCATTTCCACAGACAGACAGACGGACAGACGGACATCGCTAGAATGTCTTAAAATCGATCACTGATCAGTTATATATGGGACATTCCATGTCAAATCGGAAACATTTTCAAAGTGTTTTTTTTAGATTTTCCCAATTTGTTTACAGTTTTTAGTACCCTTCGAAAACTCTTTCGTGGTAAATTTTCAGATTTTTTTGATGACCCGTTCAAAAGATATCGAATTTTTGAAAATTTGTAGTTTGTTCAGTTACTTAAACTTCTTTTACTCATAATTTCTTCAATAATGGTCCAAATTTCAAATTTTTTTTCTTCAAAATTTTTGTTTTTTACGTTCTTTTAAAAAAAATCTAAAAAAATTCTTAAAAGCGCTCTAGTATGAGATTTTTAAGTTTTAAAGTTTAAATCTCATTTTTGAAAATGTTTGTACTCTTCGATTTTTTTAAATTTTTTTTGGGTAAAACTTCTATCGATTCTACAAATTTTTTGCCCAGGAGGATCGTGGTATAACGATTATTACTATTTTTGAAATTTGAAAAAATTTTATTGTAATTTTCCAATCTTTAAATCATTTCTACTGCTCCAATGGTGGGTCACAGAGGGGTCCCCCCATTAATTTTTACGTCTTAACATTTCTTTGGAACAAACTAATACCATATCTCAAATTTCTAAGGGGGCTCCCACACAAAACGACATTTTTTAAAACTTGCTCCAACTGCCCTAATAGTGCCCGTAGAGCAACAAAATGTATGACCGATAGGGCATCGGCGTGTTTTAAAAAAATGTTGTAGGGTAAAAATAAATGGGGGTCGATCTCACAAATGACCCCTCTCGGGCGCACCATTGGACCAGTAGAAGCGGATTAAATAAAACAAATTTACAAAAAATAAAAAAAATTGTATGGGGACCGCCTTAACAATTAGAGATAGGGGGAAGGTGTGTTCAGAGAAAATGTTTGTTTTAAAAAAATATTGTTGGTCGGTCATACATTTTGTTGCTCTAAGGGCACTATTAGGGTAGTTAGAGCGGTTGGAGCAAATTTTAAAAAATGTCGTTTTGTGTGGGAGCCCCCTTAGAAATTGGAGATAGGGTATTAGTTTGTTCCAAAGAAATGTTAAGACGTAAAAATTAATGGGGGTCGGTCTTATAAATGACCCCTCTATGACGCACCATTGGAGCAGTAGAAATGATTTTAAGATTGGAAAATTACAATAATATTTTATTCAAAAAATTTTAAAAAATAGTAATAATCGTTATCCCATGATCCTCCTGGGCAAAAAAGTTGTAGAATCGATAGAAGTTTTACCCAAAAAAAATGTAAAAAAATCGAAGAGTACAAACATTTTCAAAAATGAGATTTAAATTTTAAAACTTAAAAATCGCATACTAGAGCGCTTTTAAGATTTTTTTTTTGATTTTTTTTTTTAAAGTACGTAAAAAAACAAAAATTATGAAAAAATACACCTGAAATTTGGACCATTATTTATGTAAAGGAACAAACTACCAATTTTCATATATACTTTATGGGGTCTCAGACCGATATTTCCATGAGTTACAAACGGAATAACAAACCTCTATCAGTAAGTGGAGGGTATAATAAATAATTAAAAACTTTTTATAAAAATTAATTAAAAATTATTTTTGTATAAAATTTGCTCGTAAATACTTAAATAAGAAATTTTAAAATTTTACGGTATCATTGCCCCGTTCAAAGTTAATACCAAAAAAAAAATGATATGATTTTGAAGGAATTCTGCAAACACCTTTTTTTAAATTTGAAAATTTAAAATAATATTATTTTTTCCGAATTCAATAATAACACCTTGGAGAAAAAAAATGTAAAATATGGCGAATAATCGTCTTGCCACTTTTCGGAAATTACGGGGGGTAGTTTGCCGATTTCAAGGAAATTTTGGTTTTTATCAATAATTTGGCTTAATAAAAAAATTTGTACAAAAATTTAATTTATAGGAGTAAGTCTGTCATGAAATCTTACCACATTGGCTGGTGGTCTAAAATGACAACCGCAGAAAATTTGAAGTTAAGAGCTTAAATTTTGTGATATAAACAAGTATAAAATGGCTTCTGGAATTTCATTAAATTTTTTCTTTAAAAAAATCGTTAATCCTCCTTAGCAGGGTGTCAAAAATTACCCATTCAACAAAAAAATATATATTTTGTTGATAACAAAAAATTCAAGAACTACCCAGGCAGAAAAATACAGACGGGAAAGTGCTGGCAACGAACCTTATTTGGTAGTATAAGAGCTGGGAAAGCAATGCAGTAAAGTACTCTATCAGCGCCCTAATGATAACCATGGTAAACGGTCTGCCGTATAGGATTTTTTAACTCTATAACAGAGCTGTTTTAGAGTACTTTAAAAGCAACATAACAAAGTACTTTAAGAGAAACATCACAAAGTTTTATTAAAACATATTTTTTTTTTAATTAGTATCGATGTAGATCGAAAGTTTTAGATTTTTAAAATAATGATATCGAAACGAATCTCAAAGAAATTAAATGTTGACCTTAAAAGTTAAATAAAAATTTAACGAAAAATTAAATAAAATGAAAATTAAATAAATAATAAAATGAAAAATTAAATTAAAAAATAAATTAAAAATTAAGTAAAAAATATCAACTTAACGGGAACTACGATCACCATTTCAGTCTTTGGCGTAATTTCTGTCTTTCTAATAGGTTTATATTTTGGGAATTTCAAGCCTCATTCTCCGAAAGAATTGTTTAATGAATTAATTTTAGAAACAAATGCATTAACCAATTAAGATATGAATTTTATTTTTAATATAATACCATAATTTTAGTTCTCTTTTTCTTAAAAAAAAGGTATTTAAAGATAGAATGTTTAAGGCAACACTGTTAATATTACGAGAATTTTAAAGAACGAAGAACGTACTTTAAAGCCCATCCGACAAAAAATTAATCTTGCTCATCACAAAAGTGAATAAAATAGTCCATTACTAGATATAATTAATTTTGATCTAGTTAAATTCGTATGTGGTTATTCATAAAACCTAAAATATATTTAAAGTAGGTTTATTTGACAGATATTGCAGGAACAATTGTCAAATAAACCTACAATAAGTCTGTTATAAGTATTATGAATAAGAGCCGTAAACTTTAAAACTTTATCTCGGAATTGGAAAATTTGTTGTTTCAAAAGTTGACTTTAAGAAATGCAGTGGCACTGCATTTATTTCACATGAAAATGTTACTACGAGTATTTTTAAAAACAACCTTTTTTCATATATCTAAAGATATAACAGAAGAATTTCAGAGAAAATCTTTTAATTTATTTAATATAGCAGATGACGTTGTTAATATGGGAGCGTCATTATCACAATTTTCTGCTTTCGATTTCGAAAATAGTTTGGATTATATAAAGAGTATTATAAAGGGTCCAGACAACCCTCTTGCTCAAATTCAAAGAAAACTACATATTTTCATTCCGATAATTCAGCAAATAATATTCCTTTGGTTTATCCGATCAGTACATTTTCTAAATATTCTCTTGGAAATGTCAAAGAAACTTCTATCTCGAGAGTGGTTTTTTCTTTTGTAAATATTCATGGATTTAAAGTTAGATCCACCTCTACTGATAACGTATGTTTACTGCAAAATAGAAATGTGATAGTTGTTAAAGAAATTTTTAGTAAAAAACGGTCGAAATACAAAGGTGATGATATTTTATTGAAAGGAAACATTTTTAAAGAAAACGGAGATTTTTTCGAGTTTTCACTATCATCACGAGAAATGGAATTATATAATGTTCGAGATTTTGGATAAAAAAATAGTACTGGTGAAGCCCTCTCCTATATGTGATTGCACACCACTTTATATACAAAAAATTAAGTACTTTTCCAGAGCTTTATATTAAAATTTGGTCGAAAAAAAGCTCTGGCAAAGCACTGGCAAGGCTCTTTCCTATGTGTAATTGCATACTACTTTATATACTAAAAATAAAGTGTTTTACCAGAGCCTTATTTTTGTACCGTCATATTTTTCTGCTTGGGTATGCTTAAAATTGGTTGTCGGGGTATTTTTTGACACCTGACCAATATTTTTTTCATAATCTTAAAATATTTTTTAAGTATTGATATAACTCATACGCACACGTTTTAAATACCATTATTGTATAAAATAAGCGTGTTGCAATTTTTGAATTTTGATTTTTCGAAAACAAGGCAAAACACATCTCTAAAAATTTCAGATCAGATAGAAAATTCCTTTAACTTTTTTTAAAAAAATAAAAAAATAAATAAAATTGCGGCATGTTTTTTGATAAATAAAGTTTAAGTTTAAATTTAAAAAATTCAGAACTTCTTCTGAAAATGTTCCAATTTTTATTTTTTTTAATTGATAGCCCATTCAAAAATCTATAAACAGCTTTTGTCTTTAAGACTTTACTGTGTTTCATTTAATTTGCATAAATATTGAAGTAAAGTTGCCTGAGCAAAAAAGTTAGATATTTTCAATTTTTGACCACGCCTACAAGGCCCACTTTTTGAAAAAACTTAAATTTTATTTTTGTTATTTAATAGTACCCTAAGAGCGAATACTTTGAAAATGATTTCATATTGACACGACACAACTTTTTTTTTTTGCTGAACATTTGGTGTGGAATGCCTCATATATGGAGCTAAGAAAATTACGTTTTTGGTTGTTCAATTTTTCAAAAACTGGGCTTAGGAGGCGTGGTCAAATATTGGAAAAATGGTCAAGTTTGTGTCAAGTTGCCTTGTTTAAATACATATCAAATAAAAACGAAATGCACCAAAATCTCAAAAATTTACATTCTTGTATAGTTTTGTATCGGCTATCGATTAAAATTTTTTTGGAAAATTTTCAGAACCCGTTCTGAAATTTTCCATTTTTTAAAAAAAGTCAATTTATAAAAAATCCAACCACTTTTGTTTTTTTTTGTAATTTTTTTTTTAAAGATTAGATGTTTGTCTAGCAAGATTTTTTTAAAAATTAAGAAAATCTATAAAAAAAAAATTAAGAAGAAAAAAAAGTAATTTTTCTGATTTTCAAAATAAATTTTTAAAATTTAAAATAGTTTTTGAAAAAAATTAATTTCAATTTGTGTTTTTGCTAATTTATGCCAAAATATACAATAATATGCACTTAAAAGTTCGAAATATGCACAATATATGCAGTTAAAATCAAAATATGCAAAAATATGTATTTTCACCAAAATATGCAAAATATGCGAAAACAAATCGATGCCATTTAATGCAAATCTCTTGATTCGGAAAGATAATTGGTCGATATCGTTTTAGGCTTTCGACAAAAAACATGCATTTGCATGGAAATCTCACCCTAGTTATATAAAAAACTTTTTTACCCGGGACCCATTGAAAAAATTTTGGTACACAATTTTTTTCTCACTGAACATTTGGTGTGGAATGCCTCACATGTATATTTATAAACAGGTAAAATTTCCATCAAATGATACCACAATTTTAGCAATTTCGTTTTAAAAAAACATGTTTGCAAGCGCACAGCTTTTTCTGTCATAAAAATGTTGCAGGTATAACTCTTCAAAAAAGGTTTTTTACTTAAACAAGCGCACCTTAGCCTGTTTTTAACCTATTCTCAATATTTTTTTGTTTAAGAAGTAACACTGATATTTTTAAACAAACCCAAAAAATTATAAATAGGATTTGGAAGTAACTGACACGCCCATTTTTTTATTCCACTCACACTGACACTCACTAACAACCACGTGAGTAAAATTAATTTTCAATCACGCTCACTTCTGATCATGTGTGAATCACGCACAAATCTAATTACGTTCCCATCTCTAGTTTATATGCATATGCGCATAAAATTACTACTAGTAACAAGATTTATGAATAATGCTTGAATTACAAGCGTTTCTGAAAAAAATTAAAAATGTCCTATCACAAAACTTAGCATAACTCATTCACTTTTTAACCGATTGTTATGTTTTTTGGTGTTTTGGAAAGCTACTTTACTATACTTTTTTACAAAAAATTCAAAAAAATTGTTTAATGATTCACATTCAACTTAGAGTGTAAATAATATGACAAATTTTTAAAAAAATACGTTTTTTTTTTACTTAAGCGATCGTAGCTCAGCCAATTCTTGATCGATTTACAATATTTTTGTTTTGTTTGAATGGTAAGACCTATACCTTTAAAACAAATCCATAAAATCGAAAATCGGTTGCAAACTAACAAAGTAATAATTTTTTAAAATTGTAATTTAAGAATTTCCGTTTTCCAACACATTTGCCAATAAAAAACGTACTTAACGAAGTGATCCAGAAAAACTATGAGTATATCAGTACTCTATGGACTCCAACCAACCCGAATTTTTATATGAGAACCCCTGCATATTTTTGGTGTAGCACAGTGAAATTTTTTTTTTTTCATATATTTTTTACATCAAAAAATTTTTCTTTTCATCAAAAAAATTCATAAAAAACTTTTTTTCATCAAATTTTTTTTTTCACCAAAAATTTTGGGTTTATTAATTTTTTTTAACATAATTTTGTTTTTCGTGAAAAAAAAATCATTTTTTTTTACCAAAACTACTTTTCCACCAAGTCTAAGCTTTTTGCACAAAAATTTTCCATTTGTTTATCAAATCTTTTATACGCTCCAAAATTTAAAAACATTTTTTTGCACTTATTTTTGCACTCACTTACGAAATGTACAGCTCTTTTGGTTTTTAATGGGGTCCTCGACTGATATTTCAATTGGTTTTGCATGGAATAGCAAAGTAATATAACAATATTTATTCTAAAAAAACTTTGCTTTGGCAAGTACGCCCAAATCTTTCGCAAAATATTATCATGTTTTGGGCAAGAGTACAAAATTCGCAGGCATTTTTTTTTAACAAACTGGGCACCCTAAATGTAATTCGAGAACGCTGAATTCAATGGTGCTAGCCGTTTTTCACAGTTAGCGCTCGTTTTCGCGATATTCGCGATTTAAAATTTTGATGCTCAAGTACAATAAAAACGATATTTTTAAACATTTTGTTCGCGAAAAATCTTTATTTTTGTGAAAAAATCGGTTCAATACAAATATTTATACCCTACACCACACTGTGGTACAGGGTATAATGAGTTTGTGCTGACGTTTGTAACCGATCGACTCAGAATCACTTTTTGAGTCGATTTAGCGATGTCCGTCCGTCCGTCTGTCTGTCTGTCCATGTAAAAGGTGTAAACACGATAAAGGTCGTAATTTTTAACTAATTGACTTGAAATTTGAAACTTGAGACTTTTTTGGACCAAGGACGAAGCCTATTGAAATTGGAAAAAATCGGTTAATATTTAGACTTAGCCCCCAAACAAAGGTCCTCCTCTTTAGTTTTGGATCAAATGACTCTAGTAACCGTACTATAATAGGTTTCGTTTCGAATTTGGCAGGTAAATGTGTTTTGTCCTCACAAATCACCATTTCGAATTTTGAAGGAATCGGATTAGGTTTTCTTGTAGCCCCCATACAAACCACCTTCCCGATTTTCACATAAATCTCTCATATTACATGAAAATAGAAAATATTTTATTAAAATTTTGTTTGTGTATGTTAAACGCGTACTTTAACAACCTTATCAAATCTGATTACCATCGGACCATTTTTGGACTTAGGCCCAATGTGAAAATTTCGCCCGATATTCACTTAAAGCTGTTTATTGGCAACAAATCGAAACATATTTCACTCAAATTTGATTTGTGAGTGTTTTTTACGCTTTTTAAATATTTGACAAAATATATATCTAAGCGGCCCATTTTTGAACTTGGGACCCATTTTTCGGGAAACTCTGGTGTAACTCTGGTTTTCATACTTGTTTTAGTTAGTTTGATTTGAATTTACGACAGCCATCTGGTAAAGCTAGTTCGTGTACACTAAATCCAATTCAAAGTTAGCGATATTCGCGATTTTTTATACCACTCCAACTACAGTATGAGGGTATACTCACGTTATCATTCCGTGTGTAACGTATCAAAATATCGGTCTAGATCATATATTTATGATCAGTGATCGATTCTAAGACATTCTAGCGATGTCCGTCCGTCCGTCTGTCCGTCCGTCTGTCCGTCTGTAGTTAACACGATGCAGCCCAAAATAAAAGAGATAGACTTCCGACATTTGGCACGAATATGTATTATATTCCTAGGCAGGTAAAGTTCGTAAAGGAGCAAAATCGGACCAGGGGGAAAAAAGTTCCCCCTTGAAGAACTAAATCAACCTCTGAAAAATACCATATTTTTACATGATTTTTTGTGTTTTTGTTTAACAAATGCAACATTTTCATGCTACGAGAAGTTCAAAGTCCTGCATTTGGACCAACAGAATTAGAGAATGTCGTTTTTTCGGTCCGTCCTCCGCCTTTTATGGGCGTGGAATATTTGTTATTTTTAAATAATGATAAAGTTTTATTTCTTTAATGCAAAAAGCATAAGAATGAATTTTTAAACCCATATTCAAGAAATATGCCCCCCAATTACCACTTGCTATTAACTAATGAAAATGAGAAGAATACGATATATTACAGACACACAATTTTTCGAAATTCAAGAATCTTGGCCATTTTTCCTACAAAAAAATTTTCACATAACACAGCTCAACATGAAAATGCGTATTGGATTCTGGTAAGGTATTTAGGTAGTGTTTGTTGCGCTGATTCCAAATCTGCAACCCAAATATGTCTATCACGTCAGGATTTTGAGTTATTCGCGGTTAAAATGCCGAAAAAGGTAATTTTGGACCCTTTTTGAAGGCTTATAATATAAGATCCTGACATGCGATTGACTTGGTATTCAAAAGTATGTGATTTTCTCTATAAGACAAGATAAAATGTTCTTTATATTTAATTTTCTAAAATGGTAAAAAAATCATTAACAAAAAACGTGATAAAAAAATTTGAGTGACCGTTTTGGAATCGGGGCACCAACCCCTATCAACTATTTTTGGTTTCATTCAAAACGCAGCGACAAACCTCAGATTTGTAGAGCGGTGTAATTTACTTTTATTTTTCTCTTTCCTTTTTACCCATCTTATTCTCAGATTTTTTCCAAAGAAGAAATATCAGATTTTTAACAAAATTCAGAAAAACTCAGATTTAGAAACATTGTTAGATTTTCCTATAAAAAATTATCAGATTTTTTCTATAGAAAATTTCTCAGATTTTCGTCTAAAAAAATTCCCAAAACTTTTCGTCTAGAAAAATTCTACAATTTTTGTCTAGGAATTTTTTCTAAGGAAAATTTAAATATTGCGATACTTTTTTCTTATAGAAAAATTTAAACACTCCGAAGAATTTCTATTAAAAAATTTCTCCTATAGAAAAATTCTCAGATTTTTCCTATATAAAATTTCTAAGGTTTTTCCTATAGAAAAATTATCGCCCAAAACCGTATTTTGATTTTGAGAGATTTTTTTACAAATTTGCTATGTATTTCTTTTACAAATTTTTAAGTTCCAAAAAACGGTGGGTGCAGCGGTAATGTGTTCTGTGACATGTCATTATTAAACCCGTACGGGGTTTAAAGGAATGGGCGTCAATTGGTTTTGGCCATTCCAAATACGGACTTGTATAAAATAAGTAAGTAATAAGTGACTTCGTTTAATTAAAAATATTTAATTTAAATAAATATAGTGTTATAAATACTAACCTTGATTATTTTAGCCATCAATATATCGGGCGACTATTGAAATCAGGGCAATCTAAATATTGTTTACCTACAATCTCCAGCTTTAAGTTTTTTTTTTGTTTGTTCTCAAAAGTTACATTTTCCACTATGAATATGCAATTTAGCAACTATTACTCATATGCAGCTGAATGCAAAATAACAACAACATTCAAAACTATCCTTGCATACAAACACAAAATAATCAAATTTAGCCGAAAAAGAAAAAAAAAAGAAACTGGAATACAAAAATGTACCTTTATTTGCCAGTAGCAATGGATAAACATGTTGGAATCGTGTAAAACTCAAATACTAAAATAAAACCAACCTGGTAAATAGAGTGTAGTCGACTGTAGTGCCTAAGCTAGGCAATGATTCAACTTTAAATTTTTATGGATAATAGTAACTTGTATTGCTTTTGGGGTTAATATTTTTTTGTATTTTTAACAATAGTTACTTGGGCTAGGCCAAACTAAGCGCCCAAACGAATGCGTCAAAATCAGAGCGCTATGTTTGTATCTATACGTTTTTGCTTGGATACAGTATGTAAAGGAATTAATTAATTTTGCAGTAAGAACAGTTCCGTTTTAACCATTAGGGCACAATGGGCACGTGCCCGATTTGACGAAAAAGTTAAAAAAGTTTTGTGCATATTTAAAAAATTTTTTTTCATTTTTTTACAGTTTTTTTATTAAAAAAAAGATTGAGGAAATAGCTATCTAAACTCTTTGGGACACATTTTGCTAAAAAAATAATAGGTTACAAATTACATGGATGAGAATAAACACCTCTTTGGCCAAAATGTCAAATTTCGACCACCTCTAACTCAGAGAGTCCTTGACCGATCACGTTGAAAAATTGTGTGTGAAATACCATCCAATAGGACTAACCTTGGTGCAAATTTTATCCCGATCGGAAGACATCGGATTCAAAAGTTGTGTCAGTTGACACGAAAACCCCCATATGCCACGCATCGGCATCCTCAGATTTTTCTTTCGAAAGTAAGCGTATATTTTATCTCGTAAATTCGCAAAAAACCCTTGCCAATTTCGCTGAATTGCAATACCAACCTGACCAGGTAAATGACCAACATATATGCCGAACTTCAGGAGCCTCTGTAAAGTCATTCAAAAGTTAGCGTGTTTTTAACGGAGAGACGGACGGGCAGGGCTATTAGCCGTAAATATTCTCTTCTTCTTTATTTGCCAATTCGTTTTTCGAATGTAAGCGACCATTTCAATTAAATTTTACATTATTTTAAATAATACATATTATAAGTTTTTTACTATCTCTGAAAAAGTTTCTCGATTTCTCGCCTCGCTAAACAGGTTGCCTGCATCACGGATACCAGTCCACGCTTGTATGTTATTAAGCCAAGTTATTTCTTTTCTGCCTCTACTAGGCCGTCCTTCAACATTTGTTCGCGTGATAATTTGTAACAGTTTGTATTTTGGGTTCCTCATAATGTGGCCCAGGTATGCTGTTTTTCGCTTCTTTATGGTGACTATTAGCTCTCTACTTCGGTGCATTTGACTGAGTACTTCTCGGTTCGATACAAAGTGGGTCCATGGTATTCTAAGAATTCTTCGATAGATCCATATTTCAAAGGCTTCAAGCTTCTTTACGTCTACTGCTTTTATGGTCCATACCTCCATTGCATATAGAAGAACAGACCATATATAGGTCTTAACGAATCGTATTTTAGTTTCAAGATTAATATCGTGGCTGATCAAAACTTTTTTATATTTAAAAAATGCATCTCTTGCCATTTCTATACGGCATCTGATTTCCTTTGAACTATCCCACTGGTCATTGATTCTGATCCCGAGATATTTAAAACTATGTACTCTGTCAACGTGGGAGTTTTTCAAGGAAGCTGTGTTGTGTGCATTTTTTCCACTGACAATCATATATTTCGTTTTCCGTATATTAATCTTTAGGCCATATGTTTCACTATATTCCGTTAGTTTGTCTAGTAGATGTTGGAGTACAGACATACTATCGGCCAGTATGGTAGTGTCATCAGCATATCTAATATTGTAGAGAAATATACCGTTTATATATATATACCTTTTCGAACCTTGCTAATTGATTCTTGGAATATTCTTTCAGAGTAGATATTAAATAGTAGTGGTGACAGTATACATCCTTGTCTGACTCCTTTAGAGATTGCAATACTCTCAGTCATCTATCCATCGACATTAACTTGTGCTGTTTGATGCCAATACAGGCTTCTAATACATTGGATTTCCTTGTTATTTATACCAATGGACATTAGAATTTCGATCAGTTTATCATGTTGCACAAGTGTCAAAAGCCTTTTCGTAATCAATGAAGCATAAGAAAACAAACTTCTGTACATTTCTGCATTTTTGAACTAACATCTGTATAGAAAAAAGTGCTTCACGGGTGCCCATGCCTTCTTTGAAACCAAACTGAGACTCACCCATATGTTTCTCGGCTTTTTCATAAATTCTGGAGTGAATTATTCGGAGAAATATTTTGAGAGCGTGACTCATTAGGCTAATGAGTCTATAATCATTACAATGTTTTGCATGACTTTTCTTGGGGATGGTTACAAAGATTGGTTTAAGCCAATCTTGTGGGAACTGGCCAGTATCGTAAATAAAATTAAACAACTTTGTAAGAAAATGGATGTTATCGCTGTCTATAAATTTCAGTATTTCAGAAGGAATCTCATCAGGGCCACAGGCTTTTTTGTCTCTCAGGGATGTTATTGCTACTTCAACTTCTGTTTGCGTGATCGCAACTCCTGTATGTGATTGTGGTGTCTGCGTTTCAAAACTTGATCGATTGCCATCAGTAAATAATTGTTTAATATATTCATTCCAAATATTTTTTTTTCTTTAATATCTAAAACAGCTTCGTTGTTATTGTTGTATAGCAATTTTGGAGTTGATTTGCGGTATATCCCGGCGGCTTCCTTTAGTTTTTTATGATGATTAAAATCGTCATGTAATTCTTGTAGTCTTTCTATCTCCTGACATTGACTATTAAGGTGTGAGTTTTTTGCAATGCGTATCGCCGTTTGAACCTCTCTATTTAATTCATAATACATCTCATAATTTGAATTTTTATACTTGCGACGTTCTTCCATTAGTTTCAAAATTTCGTTTGTGATCCATTCTTTTCTTTCCGGTCTTTTGTTGTTTCCAAGAGAATTGTCTGCTATTGATTTTAGAGTATCTTTAATAGAATTCCATATATTTTCAACATCTTCTCTGCTAACATTATTTAGCTCTCTATTAATACATTCTTTTACATTTGTGCGAGTAGATGGTTCGTCAAGTTTCGCTGTATCAAGTTTCCTATATGTTTTTTTCTTTGTAATTATGGTAAGTTTTTTGCACAAATTTGCCATTAGAAGATTGTGATCCGAAGGTACATCTGCTCCTGGATATGTTGAAGTTTTTGTAATAAATGAGCAGAAACGTTTGTTTATCAAAATGAAATCAATTTGATTTCTTACGATATTCCCTATTCTATCCTGGGGGGATTCCCAGGTATACAGTCGTCTTGCCGGAAGGCAGAAGAGCGTGTTTGCTATTTTCATTTAGTGTTCTTGACAAAATTGGATGAGTCTATCGCCTCTTTCATTTCATTCTCCTAATCCGTATGCCCTGTTATACCAGGTACTTTATCTACTCCTACTTTTGCATTAAAATCACCTTGAATTATAGTTATCTTTTGAGGTTTCGTAGCTTTCATCACATCTTTAATTTCTTCATAGAAAACTTCCATTTCTTGATCACTTTTATCCGCAGTGGGTGCATATATTTGAATAATATTTATATTTATTGGTTTGGCTTCTAACTTTATGAGTAAGACTCTGTCAGATTTTGGGATAAATCCAGTTAAACATTTTGCTATATCATTTTTTACTATAATTCCCACACCATTTCTGTGATTTTTATTAAGGTTCCCGAGTAGTTCATTTTTGCATTCTGAGAAACAAATTCACCGCTGTCTGGCCACCACGTTTCACTTATACCAAGAATATCGATTTTAAGATTATTCATTTCTCTTATTGTATTAGCAAGTTTTCCCGTTTCATAAAGGCTTCGTACATTCCATGTACCGATATTAAGTTTTTGTTTTGTTTGAGGGCCATTTGTTATTGTGTGTAGTCATAATTGTATGGTTTTCAAAGGACATTACTTCAGTGGTTTCTAGTTGCCTTCTGAAGGGTTTAAAGTTTTCCTTCTTTGTTGCTCACATTAGCTAGTATTTTAACGGGTGTTATAATACCATTGACCAGTGTCCACCTGCCCCGAAGGGTCGGAGGTCGTGAGTCTTCTTAGTTGGTTACAAAGACAAGGATTGGTTCTGGACTTTACCAAGTTAAATACGATCAGTTCCGTTACCTTGTATGCCCAATTCTGAACACCGTAAATATCATAAGAAAGGAATTCGTGTTCGGTTTTATTGGGTCCAAAATATAACATCGAGGAGTAAAAACCCAGAAACAACAGGGTGACAGATTTGAATTATCGCATAAAATAAATAGAGGTGGCTAGGAATAAATAAATTTGGCTAGGGTTATCAAATCCATTTCAACCGAAACATCTTTTAAGGCACTCGAAGAAATATTTTTTTTTTTTGACTAGAGTTTTACATATGTCTAAGCCTATGTTACAATGCCGTATGCTCAGAAATTTTTGTTGGTATGAAAATATCTCAGCTGATAAAAAAAATAAAGAATAAATTCTTTGAAAGTTATTGCTAAAAATATAAAGTACGTAAGAGTATGAATTCATAGTTACCACTTATATACGTTATTATGATGGTTTTTTTTTTTGGTTTAACATCGTGATGATGATTGCAAGTTAAGCGCGTGCTTACAGTCTGCTTGTTTTGTTGCCTTCTGCCTGTCGTGCTCTCATTGAACTCTTAGGCACATTTGCTGAAAAAGTTGTTCTTGAAAAAAATTGTTTTTCCTGTATAGTTGTTTAAATCATTTAGCCGCCCAGAAGGTGAATTATTCTAATCTATTTTTTTTTTCATACATTTTTTAAAATATTTTTTGAACAGTGAATTTCCATTTCTAGCTGGCAGCTGCAAATTGAACTAACATAAGCTTAAATGATTTAGTTTGAAGTTTAATATGTTGCTGTTGTTAATTTGAACTAGGGTTGGCGTTTTCAGCTCAGGTTTAAAAATTAACTTTGGATTAACTATCGGATTAACCTTTTAAAGAACCAAAAAAATTAAAAAAATGGCGCCCAGCCTGGGGCCAAATATCAAGTCATTTTCATGCTAGATTCATGGCAGTTTCTCATACCACTATCTTTAACCGAGCCATCTGATTGGCTACAGTTTTGGTTGTTATAAAGAATATTTTTATTTGTGAATCGTCGCCCTGTTCGGAAAAGTTCAGGATAACACTGTAAAATCCGTCCTAATAAATTTTCTTTTAATAAGTCTATCCATTTAAATTCAGTATACATTTTTTTTTTTGCAAATCATTGCTATTTTTTATGTCTTCCTGTCGTTATTTTTTTTCCAAATTAAAATGGAGTAAATTCAAATGCAGATGAAGAAAAAAAAAACAACTGAACTGGTTTTACACTTGATTACCATACCAACCGTCATGCCATCATCATATCATCCATTCATACAGCAGCTGAGCATGCGCACTTGTCCAATTCCAATCGTTATTGTTGTTTGTTTCGTTAGTTCTTGTTGTTTTCTGTATTTTTTTATGGATTTTTATGATGATGATGGTTATTGTACTCAAAGCACATGGGTTGTCTGGTCTAATCCTCTCCATTAGTATTGTATAAATGTTTTGGGTTTTAGATTGGTTTTGCTGTTGTGTATTGCGTCTTTCAGATTGATGTATAAAATGCACTTACTTGACATTAAGCAGCTCTAGATTTATATCTGTAATCACTCAAAAACCATAAGAGTGAGTGAGTGCCAGGTAAATGTGTAGCTGTTTGTCTGACTGTCCGTCCGTCATTCTGTCTATCTTTTTCTTCTGTTCATTTGAACTGTTGTTTTAGAGTTGATTGCTTATGTTTAAAATTTTATGATGGACATTTGTTTAAAGGAAATTTAATAACAAATAATAATATGGAGTGCAAAAGAAATCACTTGAACAAATGTTGTTAAGATTTTCCGGGAAATTTATGCATCTTAAATTAAAATACTGCACTTTGCTTTTAAAGTACGGTTAGAACCAATGACTTTGTATAGCTGTAATGATTATGATTGTTTAACAGTTTGTTTGCAATTCTCTTGTGATGATGATATCTCTTTAGAGATTATCCTGAAATTTAGTCTCAGCTGCATGTACAAATGTAATTTGAAAGAGATCATTTTAAGTATTTAAATTCCATTTGAAATATTAAGATTCCATATGGAATTTGACCGCCTTAAGTGTTAAAAACAGAGGGTAGATTTGTTTTTAAAAAATGTTGGGGTTGAAAATATATTGGGGGTTGGTCATATATTTGACTAGTCATCGGCCAGTTAGAGCGGTGGGTTCAAATTTTGTAAGAATGTTATTTTGTATGGGAGCTTAGGAAGAAGAATTAAGGAGAGATAAGGTTGTTAAGTTTATTGGAGTTGATGGTGTATTGAACAAGCCTTGAAGAAAGTTCTACTCAGACTGAGTAAATACTTAGTTTGCCACATTATTGCCTGGCCTTATAACAAAACATTTAGTATTCTTACATGTCAACTCATTGGACCATCTTTCCATGAAAATTGATTTCATGTGAGAGTTGATCCAACGCATTATCCACGTCAAGCCTATACCAATCTGAGGTTCCGGATTGTGAGGAATTGTATCGGAGCCAATGTTTGCCAAAGAATCGGCAATCTCATTTCCCCGTATTCCCCTATGATAAGAAGCTCAGGAGAAATGTTGGTTCAAATTAATGGGGCTGGGTCTTACACTGCACCCCAGTATGAGCGACTCCAAAGCAATTGTTTTTTTTTAGTTTTTTACCCCTTTGCACCGATAAGAAGTCGTTCGCTCAAAGAGAGGCAGTATAGTACCGACCCCCATTTATGAACGTTTAAAGTACTTTGGTGGGTTCTGCTGCCTACCCCGTTTAACAGCCAACTTCTGAACTGGTGCACGAAAACACGTTAGCTATAACCATTTAAAATTTCATGGCAATCGGTTCAGTACTTACTGAATGGCTGAATTATTTCCAACAAATTAGCCAAGTCTTCCACTGTGCGGCGTGCGACAGTTTGGAGCAGATCTCGTTCTTAGAAACAATAACTGTAGGAATTTGACCGTGGCTTGTCTGACAGAATATATGTTGACTGCGGCAATTGACAAGACCTGGGGTACTTCTATATTTTTTAATATCTCTTGCTTTTATCACTCCAATAGTCTTACAACAAGTTCTCTTGAATAGACTTTGAGTTCCTCTAGCACGTGTTGCTTCGATCTATCTCTGTAACAATTTAGGGTGGACTCCCAAGATGGTATCATAGCGGTTCAGTAACGTTCAAATAGGCTTCTAGAAAAAGTGCAGTCCCCTTTTCTCCCGTATTTTAACCCATGTTCAGCTGAACGATACAGCAGTGTGCTTCTTACTTAAAATAAGTCAATAACCTTTTCTTTACTTTAGTAAAATCTTATGGTGGGGCATAATTTTATTTTATATATCTGGAATATCTCTACATTAAGACTTTTTAAAAACTTTTCTGCGCTTTAAAACACATACGATACTTAAAGCAATTAATTTTTTTTAAATTGATGTCGCACACTGAAAAAAAAATTTACCATTTTTAAAGCATTTTGCACTTAATTTAAAAAAAGGAGGGTATGCGAGGGCTCCAATGATATTAATTCTTCTTCCAAGTATATTTTTTCCTAAAACATAGTAATGCATTTACTTAAATATATCTTAAAAGTAAGAAAAATTGTACTTAATATAAGTTTAATTGTTTTTATCAAGAGGAAAAATATTTTTTTAAAATAAGTAAAAATTTCCTTAAACTTACGGATTCTGTGGACCCTATGGAGTCCCAATGTGAGGACCCTACGGGCCCCCAATATATGGGGTCCGCCCATGAGTATATGCGTACACTATTATAGGGTCACTATTGATTTTGATCCAAAATTTTGGTCAGAATCGCTCTAACTTGCATAGTTTTCGAGATATGGGAATGGGGTCTTGAGAAATTTGATCATGAAATAACTCGAAAACTATAACTCGGAGAGCTTTCGAGTCTTCGGCGGTCATATTCTACAAGTTAAGGACTACAAAAATGCCTTTAGAATTTTTTTCGTATCTGCAGTATTTGCAGAGTTATAGGCATTTGAAAATTTCGCGAAAATCGAAATTTGGATTTAAAGTTATGGTCTCATGGGGTCCCCAAAATACCTAAAGTATTTTTTCCTTAAGTTAAGTAAATTCTTTCTTAAACTGATGAAGATATGGATTTTAATAAAGTCAATGAAATCAATAAAATAAAGATTACTTTTGTCTTAAATTAAAACAAAAATTTATTAAATTAAAGAAAATGCGATTTGCAATTAAAGATTTGTACTTATTTGATACAAGGTCTTGAAAATGTCTATACTATTTTTAAGTAAGCTACGTACTTATTTATTTTTTTTGCACACAATTTAATTTTTTTTCTTTTAAGTACTTAAAACAAAATTTTTTAATAAACCCTATTTTTCTTAAATGCAATCAATTCGCCATAAATGTAAAGATTATTTAACTTAATTTAAAAAAACAAATTAAGGAAAACTCTTGTGCTTTTTTAAGTATTTGCATGTACTATCTTCAAGTTAATTTTCTTTGTTTTAAGTAAAACCACCTTATATTAAGATAAGTTGAAGTAAATTCAAAAAAATTTGTTTACTTAAATTAATAACAGTGTTTATTTAATTTCAGTATAGTTATTTTTTTCAGTGCATAAAGAAAAAAAAAAAATTTCGTTATTTGTACTAATGAATGATTCATTTTCAACAATTCAGACATCTGATTTCCTCTTGTTTTTATTTGCTGTATTTCACTGTTTTGCATCGTTTTTATTATAGTCATTAACATTAATTTAAAGTTTTATTTTACTGAACAAAATAATACACAGAGAGAAATAAACCGGTTGACTGAAATTTAATTTAAGTTGGTTTGCAAAATTTTTGGTTATGTCAGCTTTAATTTTCATTAGACAACCCAGACAGAAAAATACGATAAAGTGTTTGTAAAGCTTTTAAGTTTGATATGTAATCGATTCACCAATTGATCAAAAACAAATTTTGTACACCAACCACACTTAAGCAGTGATTCAAAAGAGTGAATTGGGAGCGTCTGTTATACCTCGATATGTCGATAGAGGCACACCACAGGGAGATGTTTTTTCGTCGCTTCTTGGAACCTGGGACTCAATTCAATGCTGTTCTCTTCAAAAGCGTGTGGCTGCCATGTTGTCGTATATGCTAAAGACGTCGCGATAGCGGTAAGGGAAAAGCACCTCCCAAATAATGGAACATTCTTCAGTGTTGTCTGAAAGATCTGCCTAAATCTGTCTAGACTGTGGTCTAGGAGTAAAGCAAAGTAAAACTTAAAATAAGATTCCTGTTTTCGATCCTATTTCTCTTGACAGCCATGAAATCGCCTTCACAGATGGAGCCTAGTATATTGGATTGTTTCTAGATAGGAAGCTGAATTTTAGGCGTAATATCGAGGAACGGATGAGAAAAGCAAACATTACTTTATATGGCAATTGGATAACGAAGGGGCTTAAGCCCTAGAGTCGTTCAATAGATGCGAACAGCAGTGGTGCGTCCAATTCTAATGTATGGAATTATTGTCTGGTGTCCCGCTTTGGAGACAAAAGAGGATTTTTTCTTTATCACGAAGATACAGAGAATGTCGTTGATGTGTATCTCTGAAGCTCTTCGTACTATACTTTTGGCTTTATTTAAAATCCTCCCTCACCTAAAACCTTTGGACAAGTTGGGTAGGCAGTACGCAGCAACGCGTTGCAACATCGGCAATTTGACTTAATAGCATACTGTCATGGATAAGCAGTGGACATTGCGCGATCTAGAAAAAAATAACAATATCTCTTTCCAAAAGCCTTTTTGAGAGATTGGCCAGTATGACAGCTTTCGGGGAGTCTTGAATGAGGGGCATTCGGGATAATGGAGCCTCTATAAATGTGTTATCAGATAAATGGATTAAGGGGGCCCCTGTAGGTTAGTTGGTTTCTTGGTTCCACCAGAACCCTTGGTTGATTTCGCTACAACGAGAGGACTCATATTTCCGTAGAGTAATTGACTCGAGATTGCTTTCGACAAGGCAACATGCATACAGCAAGGGTAGACAAACGGAAACAGCTTTTCGTTAGCTCATTTTTATCATCGAGAGATCACTTTCGGTAAAGGAGTACACTATGGAGGCCTTTCTTGATATAGAGGGGGCTTTTAATAATGTCATCCCAGGTTCAATAATTGTGGCATTGTCTGGTCTGAGAGTGAAGCGTAGGATCGTTTTAATAGTGCATGCGCGGGTACAAGGGGGGGGAAAAAGGGGAAATTTCCCCCCCCCAGACCAAATTTCGAAAAGAAAAAAAAAGGGAAAAAAGAAAAAAAGAAGAAAAAAAAAGAAAAAAGAGAGAAAAGGAAAGAAAAAAAGAAAGTAGGAAATTTTCTAAAAAAATTTTTAAGTCCAAAAATTTTTCATAGAAAAAAATCTGAAAATTTTAAAATGGAAAATTTTTTAAGGAAAAAGTGAATCAATCTGAAAATTTTCTGTGAAAAATATCTGTCAATCTTATTATGAATTTTTGCATAAACAAATTACTTAGAATATGCTTTTTTTGTTTAGAAAAATGTTACAGGATCTTAATTTGGTTTATATAAAAAGTGTTCTACATAGCAATAAAAAAAATATCATAAAATCTTAAAAATGTTGATAGTCGAAGATTTGCAAAACTATTTAAAATTTTTTTCTAAAGAATAAACTCTTTCTAAATAACAAATTTTCAGAATCTGAGACCTTTTTTAAGTGAAAAAGGTCTCAAAACTTATTTATAGGAGAAAGGTCGCAGAAGAATTTTTCTATGGGAAAAAAGTCTCAGAATTTCAGAATTTGAGATCTTTTTAAGTGAAAAAGGTCTCAAAACTTATTTATAGGAGAAAGGTCGCAGAAGAATTTTTCTATGGAAAAAAGTCTCAGAATTTCTGAATTTGAGATTTTTTTTAAGGAAAAATGTGTCAGAATCTGATTCTTTTTTAAGAAGAAAAAGGTCTCAAAGTCTGAGACTTTTTATTGTTGAAAAATAGTCTCAGAAGTTGAAACTAATTGAATTGGTAGAAGGTCGCAGAATCTGAGACTTTTTCAACGGGAAAAAGGTTTTAGAATCTAAGACTTTTTTTATAGGAATAAGGTCTTATAATCTTAGAAAAATGTCTCAGAATCTTAGACTTTTTCTATAGGAAACAGGTCTCAGAATCTGTGACCTTTCGATAGGAAAAAGGTCTTAAAGTCTGAGACGTTTTGTATAGGAAGAACATTTCCGAATCTATGACTTTTTCTATAGGAAAGTGTCTTAGATTTCAGAATCAGAAAAAGGTCTCAGAATCTGTCACTTCTTCTTTAGAGAAAAAGTGCCAGAATTTTAAACTTTCTATATAAGAAAAAGCTCTCAGAATCTGAGACTTTTTCTTTAGGAAAAATTTGTGAGAATCTGAGCCTTATTCTTTAGGAAATAGATCTCAGAATTTGAAACTTTTTCTTTAGGAAAAAGGTTTTAGAATCTGAGACTTTTTCTATTGGAAAAAGGTCAAAGAATCTAAGACTTTTTCTATAGAAAAAAGGTCTCAGAATCTAAAATTTTTTCAGTACGAAACAAATCTGATAATTAGAGACCTCTCTATAGGAAAATGTCTCAGTAATGCTTTATAATATGAGACTTTTTCTATAGTAAAATGTCTCAGAATCTGAAACTTTTTCTGTGGAAGAAAATTCTTAGAATCTAAAAATTTTTCTATACGAAAAAAGTTTTAGATTCTGAGACATTTTTCGTTAAGAAGAAGTCTTATATTCTGAGACATGTACCCTATAAAAAAACAATTTCACGAAAAATTTCTGAAAATCTGATATTTTCTATGTAGGAAGAATTTCTTCTATTAAATTCTCAGATTTAGACTCTTCTTATGTATACGAAAAATATACAATTTTCTTTTAAATTTCTTTTAAAAATCCGAAAATTTTTCTATACGAAAATAGTCTCAGATTCTGAGACATTTAGTCTTATATTCTGAGATATTTCCCCCATAAAAAATAAATTTTTCACGAAAAATTTCTCAACATCTGATGTTTTCTATGTAGCGAGTATTTCGTCTATCAAAAAATTCTCTTCTTATGTATACGAAAAATATAAAATTTTCTTTTAAAAAAATTTAAAAAAATGGATCTAAACGAAATATGATCATGAAAGACAAACCTTATTCGGCAAGAACTAATAAATTTGATGATTTTATAGCTTTCCCATCACTTTTTTTTGTAAAAAAAACGTATCCCTGTTTTTGCTCGTCAACAAAGGAGAATTTATGATTTTTTTTCGAAGTAAAAAAAAATTTTCCCCCCCCAGACCCAAAAGCTGTACCCGCCACTGTAATAGTGCAAAATATACTTGCTTGAATTGGGAGCGCCTGCCATATCTCAATTTGTCTAGAGGTGAGCACTACTGGGTGGTGTTCTTTCGCAGCTTCTATGGAACCTGCCACTTGGTTGTCATGTTGTCGCATATGCTGACTATGTCGCGATAGCGGTAAAGGGGAAGAATCTGCCAACATTGAGCGGCAATCTTTTGGGTTATCTGAAAGATCTCTCTAAATAGGCAAGAGGCCTTGTAAAACAGAGCTTAGAAAAATAAAATTCCTGCTTTTGATCCTATTTCTCTAGATGTCACTGAAATCACCTTTTCAGATGGTACCAAGTATCTCGAAGTATTTCTAGATAGGAAGTTGAATTTCAGGCGTAATGTTGAGGAACGGATGAGAAAAACATAAATTTTTTTATATTCCTGTAAAAGAGCCATTGGAAAACGATGGGGTTTTAGCCCTAAAGTCATTCATTGGATCTATACAGCAGTGGTTCGTCCAATCCTGATGATTCATTACATGGTGGCCTGCTTTAGAAACAAAAGGGAACTGTCTCTTTATCTCGAAGGCACAGGGAATGACGTCGATATTCATCATTGGTGCTCTTCGTACTACACCTACGGCTGCATTACAGATCCCCCTTTACATGATTTTTGCTGTACAGGTCTTAAAATAAATACCGGAAAAACAAAGGCACTGAGTGTAGGAGTTGACTCTCCATCAACACTAAATATAGGCGACCAAATTTACGACTACACGTCCAACTTTTGCTACCTGGGTTGTGAGATTGACGAAAATGGAGGTGCCGATTTAGATGTAGAGAGTAGAATAAACAAGGCAAGATCATCTTTTGGCATATTAGCCCCAATATGGCAAAACAACAAAATAAGTCTTCGCACTAAGCTTAGAATTTTCGAAGCAAATGTCAAATCGGTACTTCTCTACGGATGCACAACCTGGAAAGTTACGAATATTATTACCCACCGCCTACAAACATTTGTCAACCGCTGTCTCAGAAGAATTCTTCGCATTTTCTGGCCTCGGACAGTCTCTAATGCCGACCTGTTAGTGCAGTCAAGACAGATTCCGATAGAAATTGAAATACGGAAGCGTAAGTGGCAATGGATTGGTCATACACTACGACGAAACGACGACAACGTGGCCAAACAGGCACTTCGATGGAACCCATTTCAACAATCTAGCCGGCAACCTGGCAGACCACGTACAACGTGGCGGCGTTCCACCGAAACTGAGATGAACAGTCTTGGCCTATCTTGGAACGAGTTAAGATAAACTGCACAAAATCGGGTCCGCTGGCGATCAGCTGTTATTGGCGCCCTATGCTCCAATGGGAGTTAGAGGAACACATATATGTATATATATTTACATGATACCATTGAACATATTGGGTAGGCAGTAGGCGGCTTCTTCAGAAATTTGACTTAATAGCACACTGCAATGGAGGAGCAGCGATTGTGGCCATAGCGCGATCTTGATAACAATATAACGAAAAATGGACTGAGCTCCCGCTATGAGTCTTTTTGAGGGCCACTTTACAACTATAATACCATCCAGGGAGTACTGGATGAGGGACATTCCGGGTAGTGGAACCACCATCAATTTTTAACACAGATGGAACGAGACTGCACGAGCAAATGGGCTACGGAGTCTATTCGGAAGAGGTTGGATTGAGCCTGGCTCGAATATTACCAGATCTTTGCAGTATTTACAAGGCAGAGATGCTGGAAATAAAGGAAGTGGCTGACTGGTTGAGTTGCAATGTCTTGTCTACAACCGCAGGCAACATCTATTCCGACAGTCAAGCCGCGGTCAAGTCCCTGCAGTCATTTTTCCTGAAAACAGGATCTCTTTTTAACTGCTGCAGGTCATTGAATGAGATGTTGAAGCAGTTTGACGTCCGACAAAGGAATATTTCAGGGTATTGTAAAACCGATGAGCTTACAAGACTGGGAAATACCTTCCAACAGAATTAGAATGTGGAGGTATGCCTCATGTATGGACGTGTGAGACAACACGACAGGTTTGTCCTTCTTTTTATCAGAAGCGTACGGGTGAACTGATATCGCTTTCACGCAGAGATATTTCAACGGTGGTGGCTATATTTACCAAACGTCGCCTTATATAAAAGCACGCTGAAGGGTTAAATGTGGCCTCAAATTACTTTTGCCGGAAACGCATGGATGAGAAGGATTTGGAAACTATAGAACACTTTATCTGCCATTGTCCGGCACTTTCTGGTATGAGACTTTCTCCAATGGGTAAGAGGCTTGCAGCCTCCTAGCACGATATTTCTTGTTTGTCGGATGTCAAAATTCAACATCTTAGGAGTTTCATAAGGAGCTAAAATTAGTTGAACGGCTGCGACTTTAAGGGGAACCCCATTACCATCCTGTGGTATAACAACGGACCCCAGAGTCGAGCTGTGCTGACCTAAAGTCACTTACAACCTAACCAAAGAGTTAAAACACCTCAATTCAACCGAAAAAGTAGCATTTTTTACCTCACCCCTTTTGAATTTGATGAAACTTGGAGTTTTTTAGAGCTGAAAGCCTTATCCCAACAAAATCAAATTTTTTGTCGTGAATAAGCTAACCAAGTAATATAATAATTACCCGGGTAAAAATGAAATATATATGATCATATATGAAGATATATGGATCATATATGGATTTATATAACCATATATTATCATATATGCCTGCATATATGTTTATATATGATCGGATCCGTAAATTGGCCCGATATGGGCTCATATCAGACCAATTTTCGGATCAGATCATATATAAACATATATGGAGGCATATATGATAATATATGGTTATATAAATCCATATATGATCCATATATCTTCATATATGATCATATATATTTCATTTTTACCTGGGTAATAACAAAAAAATTAAAAATCAAAAAAAAAATTTCTTTTGTATGGAAAAATGATTTTTAAGGCCCCGTCGCGTAGGGAAGGCGTGGCCGTAGGGGCGTAAAATTTTTCCTCAGTTATTTTTAAGTCAAAAGGAAAAAATGAGCGGGTACCGTCTCAACATTTTTTGTTAAAGTAAAACCCAGCACTTTTCATTAAATTTGGAGGTTGTGAGTATTTATAAGCCTCAAATGTCATTAAAAAGCTTTTTCCTATATAAAGGAGTTTTATTGCATTTTTGAATGGATTAAGTTTGTAATGATTGTAAGGAAATCAGACGGAGTGAAATAATTTTTGAACTCTCCATAGCCTTTTCGATAATTATTTATTTTCAAATTCAGCTCAATTTGGTTAACTAAAATATTTTTTCTGTGTGCATGCTTGAGACTTACGAGTAAATTTAAATCTTCTTGTTTACCAAATGATTGGTTAATAAATGCGACAAAAAAAAAACGAACAAATAAGAACAAAAACTTTAAAAGTGCTAAAAGCAAATTAATCAACTGTTACAAAAACAAGATAGATTTTTTTATTTAACACCACAATACAACAAACAACATTGTTTGTGTTTTTATGTGGTGAGTTTAAAGCGCTGCTGCAGGAGTTTATTTCCATTGTTTTGGGATTTGAGATGTGTTGCCAGATCTTTAAAGTATTCTCAATTATGTCTAACAAGGGGGACATGTTTTAGGCATTTTTGCTAAGTAGGCTCTGATTTGTGAGTTTGAATTTTTGGTTGATACAACCAAAGAGTTTGGGAAAAAATGTGATGAGTATACAAGGCAGAGATTCTTATAATAAACCAAGTGGCAGACTGGTTGCCACCAAAGTTTTTATCTTTAACTTGGTATCACAACGGACCTCTGAATCTACGTTTGTTGACATAAAACGTCAGCAGCCACTTACAACCTCTAACCTATCGTTCTTTACGCTTCATCTTGTCTCCCTAATTTTGATACAACCAAGACCAATTAAAGACTTCTGAACAGTAGAAATAATGTCATTGATTTTTTGGAAAATCCATAAATCAAACTTTCTGAGATCTAAGTCAGACGTCCCTAATAGGATCTGCCTCTCTTATCATTACCACAGATATCGTGTATAACCATTCGCCGACATAATGCCATATTTTCAACATCTGGCAACACTTGTCATTGAGAAAGTATATGTGGTAGTGTAAACATTTTTTTGTCTTTGTAATCGTGTTAATTTATATTGCTTTTACTGGCTGTGGCAAAAGCAAATGCAAGCAATTAATTTATGTAAATATGCATTTTATTATGTCTGCACTCAAAATATTTTGTAGGCAAAAACAAAAGAAAAACACACTTAAAACCAGTGAATAAACAATTGAAAACCATCCCAGTAATTATTCATTTGTTTTAAAAATATCAACATTTATTTTTTACTGTTGGCAAAATTTTCTAAAATAAATAACACTAAACATTAAAAAATTACGGGTTTTCATTCTTTTTTATCAACAAATTCGAAAAAAATAACCTACGAAGACATTAAAAATTAATGATAGTTCTGTTATTTTTACCAACAAATTCCAAAAAAATAACCTACCAAAACATTAAAAATTAATGATTTCGTAGGTTATTTTATACAATTTTCTATTGAAATATTTTTTTAAAATTTTTTAATAAAATTTTGGGGAATCGATCCCGCAATCAACTACATTCTGGCCAGACACTCTACCCATCGTGCCAAAGCCATTTGATAGAAATATGTTTTTATATTTCTATAAATAATTTTTTGAATTTTTTTTCTACAAACAAATAACTGACTTGTGTAGGTAAAAACTAATGATATATCATTAAAAAATACCAACAATTTAAAAAAAAATTACTTACACAAATCATTAAAAATTTAAAGAATAATCAGTAGTTTTTACTTACAGAACAAAAATAAATGACTTTATAAATTAAATGTTAGTGAAAGTCATTATTTTTTAGTGTGTTATTTTTGAAACAAAGGACTGATGTAGTCATTAATAAAAACTGAACATCAAACAAATGTTTTTTCTTTTAAAAACGACTAAACGGGAAACTTTTTAAATAAACTACAAACAGTTAATGACATAATTTTTTGAGTGTGTATTTTTTTTGTATGGAATGGACTGGACTGGACTCAATGTTTGAATGAATGACCGCTTAAACGCCACTAACTGCCTGGAGTGAAATAGCAATGGAAAAACATATTTAAGAAAGTTAAAAGGGATGTAAAACAAATTAAGAGTAATTAGTTAAAAAGGGGAAATATGTATTTACAGCTATTAGAAATTATGAACTTTCATGTATTTATAGACATGTTTAGAGGAAAAATAATTAAATAAAATATACATTGTGCAAGATATTTTAAATGAAAAATTTAAAAGAAATATAAAAAAGATTTCCACAAAGCCCAGCAAGCAAAATCTTACTAATTAGGCGAAAAAGTACTTCAAAAGGAATAAGTTTTCAAGACACTGAAAAAATATGAGATTCTTCAAAAAAATAAAAATATCGATAGCCTAACGATTTGAAACCGAAAATTTTATTGTTATTGATGTACCGATTAAATAACAATTTTCTCTACAAAACTCTATAGTTATCGATGTATCGATAACATTACAACTTTTTTCTAGTTGTATCGGAAAAATTAAAATCTTATCGATGCATCGATAACATTACAATTTTCTATAAAAAAATCTGAAGTTATCGATGTATCGATAACCTAAACATTTTCTATAGAAAATTCTAAAGTTTTCGATGCATCGATTACAACAATTTTCTATCGAAAATTCTAAAATTATCGATGCATAGATAACAACAATTTTTTATCGAAAATTATGAAGTTATCGATGTATCGATAAAACAAAACAATTTCTATAGAAATTCTATAGTTACCGATATATCTATAGAAAAATCTTAAGTTATATCAATAACTTAAGATTAAGATATAACACAAAAAATGTTCTATGGAAACTTCTACAGTTATAAATGTATATCGGAAACACAAAAAATGCCTGCGAATTTTGAACCCTTGCCCAAAACATTAAATCATGATAATGTTTTGCGGAAGATTGTTATATTACTTTGCTATTCCATGCAAAACGAATTGAAATATCAGTCGAGGACCCGATTAAAAAACCAAAAGAGCTGTACATTTCGTAAGTGAGTGCAAAAATAAGTGCAAAAAGTGTTTTTACATTTTGGAGAGTCTAAAAGATTCGGCACCAAAGAATATACCACTCTCACTTGTTTTATGTACAGTTGATAAACAAATGGAAAATTATATTTTGTGAGGATGTTTATTCTGGCTCGAGGTCATTATTTTCTTTACTAATTAAAACCATGATATTCTCATAGCATAATTTTCAAGAAAATAATTTTTTGTTTTAAATTTATTTATGTTGGTCATTTTTGCAAGACTTAATCGACACGTGTTTCGGAATTTGTCAAGATTCCATTGTCAAGATTATTTAGCAAAAATAGAAACGATATACTACAAAGTAGCAAACGAGTCTAATGACAAATCGTTTGTGCACAAACTAAAACATTAATACATATTCGACTCTATCCACAATGTGAATTAGAAAGACGAAGAAATTGTACTATGTTAGTAAGTAACGATTGTCAATAACCAACAAAAATATTTAAAACATTTTAAATATTTTTGTTGGTTATTGACAATCGTTTTAAATATTTTTGTTGGTTATTGACAATCGTTACTTACTAACATAGTACAATTTCTTCGTCTTTCTAATTCACATTGTGGATAGAGTCGAATATGTATTAATGTTTTAGTTTGTGCACAAACGATTTGTCATTAGACTCGTTTGCTACTTTGTAGTATATCGTTTCTATTTTTGCTAAATAATCTTGACAATGGAATCTTGACAAATTCCGAAACACGTGTCGATTAAGTCTTGCAAAAATGACCAACATAAATAAATTTAAAACAAAAAATAATTTTCTTGAAAATTATGCTATGAGAATATCATGGTTTTAATTAGTAAAGAAAATAATGACCTCGAGCCAGAATAAACATCCTCACAAAATATAATATTTTAAAGGTCGAATAAAACAATTTTTATTTATTAATAAAAATTAATCAGAATTTCAAATGGAAAATTTTTATTCAAAAAGCTTAGACTTGGTGAAAAAGTAGTTTTTGTAAAATTTTTTTTTTCACGAAAAACAAAATTATGTTAAAAAATTAAAGAACCCAAAATTTTTGGTGAACAAAAATTTTGATGAAAAAAGTTTTTGATGAACTTTTTGATGAAAAGAAAAATTTTTTGATGTAAAAAAAATTTATAAAAAAAAAATATGAAAAAAAAAAATTTTTTTTGGTGAGAAAAAAATTGATAATTAAAATTAGATAAAGAAATTTGATGAAAAAGTTTATAAAAAAAAATATGATAAAAAAAGTTAACGAAAAAAAAATTTGATGAAAAAAAAAAAATTAATGAAAAAAAAAAATTACGAAAACAAAAATTAATGAAAAAAAAAAAATTACGAAAACAAAAATTTTGATGAAAAAACAAAAAAAATTATGAAAAAAAAAAAATATTATGAACAAAAAAAATTTGGATGAAAAAAAAAAATTGATGAAAAAGAAGATTAATGAAAAAAAAAATTGATAAAAAAAAAAAAATGATAAAAAAAAAAATTGATGAAAAAAAAAATTATAAAAAAATAAAAAATTTGATAAAAAAAAATTATGAAAAAAAATCGATAAAAAAAAATTGATGAAAAAAAAGTTTGATGAAAAAAAAAATTGATGAAAAAAAAAATTATATAAAAAAAAAAAATTTCATAGAAAAAAAATTTGATGGAAAAAAAATTGATGAAAAAAAAAATTGATGAAAAAAAATATTATGAAAAAAAAAATTTTTTGGTAAAAAAATAATTATGTTACTTTATATTCACCAGCTGTGAAAAACGGTTGTATTCACCACGAGGTGAATTATTATCCAAGTTACAAACCAAGTTATTAAAATTTTTGGTTTTAAGAAAATGAAAATAGAAATTCTTGTTTTCTTTTTCGTCAATTGTTAGCTTATATAGTCAAACCTGCAACTTTTTTAAAATTAGACACCAGCCTAAAAACATTATCATGTTAAAAACCAAAAGAGCTGTACATTTCGTAAGTGAGTGCAAAAATAAGTGCAAAAAAGTGTTTTCCCATTTTGGAGAGTATAAAAGATTCGGCACCAAAGAATATAACACTCTCACTTGTTTTATGTACATTTGATAAACAAATGGAAAATGTTTATGCGAAAAGCTTAGACTTGGTGAAAAATTAGTTTTGGAAAAAAAGAATGATTTTTTTTCACGAAAAACAAAATTATGTTAAAAAAAATTTAATGAAATCAAAGTTTTTGGTGAAAAAAAATTTTGATGAAAAAAATTTTTTAAGCATTTTTTTGATGAAAAGAAAAATTTTTTGATTTAAAAAAAATATGAAAAAAAAAAATTTTGGTGAGAAAAAAATTGATAATAAAAAATTTGATGAAAAAAAATTAATGAAAAAAATTTTGATGAAAAAAAAAATTTGATAAAAAAAAAAAAAATTGATGAAAAAAAAAAAAATTTAATGAAAAAAAGACGAAAAAAAGTTTGATGAAAAAAAAGTTGATGAAAAAAAAGTTGATGAAAAAAAAAAATTGATAAAAAAAAAAAATTAATAAAAAAAATATTATAAAAATAAGAGTTTGATGAAAAAGAAAAATTTTATGAAAAAAAAATATATGAAAAAGTTGTATTTAAAAAAAATATGTTGGGCATTTATCTGGTCAGTTTGGTATTGCAATCCAGCGAAATCGGTCTAAAGGTTCAAAAGATATGAGCAAAAGGCTGAATTTCGGCAAGGGGTTTTCGTGAATTTACGAGATAAAAAACACTATAACTTTCGGAAGGCAATCATGAGGATGCTGAATCTTAGCATATATATATTTGTCAATCCCCTGGTCTGGCTCGTATTGAATTTTAGCCAAATCGGTCTAGTGGTTCAAAAGTTATTACCAAAACCGTGAATTTCATATTAGTTTCACCTTAAATTCACGTGTTGATGAAAACATGATGTTAAACATGTTTTAAAAACATTGGTAAGTTACAAAAATATTTTATTTTGTCACTCAAAAATATTTTTACATTAAAAAAAAGTATGCTGGAAAAAAATTTTACACTCAAAAAAAAATGTTACACTCAAAAAAAAATTTTGTAATTTTTTTTTTTAAATTATTTAATAAAACGGTTTTTTTATTTAAAATAAAATATTTCTAATAAAAAATGTTATTTTTTTCACGTTAGAAAATTTACTATCACTATAGTATCACAAGGGCATTGTGGAGGGTATTCATTAGAGTTGTCAATTTTTCGGCTTTCAACTTTGTTTGAATAATTCAAATAATTGTTTTTGTACGTTCAATCAAACGATTAAATCTAAAAAATTATTCGATTAATCGATGAGAATAACGAATAAAAAAAGTGGTTTTTTAAAAAAAAATTTTATTAAGTTTTAAGTTTTTTAAGTTGGGGGAGTCGGCGGGGGACGTTGGAGGACACCTTTTCCCTCTTCACATAAATGTTGCAAATTCATTTATTACGATGTTTACGCCTAAAAACACACTTTTGTAATTATTTTGAATTATTTTTTATAAACACACTCTTAAAAGTAGCCGGGCCGAAAAAAATAGCATTTTCTAATCATCTTGATCCAAATGTAGGTCAATGAACTTCATATGGCATAAAAATATTTAATTTGTTGAACAAATATGGAAAAAACATGTAAAAAATTTTTGTTTTTCTGGAAGTGCTTTAGTTCTTTAAACTATTTTGGCTCCGAACATAACCAGACTATGACCATTAGATATAATCGTGCCTAACTTCAGGAGTATAGCTCTTTTATTTTAGACTGTATCGTGCCCTCCACAGATGAAGGGACATGGATCACTGATCAATAATATATGGGGCATTCCAGTCCAAATCACTCACTTTTATACCCGACCCCTTTCGAATTATTTTATTTTTAGATATGTTTTAGTACTTATTAAATGCAACTTGGACACTTGTAAGCCTTTTATACCAAGAAGGTGTTCAGTAATCAATTTTTCAAAATGGCAATTTTTTCAAAAAAATTAAAAAATTTAAATTTTCAATTAGTTTTGACCAGCTAAAAATATAGATATCTTAAAAAAAGTTAGACAACGTTTTGTTGGTATTTTAATGCAGTTTTAGAAAAAAAATTTAAAAAATTATTCGAAGTAATTATCACTTATTTTTTAAAGTTAAAATATTAAAATCGACTTTTGAAAAAGTCCGAAACCTTTGATTTTTTTTTTTATAAACGTCTAAAAGTTCTACTCTACATTAGGCAACTTTTAAGCCTTATTTCGAGATGTGATCGCAATTTGTTCTATTTTCTTTTTTAAATTTTGAAATTACACCTTTTATTTTTTGACTCTGATTTATTTTATATGGTGCTCCAAAAAAATTAAATTGATAGATACTGAACCTAACTTACCCTAGATATATTCATTTCGAGGTAAGAATAGGCCTCACAAAAATTAAGAACGATCGGACATGGGTAAGGCGTTCCGCATGGGCCTTGAAGTTTAGAAAACGGATTACATGGAAAAATATGATTTTTTTGTTTTGTCAATTTTTTTGGTATTATAAGTTAAGTTTAAATTCAAGTGGTAACAGAATTATGATACGGAGTAAAATGCCTCTTTAATAAGGTACCAAAAACTAAAATCGGTTGAAAATCAGACAAGTTATTACAACTCCCCCGGGCATCTAACGTGTGGCAGACCACTTGATTAAGCACTAACAATCCGAGTTTTGAAATTCATTGAAATTGTCTACTGTAATAACATTTTTTTATTCTTCAAGTTCAAATTAATTAGATGACAAGTATTTTTCATATTGTGTTTTGCTAACATGTTTTAAATTAATGCAAAAAATGCCTGCATTTTTTAACACCCTTTAGAAATCTCTATTTTAATTTTTTTATACCCTCCAACCACAGTATGGGGGTATACTCACTTTGTCATTCCGTGTGTAACACATCGAAATATCGGTCGGGGACCCCATAAAGTATATATAATATTGATCCATGATAGAATCTAAGACATTCTAGCGATGTCCGTCCGTCCGTCCGTCCGTCTGTATAAATAACGATGCAGTCCAAACCAAAAGAGCTAGACTCCTGAAATTGGGCAAGAATATCTCTTATATTACTGGTAAGGTTAAGTTCGAAGATGGGCTAAATCGGACCAGGGGGAAAAAAGTTCTCCCTTGAAGAACTAAAATGACCCCTAAAAAATACAATATTTTTACGAGTTTTTTTTAATTTTTGCTCAACAAATATAACATTTTTATTCCATATTATTTTCATAGACCTGCGCTTGGACCAACGGGGTTAGGAAATTTGATTTTTTTCGGGCCGCCCCCTTTGGAGGCGTGGTTATAGAAATTAATGAAAAATAACGATAAAAATGTATTATTTAAGCGTAAATATCATAAACAAATAATTTGTAAACCTATATAGCGGTGGTAAAGGTGTCCCCCACCGATTCCCCTCACCCCCAGCAAAAAGAAAAGACGCCCCTGCGATTTTTTTTAATATTAAACGTGTTGGAGGGTATAATAGATTCGGCACAGCCGAATTTAACACTCTTACTTGTTTTTTTTTTTTTTTTTAATTTGGAAAAACCAAAAAAATATTACACTGAAACATGAATAATGAAAAAATGTTATTACAGTAGAAAATTTCAATAAATTTAAAAAAAGGGACTCGTATTCTTTAATCAAGTGGTATGACACACGCTAGATGCCTGGGGAAGTTATAATAACTTGGCTGATTTTTAACCGATTTTAGTTTTTAGTAACTTATTTGAAAGGCATTTTACTACATATCATAATTCTTTAATCACTTGAATTAAAACTTAACTTGAAATACCAAAAAAATTGCGAAAACAGAAAAAATTCATATTTTTTCTTGTAATTCCTTTTTTTTAAACTTCAAGGACCATGCTAAACGCCTTACCCATTTCCGATCGTCCTAAATTTTTGTGAGACGTATTTTAACCTCGAAATGAATATATCTAGGGTAAGCTAGGGTCAATATCTACCAATTTTTTTTTTTTTTGGAGCACCATATAAAATAAATCAGAGCCAAAAAATATAAGGGGGAATTTTAAAAATTTTAAAAAAATAGAAAGAATTGTGATCACATCTCGAATTATGGCTTAAAAGTTGCGTAATTTAGAGTAGAATTTTTACAGTTTTTTACAAAAAAATCGAAGGTTTCGGACTTTTCCAAAAAGTCGATTTTGATTTTTAAACGTCAAAAAATAAGTGATAATTACTTCGAATAATTTTTTCATAGTTTTTTTTCAAAAACTACATTTAAATGCCAACAAAACGTTGTCCAACTTTTTTTAAAATATCTATATTTTTTAATGGTCAAAATTAATTAAAAATTTCAATTTTTTGGAGAAAATCGCCATTTTGAAAAATTGATTACTCAACACCATCTTGAAATAAAAGGCTGAAAATTGGTGTCCAAATTGCATTTAATAAGTACTAAAACATATCCAAAAATAAAATAAATCAAAAGGGATCCGGTCTAAAAGTGAGTGATTTGGCTTGGAATGCCCCATATACAATCGGTCCATGTTTGGACTTGGGACCCATTTTCCGGAAAACACTGGTGTAGGGTATCATATGGTCGGTCTTGACCGACTATAACTTTCTTACTTGCTTTTTGTTGCTATATTCGTTGCGAATGAAAATATAATGAGAATATAAATCACGCAGTCACGCGAAAATGTCGACACACGTAAACTTAAAGATCTTACTTACTCACGATTTTTTTCCACTCACAATCACGTAAGTGAAATTTAGTTTTAGTCACACTCACCAGAGAATCACGTGAATCACGCATCAATCTGCTCATGTGCCCATCTCTAATTGATAACATAAAAATGTTCAATAGAAAATTCTTAGTTATCGATATATCGATACAATTACAATTTTCTACAGAAAATTCAATAGTTATCGGATTCAAAACAATTTTCAGGTGCGTTCACACAAAAAAGAATCTTGATAGAAAAATCGAAAATTTGTCACCTCTAGCATCCTTAAATATCATCTCTAAAAAAAAAAAAAATTTGTTTACGTTATAATTTTTTTATTAAACAAAATACAGACTTCAAATCAAAAATAATATCAATATCTTCCAAAAATCTGTAACATTTTCAAAAAAAGGTAAGAAATAACACATTTTAGAGGAATTTGATTTGACACAATAATTGAAAATGTCAAATTAACAGGTACACAGAGTCGTTTTTTGGTCTTTCCCTAGCAGTTTTCCCTCCCGTGTAAAGGTGCCTTTCGAGAGAAAATTCCATAGTTATCGATGCATCGATACAATAACAATCTTCTATAGAATATTTCTTTTGTTATCGATGAATCGATAATATAACAATTTGTTAATAGCATTAAATTGTCAATAGAAAATTCTTTAGTTATTGATGTATCAATATCATACAAATTTTCTACATAAAATCCTAAAGTTATCGATGCATCGATAACATAACAATTTTCTAAAAATAACACAAAAATTTTCTACAGAAAATTCTATAGTTATCGATACCATAACAATTTTTTATAGAAATTCCTATATTTATCGTTAGCATTAAATTTTCTTCAAAAAATTCTATACTTATCGATGTATCGAAAACATAATAAACAAACAAAAAACACTTGTTTGATCGATTTATCGATAACATAACAATTTTCTATAGTTATCGAAATTATTATAGTTATCGATAGCTTCTTTTATTGCTGGGTTTGATTAAAAAAATATATATAAGTTTTTAGTTTTCTGTTGTTGTCTTTTTTTTCAAGAAAACAAAGCTTAATATTTCTTTATACGCCTCATTTAAGAGACAAATCCGATTAAGTATAAAATTTCGTATTTAATTTAGTTTAGGTTTACTTTTTTCGTTTCTTTATTATAAGTTTTTTTATTCATACTTACGTTGTGTTTTTTTTTTTTGGTTTTTGGTTTTGCGGTTCATTTCAAAGATTAAGTGTATAAAAAAGGATCCTTTTAAAGCTGTAGTTTTAAAAATGAAAAAAAAAATAATGTTTTCAACCCAAACCAACATAAGCATTAAAACACATTCGAACCCAATACCCTGTTTCATATGTGTGGATGTCATTCTTAAACAAAAATCTCAAAAAAAACAACAAGATTAATATTTAAAAAAAATATATTTTAAGTAAATCGTAACCAATGTTAGGAATTGGTTGAAAAAACTGACAGTGAGTTAATTTTTTTATTTTTTTTTAATATGTAGAAATTTGAGATTTATGATCATGATTTTTTAAAAAGCATTAAATGAAATTGATTAAAAAAAATATAAAACTAATTTCCGTTTAAATATGAATTTTTTAGTAAAATCTCATTAATACATTTCGGAGTAGTAAATGTTTTTTATTTGTAGTATATTTTTCCTAAAGTGGAGCGAATTAATGTAGACAAAACAAGAATAAACGATGTCCAAAGTCTGGACTACAGAAAAGAAACTAACTAAGAAAAATCTTATTAGAAAAACCAGGTTTGAAAAAGAAGGTTTTGAAAATTCAAATTTTTAACTAGTATTGAATATGAAATATTGAGAAAAAGAATTTAGATTAAAATACTTTTTTGGGTTTAAAAAAATACATTAAAAAAACCCCTTGTCAAATTACTAGAAAATGTGACGTAATCCTATTTAACCAATATTTGATAGTTTTCCTTGTTATTTAACAAAAAATTTTCGATCAAAGTTTAATTTTTTGTTTGGAATTTTAAAATTTTTTCTTTAAGTTTCAAATTTCTAAGATAATTTTACAAATAAAAAAAAATCTAGTTAAGTCACAAGAAATCCTTGTAAGTATTATCGCATTAAAAATGTTGTATATTTACAATTTTATTGGTAAGAAGCTTGTAAAATTACAAACAAAATTTAATTTTTATTAGAAACTCTCTTAAATAGGAGGTATTACAAAATCTAGTAAAGCCACGAGAAGTCCTTGTAATTTTTATCGCGTCAAAAAAATTGTAAATTTACAATTTTATTGATAAAAAAAAAAGCTTGTAAATTTTTTGCATTTTTACAAGTTTTTTAATAAAAAAAAAATAATTTTTAATACACTTAAAATATTTTCTAGGCAAAAGAAAATAAAAAGAAACACATTTAAAACAATTGATAAAACACTTGAAAACCATCCCAGTAATTACACTGTGCTACAAAAACCACAAAAACAAATATACTTTTAAAATTAGGTAGTTAAGGTTGTAGGTCTCTTCAAAAAGATCACAAAAATGCCCATAAAACTTGCCAGACACCCTCAAATTTTAAAGTTATTGTCAAAAAACGATTTTTTGGGACTTTTATCACTAAACCACGTGTAACTTAAACATTTTTCAACCGATTTTCAATTTTCCACTGTTTTGGATAGAAGAATGATAGGGTTTTTCATGCGTGTGAATTGGTCTATACATATAAATAATATATGTATTGATTTTTTCAACAATATCTATTTTTTTTGATATTTTTTGAAAATTTTTTGAGTTTATCGATTTTTTTCTGTTATAGTTCGTTCACCAAAATTTAAGGTTTCGACGCAATGTCGGAGTACTCTGTACTACAGAGTACCATCTCTAAAAATTGAGACGACATTATACTAAAAATGTGTAAGTGCTAAAGAGAAAGGAACAAAATCCACTCTCTGGCACAGAGTACTCTATCTTTGTGAATTCAGCTTTAATTGTGAATACGATGAGCTTTATGCCGAAAAAATCGGATAACAATTGACAGAGTTGTGATGATTTTTCTAAAAAAGAAAATTAAGATTTTGCTTGAAATTGCCGTTCGGATGACCCAGGAAAAAAAAATAAAAAAAAGGAACATACTAAGAGGTCGCGTATCATTATTTTAAAGGTTTTTGGCCTTATGAATTCGAATTTGACCTTGAAATTGCTCTATCTTATCAAGTTTTTGATATATAAATTTATGTTTAATATCTCAAAAACCTGACGAGATAGAGCAATTTGAAGGCCAGATTCAGAGCGCCAAAAACCTTTTAAAGTATTGTACATGACCTCTTATGATAAAATTATTTGTTTTGCCTGGGATATCTGAACGGCGATTTTCTGCAAAATCTTAATATTCTTTTTTAGATAAATTATCAGAACTCTGTCAATTGTTATCCGATTTCTTCAGGATAAAGCTTACCGTATTCAGAATCAAATTTTCTATAAAAATACGTTTATAAATATAAAGGTTGTTAAACGAACTATAGCAGAAAAAAATCGATAAACTCAAATAATTTTCAAAAAATAACAAAAAAATTAGATTTTATAGAAAAAATTAATAAATATCTTTTTTATATGTGTAGGCCAATTCACACACATGGTTAAAAAAAGCAATTAAAATATTAAAAATCGGTTGAAAATTTTCTGAATTACAAAAGGTTTAGTGAGAAAAGTCCCAAAAAAAACTTTTTTTGACAATAACTCTAAAATTTAAGGGTGTCTGGCAAGTTTAATGCGCATTTTTGTGATCTACTCGACAAGAGCAACAACTTATACTATGTCACATCAGAAGTATTTTTTCACTGTAGCACAGTGTTATTAATTTGTCTTTACAGAGATCAACATTTATTTTTTACTGTTCATAAAATTTTCTAAATAAATTACATTGAACATTAAAAAATAACGTCACTATCATTTTTTTAACCAACAAATTTGAAAAAATATTCTATGAAAACATTAAAAATTAATAATTGTTGTGTTATTTTTACCAACAAATTCCAAAAAAAATACTTACGAAAATATTAAAAGTTGATGATTTCGTATGTTATTTTTTACAATTTTTCTATTAAATATAAAATTTTGGGGAATCGATCTCGCAATCAACTACATTCTGGTCAGACACTCTACCCCTCGTGCCAAAGTCACTCGATACAACATGTTTTTAAATTTCTATAAATATTTTTTTAAACTTTTTTTCTGCAAAAAATAACCTACACAAGTATGTGAAAACTAATGATTTCTCCTTAAAAAATGGCAACAATTAAAAAAAAAATAACGTACACAAATCATTAAAACTTAAAGAAGAATCAACTATTTTTGCTTACAGAACAAAAATAAACGACTTTAAAATTTAATGCTAATGAAAGTCCTTATTTTTTATGATGTTATTTTTACAACAAGGAACAGAAATACACTAAGAAAATTATGTCATTAACTGTTTGTAGGTTATTTTAAAAAGTAATCGGTAAAGTTATTTTAAAAGAAAAATCACTCATTTTATAAAGGATTTAATTTTTTTACTATTTCTGTAGTTTAAAAAATATAATTTACTGTCTTAAAAACGAATTTTCTGTTACATTTATTTTCGGCAGTAAAAAATTTCTTCTATAGTTTTACTGTTTTTCAATACAAAATAAGTGAATATTCAGTAGTTTTTTAATGTTTTGGTTAGTCATTAAATAAACATTTAAAATTGACTGTATTGTGTTTTTATTTTAAATGAAAAAACAGTGGACTGGTTTTTAAATAAAATTTCATTTGTTTTAAGTGAATATTCACTGGAATTTACCTACATAATTTTTTGAGTGTAGTCATTTAAAAAAAATTGAACATCAAATGGTTTTTATTATAAAATCAACAAATCGTAAAACTTTTTAAATAAACTACAAACAGTTAATGATGTAATTTTTTGAGTGTAGAAATTCTCGAAAAATAGAAGGTATAAAAAAATTGTTTTTTTTTGGTAATTTTAGATATTTTTTTTTGTGTACAACCCAAAAATTTTTTGGAACAGATAACAGCCCTACAAAAAATAAAGGCCTAGAAACGGGACCAACTAAGCCTCATGAAGTTTGACCCCCTGAATTTGATTCCGCTATCAGAATTGAATACTATCTTCGGACTTTCTGGTAATCTTACAAGAAAAGTCTGCAAAGTGAAACTACCTGATTTTTTTGAAATTTAAACACAAGATAGAGTAAAAAATATTAGAACTACCTAGTTGAGCTTATTGGAATCAATTCAGTTTTAAAGGGTTAAACAGGGAGCACAAAATTACTATTTTTTTGTTATTAAGTCGCTAAGGAACTTTTTATCAGGCGCGGATCCAATGGGTCAAAGGAAATTTCCCCCCAAAGAAAACAAAGGAATATTTTGCGATTTTTTCTATAGGAAAACCCTAAGATTTTTTCAAAAGAAAGTAATTCTTCTATAAAAATATCTATGAATATTAAAATTTTGAAAATTTTTTCTTTAGAAAAATTCCGAAAATTTTTCTAGACAAAAAATTTGGGAATTTTTCTAGACGAAAACTTTGGAAATTTTTCTATAGGAAAAATTTGCGAATCCTAACATAATTTCCGAAAAGAAATTATGTTAGGATTTTTTTAAAAAATGCCTGAGAATATCAAAATTTTTCGCTAGGAAAAATGTTTTACATCTTAGATTTTTTTCAAGAAAAAAGAATTAGAATCTTTAAATTTTTCTATAGGAAAAATAAGAAAATTTTATTCAGGAAAAATTTTTATAGAAAAATGTCACGGAATCTGAAATTTTTTTAATAACAAACATTTCTGAATCTTAGATTTTTTCTCTATTAAAATGTTATTATTTCTATTGAAATATATCTCAGAATCTAAGACTTTTTCTATAGAAAAATGCCTCAGAACCTGAGACTTGTAGAAAAAGTGTCCCAGAATTTTAGAAAGTATCTTAAATTCTGAGATTTTTTGTCTCAGAATCTGGAAATTTTTCTGTAGGAAAATGTTGACAGTCACCTTCTGTGACTTTTTGTATAGGAAAACTAAGTCAGAGGCTGAAACCTTTTCTATATAGGAAAAATGTTTCAGGATCTCATACTTTTCAATAGGATATATATATCAGAAAATGGGGGCCCCCGTAGGCTAGTTGGTAGCGTGCTAGCCTTTCAGCGTGGGGTCGTGGGTTCGATTCCAGCCAGAACCCTTGGTTTTTTTCGCTACAACGAGACGACGCACTGTGGTCAATATTTTGAGATAGCGGCCAAAACTCCTTTTGGTTTTTGTTCTCCAATTTTAAAGTTATTAGACTCATATGAAAGTAGACAGTAGTAAACCTCGGGAGCCAAAAAATAAGAACTCTATTTCAATTATTTCACTGAGAACAGGGTGGTCCAAAATGGGATTTTTCAGAATTTAGTAAATTTATGATATTTTTAGTTAATTTTTAAAGTTTAAATGATCATAACTTTTTTGTTTTTCAAGATTTTTGGACGAAATAAATTTTGTGTTGTAACCTAACTTATTTCCTATTACTGGTAAAAAAATTGAAGCTCTACTGTTTTCAGAACAATTTAAATATTTTTTTTAAAAAAGGTCAAATTTCTCGGAAATTTCCTACTTCATAGAGCACAACTCCTGTGAGTCAAGCTGAGTCAAAACACAAATTTACTATTTTGTAGTCCTAACTCTCCCCTACATTCCTATATATACATGTCCATGCATCGGGGCTGCACTTTTTGAGCTACAGCAATTTTTCTGACCCAAGGTAAGATATTCGGTACAAATGCACGTCATATTTTTTGAGAAGTTATTTTTATGTGAAAGTGGCTATTATGCATATATTTTGATGAAATTTTGAACAAGAGTTCTTATTGACCCAAAAAATAATTCTGTTGAAATTAGGAGAAGTTGGCCCATATTTGGACCTAGTCCACATAGAAGGGTGTATCAAAATTTTGACAAAAAAGACAATAGAACTCTCAAATTATGTGGTATCTGGCAATTCATTTGGAAAAGGTAAAAAATGATTTTATTACCATCTAATAATTACATAACTTAAATACCTGATAATTGCAAATAAATTTAAAACCAATGGAAATAACCTGTGGATCCTTGGACCTATCAAAAAGACCTATCCTTGGACCTATCAAAAGGACCTATCCTTTTACATATCAAAAGGACCTATCCTTGAACCTATCAAAAGGATTTATCCTTGGTCCTATCAAAAGGACCTATCAGAAGGACCTATCCTTGGACCTTTCCAAAGGGCCTATCCTTTGATCTATCAAAAGGACCTATCCTTGGACCTATCAAAAGGACCTATCCTAGGACCTTGATCTATTAAAAGGACCTATCCTTTTACATATCAAATGGACCTATCCTTTCACCTATCAAAAGGACCTATCCTAGGACCTATCAAAAGGACATATCCTTGGACCTACCAAAAGGACCTATCCTTTTACATATCAAAAGGACCTATCCTTGGACCTATAAAAAGGACCTATCCTTGGACCTATCAAAAGGACCTATTCTTTTGCGTATCAAAAGGACCTATCCTTGGACCTATCAAAAGGACCTATTCTTTGATCTATCAAAAGGACCTATCCTTTGATCTATTAAAAGGACCTATCCTTGGACCTACCAAAAGGACCTATCCTTGGACCTATCAAAAGGACATATCTTTGGACCTATCAAAAGGTCCTATCCTAGGACCTATCAAAAGGACCTATCCTTGGATCTATCAAAAGGACCTATGCTTGGACTTATCAAAAGGACCTATCCTATGACCTATCAAAAGGACCTATCCTTGGACCTATCAAAAGGACCTATCCTAGTACCAGTCAAAAGGACCTATCCTTGTACCTATCAAAAGGACCTATCCTTTGATCTATCAAAAGGACCTATCCTTTTACATTTTAAAAGGACCTATCCTTGGACATATCCTTGGACCTATCAAAAGGACCTATCCTTGGACCTATCAAAAGGACCTATACTAGGACCCATCAAAAGGACCTATCCTTGGACCTATCAAAATGACCTATCCTAGGACCAGTCAAAAGAACCAATCCTTGAACCTATCAAAAGGACCTATCCTTGGACCTATCAAAAAGACTTATCCTTAGACCTATTAAAAGGACCTATCCTTTTACATATCAAAAGGACCTATCCTAGGACCTATCAAAAGGACCTATCCTTTTACATATCAAAAGGACCTATCCTTGAACCTATCAAATGGACCTATCCTTGGTCCTATCAAAAGAACCTATCAGAAGGACCTATCAAAAGGACCTATCCTAGGACCTATCAAAAGGACCTATCCTTGGACTTATGAAAAGGACCTATCCTTGGACCAATCAAAAGGACCTATCCTAGGACCTATCAAAATTACCTATCCTTGGACCTATCAAAAGGACCTATCCTAGGACCTATCAAAAGGACCTATCCTAGGACCTATCAAAAGGACATATCCCTGGACCTATCAAAAGCACCTATCCTAGAACCTATCAAAAGGACAAAGGACCTGTGAATATTGAGACTAAATAAATGTCAGTGGCCAAATGTTGGCATTTTCTGACCAAAATTAAGTTTAGGAATAATAAATATGTATTGGTTGTAAAATACGATTGAAGAAAATAAGAAATTATAAAAAAACATACCTATTTAAAATGTCAAAATATTCAACTTTTAACTGGAAACTCAACAAAAAATTAAAATGCATTTTTAACTCCACATTACTTACGTTCCTATCAGTCGATTTTTACGTTTGAACACGCAAATTGAAGCTTAAAGTCCCTCCTATTGAACAAAACAAATTGCGTAAAAAAATACCAATCCGGTCAAAAGTTATAGAGTTTTGACCGCTATCTCGCGAAATTGACCACTGTGCGACGGTCAGTGTTACCAGTTCTCGGTTAGGGTGAATTTATTAAAAATGAGTTGTAAATAAATGGAAAGAATAAATAAAAATAATTGATCAAGTGATCAAAACTATTATTATTATTATATCAGAAAATGTTTGAGAATCTTTGATATTTTCTAAGGATCTATACTTTTCTATAGAAAAATATCTCTGAATCTAGGTAGTTGGCTCAAAAAATTTGTAAAAACATTAAAGTATTTAATTTTCTAATCGCAGGCTCCTTCTATAGAATAGTATTTAAGACCTAAAAATATATATGTAAAAATAATGTTTCTGTATCTTAGACTATTTCAGTAAAAAAATAGAATAGAAAAAAAAATATTTTTGAAGAACATTAGAGATTTTCTATCGGAAAAAAGTTACTAAATTTAAAAATGTTTCTAAAGGAAGAATTTTTTTAAATATGGGAATTTTTGATGGGAAATTTGCCCAACTATCTGATAGTTTTTTATATAAAAGTATTTTAGAATCTGAAAATTTTTCTATTTCAAGAATTTTATAAATTCAAGAAGCTTTTTTGTTGTGCAATGCCTTAGAACCTCAGAATTTTCTATTGGGATTATGTCTCAAGAAAATAAACTTTCTCAAATGACTCAGAAAAATTTCGAAATCAGGAAACTTTTTTTGGAATAAACATGTCTCAAATCTGATATTGTATTTTCTATTGGAAATTTGTTCAATCACCAAAAACGTTGTTTCAATTATTTTTTTAATTGAAACTCCTCCGATGAAGAAAATTGTTATATCAATCATCAAATTGTAGGTGATTAATTGTTTTTTTTTTTTTTAACAAGCACTTTTTAGATTTTGATCACAGTTTTAAACAATTTTTTATTTAAAGTCAATCAAAATAATGTTTGATTTAACGAATGAATTGTAAGCTAATGACAATATTATAAAGAAATTCATATTTTTTGCTTTCCAGTGTATTGCCAACAATACAAAAGTAAACCCAGATTATATTGTAATTTTTTTAATTAATGTATTCAGATGAACTAAAGCGAAAAAATCTAGTACGTTGAAAATTTATAATTTGATAGTTAAAGTAAATAACAATAATATTGATCAAAACAATAATTGACTCATTAAAAATTTGTTGATCAATGGATTTGATTGAAATTTTGTAGCCAATAATTTTTTGTGTGTATAGTTGTAAAATTACAAGGAAATCTAAAGATATAATTCCATTCTCATGGCGGAATCGAGTTTAGGAGGTCAAAATACATATATAAATTTTAAAGAAATATGGAATGGTGACAACGAAAGATTTGTCTAGTTTCTGGCTGAGAACCATTTTTTTTATAGGGCTGTAAAATTCTCAATTCTAGAATTCTTAGGAAATTCGATTACGAGACAAAATAATGCATTCCGGAACTGAAATTTTTGCTGGGTATGTTTTATTTATCGAAATCATTTGTAATCAACAATATGTTTTCATTTGACAGTGTGTATTTACTCAATAATAGAATTCTTATATGCATATTCGCGTGCAACATTTACCACCAGTCTATATATTAAATTCAATACTTGTGTGATTGTGGTTGCTAACTGTCTGTATTCATTTATCATACAATCATCTATTCATTACATTACATGTCATCATATGTACATTAGGGAGACACTTTTTGAGGAGCCATTATAGTTAGTATTGAACAGAATTAAATATAATTTAATCTGGTTGAATATCGAAATATCGGTCTAGGAACAATGATATGTATATGAGGCATTCCACACCAAATGTCCCGCTACAGAAAAACATGTGTCCCGTGAATTTCTGAATAGGTTGTATGTAACTAAGAAAATTGCGTTTTTGGTTTTTCAATTTTTCAAAAAATGGGCTTAGGAGGCGTGGTCAAATATTGGAAAAATGGTAAAATTTGTGTCGAGTTACCTTACGTTCTTGTATAGTTTTGTATGGGCTATCGATTAAAATTTTTTTTGGAAAATTTTCAGAACCCGTTCTGAAATTTTATATATTTTATATTTTATATATTTTATATTTTTTAAAAGAGTCAATTTATAAAAAATCCGACCACTTTTGTTTTTTTTATTTTTTTTTGTAAATTTAGATATTTGTCTATCCACACAAAAAAAATCAGACATGTGTTTTTCGTTTTTTTTTTTCTAGAAAATCGCATTTGAATATTAAATTTCATAAAAAATTTTGTAATTTGCTTGTATTTTCTTGTTGCAACGTAGCGAATGAGTACTAAATATTTCCATAAATATTTCTCATACGCTACGTTGAAACAAGAAAATACAAGCAAATTACTAAATTGTTATAAAATTTAATATTCAAATGCGATTTTCTGAAAAAAACGAAAAACACATGACTGATTTTTTTTGTGTGGATAGACAAACTCTAACATCTTAAAAAAAAAAAAAATAAAACAAAAGTGACCGGATTTTTTTTAAATTGACTTTTTTAAAAAATGGCAAATTTCAGAACGGTTTCTGAAAATTTTCCAAAAAAAAAATTTAATCGATAATTTTTGAGATCGTGGTGTATTCCGTTTTAATTTTATAAATATTTAAACAAGGCAACTCTACACAAATTTGACATTTTTTTCCAATATTTCACCACGCCTCCTAAGCCCAATTTTTGAAAATTTGAAAAAACAAAAACGCAATTTTCTTAGTTCCACATAGGGCTATCCAAACAACCTATTCAGAAATTTACAGGACACATGTTTTTCTGTAGCGGGACATTTGGTGTGGAATGCCATATTTATATTTTAAAAATTTCCAATTTTATTTAAAAAAATACGAAATATGGTGTAGAAACTTCTTTATATGTTCCAAAAATTTCAGATTATATTTAATAAATTTTCAAAAATATTTTAGAAATTTTTGTTTAACTTTTAGAAATTTTCAATTACTTATAAGAATTCTTAAAGGATAGTACATTTTATAACGTGAAAAAACTAACAATTTTGATTAGAATTTTTTTATTTTGAGTAAAAAACTCTTTTTTTGTCATTTTAAAAAAAAAAAATTACTAATTTTATTTTTTGAGTGCAAAATTTTTTTCGAGTGTAATGTTTTTACTGTAAAAATATTTCTGAGTGAATACACGTACGTATGTACACAAAATATTGTAATTTTTGTAAAAAAAAAAAAAATTTTTGCGTGTAAAATTTTTTTGAGTGTAAAATATTTTTTGAGTGTAAAATTTTTTTCGAGTGTAATTTTTAAGTTACCAATGCTTTTAAAACTAAACAAGTTTAAAAAGCATTGCTTTAAAACTAAACAAGTTTGAAAAGCATTGTTCAATTACCACCAATGCTTCTAAAACTTGTTCAAACACGAGGCATTTAAGATGAAACTAATCTGAAATTCAGGGTTTTGCTTATAACTTTTGAACCACTGGACCGCTTGAGCTGAAATTTAATACCAAACAGACCCAGGGAACGGCAAAGATACATGTCAAGCTTCAGCAGTCTCATTATTGTCTTTCGAAAGTTATCGTGTTTTTTATCTCGTAAGTTCGCGAAACACCCTTGCCGAAATTTACTCTTTTGCTCATAACTTTTGAACCACTGGACCGATTTGGCTGGACCAGGTAAATCACAAACATATATGCCAAACTTTAGTAGCCTCTGTAAAGTCTTTCAAAAGTTAGCGTGTTTTCTACGGACAGACAGACGGACGGACAGACGGACGGACGGACGGACGGACATCGCTAGATCGACTTAAAATCGATCGAGGATCATGAATATATATACTTTATGGGGTCCTAGGCCAATATTTCGATGTGTTACAAACGGAATGACAAACTTATATATACCCTATATTACTAGAGTGGAGGGTATAAAAAAAATACTTCCTAAAACACAATTAGACAAACTTTAAAATATAAATAGTTAGATATTTCTGAAATACAATTGTAGTTTTGAAAACAATTAGATATTTTTGAAATAAAAATTAATGCTTTTTCTCTTTTTATACCCTCCACTCTAGTGATAGAGGGTATATATAAGTTTTTCATTCCGTTTGTAACACTTAGAAATATTGGTCTAGGAATCTTTGCCCATAAAGTATATATATTCATGGTCCTCGATCGATTTTAAGACGATCTAGCGATGTCCGTCCGTCTGTCCGTCTGTCTGTCCGTCCGTCTGTCTGTCCGTAGAAAACACGCTAACTTTTGAAAGACTTTACAGAGGCTACTAAAGTTTGGCATATATGTTTGTGATTTACCTGGTCAGGTTGGTATTGCAATCCAGCCAAATCGGTCCAGTGGTTCAAAAGTTACGAGCAAAAGAGTAAATTTCGGCAAGGGTGTTTCGCGAACTTACGAGATAAAAAACACGATAACTTTCGAAAGACAATAATGAGACTGCTGAAGCTTGACATGTATCTTTGAACTTTTGAAAGACTTTACGGAGGCTCCTGAAGTTTAGATATATGTTGGGCATTTACCTGGCCAGGTTGGTATTGCAATCCAGCGAAATCGGTCCAGTGGTTCAAAAGTTATGAGCAAATGACTGAATTTCGGCAAGGGGTTTTCGTGAATTTACGAGATAAGAATCAAGCTAACTTTCAAAAGGCAGTTCTGAGGATGCTGAAGCCCGGCATATATTTTTATCGTTCCCCTGGCCTGGCTCATTTCGAATTTCAGTCAAATCGGTCCAGTGGTTCAAAAGTTATTAGCAAAACCGTGAATTTCAGATTAGCTTCACCTTAAATTCACGTGTTTAAAACCCGTTGTTTTAAAAACATTGTAGTCACAAAAATATTTTACAACGTATTTTTGTCACTCAAAAATATTTTAACACAAAAAAAATAAAAAAAATGCACTCAAAAAAAATTTTACACTCAAAAAAAATTTTACACACAAAAAAAAATTTTGTAAATTATTTTTTTTTTTTTCAAAAATTAGTTTAAAAAAGTGTTTTTACACAAAATAAAATATTTCTAATCAAGATTTTTTTTTTCACGTTAGAAAATTTACTATCACATAAAAAGGGCATTGTGGAGGGTATTCATAGATTCGACCAAGTCGAATTTAACTTTTCAACTTGTTTTTTATTGATATTTAATGAAAAAAGTCTAAAAAAGTAAAAAATAATAAAAAACAAAAATAAAAATAAAAAAAACCCGCTTAAAGCTAAATGCAAATTTTTCCGGCGAAAAATTAAAAAAAAATGCTAAATCTAGCGGGAAAAAAGCTAAATTGGCCACGCTGCACAGTGCCACATTTGGCCAATCTAGGACGACAAAAATCCAATTTTATTTATATTGACGGGAAAATCGGTATACATGTTCGTTTTGACTTCAAAAACAACATTATGAAAAATATGGGCGGCCAGTTAACGGCCACGCCCACTTTTTAAAAAATTTTTAATTTTGATTGTAATTTCCTCAAACTTGGTATACATACTCTCAAGGACTGTAGAAATAATATCACAAAAAAGGGGACGGTCAGACAACTGCCACGCCCACTTATTTAAAATATGTTTAAAAAATATGTAAAAACAAGGTTTACATATCGCCCCACTGTAGTCGGCGTCGCACACGGTCGCAAAAGATAGCCGTTGAAATAAGTACTTTGGATATTGGTCAATATATCTGAAAAAGTCCGGCGACCAATACGGACCAAACACAAAAGTTCTAATCCATCAAAAAAAAATAAATATATAATTTTCTTTTCAAAAATTTGTATTTTGTTAAAAATTTAATAAGAAATAGAAAAATATGTTTAAAAAAAAAAGAAAAAATATGACTTAAAGCATTTAAATATCCTTTAAAATTACAAAAAAAGAGTGGATAAATATCTCTTTTTGTTTAAAAGTTACAACAGTTTAAACTCGACTTAATTTATGCGAAATAATGTACACTAGTTACAGGATTTTACAAGATGCAACTTTATGCACCCACCTGTTAGTAACGAACAGAATTATCGATCTTATATGATTATTTCCGTGCTATTAGGAATGTTCTATAATACATACAAACATATCATGAAAATCGGGGAACTTTTTTTTTTTGTTTTTTGTCGTGCTAGATTGGCCAAATGTGGCACTGTGCGCTGGTTGAAACCTTGTTATCCTAGGGTCGCTACTTATGTCGTTATTTAATGTTAAAAAGTCATGCGAGTAGTAATCAGTGTTGCCGTTTTAGCCATTTTCCGGCTAGATTTAGCTCCTTTTGAACTCGTTTAGCCGGAAAAAAATTCATTTAGCTCTTAGTGGTTTTTTTTTAGCCATTTTCGAAATTATTTTAGCAGTTTTTTAGCCATTTTTGAGTTTTTTGATTTAAAAGTACATAGTTTTTTTGTACTAAAATAAAGAATTTTATACTAAAATAAAGAATTTTTTATACTAAAATAAAGAATTGATTGGTTTTTTGTTAGTACAGATCATGCAAAGGCTCCAACTTTGTATAATATAAATGTTAAAGTTTAAAAATGTGTAAGAAAATTTAATTTTTAAAAATTAAAGACATTTCTGGTATTCCCGTACCAGTTTCAAACACTCCAGTTATAGTGTTACCATCAGCAGGATTTTTAATCGGTTTATTTTGGTAATAGGTACTTGTTTTTCATATATCTTAATTTTAAATAATCCCAGTCTGGTATCGAACCACGGATATTTTGGTCATATTCATAACATTATACTAAATCTTAGATGATCTAGCTATGCCCGTTCCTCTGTTAAAAATACGCTAACGTTCGAAACTCAACTTAAAGACTGGGTGCTGAATCTTGGCATATATATTTTTGCCATTCTTTTCGTCAGGTTTCAGCGAAAACGGTCCCCGGAGTAAAAAATTTTACCCAGAATTCACGTGTTGCAAATGCAGTAACTTTCAAAAGAAAGCCAAGAAAAAAATGCACGCAGTGTTTTTATCATTACAAAAAATAAATAAACTAAAAAAAATTTTCGAACCCAAAATAAAAATATTCGCACTAAAAAAAATTTTACTTAATTTTTTTAAACAAAAACAATTAAAAAAAGTTTTTTCACTAAAAAAATTTTAAACCAAGGAAAAGAGTTTTGAACTCTAGTTTTTATCTAGAATAAGTCAAAACCGTATAAAATGTATAACAAAAGATCTCTTTATTTAATTTTGTGTGTAAAAATTAAACATAATATAAATTTTTCTTTAAAAAGTAAAAATATATTTCAGCCGTTTTTTAGGCATTTTTTAGCCGTTTTTTCGAATGAATTTAGTCGTTTTTGACTACCAAGTTCTGGCAACACTGGTAGTAATCGGCATAACCGTTTATACAATATAAGCAATATGTGCCAACCTAATAATGCAAATACTCATAAATACACATATGAATTGTATCTTTTCATAATCGTATCTCATAAATATTATATTTGCATTAATTTTTCAGTGTACTGCGGTCGACTGATACAAAATAACCCGAATACTATATTGTATGAAAATAACTGTGCCAATACTTAAACTATTTTTTTATGAGTATTTTCAATTAATGAAAATCATAAAAGCATATTTTACTCATATTTTATTAACATGCATGCAACCAAACTGGACGCAGAGTGGCAAAGCAAAAAAAAAACCAGCCACGTAATTGAAGGAAATTGCAATATTGCATGTGACAATAATTAAGTGAATTGAGAGCAATCAAGAGTTTGTCACAAGTGAAAGCACAAACAAGTAAGCACGAACGGTTTTTGTGTAATGCAAATCATAAAGTATTTGCAAAATGAAAAACTTTAAATAATAAAAGAATTTTAAGTGGTAGGAAAAGTCAAAATGGAATCAAAAGAAATGGAATATTTTTAAGACCCTTGACTTATTGTTAGTGAGTATAATAAGTTTGTCAACGCATTTGTGAAAACTCAAAACATAGTTTTGCTCAGAAAGTTTGGTCATTTTTTTATGGACTGAATGGGTAATTTTTGACCACCAGCCAAGAAGGGTTAACGGTTTTTTAAAGATAATATAAAAAAAAACACAGAACCCATTTAATATTTGTTTATATAACAAAATTTAAGCTTTATACTTCAAATTTTCTGCGGGGGTCATTTTTGACTGCCAGGCAATGTGGGTTAAAGACGTCCTAGATCGGTAAAATTTCATGTCTAATAGATTGTCACGGCACCAAAAAATCGTCAATTTGTTCAAAAATTTAATTTAAAAGATTTTAATAAGCCAAATTATTTATAAAACCAACATTTCCTTGAAATCCAATAATTTCCCCCAAAATATAACTTCCCCCGCCACATTTGACATTTTTCTTCTACAAGGTGTTCTTAATGGATTCAGAAAAAGAAATAAATAATTTAAATTTTTTTTATTAAAATTATCAAATTTTGAAAAAAGGTGTTTTGAGAATCCGCCAAAATCAAGCCATTTTTACACGGGTTAATGATACCGTTAAATCTTTAAATTTTATATTAAAGTATTTATGATCACATATTATACAAAAATAATTTTTAATTAATTTTGATAAAAAAATTTTAATTTTTTTTAAAGTCCTTTAAAAAAAAAAATCCCAAAGTGGGGAGAGAAGATAAGCTACGATCGTAGTGATATTTTGCATGTGACTTAACTTTAGGGGTCCGATACTTTTGGCGGGAGCACAACCCATAATTTTTTTTATTTATTTGGGACCCTATATGGCAAAGTGGGAAGTGTCTTCTCAAAATCTCCAATCAAAAAACCCCCCTTCCCTACAAAAAAAAAAAAAAAAAAAAAAACCTGTAATTTGTGTAGCTCTTTAACATGTACAACAAGTGAGAGTGTTACATTCGGCTGTGCCGAATCTTTTATACCCTTTAAAATATGAAAATCAATATAAAAAACAATCCAATGGCGTATTTTGGGGGGGTTGGGTGAAGACGTTAGGGGGCACCTTCCCCTTGAGATTTTGAACTTCTTCTGAGATAAAAATGTTAGCAAAAGTACAAAAAGCCCTGCAAAAAATGCGGGTTATCTTAGGTTGGTTTAGTTCTCCAAGGGGAACTTTTTTCCCCTTGGGCTGATTTTGTCCATTTCCGAACTTAACCTGCCTAGGAATATAAGACATATTCATGCCAAACTTCGGAAGTCTAGATATTTTACTTTGGACTGTATCGTGTCCTCTACAGACGGACGGACGGATATCGCTAGAATGTCTTAGAATTGATCACTGATCATTAAAATATATACTTTATGGGGTCCTAGACCAATATTTCGATGCGTTACACACGGAATGACAAAGTGAGTATACCCAAAAACTGTGGTTGGAGGGTATAAAAAATACAGGGGCATCTTTTTTTTGGGAGGGGGTGGGGAGGATTGGTGGGAGACGTTAAATGGCACCTTTCCCTTGCGATTTTGAACTTCTTCTGAGATAAGAATGTTGCATTTGCTTAGCAAATGTACAAAAAACCATGCAAAAATGCGTTTTTTCTTAGGTTGGTTTAGTTCTCCAATGGGGAACTTTTTCCCCTTGTTGCGATTTTGCCCATTTCCGAACATAACCTGCCTATTAATATAAGACATATTCGTACCAAACTTCGGAAGTCTAGCTCTTTTGTTTTGGACTGTATCGTGTCCTCTACAGACAGACAGACAGACGGACGGACGGACATCGCTAGAATGTCTTAGAATCGATCACTGATCAATAATAGGTGTGTTCCAGAACTTTCCGGGTAAAGTTCGGTAAAATGAGAGAAAATCAAAAAACCTCTAACGATACCACAAAAATGCACAAAAGTACGGGAACGCTAAAAACCACATTTCAAGCCCAAAATAATAGAAAATGTAAACAAACCAATAACGCTAAAATATTTTCGTAAGAAAAATTACTTTAAACAAGAAAACAAATTGTAAAAGTTTATTTTAATAACAAATTATCTTTTTTTGTATTGAAAAACCACATTTCCTTGGTTTAGTTCTTTATTTTATTTAAATTTCCAATTTAGCTTCACAAAAAAAATCAGCTGTTTTTTTAACATCTGACTGTTACCAATTTACCCGAAAAAAAAGTGCGGGTAAGTTCGGTAAAATGAGAAAGTAATTTATTCTCTCAAAAACTCTCTCATTTACCCAATTTTTGCGTACGGGAACGCTTTTCGGGCTGGTTTGGGTACCCGCGGGCACCCGCGGTAACGTTCTGGAACACACCTAATATATATACTTTACACACGGAATGACAAAGTGAGTATACCCTCATACTGTGGTTGGAGGGCATAAAAACGCTCCTGCAATGATTTTTTTCCGTGTTGGAGGGTTTTAAAGATTTGGCACATCAGAATAAAGTAAAATTTTAAATCCCTTGGATTCAAGTGCATGACTTTGAACTTCTTTCTTCAAAATATTTAATTTTTTTATCAATAGTATTTAAAAACCTGTAAAATAATTGCGTTTTTGTAGGTTGGTTTAGTTCTTCAAGAGGAACTAGTTCTTCAAGAGGAACTCAGGTCCGATTTTACCCATCTCCGAACTTTACCGGCTTCAGGAGTCCCGGCCTTTTATTTTGGAATGTATCGTGTCTTCCACAGATAGACGGAGAGACTGACGAATGTCATTTGGGTCCAAGACCGATATTTCGATGCGTAACACACGGAATGTCAAGATGAGTGTACCCCCGTACTTTGGTTGGAGGGTACAACAAGGGAATTGTTAAATTCGGCTGTGCCGCACCTTATATACCCTCCAACACCAGATATAAATTTTAAACAAAATTGCGGGATTTTTTTTTTTGAGGGGTTCAGTGGGGATTGGGGACACCTTCGTACAGGCCATAAACGTTTACTTATTCTGTTAAAATGTCTTTGCTCTCTTGTTATACAATTTTATCTTTATTTTTATTATTTTTGTTTTTCCACGCCCACAAAAGGATGCGGATCAAAAAAATTGGCATCTTCTAGTCCTCTGGATCCAACTGCAGTACTTTAAACTTCTTCTGACATAAAAATGTTTCATAAACAGGTGAGAGAGTTAAATTCGGATGCCGAATCTTTTATACTCTCCCATCGCGATAAATGTAAACAAATTCGTTTATGCTTTTTATATTAAAGTAATACAATTCAATCATTATTTCATTAATTTTTTTAACCACGCCCTCAAAAGGTGACGGACCAACAGAAATAACATTTTCCAGTCCCCTCGATCCAACTGATGGACTTAAAACTTTTTCTGTTATAAAAATGTTTAATTTTTTTTTGGCATAAAAACATACTTTTAAAACTCAATGTTAGAATCACCATAAAAGAACTGAAACATAACAATGACATTGAAAATCATTAATAAAGTCGATCAATAAGAACATACTACATATTATAGACACTCAAAAAAAAAATATACTCCTTAATTAAGATGATTAATTAACTTCTTAAGAGAAATAAATCTAAAAAAAAAAACCAGAAACAAAACTATTTTTGAAGAGGTGCGGTTATGTATTTTTTCTGTCTTTTAGAACCAAAAAATATCGAAAATTAAAACACACATAAAAGAACATGATTAATTTCGTTTATAGACCAAATCTAACAAGAATTATGTCGCGCACAGTAGGATTTATGTTTTTAACACTAAACATTTCATGCTTGAATTTACGAAAATTTATGATGGTCTATGAAATTGATAGAGTATGACTATGCATTAGGTCGGATGGAAATTTAAAAAATAAATAACATGAAAAAAAGTTAAATTTGGTCTTGCCGAATGTATTGATACCCTCCGCAATGTAAAAAAAACTATTCGCAAAAAAAAAATAAAAAAAAACAAGTAAGAGTGTTAAATTTGGCTGTGCCGAATCTTTTACACCCTCCAACATGTTAAAAAAAATTGCACGGGCCCTTTTTGGGGAAGGACACCATTTCAAAACGTTACAAACGGAATGACAAAGTGAGTGTACCCCCATACTGTTGTTGGAGGGTATAAAAATTCCCTGAGAAAAAAATTGGTGAAAATAAAATTCCTCGAAAATTTTGTTTTTAAATATTTTTTTTTTTTTTAATATTTTTCACTTAACTTGTTCTGAATAATTAAAGTGTAATAGTGTATGAATACCGAAGAACCTGTTCTTAAACAAGTGTTGTCAGAATCGGTTCTGAAAAATTTTCCTGGGATAGGGACAATGTGACAAAAGAAAAATTTTCTTTATACCGACTTCAAGTTAATTTTTTTAACAAAATGACTTAAAAACTTTTAAAAAGTTATAACAGATGCAATTTCGATTTGAAAATCTATAACAAAATTTTGTTCTTAAAATTTTTCTTTTTTATTTATTTTATACACTCATTGCAGTCAGATATTCAATTTGTATTCATCGCGAACGCCGGGTAATCTACTAGTTTATTATAATTTGATCCGGCCATAGACGCATACAGGGTGTATTGTAAAGATGGATAGAACACTTTTGCCAGAAAATTGGCTCAGATGCTGTTAAATGTGGCAGCATCTGACAAAATTAACTTAAGAAAAAAAAAGTTGCTAAGATTGATCAAAAAACTCAGTTTATTCATTTTCATGCACAACCAAAATATATGGTATTGAAAAAAAACATATCCGATTTTTCGGTTGATACGACCGAAAAAGTCTTTTTTCGTTCCGAAATATTTTTTAATTTGTCATTTCATTTTATTAAACATTTGTAAGATTCAAAATATAATATTTTACCAATTTGTGCCTCACTCTATATATTTTAAAAACGCTAATTTTGAAAATGATTGATGGATGATGTTAAAATGTAACAGAGTCAAATAGTTAATAGTAAATGATGTTTTTCAAATTAGTGTGAACATTGTCTTTTCTTCCTTTTTTTTAATTAAAAAAACATTTTTTTTGTTAACAATGTTCGGTATAAATGATGTTATAAAAATAATGAAAATTTTACAAACATTTTTTATGGAACACTTACGCATTGGATGTAGACTTGGAAACACCATTTCTAACAAAAACAAGTAAGTGTTATAAATTCGGATGTGGCGAATATTTTATGGAAAAAAATTATAAAACAAGTAGAAAAGTTAAATTCGACTTTGCCGAATCTATGAATACCCTCCACAATGCATTTTTTTTAAAGGATAGTACATTTTTTAATGTGAAAAATAGTAACAATTTTGATTAGAAATATTTTATTTTGAGTAAAAAACTCTTTTTTTTTGTCATTTAAAAAAAAAAAAAAAATACTAATTTTTTTTAGTGTAAAATTTTTTTCGAGTGTAATGTTTTTTTTTACTGTAAAAATATTTCTGAGTGAATGCACGTACGTCTGTGAGTGAAAATTTTTTTTGAGTGTAAAATTTTTCCCACAATTTAGTTAAATTTAACTAAAAGTTGGAAAATTTTCTTAAGTATTAGGAAAAAATTTAAGTTCATGTACTGTTAAATAGTCCATTATTTTCCTTAAATGGAATTCCGAAATACATGGAAGAAATTCTTACCGCCAAAGAAATTTTCCAATATTACAAAAATCTTTATTTTTAAGACATATTCCTCTTCTTTAGTTTTAGGACGTAATTTTCTACCAATTAGTTCATTTTCTTAGTTTTGAGTTTTGAGATTTGAAGTTTTTTCCACTATTTTAGTAAAATTTTAATAACTCGGCCAAATTTTTTTTTTCAAAAACTTAAAATGGCGATATCTCAAATACTAAGCCAGTTAGAGAGAAATGAAGGACATTTTTGGTTCTTTGAATTTCCATAGTATCGCCGGTCCTCTTCACATGTGTGGACCCCAATGGGTCCTAACTTTGGATTTAAAAAAGTTGGCATTCCCGAAAATTAAAAAAAAACTCATATCTCGGTAAATAATGCCAACACAACAAAAAGTTCAAGTTCAAGCATTTTTGTAGCCCTTAACACGGAGAACAAAGCCGCCAAATACCGAAAAGCTCTTCGAGTAATAGTTTTAAAGTTATCGAGTTTTTAAAATTCTTAAGACCCCAGTGTTCCCCTAAATTCACGTATCTCAAAAACTAAACAAGGTAGAGCGAAACGGAAAAAAATTTTGGATCAAAAAATATGAAGATTCTTAAGGAACCCAACTGGGTCTGGGCCCATCGGGGTCTGAACCTATCGGTCCGAACCCAATGGGGCCTTCACCCAATCGGGTCCTCAAATGTGTATGAACTAAATTGAAATAAAATTTCTCCTATTTTTTAGTTCAAATTGGCATAATATTAAAATTTTTTTTCTTTTCTTTTTTGAAAGAAAAATATGAACTTAAAAGAAGGAAAACATGGCAATGGAGCTAAATCATTATCAATATTCCTTAAATTTAGTTAGTTTTCCCATTTTTAGTTAATTTTTTTTTCTGAGTGTGCTTATAACTTTTGAACCACTGGACCGATTGAACTAAAATTCAATACCAAACAGTCCTGGGGAACGGCAAAAATACAAGCAAAGTTTCAATAGTGTCATTATTGTCTTTCGAAAGTTAACGTGTTTTTTATCTCGTAAATTCGCGAAAACCCCTTGCCGAAATTTACTCTTTTGCTCATAACTTTTGAACCACTGCACAGTGATTCGTTCCCATATATCGAGTGGGCAAAAATAGAATATTGGTCGCAAATTTCTGAAATTTGGTACACAAGAATTAAATTATCTAATCAAGAAAAAAACTAGTTTTTGGAAAAATCGGAGCAAGGACACGCCTACCCCCCATATATCCTGAAATTTAAATATGTGATTAAAACTATAAAAATGGTCACAAAATTCCCGAACTTTGTCAATGTTACCAATTATGATATAGTATTTTATATAGATTGAAGCAAGGACTCGTGTGACTGCCATATATCCTTTTTCTTAAAAATATTGTAAATCGCTCAAAAATTACTCGATACCCTTGAAATTTTTTGTAAAAATTTGAATAAGTGATAGCAATGTGTGTGCAATTTTGCTGAAATCGGTTCTGTAAAACAAAAGTTATTTATATATCCTTTTTAAAAACTACAATAAAGTGTTAATATAGTTCAATCACAAAAATAAAATAGAAAGAGTTGTCAACGATTTTCCAAATTTGGTACGCAAGCACAAAATTAATTAATAGAAAAAAAATAAAAATTTTGAGCAAATCGATCGAAGGACATTTTTACCTGTCGTATATCCTTAAATTTAAAAGTGGAGTTTTAGCCACAAAACTTGATATAAAATTACTTAACTTAGTTATTGTCTTAGGAATTTAGATAACTATCGACGTACAACATTTGTATTTTAATCTGAGCAAGGATTCGCGTGGCTGCCATATATCCTTTTTCTTGAAATCGCTGTAACTATTTTAAAAATCTTTCAATTGCTATCAATTTTATTTTTAATATAGATTAGATAAAATGGCATTAATAAGTGTGCCAAATTTCGTTGAGTTGCTTGCGGTAACAAAAAAGCTGTTAATATATCCTTTTTTTAAATATAGTCAAAAATATAAAAATACATAATAACTGCAAAAACAAAACATTCGCAACACTTATTTCCTATTGCATTACGAAAATAAATTTATTTAAAATAAGTTTTAAGTAAACTCGTTTAATATTTGCTTTATTTCTAAGTATATACTCCGTTAATAACAAAAAACTTAAAAAAAATAATTTTTTGGGTACTTCAAATTTTTTTTTTTTTTTGTTTTTTTTTTTTAACTTAGTTATTTTTATTATTTGATCGTATAGAAAACAGTCCAGATTTAAAAAAAAAAAAAACAATAAAAAATAATTTTTAAGTACGAACTTTTTTTCTGTATCTCAAAAAAAAATTTTGGTTTTGATTTGGGATACCAACGAAAATCAAATAATAGTTTTAAAGCAAAATGGCCCACTGTATGCTTATTTTATCGAATTATTTACTATAAATTTATGGTATACAATACAATAAATCCCTTTATATAAAAACACACTAAAATGTTGATGTATTTTTTAAATTTACACTCAAAAAAATACGTTAGTAGATTTACTAATTTTTTTTTGCTAACGCTAGTTAGCTAACTTTTAGCAAATTTTTAGTTGAGATTAGCATGTTAGCAAAAAATTCTTGTAAACTTCATTTAGCACATTAGCAATTTTAAACAAACTTTAAACTAATTTCTTTTGCTAAATTTGAAATTGGGTTGACTACATTTTTACAAGATTTTTTGCTAATATTAGCAAAATAAATGGTAAGTTTTTTTTTATTTTCAGAAAACTTAAAATGGCGCTATCTCGGAAACTAAGCCAGATAGAGCAAAATGGAGGCCATTTTTGGTTCTTAGAATCTCCATAGTATCGCCGGTCCTCTTCACATGTGTGGACCCTAATGGGCCCTAACTTTGGATCCAAAAAAGTTAGCATTCCCGAAAATTTTAAAATGCTCATATCTCGGTAAATATTGCCGACACAACAAAAAGTCCAAAAGCGTTTTTGTAGCTCTCAACACGTAAAACAAGACCGCAAAATAGTCAAAAGCTCTCCGAGTAATATTTTTGAAGTTATCGAGTTTTTTATTTCTCAAGACCCCAGTGGTAGAGCGAAACGGACACAAATTTTGGATCAAAAACTATGACGATTTTTAAGGAACCCAACTAGGTCTAGGCCCATCGGGGTCTGGACCTATCGGGTCCGAACCCAATGGGGTTCTCAGATGTGTATAAACTAAGTTCAAAAAAAAAAATATTTAGTTAACTAATAATTGGCAAAACATTTTTGCTAACTTTAGCAAAAAAATTGTGGGTTCAAAATCAGCAAATTTTCTTGTAGGTTTACAAGCTTTTTTTGCTAACATTACAGTTTTTTTTTTTTGAGTGTATTTACAGTAAATAAAATAAATTAAAAAAAAAATAATCCAATATTAGATTTTTTAAAAATTTTTTTTTTCAACTAAAAAAAAAAATAGTTATTTTTATTTTTTGATTTTATAAAACATAGTTAAAGCTACAAAAAAAATAAAAAACAAAAAAATTTTATTCACGAACTTTTTTTATGAAGGCCATTAAAATTTGGTAATTTTGGGGATTTTAGTAAAAGTCATAGATAACTTTTAAAGCAAAATGGCCCACGTACTGCATAATTTTTTTCTGATTTTTTATTATATTTTTACAGAATACTATAAAATATATCAATATGTAAAGAAAAAATACTTAATATTGGATTTTTTTCTAATATTTTTTCCATTAATAATATAGCTTTTGAAAAAAATTAAATAAAACACAAAAAAAAACTTAACTTTTTTCCAACTTCAGACAAAAACTTAGTTGTTTTTATTGTTTTGCCTTATAAACCATAGTCCGACCTATCGAAAAAGCGAAAAAAATAATTTTTTGGTTCACGAACTTTTTTTATGCATTCCATCCAAATTTGTCAATTTTTGGGAATTCGGTAGAAAAAATATAGATTTCAGAGCAATACAAAAATGTATTTTAAGATTAATTCTAAAAAAATGCAAATACAACATTTAGCTAATATATTTAAGTAACTTTTGCAAAAAAAAGTTCGTTGATTTCTTTAAAATTCGTTTTTTCATAATTATTATAGTAAACCTATAAAAATCAATTTTTAGCTTTTAACACAATAGCGTTGAATTTCCATACTTTAGCGCCCTCTTGTGGCAACATATGACTTCTAAAAAATAAGAAAAGTACACATTTCTTTTAGTTTACTATTAAACTGTAAAAATACAAAAAATCATCAACATTAAAGACATACTTTTTTTTTTGATTTTTGCCAATGAATCGAATCACTGTGCACTGGACCGATTTGGCTGGATTGCAATACCAACCTGACCCGGTAAATTACCAACATATATGCCAAACTTCAGTAGCCTCTGTTAAGTCTTTTAAAAGTTCGATGTGTTACAAACGGAATGACAAACTTATATATACCCTCTATCACTAGAGTGGAGGGTATAAAAATGCGGGGGAGTTTTTTGAAGGAGGACGGGGTATCTGCAGAGAACATTAAGGTCACTTCCTCCTCGCGGTTTATGCTTACTAATTTAATTATTTTACTTTTTGCACTTAAATAATACACTTTTATTATATAAAAAGCTTTTAAAAATATTCTCGCCGAAAAAAGGAGACCGGCCGAAAAAATAACATATTCTAATCTCCGGGGTCAAAGTGCACTACTTACAATTAGATCTTTTTCGACCCGTTTTTAAAGGTTGCTTTAGTTCCTAAAGGGTGGTGTTCTAGACTTAACTTTCGACCATTTTTTCGTGTTGTTGTACATAAATAAATTTTGGTGAAAGTACAACGAATGCACTTTTTTCGTTATAATTTTTTAACTTTTAGCTATTCGATTTAAACTTCGAATGAAAATGTAAACAACAGAACACCGAATTAAATTTTATGTGTTTCGGAAAATTTCATGTGAATTGAAAAGTTGTGAAAGACAGAAAAGATGCTATATTTACAGATTTTGGAAAAATTTTCTGGCGGTAGGATTTTCTACCATATTTTATAGAGTTCTATTTAAAAAAAATATTCAACCCATTTATAAATGGTGTTAGTTCAGACTAATAGTATGACTACAACATCAGTAGTAGTAAGTAAGTATAATTGAAAAATATTTACTACTAGCTGGCCCGGTCCGCGTTGCTGGCCCAAATATAAGATCAGTGTTATATTTCATCTCGCTTCCAATATATAGCCCTGCAAAAAATGTAATGAATTTCTTGGCTTACACAGATTTGTGGGAGTAGTTTTTAAGGACCCGATTAGGCAGATAATCATCTTCAAATTATATTTTAAGAATAAAAAAAATAACCATGTCTTCGACTTTGCGACCTGTACAAATTTAAAACTTCTTTAGTATCATTATGAACAACACAACAATGAATTACGCATATCCTTCGTTCTTACTGTGAGCTATCGTCTTGAGTTCAAACAACCCTTTACAGTTTTCCCGAATTTTCCATTTTTTCGGACCACTTTTCTCATTTATATTTCCTTAAAAACCTAATTAGAACTATTATTAACATAAAAAAATCGGTCCGGTCATTAGTAGTCGACTTATTTAGACAAAAGTTGGCGTTAAAATTTGTGTGGTAAGTTAAACTTGATTTGGACCAAGTTTATGCGGAATCTATTAAGAAATATTTTTTTAATAGATCGAGTTGGAGTAAAAATTAATTTTAGATATATCAAAAAAAAGTTGGCGAGGAGAATTTTTGTGGGCTTTGAAGTGGGGTAGTACAATAATTATTTCCGTAAAATCCTTACTTGGGCTATAATGATCATTAAAGAAAAAAATTATCAAATCAGATCATTCGCTCTCCGATCTTAGATTTATTGAAAAAAGTGGGAGTGGACAATTTTTCTTTCCGTAAAAACCTATGTTGTGCTCTCACGAATGTCAACAAATAGCCAAATCGGCCCTGTCGTTCTTCCGTTTTAGATGTATCGAAATAAAAATGGGCGTGAACAATTTTTATTTCCGTTTAAACCTAAGTTGGACTATGGCGACCCGATTTTAGATATATCGAAAAAAGGAGATGTAAAAAAATAAGATGAACATTTAAAAAAAAAAAATATTATCCAAATCGGTCAGTTCTCAAGTGATCCAATTACCAACGAACTACATTTGATTTTTATTTATATTTTATTATTCTATATTTTATGTTTCTATAGAGCAGTTTTTATATACATCCAAAACATCATTCCTTAAAGTAAAAACCTTATTTGAATTAAACCAACTCGGTCCCTCCATTCAAAAGTAGGCGTAGAAATGGAAAATTGTTATTTCCAAAAAACCTTAGTTGGAATATGACGCACATTAAAAACAAAAATAGACAAATTGATTCAGCCATTCCATGATTTAAAATATATATATTGGGAAAAGTGAGCGTAAAAGTAGGCGTGGACAATTTTTCTTTCCTTAAGAATCTTTGGCGGACTATAACCGTTATAGTTTTTTCGATACATAAAAAAAGTGGGCGTGGGAAATTTTACTATCCGTTAAAACCCTAGTTGAATTATGATGAAAATTTTCAACAAAAATTAGCCAAAGTGGGTGAGGTCAAGTTCTGTTTTACGTAAAAACCAAAGTTGGATTATGATTAAAAATTCATTTAAAAAAATTTAGACAATTCGGTCCAGCTGTTTTCAGATTTTATATAAATTTTAGATAAATTAGATAAATTGGGCGTAAAAGTGGGCGTGGTTGATTTTTCTTTCACTAAAAACTTATATTGGATTGATACGAACATTTTAATACAAAAATACCCAAATCAGTGCAGCCGTTTTCCGATTTTAGATAAATTGAAAAAAGTGGGCGTAAAAGCGGGCGTGGTCAATTTTTCTTTACGTAAAAACCTAAGTTGGACTATGACGAACATTTCAAAAAAAGAATTGTGCAAATCGGTCCAGCCGTTCTCAACTGATGCTGTTACCAACGAACGACAATTGATTTTTATTTATATAGATTATTCTATATTTTATTTTTCTATGGAGAAATTTTATATATATCGAAAAAAGGAGTTGGTGGACAACTTATCTTACCGTAAAAACCTTATTTGAATTTAACCAACTCGGTCCACCCATTCAAAATTGGGCATAGAAGTGGAAAATTGTTCTTTCCGAAAAACCTATGCTAGACCATGACGAACATTTAAAACAAAGTTAGATAAATTGATCAACCCATTCCATGATACATATCGGGAAAAGTGTGCGTAAAAGTAGGTGTGCACAATTTTTCTTTCCTTAAAAATCTTTTGCTGACTATAACCAAATCGGTCTAGCCGTCTTAGTTCTTTCGATACATAGAAAAAATTGGGCGTGGAAAATTCTACATCCCATAAAAACCTTAGTTGAGTTATGACGAACATTTTCAACAAAAATAAGTCAAAGTGGGAGTGGTAAATTTTTTTTTTAGTAAAAACCAAAGTTGGAATATTATGATAATGCATTTAAAAAAAAGTTGTCAAATCGGTCCAGCCATTCTCAGATTTTAGATAAATTGAAAAAGTGGGCGTAAAAGTGGGCGTGGTCGATTTTCCTTTCAGTACAAATTTAAATTGGATTATTACGAACATTTAAATAAAAAAATACACAAATCAGTGCAGCCGTTTTTCGACTTTAGATAAATCGAAAAAAGTGGGCGAAAAAGTGGGCGTGGTCAATTTTTCTTTACGTAAAAACCTAAGTTGGGCTATGACGAACATTTCAAAAAAAAATTGGTCCAAATCGGTCCAGCCGTTCTCAATTGATGCTGTTACCAACGAACGACAATTGATTTTTATTTATATAGATTTTGTCGGCATGTTTTTACTTTTCACAAAGCTTAATTAAGCTACCGAAACAAACAAGATACATGCAATATTTGTAGTTGAAAACCACTCTAAACTAAACCTTAATTGGATGAAAATCGTTGAAATATTTAGAATAACTTAAGTTTTTAGTCTGACCATTTCGTTACAGCCAGGTTTAATAAAAAAACACAGGCCAACAAAAGTGCAAACAGCAAAAGAAACAGGGAGAGAAAAAAACAACAAACAAAAATTTATAAGATTTACGCACCGCATCTTCTTAGTCGAAAAAAAAAATCCGCAATGATCATTGTTAGTGTTCCAGGTTAAGCTTGTGAACTGGCTGGCTTTAGTCAGCCATCCAGCAAACAGCAACAACACAGATCATTGTTCAAAGTTCTTAACAACACCAAAATTCTCAAAAGCACAACCATCAAACACACATTTTTCAAAATCCAACACGTGTTTGATTCAAAGAACCTTCGATTTTTGCGTTAATCAAAATTCCAATCATCATACCTTAAAATCATTCATTGATTGGTGTTATACATAAAATCAATTTTTGTTAGGGCTGTTATACCACATTGGATTGATTGTCACAAATTTTTGCTGTTGAAATACTTAAGGAAATAGTTTTGAAAAATACACGTGTGGATTAGAAAAGACGAAGGAGAATAAAAGTCTTATGTAAAATTATTTGTTGGTTCAACACTGAAAGTGGTTTGTTTTTGGACAGAATTATGAAATTGTTTATTAAGGCTGGCTGCAAACTGACGTACCTGAACAGGGTAAATAGAGTGGCCGCCTTAAGTATCACTGGTGCGCAAAGGACAACATCCACACATGGTCTAAGTAGGATTATGGACTTGCCATCTTTGGATCTTTACATCGAAGAATACGCACTTACACTCAAAATAATACATTAGTAGATTTACTAATTTTTTTTTGCTAATGCTGGTTAGCTAACTTTTAGCAAATTTTTAGTTGAGATTAGCATGTTAGCAAAAATATCTTGTAAACTTCATTTAGCGAATTAGAAATTTTAAACAAAATTTAAACTAATTTTTTTTTGCTAGATTTAAAATTGAGTTGACCAAATTTTTACAAGCTTTTTTGCTAATATTAGCAAAATAAATGGTAATTTTTTTTTTTATTTTCAGAAAACTTAAAATGGCGCTATCTCGGAAACTAAGCCAGATAGAGCAAAATGGAGGCCATTTTTGGTTCTTAGAATCTTCATAGTATCGCCGGTCCTCTTCACATGTGTGGACTCTAATGGGTCCTAACTTTGGATCCAAAAAAGTTAGCATTCCCGAAAATTTTAAAATGCTCATATCTCGGTAAATATTGCCGACACAACAAAAAGTCCAAAAACATTTTTGTAGCTCTCAACACATAGAACAAGACCGCAAAATAGTCAAAAGCTCTATGAGTAATATTTTTGAAGTTATCGAGTTTTTTTAATTCTCAAGACCCCAGTGGTCCCCTAAAATCACGTATCTCAAAAACTAAGCAAGGTAGAGCGAAACGGACACAAATTTTGGATCAAAAACTATGAAGATTTTTAAGGAACCCTTCTAGGTCTAGGCCCATCGGGGTCTGGACCTATCGGGTCCGAACCCGATCCTCAGATGTGTATGAACTAAGTTCAAAAAAAACAAAATTTAATTAACTAATTATTGGCAAAAAATGTTTGCTAACTTTAGCAAAAAAATTGTGGGTTCAAAATCAGCAAATTTTCTTGTAGGTTTACAAGGTTTTTTGCTAACATTACAGATTTATTTTTTTGAGTGTATAACATTATTTTTTTTTTAAAAAACTTTGCTTTGGCAAGTACACCCAAATCTTCCGCAAAACATTATCATGATTTAATGTTTTGGGCAAGAGCACAAAATTCGCAGGCATTTTTTAATTTGAAATGCTGAACACGAATATCAAAAATTAAAATCGGTGAAGCGGTTTTCGAGATATACCCGTTGAAAGTTGAACTAAGGAAAAACTGTAATTCTTAACAAATTTCAAATGGAGATTTCTTAAAGGCCGTTTGACCGAAATTTTTAAAAAAAATTCAATAACCAAATTTTTTATTTGACATTTTCCAAACCATTAGATTGCAGGACGCCACAGGTTACAATCATTCAACTTGTTTCAAGTTAAGCTCAAATGAAAGTTAACCTTATTAAAAAGTCAAGGAAAACAAATTTGAATTTTTTTTTTGAAATATCTTAAAAACCGTTTGACCGATTTTCATATTCAGTGCATTAAAATTTAAAAGCAACACAAGTAGAGTTTTTCACGGGAATTCACGGGACGGGAATTCCCGTAAATTTTCGATCCCGAAATCCCGGGAAATAGAGCGGGAATTCCCGGGAATTTTAGTTTCTTTGAAATTGTTGATTTTTCGACTTCTATTGATTATTTAGTATGTGATTTTTTAGAGATTTTATTAAAATTCTTGATAATTGATGACAGAAACGTACGCAGGGACCATGAGGGCCCAAAAAGAGAGACGTTCTAACTAAAAATGTCATGAAATCTAAGACTTACGAAATGAAAAAAGTCTCACAATATCTAAATTTCGATAGGATATAATTACACAGTGATAAAAAATCTATATTTAAAATCGGAATAGAATGAAACCAAAAACAAATTAAAGTTTACATTTTACATAACAAAGCCATCAAGACGTTGTTTTAATTCAGCGCTAGATTATTTTTTACACGCATTTTTGTACCTATTTACTGAATAGCCAAATTAATAAAAATAATCCACTGTTCACCGTTGCGTATGATTGTTATTTAAAGACAATTACAAAATTAATCATACGCCTTATACAATTTTTAAGCAATTATTATTATAATAAAAGTTCACGAACTTCAAATGCGTGTAAAAAAATTTAGCGCTTAACCAAAAAAAAAGTGTCGAGGGTTTTATTATGCTTTCATTTGCTTTTTGTTTCATCCCACTCCGATTTTGGTTGTTGGGCTGTGTTATCAGATCCTGATACTTTTTTTCAGAAGCTAAGAAATTTATTTTCTGAGAACTGCATTATAAAAATTTGCAGTATGATTATTTGTTTCTTTAGAAAATATTTATTTCTCTGGACATGATTTTTTTTAAATCGATAAATTGATATAAAATCTGTGTAAAGGATGACAGTTTTTTTTAGAAATCAGGACTTTTAATTTTTTTAAAAATTTTTGGGGTAAATTTTCTTATAATTTCATTTCTCTGAAACAGTTACATACATTCAGTTTCAGAAACATAATAGAGAAATTCCTGTGTATTAGTTTCATTGTGTTTTAGAGGCAAAGCGTCGAGAACCAATTGTAAAAATGAACTAACAACAAGATGAAAAATACTTTTAAATGACTTCGATATATTTGGACCGTTTTTTTATAAGAACTGGGTAACAAAAATTGTTCTTTTTTTCTCGAAACTTATTTGTTTCTGTTTTAAAGGTACTAAATAAGATTTTTATGGTGTTAATAAAAAGTATAAATAGTGTAATCGCATTCATAAGGTTTTTATATATTTGTTTGACAAAAAAATTGGGTTTTTAGTTATTGCGGGAATTCCCGGGATCCCGGGAAATTTAAAAATGAATCCCGCTTTTCCGGGAAATGAAAAAGTCCGGGAAAAGAAAAACTCTAAACGCAAGATATATTTTTTTTTTAATTTTATCTTTAAAAATTTTCACAAATCCAAAATTCTATCCGGCATTTTAATATTATCCAATTGTAGGCGTTGTCGTTATCATCGTCATCGGTGAAATATAACACATTTCAATCATATTTTAACGATAAATCAGTGTTTGTTTCGTACATCTTACTATTTGCTTAAAAGTATGCTGAAATAATCAAAAAATCATTAAAATTAAAGGATTTATGATTTTAAAATGGCAAGCAAAATGTTAAAAAAATATATATTTTCAATATTTAATGGACTCATAAATAACAATCACATTTTGGTAAATAACATCAGATTAAAAAAAAAAAAGTTTAAAATGCATCTCAATAATGATGATTTTTAATCATTTCTGGACGTTTTTGTATCTGTCCGCGTATAAGAGTTGGAAGGAAAAAAAAAATTGCTAAATTGTTTAAAAAAAATTCATTATTTTTTCTTCTTTTGTTGACTTCCAGAAACTTTTAACAAGATACTAATTATTTCAAAAACTTTCTTAATTAGTCTACTCCAAGAGTTTTTTTTTTTATCCTATTACAATATGTGTAAAAATATTTTTTTTTAAATTAGTTTTTGAATTTATTAAAGTATAAATAAAAATTCTTAGAGGTCGAGGTCAGTTTTTCTTGTAAATAAATATTCTTTTATTCCATTCCAATATTTCGATGCTCTTTGAGGATCATCGTCAGGGGATTTAGTAAATTTTTATAGACACAAAAATCTTAAAAATATGTTATGAGCGCATTGATATCTAAAATTGAACAGATGTCAATGCGCTCACAACATATTTTTAAATTTGTGTGTGTATAAAAATTCACTAAATGCTATAATGATGATCCTCAAAGAGGATCACTAAATCGCCTGATGATGGTCAAAAATGATCGAAATATTAGAATGGAATTAAAGAATATTTATTTACAAGAAAAAGCTGGCCTCGTGCTCGAAGAATTTTTATTTATTTAAAGGTCGAATAATAACAACTTTAATTTTATTCAAGTATTTTGAATTAAGGTTTTAACATTTTTATTTTAAACAAGAATTTTTAATTTTTAAAAATTTAATTTTGAAATTTTTTTTCCTTCTCTTGATTTAAGAATTTGTAATTTTTTAATTATCAGCCCTTTCTACTACATCTCGCCTTACGATTTCATTTATGATTGTGACTGACTAATAAAGCAAGCAAATCAAACCCAGTTTTTTTAAAAGGATTTTGTATTTTAATGAGTTTTTATTATATGTTAGCATGTCTGAGGCTTAAGTTTATGAGCAAGGCTTAAGTTTCGTATGCTATTGTCATATAACAACTAATTTTGGCAGTTTTATTTTTTTGTCTGTTTAATCCAACAATTTATTGACATTAAATTTATAATTTCAGAAATAAGAGAAAACAAAAAATAATAATACGGGTTCATTATTAGTTTGATATGCAAATCATTAATAAAATTCCTATGAATATTAACAAGAAAAATTAGCAGACACATAAAATATCTATTACCATTAATTAAAACAGAACCTCTCAAATTTCATTTTTGTCTCAGAATCTGAGTCTTTTTCTATAAGAAAAATATCTCAGAATTTGAGACATTTTCTATAAGAAAAATGTCTCAGAATCTGAGACTTTTTCTATAAGAAAAATGTCTCAGAATCTGAGACTTTTTCTATAAGAAAAATGTCTCAGAATGAAATCGGAAGCTAAGACTTTTTCTATAAGAAAAGTGTTCTGAATCTGAGACTTTTTCTGTAAGAAAAATGTCTCACAATCTAAGAGTTTTTCAATAAGAAAATTTTCTCAGAATCTGAGACTTTCTCTATAAGAAAAATGTCTTAGAATCTGAGACCTTTTTTATAAGAAAAATATCTCACAATCTGAGAGTTTTTCTATAAGAAAAACTTCTCAGCATCTGAGACTTTTTCTATAAGTTAAATGTCTTAGAATCTGAGACTTTTTCTATAAGAAAAATGTCTCAGAATCTGAGACTTTTTCCATAAGAAAAATGTCTCAGAATCTGAGACTTTTTCTATAAGAAAAATGTCTCAGAATCTGAGACTTTTTCTATAAGAAAAATGTCTCAGAATTTGAGACTTTTTCTATAAGAAAAATGTCTCAGAATCTGAGACTTTTTCTATAAGAAAAATGTCTCAGAATCTGAGACTTTTTCTATAAGAAAAATGTCTCAGAATCTGAGACTTTTTCTATAGGAAAAATGTCTCAGAATCTAAGACTTTTTCTATAAGAAAAATGTCTCAGAATCTGAGACTTTTTCTATAAGAAAAATGTCTCAGAATCTGAGACTTTTTCTATAAGAAAAATGTCTCAGAATCTGAGACTTTTTCTATAAGAAAAATGTCTCAGAATCTGAGACTTTTTCTATAAGAAAAATGTCTCAGAATCTGAGACTTTTTCTATAAGAAAAATGTCTCAGAATCTGAGACTTTTTCTATAAGAAAAATGTCTCAGAATCTGAGACTTTTTCTATAAGAAAAATGTCTCAGAATCTGAGACTTTTTCTATAAGAAAAATGTCTCAGAATCTGAGACTTTTTCTATAAGAAAAATGTCTCAGAATCTGAGACTTTTTCTATAAGAAAAATGTCTCAGAATCTGAGACTTTTTCTATAAGAAAAATGTCTCAGAATCTGAGACTTTTTCTATAAGAAAAATGTCTCAGAATCTGAGACTTTTTCTATAAGAAAAATGTCTCAGAATCTGAGACTTTTTCTATAAGAAAAATGTCTCAGAATCTGAGACTTTTTCTATAAGAAAAATGTCTCAGAATCTGAGACTTTTTCTATAAGAAAAATGTCTCAGAATCTGAGACTTTTTCTATAAGAAAAATGTCTCAGAATCTGAGACTTTTTCTATAAGAAAAATGTCTCAGAATCTGAGACTTTTTCTATAAGAAAAATGTCTCAGAATCTGAGACTTTTTCTATAAGAAAAATGTCTCAGAATCTGAGACTTTTTCTATAAGAAAAATGTCTCAGAATCTGAGACTTTTTCTATAAGAAAAATGTCTCAGAATCTGAGACTTTTTCTATAAGAAAAATGTCTCAGAATCTGAGACTTTTTCTATAAGAAAAATGTCTCAGAATCTGAGACTTTTTCTATAAGAAAAATGTCTCAGAATCTGAGACTTTTTCTATAAGAAAAATGTCTCAGAATCTGAGACTTTTTCTATAAGAAAAATGTCTCAGAATCTGAGACTTTTTCTATAAGTAAAATGTCTCAGAATCTGAGACTGTTTCTAAAAGAAAAATGTCTCACAATCTGAGACTTTTTCTATAAGAAATATGTCACACAATCTGAGACTTTTTCTTTAAGAAAAATGTCTCAGAATCAGAGACTTTTTCTATAAGAAAAATGTCTCAGAATCTGAGACTTTTTCTATAAGAAAAATGTCTCAGAATCTGAGACTTTTTCTATAAGAAAAATGTCTCAGAATCTGAGACTTTTTCTATAAGAAAAATTCCTTACGTTTTTTATAAGAAAAATGTCTCAGAATCTGAGAGTTTTTCTATAAGAAAAATGTCTAAGGATCTGAGACTTTTTCGATAGGCAAAGTGTTTCAGAATCTGAGACTTGTTCTATAGAAAAAATTTTTAGGAATCTGAGACATTTTCTATAGGAAAATTTTTCGGGATCTGAGACTTTTTTCGTAAATTTTTTTTTTAAAGAATCTGAGATTTTTTTCTATATTTGGAATATGGGTTTTTAGGATCTATACGACAAGAAAGTGTATATTTTTATTTAAATCAAATATTACAATTAAATTCATCCCTTACGATAAAGATTACCATCAAAACCTTCCATTAAATCAAAATCTTCACCAGCTTTGCGACACTGTAAATGGACTCGCTTCTTATCACTGTCATAAGCTGCAGTTTGTGAAGGAACATTGACGACATCGATCAAATTTATTGATCTAGATATAACTTTCTCATTACTTTGTACGGAAGTTTGTTTAGAAATATCAAGTGTTTTGATAGCTCCTTTTGACTTGTGAATTTTCATATCGGGTAACAAGGCCGCAGGTTCAGCACCAATTTCACTACAAACCGTAGGATCTCCGCAAGATAAACAACTTACACCATCCATTATAATGCCAGCCGCTTTAGTACATTGTGTTTTAGCCTTTAGAGCTTCAATATTCTCATCAATATGTTTAAAATTATCTTTAATATATTTCTTTAAGTCCGGCATATGTATTTTATCTAATTTAGCATCTAACATATCTTGAATTTCCTCCATGGTACATAAAAATTGTGCTTGATTTTCCTTGATTTTCTTGCGCAACATTTCAATTTCATAAATACATTTTTCTAATAATTGTATTTTTAAATATTTTTCTTCTGCACGTTTAATAAATTTCGAAAACTCTTCTTGCAATTTTTCGAGTTTTTCTTCAAAATGAAACATTCGATCTATCATGGGCGCTGAAATTCGTCTTAAAAGTTTTTTAAGAAAATCGTAGTTTTTAAGTAATTTACAAGATAAATCGTTATCTTCATTGCATGTGGTACACAAATCTTTACAACCATATGATTCCCAATTATCCCAGTTAAACTCAATGTCTTTATAAATTTTTTGACGATGACATTCTTCTAAATGTTTTTCCAATTTTGCATCCAATTTATTGACATGCTCTTCTAATTTCTGTAAACGTTCCAATTTTGGCGAAATTATTTCGTTGCTTTCATTAAGAAAAGTACGGTGTGATATTTGACATGTTTCTAACACTTTTTCCAAATTCTCTGATTCACCTGCTTCCAATGTTACTGTTTCATTTTGACAATTTAGTTTTTTAAGCAAAATATCAATTAAATAATGTAAAACTGCATTATTTTCAGTTTTTAGTTCGGTTGAATTTAAAGCAATTTTCGCCAAATCTTTTAATTTTAATTCAACTTCAAAGGACATAATGATGATTAAATTTTTGAAGGAACAATCGTTATAAAATAAATGTATAAAAAAAATTGAGTTAAAATTGACAACAAATATGTATGTATATTTTTGATTCAAGGTAGATTTGTACAAGGTAAGGGTCCAATAACATCACTTTTCCTCCATAGTAAGTTTTTTGACAAATTTGAAATTAATAATATTTAAGAATTTTCAAAACGAAATAAAAATATTTTGTTCGGCATAAATGACTTGAGTTTACTCTACACTTTTTGTGCTTAAAAATATTTTATTTTTTTTTAAATTTTTGTCGTGGAAAATTAAGGAATTTTGTTTGAATTTCAATATTTTTTATAATTTAGTTGTTTTCTAAAATTTTAAAGTCTTAAAAAGCGTTTAAATTGGTTAATGTGTGCACTGAACATTTAAGTCGTTTTTGCCGACTAAAAAGATTTTTAAAGAAAATTGTTTTCATTTACTTCACTAAAATATTACCTTATATAAATTTACCTTGTTTTGATTCTTTTTTCAGGTATTATTTGAACTGTAACATAACCCAGCAGAAATTTTTCTGAGCTGGAAGCAGCTTTTGGAACAGAAACTCGAGTCAAGAAGCGCATCCAAACCTGCTGAACTCGTGCATGATTCTTTAAGGCGATGACGCGACATGTCAATTTCTATAGAAAATTCAGAGATTTTTTTTCAAGATATTCTATAGAGAAGAATCTGAGAATTTGTGTATAGAAAAATTATTACAGAATCTGAGAAATTTTCTATTAAAAAAATGTCTCAGATTCTGAAAACTTTTGAAAAGATTTGTAGACATTTTTTCTACAGAAAAATGTCTCACAATCTGAGTGTTTTTCTATAGAAAAATTTTTTCAAAACCTGAAAATTTTTTTCAAAAAATCTGAGAACTTTTCTATAGAAAAAATGTCTCAGAATCTGAGAACTTTTCTATAGAAAAAATTCTCAGAATCTGGAAAGTTTTCTATAGAGAAAACGTCTGAAAATTTTGTCTCAGAATCTGAGAACTTTTCTATAGAAAAAAGTCTCAGAATCTGGAAAGTTTTCTATAGAGAAAATGTCTAAAAATTTTTCTATAGAAAAAAATGCCTCAGAATCTAAAACAATTTTTTCTAACAAAAAATGTCTTAGAACCTGAGAATTTTTCTATAGAAAAAATGTTTCAGAATCGAAGAATTTTTCTATAGAAAAATGTCATAGAATCTGAGAGGTTTTCTATAGGAAAAAAATGTCTTAGAATCCGAGATTATTTCTGTAGAAAAATGTCTAAGAATATGAGATTTTTTCTAAAGAAAAATGTTTCAGAATCTGAGAGTTTTTCTATACAAAAATTTATTAGAATGTGAGATTTTTTCTATACAAAAATGTCTCAGAATCTGAGATTTTTTCTATACAAAAATGTCTCAGAATCTGAGATTTTTTCTATACAAAAATGTCTCAGCATCTGAGATTTTTTTCTATAGAAAAATGTCTTAGAATCTGAAAGTTTTTTAATACAAAAATGTCTTAGAATCTAAGATTTTTTTCTATAGAAAAATGTCTCAGAATATACGATTTTTTCTATAGAAAAATGTCTCAGAATCTGAGATTTTTTTATACAAAAATGTCTCAGAATCTCAGATTTTTTCTATAAAAAATGTCTCAGAATCTGAGATTTTTTCTATAGAAAAATGTCTCAAAATCTGAGATTTTTTCTATAGAAAAATGTCTCAGAAAATGAAATTTTTTCTATTGAAAAATGTATCAGACTCCGAAATTTTTTATATAGAAAAATTGACAGATTCTAAGTCTTAGATTCTGAAAAAAAAACTATCTATAGAAAAATTCTCAGATTTTGAGAATTTTTTTCTTTAGAAAAATTCTCAGATCCTGAGATATTTTTTCTATAGAAAAATGATCAGATTCTGATACATTTTTTCTATAGAAAAATTCTCAGATTCTCACATATTTTTCTATAGAAAAGTTCTCATATTCTGAATTGTGAGACATGTTTCTATGGAAAAATTGTCAGATTCTGAGATTTCAGATTTTCTAAAAGAAAAAACATCCAGAAACTGAGTTTTTCTGTAGAAAAGTTTTAGAATCTGAGAGTATTTCTATTGAAAAAATGTTTAATAACAGAAAAATTTTCAGATTTTGAGTCCTTAATAAAATTCTGAGACTTTTTTTGTTATTATCAGCTTAACTTTAAAATTTGTAAACATTCAAAAAAAAAAAAAATAAAAAAAAAATTAATTAAAAATAATTTTAAAAGGAAATGGTGTAAAAAGCCATTACTAATGGAAGGTAATACTACCAAATTATTTACGTAATATCACCTATTTATCAATGCTATTTTACCTAAAAAGCTATGGTGTATTTCTGTCAACCATAATAAATTTTCAAACATAGGAATTACCTTACCCCTCAGCTCCACCTTCCATAATTATGTAAACATAAAGCAACAAACACACACAAAACAATAACAAATGTTTGTTTGTTGTTTTTGTTTTGTGTGTGTTTGTTGCTTTATGTTTACATAATTATGGAAGGTGGAGCTGAGGGGTTAGCTTTTAAGTAACATTGCCTTTTAACTTAGCAAATGTCCCGTTTGCCTGGCGCTAAGGTATTTTTATACCATAATTTTAGAAAATATTACCTCGATTTTTTTTTGTGTGTATGACCATTGTCTCGTTGTAGCGAAACAGGCCAAGGCCTCTGGTGGGAATCGAACCCGCGACCCCCATACTCATAGACTAGCACACTGCCAACAAGCCTACTGGGGCGCCTAATATACAAATTATATTTCAGAAAATACAAACTGGGCTATTCATAATGAGTAAATTAAATGTAATGTAGGTTTATTTGACTGGGATTGCATAAATATTTGTCAAATAAAACTACTTTAAGTGCACTTTAGGTATTATGAATGACCCCCAAACTATATTAATTTTATTACAAAAAATTTCCAATCATATTTTAGAAACTCCAATTTCATTTAAAAAATTTCCAATTTTATTTATAGTACATTCACACTCAGCTCGAAACCTCGTTGAAAGTACGTACTTTCATTCCATTTCATTTATATTTCAGATATTAGTATTTACGATCAAATATTATACAAAAATATTTATTAATTAATTTTAGTATAAAAACTTTTAATCAAGGAAGATTTATTACACTGTGCAACAAATTTTGGGTCATCGCATTGAGCCTCAATTCCTTCAACGCCATATGAAAGTAGACCATCAAGTGGACAAAATCACTAAAGGGTTTTGCAAAGTCAGTTCGGATTTATTTTTTATAGCCCACTGAAGTTTTAATATTTTTGTCAAAGGCGTTTGGAAAACGTCAAAAATACTATAATAAAATCACATCTGAGCTTCAAAATATGATCTGATGTCGGCAGTAAAATTTTATGGCGGTTCTTTTCTTAGAACATTTAACCCTCTAACTGTCATTTTCAGGGGTCATTTTAGTCCTTTTTCAAAAACTTAATACAGAAGTCTAATAAAACGTCCATTTAGAGGGTTAAAATGTTCTACAAATATTTTCCCCATAAAATTTCACTAGGGGTTATCAAATGTTCGAAGTTTGTGCGACATGCGCAAAGTGCTTAAAAATGGTCAAGTATAAATAATCAATGTTTGTTATTTTTTTTACCAAAGCAGTGTTAAAAAATATCGACAAAAACAGTGCAAATATACTTTTGAGCTAAAAATGATGTTCTGATGTGTTTTATAAAATTTTATGATGATTCTTTTCTTTGACCAAATTAACCCTCTAGCTCCCGTTTTAAAGGGTCATTTTTGTCCTTTTTTAAAAGAAATACAAAAAAGTCTATAAAAAAGGCAGTTAAAGGGTTAAAATGTTTTACAAATATTTTCTGCATCTTTTTTTTACTTGGGCACGTCTAAGACAGAAAGTTTGTCCAGCATATAGAAAATGCTTAAAAATTTTAAAGTATTAAAATTTTTTTTGGGCCGAAATATAAAAAAAGCAAGTAACAAAGTTAAATTCGACTTTGTCGAATGTATTAATACCCGCCACTATGTAATAAAGTTTATTCGCAAAAAAAAAAAACAAAAAAAAAATTCGCTAAAAATTTTTTTTCTTAAAAAAAAAATTCGGCGAAAATGTTTTTTTTTTTTTAAATATGTTTGTACTTGTTTAAATACCATTCGGTGATCAGTTCTGTTCACATGTGTCAAGCAGCAGCCGAATTAAAGCATTTTGTGTTTTTAGGTTATGTTGAATGTACCACAATTTTCGAGGTGTTCTTATATTTTCGTTCATAACTTTTAAACCGCTGAAATGCAATACCAAACTACTTACGGCAAGAACAACTAAATAGTCTTAGTTATATCTGTTTAATACTTTGGCCGTGATCACCATTTTCACAGACGGACAGGCATCGCTAAAATGTCTTAAAATCGATCACTGATCAATAATATATATGGGGGTTTCGTGTCAACTGACACAACTTTTGATCCCGATCTACTGTCCTATTGGATAGTAGTGCAGACGCAATTTTTCAACGAGATCGGTCAAGGACTCTCTGAGTTAGAGGGGGTCGAAATTTGATCTTTTGGCCAAAGAGGTGTTTTTTTTTCATCCAAGTAACTTCTTACCAATTGTTTTTAGCAAAATGTGTCCCAAATAAATTATAAAAAAAATTTTTTTTGATTTTTTTTTTTTTTTAAATCCAAAACTTTTTTGACTTTTTTGCCAAATCGGACCCATTTTTTTGACTCAAAAGAAAGCTTAGGTCTTTTCCTCACCTAATACTTCTTCGTCCTCAAATATATTTTTGCTCTACCAACAAATTTCCGCTAGAACGGCATCACGCGACTTTTTCCCAAGATATCTGAAATGGTGATCACGACCAAAGTATTAAACAGATATAAATAAGACTTAGCATATTTACTTGTTGTTGCCTTAAGCAGTTTGGTATTGCATTTGAGCGAAATCGGTTTAGCGGTTTAAAAGTTATGAACGAAAATGTAAGAACACCTCGAAATTTGTGGTACATTCAACATAACCTAAAAACACAAAATGCTTTAATTCGGCTGCTGGTTGACACATGTGAACAGAATCGATCACCGAATGGTATTTAAACAAGTACAAACATATTTTGTTACAAAAAAAAAAAAAAACATTTTCGCCGATTTTTTTTTTACCAAAAAATTTTTTTCGCGGATTTTTTTTTAATTTTTGTTTTGTTTTTATTTTTGAAAATAAACTTTTTTACATCGTGGAGGGTATTAATACATTCGACAAAGTCGAATTTAACTTTGTTACTTGTTTTTTTTTTTATATTTCGGCCCAAAAAAAATATAAAAAAAAATTTGAATTCTTTAAAATTTTTAAGCATTTTCTATATGCTGGATGAACTTTCTGTCATAGACGTGCCTAGTAAAATTTGATGCAGAAAATATTTGTAAAACATTTTAACCCTTTAACTGCATTTTTTATAGACTTTTTTGTATTTCTTTTAAAAAAGGACAAAAATGACCCTTTAAAACGGGAGCTAGAGGGTTAATTTTGTCACAGAAAAGAATCATCATAATATTTTATAAAACTCATCAGAACATCATTTTTAGCTCAAAAGTATATTTGCACTTTTTTTTTGTCGGAATTGTTTAACACTGCTTTGGTAAAAAAATAACAACATTGATTATTTATACTTGACCCATTTTAATCACTTTGCGCATGTCCCACAAACTTCAAACATTTGACAACCCCTAGTGAAATTTTATGAGGAAAATATTTGTAGAACATTTTAACCCTCTAAATGGACATTTTATTAGACATATATGTTTAGTTTTTGAAAAAGAACTAAAATGACCCCTTAAAATGGCAGTTAGAGGGTTAAAATATTCTAAGAAAAGAACCGCCATAAAATTTCACTGAAGACATCAAATCATATTTTGAAGCTCAGATGGGTTCTTATTATAGTATTTTTGACGTTTTCCAAACGACTTTGATAAAAAAATAAAAATTTCAGTGGGATATAAAAAAGAAATCCGAACTGACTTTGCAAAACCCTTTGGTGATTTTGTCCATTTGATGGTCTACTTTCATATGGCGTTGAAGCCATTGAGGCTCATTTTTCTTGTTGCACAGTGTTATTAGTCCATGCTTTTAATTATTTTTTTTTTTTTTTGTTTCAAAAAAGTATTTTCTTTCAAAAATCCCAATTTTGAAGCTCAACACACAGAAGACACTTTTGGCGAGTATTGGAATTCGATCAGAGACAAAGCCCAAAAACGAGCCACCCGAGTATTTCCCGAAAAATCTCAAATATTTTTTAAATGCCTCGAATCCAGCGATTTAAAATATAGCAAAAATTCCAACTTCTCGAAATTGGGATCCCGAAAATTTTTCTTCAATAGCTTCCAAGTGCATTCACCTATTAAGGGCTAACAACCTTACTCAATATAAGCTGCGTTTTATGAAAAGGTTTATCATATAAAAAATAATATAAAAAAAATTCTGTGTATTTTTTAGGGAGGGTTGGCAGGGGTTTTTGGGGACACCTATCTTCTCGCCAAAAACGTTTAAAAATTTATTCGTAATGCTTTTTGCACAAAAGTAAAGTAAAAAATAAAGTTATTAATCGCCTGGGTCCAAGTGCAGAACTATGACCTCTACTACATAGAAAAAAAATTATTTTTTTTAACATGAATATAAAACAATTTAAAATTTAACATTTTTCAGATATTGGTTTAGTTCTTTAAGGGGGAAACTTTTTGTCCCTGGTGCGATTTTGCCCTTTTACGGACTTAACCCGGCTTTAAGGTTTTTAAGAACAAAATATTTTGATAGTTTACACTGCCAACTAAATATTACTTTATTTCAATATTTACAAAACGCACCTATTATTGCATATTAGTTTGGATGTTTGAATAAAAACATTAACATAAATTTATTGTACACACGGGAGTTACATTGCAAACTCGATTCCTAAACCAAACCACAGCGATACACATACATACCACCTAAGTACTCGTATTCTGTGTAAAATAATAGATGGTATATTGTGGTATTAAATTTAAATTTATTAAATAATAGTCCACATATTTATATTACTATGTATCTATATATAGCATAAAGCACATACACATTTACATTAGACTGGGGTAAATTTATCACGTAATGGAAAAAAACATATAGTAAGGATGGTATCGAAATAAAAACATTAACAAGTTTTTAATATATCGTTACTGTGCCGACGAAAACACCCATGTGGTTTTCAAAAGACCGGCTTTAAATTAAAATAATATGTCTTTCATAAATTTTTAAATAACATTTCACAAATACCTAAAAGAACAAAATTTAACTCTTTGTAAGTTAAAAAAAAAAATTGAAATACACATAGGTGTTTCGGTCAGAGCACCGACGATATAAAGTTTTTAAATCACATATTAAATTATTTTGAAGTTATATATTTCAGCAGCTCACAATCAGTCTTAAATATTAGTGCGCACGGGGGGCTCAAATGGCGGAGCACATGCCCAGGGCAGTTTTATGCTGTTTTTTTTACAAGAATTTCGCGCCTTTAAATTAAATATTTTTGAAAATTTTCAAAAATGATGTAAAAATATTATATTTTATTCAATTTTATTATCTTCACAAACAGGAAAATTTTCATGATAAAGTAGAGAAAATGTACTTATGACTTTTTTTCCTAGTAAAGGCACCAAAAAAATCTAACAAAACCAAATTGATCAGAATAAAACTAAAAAAATTATTTCATATCAATAAAAACATATTAAAAATACTAACGAAAAAAGTCTTAAAAGCTTAGATATGACCATTTTCCTTAACGTTTTTTGGTAATTTATTGTGAAAAATTGGGTTTTTAAACTTAATAAAAAAAATCATAAACTCATTTACGGTTCCGAATCTGCCCTTATATCAATTTTGGGATTTTGGCACTTATAACTTTCCTACTTGGGAGGTCAGTATAGCTATACGTTCCTAGCACCAGATAACGATTCCATACAACAGAATGGGGCACATAACTGCTGTATAAATATAATTAACTACTTAACAGCTAAAGCCCCATGGTTTTCCAATGTTTTTTTTAGGAATATAAAGCAATCATTGCTTTTATTACCCGTTCCTCAATATTACACCTGAAATTCAACTTGAACTTGTCCCCATCTAATAAGGAGATTTTAGTACCCTCCAGAGAATTAGGATCAAAAGCAGGAATCCCATTTTTCCTTGTAAATAAGACAAGCTCTGTTTTATTTGGATTTACTCCCAGACCGCAATCTATTGCGCATTTAGACAGATCTTTCAAAGAACCCTGAAGAATGTCCTTAATGTTGGTAGGTGTTTTCCCTTTACCGCTATCGCGATATCGTTCGCATATGCTTCTAGAGAAATTTCATGCATAAAAATACGAAGTATTATTTCGTAAATTTTTTTTCGTACATATTACGAAATTTTTGTTATTTTACGAAAACTTGGAATTTCGTAAAAATACAAATTTCGTTTATTTTACGAAGTACATTTCGTAGCCAAAAAAATACGAAATATTTCGTATCTTAACAAAATATTTCGTAATTTAACAAAATATTTTTGGGGAAAAAAATCACAAAATCAAGGGGTTTGATTTATTTATCTGAATTACTTGATTTAACAACCCGGGTAAAAATGAAATATATATGATCATATATGAAGATATATGGATCATATATGGATTTATATAACCATATATTATCATATATGCCTCCATATATGTTCATATATGATCTGATCCGAAAATTGGCCCGATATGACCTCATATCGGGCCAATTTTCGGATCAGATCATATATGAACATTAGAGTGTCCCTTATTTTGGAAATGTTGGAAATCTTGAGACGGTACCCGCTCATTTTTTTCCTTTTGACTTAAAAATAACTCAGGAAAAATTTTACGCCCCTAGGACCACGCCTTCCCTACGCGACGGGGCCTTAAAGAGCGGGGCCTAAAAAATAATTTTTCCATACAAACCAAAAAAATTTTTTTTTTATTTTTAATTTTTTTGTTATTAATTATTATATTACTTGGTTTGCTTATTCACGACAAAAAATTTGATTTTGGAGGGATAAGTCTTTCAGCGCTAAAAAATTTTTCGCAAAAAAAAAATTTGGGCGGCCGGGGTCCTACAGTAAAAAATTTTTAAAAAATATTTTTTTTTAGTTTTGACCAGCAACGGTTTTAGTTGCTATGTTGCTTTAAATGATATATATTCCAAAAAAAAAATTATTCATATCTGTGACATCTTTATCTTTTTCGAAAAAAAAAATTTTGAGCCGTAGGAATCCTACGGTAAAAAATTTTTAAAAAATATTTTTTTTTAGTTTTGAAAAGCAATGGTTTTAGTTTTTATGTTGTTTTTAATGATATATATTCCAAAAAAAATATTATTCATATTTGTGACATTTTTATCGTGTATCGAAAAAAATCATCAATGCATTTTTTACCCTTTTTTAGAACACGATTAAGATGTCACAGATACAAAAAATATTTTTTATGAATATATATCATTTAAAGCAACATAGCAGCTAAAACCGTTGCTGGTCAAAACTAAAAAAAAATATTTTTTAAAAATTTTTTACTGTAGGACCCCGGCGGCTCAAAATTTTTTTTTGCGAAAAATTTTTTAGCGCTGAAAGACTTATCCCACCAAAATCAAATTTTTTGTTGTGAATAAGCAAACCAAGTAATATAATAAATAATAACAAAAAAATTAAAAATCAAAAAAAAAATTTTTTGGTTTGTATGGAAAAATGATTTTTTAGGCCCCGCTCTTTAAGGGCCCGTCGCGTAGGGAAGGCGTGGTCCTAGGGGCGTAAAATTTTTCCTGAGTTATTTTTAAGTCAAAAGGAAAAAAATGAGCGGGTACCGTCTCAAGATTTCCAACATTTCCAAAATAAGGGACACTCTAATGAACATATATGGAGGCATATATGATAATATATGGTTATATAAATCCATATATGATCCATATATCTTCATATATGATCATATATATTTCATTTTTACCCGGGAATTAAAAAAATGAAATAATAAAAATTTGTTCCTTCTTTTTTTAATTTCTGTTTACGGTTTCAAATTTTAAATTATTTCCAGCATAACACAAAGTCAATTCACCCAAGATATATTTTTTTTCGTAAAGAAACGACTTTAAATTACTAAAATTATTAAAAAGTAGGTGAATGGTGAAAGAGTACTCCCGAATCGATCACATTATTAGTAAAAAATCGAAATTTCGTGTAATATGTGAAAAATACTTTGTAATTTTACAAAATACTTTGTAAATTCATGAAATTTGTTTCGTAAAATTACTTATTATTTCATAATTCTATGTAATATTTCGTACCTTAACGAAAGTAAATTCGTATTCTACGAAAAATTTCGTAATTTTACGAAATATTTTGTAAAAATAAACTTATTTGGTTTTTACAAAAAAACCAAATAAGTTTATTTTTGTATTTTCATATTTCGTAATTATACAAAATATTTCATAATTATACAAAATATTTCGTAACTTTACGAAATATTTTTGTAAAAATAAACATAATTTGTATTTACAAAAAAACTTCGTAAGATGTACAAAAATATTTTGTAATTTCACGAAATATTTCGTAATTATACAAAATATTTTGTAGTTATACAAAATATTTCGTAGATTCACGAAACATTTTCGTAAAAATAAACATAATTCGTATTTAAAAAAAAAAAACTTCGTAATACACTCCGCATCATAACTATAGCCGCATTGCATTTTTCGGTTTATTTAATGTTCAAGAAGTATTTTTATGAAACCTATTATGGTATATTACAGTGTTATAACAGTTCTCTTGTTGTTGTAAATTTGAGCCATCAGCTGTTTGAATTGAGAAAACGGCGACCAATAACTGTATTTGTCAGTGTTTCATAACTATAGCCGCATTTTAATAAAATCAGTTGAAATGAGTTCAAGTCAAAGTTTCGTGGCCAAATTAATTTTTTTTTTGGTAAAATTCGTTCCTCTATTAATTTTTAAACAAAATGCCACGTGGTAAATTTTTAAATGAAGTCGAACAAGTGAGAGTGTTACATTCGGCTGTGCCGAATCTTTTATACCCTCCGAAATTTAAAAAAAAAATCCAGGGGCGTTTTTTTTTTTTTTTTTTTTTGGGGCGGGTTCGTAGGAGACGTTAGGGGGCACCTTCCCCTTGCGATTTTGAACTTCTTCTGAGATAAAAATGTTGCATTTGCTTACCAAAAGTACAAAAAACTCTGTAAAAAATGAGTTTTTTCTTGGGTTGGTTTAGTTCTCCAAGGGGGAACTTTTTTCCCCTTGGTCCGATTTTGCCCATTTCTGAACTTAACCTGCCTAGGAATATAAGACATATTCGTGCCAAACTTCGGAAGACTAGCTCTTTTATTTTGGACTGTATCGTGTCCTCTACACACGGACAGACGGAAAGGCGGACAGACGGACGGACGGACATCGCTAGAATGTCTTAAAATCGATCACTGATCAATAAAATATATACTTTATGGGGTCCTAGACCGATATTTCGATGCGTTACACACGGAATGACAAAGTGAGTGTACCCCCAAACTGTGGTTGGAGGGTATAAAAAGTCAAAATTTTAGCCTTTTTAGAAAGTGGTTTAAGTTATCGCGAAATTGGACGAAAAATTAAGCGATCTGACAAAGTTATCCGAAATTTTGTAAAAAATAAAAGTGGATACGGGATGAACAAAACAGGGGGTCGAAAAAAAAGCTATCTGAGAGAGATCAACGCCGTATTATGAACGCTGCTAGCAATTCTATGAAAACTCTTTCGCAGATTGGTAATGAATGCGGCTTAAATGTGTCCAATTCTACAATGAGTAGAGTCTTAAAGGAGTCTAGAACGATAACAAGACTTTTATTTTTTACAAAATTTCGGATAACTTTGTCAGATCGCTTAATTTTTCGTTCAATTTCGCGATAACTTAAACCACTTTCTAAAAAGGCTAAAATTTTGCCTTTTTCGACATTTAAAAATTTACCATGTGGCATTTTATTTAAAAATTAATAGAGGAACGAATTTTACAAAAAAAAAAATTAATTTGGCCACGAAACTTTGACTTGAACTCATTCCAACTGATTTTTATTGAAATGCGGCTATAGTTATGAAACACTGAGAAATACAGTTTAGGTCGCCGTTTTCTCAATTCAAACAGCTGATGGCTCAAATTTACAAAAACAATAGAACTGTTATAACACTGTAATATACCATAATAGGTTTCATAAAAATACTTCTTGAACATTAAATAAACCGAAAAATGCAATGCGGCTATAGTTATGATGCGGAGTGTATGTACGAAAATATTTTGTATTTTCACGAAATGTTTCGTAGTTATACTAAATATTTCGTAAATTTACGAAATATTTTCGTATTTATTTCGTAAATATTACTAAAAAACTTCGTAATATTTACGAAGTGCCATAGGTAAATATTACGAAATATTTTGTTCCGGCAAAACCACGAAATATTTCGTACAATGTACGAAGTATTTCGTTCATTTTACCTATGAAATTTTTTGAGTGTGAATTCAGTGCCAAACTTCAAAGAAGTGGCGAAAGAACAAGCGATCTCTCGATGGTTCCATTGTCTTTAACAAAAAAAGAAGACAGAATAATCGGGCTAAAATCCTTTGGAACAGGGTTTCTTTAATGAGATGAAACTTTTTTTGTACAGAGAAAAACATCAAAAAATGTAAACATAAAAATAATTTAAGTCACTACCTTCGTTTATGTCTGTGGTGTTATTCGACTACTTTTGAAATGGCATTTTGTGGGCAAAAACTGGGCTATTGTCCGACTTTTGTTTTTTGCTTGACTTCCGCATACAATTCAACATGTGGGTTAACAAGACTTTTTCGTCAATTTGCGTTCTTATGTTTGGTACATTCACAGTATTTTATTTTATTTAAAACAATTCCTTGTGTCTTCTTCCCAATTCGGATTGTTGTTATTTTTAATCTATTATTCAGGATTTTTTTTTTTCAAAAATAAAAATTTGTCGATTATGTGCCATTTTTTTCAGACATATTCCCGCGCTCCCAGCGGAAATTTTGCAGAATTGGAAACAGCTTTTGGAAAGGAATCAGACGTCAAAAAGCGCATGTAAACCACCTGAATTTATAACTGATTCCTGTGGGAGCTGTCACAGTTTAGACCACAACTTGATGCACTGATAGAGTGCAATTAAGTTGCTGTGAAATTATATGTCTTTTCAGCACTGTTAAAGACATTCTTACGTATCTTACTTTCGTTAAAATATTATAAGTTTTATAAAAAAAATCTTAACAAGAAATGTTCCCTTCACACAAAAAATTATTTGCTAAAAAATTTCAATTAAATCTATTGATCAACAAAATTTAAATGAGTCAATTATTATTTTGATCAACATTTTTGTTATTTTCGTCAACTATCAAATTACAAATTTTCAACATACCAGATTTTTTTTCGCTTCAATTTATTTGAATACATTAATTCAAAAATATACTTTTTACTACGGTTTTACTTTTTTTATTGTCGGCAACATATTGGAAAGCAAAAAAATAGGAATTTTCTTCATAATTTTTCCATAAGCGTGAAATTCATTTGTTAAATCAATAATTATTTTAATTGACTTTAAATAAAAAATCAATCAAATTTTTGATCAAAATCGAAAAAATTATTAATTGAAATAAAAACCAATTAATCACCTACAATTTGATGATTGATATAACAATTTTCTTTATCGGAGGAGTTTCAATTAAAAAATTAATTGAATCCGCGTTTTTGTTGATTGACTTTCGTTTTCAATTCTTTCTGTGTTATACTTTTACAGCACACAAAAAATTTTGGCTAAAAATTTTCAATTAAATCTATTGATCAACAAAATTAATATGAATCAATTAACGTTTTGATTGAAATGTTTGTTATTTTCTTTAATTCCACACATTACAAATTTTCAACATACCATATTATTTAAATTAATTAAAAAAAATACACAAAATAATCGGGTTTTACATCTTTTTATTGTTTGCAACATATTGGAAACCAAACAAGATGCATTTTTTGATCATTTTGTCATAAGTAGGGATGAGATTTAAAAAAAAAAAAAATGTGCGCAATAAAAATACACTTTTTCATACGAAAAACTTCTTAAAAATCATAAAATAACGCCGGGTTTTAATAGCAACATTTAAAACTTTATGTAAGCAAGATTTTTTTTAGAAATTAAGACAATCTTTAAAAAAATTAAACAAAATAAAATAATTTTTCTTATTTTCAAAATAAATTTTTAAAATTTGAAATAGTTTTTGAAGCAAATAAATTTCAATTTGTGTTTTTGCTAATTTATGCCAAAATATGCAAAAATATGCGTTTAAAAATCAAAAATATGCACAAAATATGCAATTAAAACCAAAATATGCAAAAATTTGCGTTTACACAAAAATATGCAAAAATATGCAAAAACAAATCGATGCCATTTTAACGTAAATTTCTTGATTCGGAAAGATAATTAGTCGAAACCGTTTTTTGATTATCGGCAAAAAACATGCATTTGCATGGAAATCTCATCCCTAGTCATAAGCTTACACTTCATTTGATAAATCAATCATTATTTTGATTGACTTTAAATAAAAAATTTATCAAAATTGAAAAATTGTTTGATTGAAAAAATTTCAATCAATCACCTACAATTTGATGATTTATGTTACAATTTCTTAATTGGAGGAATTTCAATCAAAAAATTGATTGAACCGCGTTTTTGTTGATTGAAATTTGTTTCAAATTTTTTCTGTGAGTAATCTTCAGATGCCCTTTCACACTTTATAATTTTCAGCACACTCTAGTATTTAAACACATGTATGAATTCACAGTTCTGTAACTTCACTCGGATATTATAATAACTTAGGTATAAAGTTCATGTGAATGTTGCATATTTATTTAGACATTTAATTGATGATTTAGTTTTGAACACATAAAAGTGCAATTTTTTTTATTATAACTGAAAATCGTTTATGTAATTTATTAAATTCAATTTATTAGTTTTAAATGTAATTAAATTGTAGGTGATTGAATTGTGAATAATTTACAATTAAGGAAATTTATTTAAATTTAAAATTAAAATTGATGAGATGTCTATAAAATGTATACGATAATTGACTTATAATTTTTCTTGAGAAGGCCTACATACAGACATTTGGTATTTAAATCAAGCTCTTTGTCTCCCACTCTTAAAATTTTGGAACCTGATAACAGAAGGTACGAAAACTGTTAGACGAGGAAAATACGATAATATTAAATTAACATTGTTGGTTTGACAAATAATGCTAACTTTTTATATCGAAAAAGCGCTTAATAAATTTTGAAAAAATGTATCAATTTATAATTATTATGGTAATATTATTTAAGAAATACCTTTAAAAGTGTTTAAAACAAATTGTCAGCAAATAAAAAGTCATTGGATTTCCCGATAATCCACAAAAAAAAACTTTTTTTACAGATATATGAAAAAAAAAAACGATAGCTTTAGTCTGAAAATCGCCAAACTGCAACACTTTTTTTTTGTTTATATCGAACTTAAGGGATTTTTTTTAGTTTGATCAAACGTCCAGTTCGATGGCGGACTTAGCAAAGGGAATTTAAGAGAGATTTTAACAGAAGAAGGGAGACTTCACATATCTTTAAGTATTGATAGTCTTTGTTCAAATGTAGTTTTAGAAAAAAAAAATATGAAAAAATTATTCAAATTAATAAAACAGGCACACAAAAAAAAATAAAGTGCCCAGACCCAGAGGGTAGACCCAGTAATTTCTAGGTTTTTGGGGTCGCTGAATCCGAATATGCCCATAAAAAATCATTTCAATTGCCAGTTTTTCCCCTACCGCCCCCCTATAACCCCCGAAGGATATAATTTTAATTATCATACAAACATAAAATTTATGTGTACTTTTATGTTTTTATGGCAGCTAACCCCTAAAATGACAACAAAAAAATTATGTGACCCTTCCCTCAACCCCTAGCACACCCTTACAACCCACTGAAAGGGGATGATATTTGAGTGTTCATAAAAATCAAGATGTATATGGATTTCTATGTTTTTGTACCGCTAAAACAGAATATGACTACAAAAAATGTATAATACCCCTCCCTCACTCCCTAGCACCCATTACCACGCCCTATAAGGAATTTAATTTTGAAATATTCAATAAAACTTAGGATGAAGACTAAAATAATTATGAAGGTAAATTCCAAAACCAAAACCCCAAAAGGGCGTAGTAATGGGTGCTAGGGAGTGAGGGAGGGGTATTATACATTTTTTGTTGTCATATTCAGTTTCAGCGGTACAAAAAACCTAGAAATCCATATATGAAGGTTTCTATTTCAAACGTACCACGAAAATAAAAATGTTGTTGGATCAAAGTCAAACTTTGAGAGCTTATTGCCCTATATGAAAGTAACAAATCGTGGAACAAGTGTTTTCGTTTTTCGGAAAAATGGGCGAGATAGGCGTGGTCAAACATGGTAAAATTGAGCAATTTTTGCATGATGTCGCTTTATATTTAATTTTTTCTACAGTAACTCAACGATTCTGAAATTTTCGAAACACATTTATTTTATAGTGTTTTGTATGGGCTATCGATTGGCATTATTAGTTTTTGGAAAAAATTCAGAACTATGTCTGAATTTTTCAAATGAAAAATAAAAATCGATGTAGCAAAAAACACGCCATTTTTAATTTTTTTTTAAAAAAAATTTAAATTAAAGCTCATTTCATTCTCTACATCATATCAAATTTTCAGAGAGCAGTTATTTTTGGTTTTCGAGAAAATTGGCTTTAAAGTTTAAATGTCTTATTTTATTTTCTATATCACTCATACGCCACGATACATTTATTTTTGCACTTACCAAAAACTTGTTTAATTCTGTTTAGATAACAGATTTAGAGCTGATTTGTCTTATTTATAGGAATTCGACTGTTTTTTTGTTGACCGGAGACATACAGTGCCATCGCTTACTCGTCTTCTGTGTAATAAGAATGACATTTTTTTTGAACTTTAAAATCTTTGAAATGATGAAGAAGGTTTGTAAAATTTTTGAAGTGCAGATTTTAAAATATTTTTTGGAACTTGTCTACTTCTGATATATTTAAAATTTTTAGTTGTAAGGCAATGTTTTTAATATCAGAGTATTCTTAAAAATTAACAACGACTGTGAATATTGTTGCCTGGATTTATTCCAGTAAATGGCTAAGCGGCGTCCCAGAATTTCAACAATCATAAGGCAAAGATCACTTCTGAAATATTGTCATTTTATTGATATTAAATGCAACCTTGATACGACGAATCTTGAAAAACAGTCGAATTCTTATTATAAATATGACAAATCAATAGAGTCCGGCCGACACCAGTTTTTCGATGCCAAACCGAAACCGTACCAAAACCGAAACTAAAAAATAATTAATGCCTGGCTGAATAAAATTTTTATTTATTCCTTTTTTAAAATAAATATACAGCACTTAATGTTTTTAAACCATCGGAATTGTTGTATTTATTAAAAAATATATATATTTTTAAAAACTTACAAAAAAATCATATTTAAATAAACTTAAAAAAAATTGTTCATTAAATCTGTAGATTAAGAAAAAAAAAAATTATTTGAACTGTAACAGTAACACGTTAATTGGAAATCCATGTTACATTTTTAAAATGAACTGAATCAAGTGCAATGATACTCGAAATTAAAAAATTCAGCAACTTTTTTATATATTTTTTAAAATACTAAAATTTTGCCGAATACCGAATAGAGGCCGAAACCCCATTATTCGGCCGAAGTCGAGACCGAAACCGAATATTCGGTTGGACTCTACAAATCAGCTTTAAATCAATTATCTAAATAGAATTAAACAAGTTTTTGGTAAGTGCAAAAATAAATGTATCGTGGCGTATGACTGATATGGAAAATAAAATAAGACATTCAAACTTTAAAGCCAATTTTTTCGAAAACCAAAAATAACTGCTCTCTGAAAATTTGATATGATGTAGAGAATGAAAAGAACTTTAATTTAAAATTTTTTTAAAAAAAATTAAAAATGGCGTGTTTTTTGCTACATCGATTTTTTATTTTTCATTTGAAAAATTCAGACATAGTTCTGAATTTTTTCCAAAAACTAATAATGCCAATCGGTAGCCCATACAAAACACTATAAATTAGATGTGTTTCGAAAATTTCAGAATCGTTGAGTTACTGTAGAAAAAATTAAATATAAAGCGACATCATGTAAAAATTGCTTAATTTTACCATGTTTGACCACGCCTATCTCGCCCATTTTTCCGAAAAACGAAAACTTTTGTTCCACGATTTGTTACTTTCATATAGGGCAATAAGCTCTCAAAGTTTGACTTTGATCCAACAACATTTTTTTTTTCGTGGTACGTTTGAAATAGAAACCTTCATATGTACATTAGGGAGGGTCAATGAAATGCATATTTGCGAATCTCGTTAACTAATAGCAAAAACTCGACGCGCATTTTCGAGCTGATAACGGGAAAAATCATGAAAAAATTTTAGGAGGGTACTTTTAGGGTTCTACAAGCGGTTTTAGTTCGCGGTTTTTGGAAAAAAAATATTTTTTTTAATTTTTTAAAAATATTTTAAAAATTAAGTAAAATAATGCTTATTACAAAACAAGTTCCAAAAAAAAAATTATCTCGCCAATTTAGCCCGTGGATGCATTTTTATACCCAGGAAAGTTCGATTTATATATATAAAAAAAAATATTTTTTATTTCATAATAGCACTCAAATGGTGCATAAGGCCGATTTAAGAACATGAATGATAAAAATAAAAAATTTTCGGGTATTTATAGCAAGCCGCAAGTGCAAAAAATTCGCAAATTACAAAAAAAATTAAAAATGGGTATAAAAATTTTGGTAAAATAAAGCGTTTTCAGAAAATGATAAAAAAACAAAACAAATTGGAGGCTATTTATAACAATCCGCAAGTGCAAAAAATTCGCAAGTACCAAAAATAAAAAATGGAAAATGGGTATCAAATTTTTGATAAAATAAAACGTTTTCAGAAAAAGAAAAAACAAAAAAATATATTAGAGGATCAATATGGTCTATGGATGCATTTTGAAAATCTGATGTTTTTTTTTTGTTTGATATTTAAACGTTTATTTCCAATTGATGTTGATCCACATTATGTTTCAAAACAACTTATCACTTACCTTTTTATTCCAGGAAAAACTTAATCTTTATACGTTTAAATATTAAACAAAAAAAACATCAGATTTTCAAAATGCATCCATGGACCATATTGATCCTCTAATATATTTTTTTGTTTTTTCTTCTGAAAACGATTTATTTTACCAAAAATTTAATATCCATTTTTCCATTTTTATACCCTCCAACCACAGTATGGGGGTATACTCACTTTGTCATTCCGTGTGTAACACATCGAAATATCGGTCGGGGACCCCACAAAGTATATATAATATTGATCCATGATAGAATCTAAGACATTCTAGCGATGTCCGTCCGTCCGTCCGTCCGTCTGTAGAAATAACGATGCAGTCCAAACCAAAAGAGCTAGACCCCTGAAATTGTGCAATAATATCTCTTATGTTACTGGTAAGGTTAAATTCGAAGATGGGCAAAATCGGACCAGGGGGAAAAAAGTTCCCCCTTAAAGAACTAAAATGACCCCTGAAAAATACAATATTTTTTCGAGTTTTTTTAATTTTTGCTCTACAAATGTTACATTTTTATGCCATATTATGTTCAAAGACCTGCGCTTGGACCAAGAGGGTTAAAAAATTCGATTTTTTCCGGCCGCCCGCGTGGTTATAGAAATTAATTAAAAATAACGATAAAAATGTATTATTTAAGCGTAAATATCATAAACAAATAATTTGTAAACATATATAGCGGTGGTAAATGTGTCCCCCATCAATTCCGCCGACCCCCCCCCCCCAACACAAAAATAATAGACGCCCCTGTTATTTTTTTTTTTTTTTTAATTTTGAATTTGGAGGGTATAAAAGATTCGGCACAGCCGAATTTAACACTCTTACTTGTTTTATTTTTTTTTGGTACTTGCGAATTTTTCGCACTCGCGGATTGTTATAAATAGCCGCCAATTTGTTTTGTTTTTTATCATTTTCTTAAAACGCTTTATTTTACCAACAGTTTGATACCCATTTTTAATTTTTTTGTAATTTGCGAATTTTTTGCACTAGAGGATTGCTATAAATACCCGAATTTTTTTTTATTTTTATCCTTCATGTTCTTAAATCGGCCTTATGCACCATTTGAGTGCTATTATAAAATAAAAAATATTTTTTTTTTATATACATAAATCGAACTTTCCTGGGTATAAAAATGCATCCACGGGCTAAAATTGGCGAGATAAATTTTTTTTGGAACTTGTTTCGTAATAAGCATTATTTTACTTAATTTTTAAAATATTTTTATAAAATTAAAAAAAAATGTTTTTTTCCAAAAACCGCGAACTAAAACCGCTTGTAGAGGCCTAAAAGTACCCTCCTAAATTTTTTTCATGATTTTTCCCGTTATCAGCTCGAAAATGCGCGTCGAGTTTTTGCTATTAGTTAACGAGATTCGCAAATATGCATTTCATCGACCCACCCTAATGTACATCTTGATTTTTTATGAACACTCAAAATTCATTCCCTTTCAGGGGGTTGTAAGGGTTTGATAGGGGTTGAGGGAAGGGTCACATATTTTTTTGTTGTCATTTTAGGGTTAATCTGCCATAAAAAGATAAAAGTACATATTAATTTTATCTTTGTATGAGAAATAAAATTCTATTCTCCGGGGGTTATAGGGGGGGGGGGGGGTGGTAGGGGAAAAACTGGCAATTGAAATGATTTTTTATGGGCATATTCGGATTCAGCGACCCCAAAAACCTAGAAATATCTGGGTCTACCCTCTGGGTCTGGCCACTTTTTTTTTTGTGTGCCTGTGTAATTATCACTTATTTTTTGACGTTTAAAAATTAAAATCGACTTTTTGAAAAAGTCCGAAACCTTCGATTTTTTTGTAAAAAACTATAAAAATTCTACTCTTAATTACGCAACTTTTAAGCCATAATTCGAGATGTGATCACAGTTCCTTCTATTTTTTTTTTTTAATTTTTAAAATTGCACCTTTTATTTTTTGGCTCTGATTTATTTTATATGGTGCTCCAAAAAAAATAAATTTGTAGATATTGACCCTAGCTTACCCTACCCTAAAAATACGTCTCACAAAAATTTAGGACGATCGGACATGTTTAAGGCGTTTAGCATGGTCCTTGAAGTTTAAAAAACGGATTACAAGGAAAAATAATTTTTTTTTTTCTGTTTTCGCAATTTTAATGGTATTTCAAGTTAAGTTTTATTTCAAGTGATTCAAGAATTATGATGTGGAGTAAAATGCCTTCCTAATAATGTGCTAAAAACTAAAATCGGTTGAAATTCAGCCAAGTTATTACAACTTCCCCAGGCATCTAACGTGTGTCATACCACTTGATTAAAGAATACGAGCCACTTCTCTTAAATTTATTGAAATTTTCTACTGTAATAACATTTTTTAATTATTCATGTTTTAGTGTAATATTTTTTTGGTTTTTCCAAATTTTAAAACAAAAAAAAAATTTTTTTTTAAAATAGACATTTCAAAAAATGCAGGCATTTTTAGCATTAATTTTAAACATGTTAGCAAAACATAATATGAAAAATACTTGTCATCTAATTACATTTGAACTTAAAGAATAAAAAAATTTATTACAGTAGAAAATTTCAATGAATTTAAAAAATCGGATTGTATTGCTTAATCAAGTGGTCTGACACACGTTAGATGTCTGGGGAAGTTGTAATAACTTGGCTGATTTTTAACCGATTTTATTTTTTGGTACCTTATTAGGGAGGCATTTTACTCCGTATTATAATTCTGTAACCACTTGAATTTAAACTAAACTTAAAACACCAATAAAATTGAGAAATCAGAAAAGAAATCATATTTTTCCTTGTAATCCGTTTTCTAAACTTCAAGCCCCATGCGGAACGCCTTACCCATGTCCGATCGTTTTTAATTTTTGTGATGCATATTTTTACCTCGAAATTAATATATCTAGGGTAAGTTAGGGTCAGTATCTACTATTTTTTTTTTTTTTTTTTGGAGCACCATATAATGGGGGCCCCTGTAGGTTAGTTGGTAGCGTGCTAGCCTATGAAACAGGGGGTCGTGGGTTCGATTCCCACAAAAACCCTTGGTCGATTTCGCTACAACGAGATGACGGTCATTGTTACCAGTTCTCGTGCTGGTTAAAATTATTAAAAATGATTTGTAATTAAATTGGAAAATAAAATAAAAAACTGATCATTGGATCAAATTATTATTATTATATTATAAAATAAATCAGAGTCAAAAAATAAAAGGTGCAATTTTAAAAATTTTTAAAAAAATAGAACAAATTGCGGTCACATCTCGAATTATGGCTTAAAAGTTGCGTAATTTAGAGAAGAACTTTTAGACGTTTAAAAAAAAAATCTAAGGTTTCGGACTTTTTCAAAAAGTCGATTTTAATTTTTAAACGTTAAAAAATAAGTGATAATTACTTCGAATAATTTTTTCAATATTTTTTTCTAAAACTACATTTAAATACCAACAAAATGTTGTCCAACTTTTTTCAAGATATTTACATTTTTAACTGGTCCAAATTAATTGAAAATTTAAATTTTTTAATTTTTTTGAAAAAATCGCCATTTTGATATTGGTGTCCAAGTTGCATTTAATAAGTACTAAAACATATCCAAAAATAAAATAAATCGAATGGGGTCGGGTCTAAAAGTGAGCGATTTGGCTTGGAATGCCCCATATAGATTTCTTTTTTAAATTTTGTTTATAAATGATTTTAGATTTAAATATCGGATTTCCATAATCAAAAATGATATTTAAAGCTAGATTCCTATTCTTTAAACTAAAAAGCTCAAACAAGTTCTGTCACTAAAAAAGTGCATTTTTAATGCACTCAAAAATTGCAATTGCATTTAAAATGCATTTTTGTATTGAGAACTTTTCAATTTAAAGTAGAGAATTCTAGCTTTCCATTCCGGTTTTGATTTTAGAATTCTAATATTTATTTAAGGAGTTATGGCTCTTTAAATTACATTCATTAACAATTTAGAGAGCACTTATTTACAAAAATTTGAAAAACAAAAAAATATATATTTTTCCCCCTTTTGATATGAAAAAAAAAAAAATTAGCAAAACTTAAAAAAAATATTAAAAATAGAAGATCTTTGTGTCCCTTAAAATGATGACTGATTTTTATCTTATTAAAAGGCTAAACTTTCATAACATGTTAATTTAAAAAAATTGAAAAGGGGTAAAACGAAAATGCATTTGCATATAAAATGCATATTTTTATGACACAATTTTTTTAAACTTTTACGTAGAGGACTTTGTCATTTAATTTAAATTTTGATAATAAAAATCCGATAATTACGCTGTGCTACAAAAATATACTTCTGTAGTTAAGGTTGCAATCATAACTGGGTTTAGAGATCATAGCATAGTTGCCGTGACCATATCGCAACCAAATTTTTTCTCTGCGGATATTAAAAAGTCTTAGATTCTGAGACATCTATCATATAGAAAAAATTTCAAATTCTGAGACATTTTTCCTAAAAAAAGTCTTAGATTCTGAGACATTTTGAAATTGATAAGTCTCAGTTTCTAAGACATTTTTTCTATAGCAAAAATAACAGTGAATCTGTGATTCTTTTCAGATTTTATTACATTATTTTTATAGAAAAATTTTAAAATTTTCTTTGATATTCCTAGACATTTTTCTTGAAGAGATACAAAAACATATTTTTTATAGAAAAGTTTTGAGATTCTTGGACATTGTTCCTTGAAATATTCTTATATTATTTCCCTCCCATTTTCTCTTTCCTTTTTACTAATCATCTTCTCAGATTTTTTCGAACGAAACATTATCAGATTTTCCCTATCGAAAACTCTCGGATTTTTCCTAGATCTCTCAGATTTTTCCTTTAGAAAAAATGATAAAATATAGCTTTACTTAAAGAAAAATAAGTTAATTATCATACAGAAAAATGCATAAACTTTCCCATAGAAAAATTACCAAAATTTTTCGTCTAGAAGAATTTCCAAATCTTTCGTCCAGAGAAATTCTCGTATTTATGCTAAAGAAAAATTTTAATATTCCGAAACTTTTTTCATTTAAAAAAAATCAAATATTACGGGTCAATCATTTTAAGATTTTAAGACATTTCGATTTCGATAAAAAAATTCTTCTATAGAAAAATTCTCAGATTTTTCGAAAATTATAATTTTTTTAAACAATTTATTTTTTATACTTAGAAAACATTCCGAGACATTTTATTTTTTCTTACAAGGGAAGTATCTCAACCCTTATGAACCGATTTGCCTGAAACTTAAAATATATATCAAAGAGACAATTCTTAGGTTGGGGTGTCTCGGCTTATCGGCCATATCGCGGATTTAGGGGTTCAAAACATGGGTAAAAAAATGGCGAAAAAATCGTTTTTTGGATTTTTCAGCCATTTCTTTTTAAGAAACTATATGATGTTTTCATATGAGAAGAACGGTTTTTTTAATGCCTATCCAATGGTGGCATAATCTTGTAAAAATTCGGCTTCTTTAAATATTTTTTTCAGGAAAATGTGTTAATTTTGGGGGGGTGCTTATGTGAAGACATAGACCTACGATATCCATATGGATAAGAAATAATCTTTATTAAATTTAAGTCGACCCGTATTTTTTCCCTAGATGATATTCCTGTTAGTTCGGAAGTTATCAAAATTTTCCCGAAGGTCCACATGGTTTCATAAGGGGAAAACGAAATTTTTAAACACCGATATGGCCGATAAGCCGAGACACCCCAACCTTAAAATCATCTCTTTAATATATATTTTAAGTTTCAGGCAAATCGGTTCATAAGGGTTGAGATTCTTCCCTTGTTAGACATTTTTCGTAGAAAAAATGCCTGCGAATTTTGTACTCTTGCCCAAAACATTAAATCATGATGATGTTTTGCGGAAGATTTGGGTGTACTTTCCAAAGCAAAGTTTTTTTAGAAAAAATAATGTTATATTACTTTGCTATTCCATGCAAAACGAATTGAAATATCAGTCGAGGACCCCATTAAAAAACCAAAAGATCTGTACATTTCGTGAGTGCAAAAATAAGTGCAACAAGTAAGAGTGTTAAATTCGGGTGTGCCGAACCTTTTATACCTTCCAACACCTTTTTTTTTGGGGGGGGGGGGGTTACGTCGGTGGGAGACAACCTTCCTGGATCCAACTGCAAGACTTTGAACTTCTTTTGACATAAAAATGTTTGCTAAGCAAAAATACAAAAAACTTATAAAAAAATTCCTTTTTTTTACAGGTTTGTTTAGTTCTTAAGAGGGGAACTTTTCCCCCTGATCCGATTTTGCCCATGTTCGAACTTAACTAGCCTAATACTATAAGACATATTCGTGCCAAGTTTCAAGAGTCTAGCTCTTTTACTTTGGACTGTTCGTGTCTTCCACAGACGGACATCGCTAGAATGTCTTAGAATGGATCACTGATCAATAATATATATACATTGTGGGGTCCTAGACCGATATTTCGATGCGTTACACACGGAATGACAAAGTGGGTATAAAAAAGTGTTTTTACATTTTGGAGAGTATAAATGATTCGGCACCAAAGAATATACCACTCTTACTTGTTTTATGTACATTTGATAAACAAATGGAAAATTTTTATGCGAAAAGCTTAGACTTGGTGAAAAAGTAGTTTTGGTAAAAAAATTGATATTTTTTTCACGAAAAACAAAATTATGTTAATAAAAATAATTGATGAAAAAACAAAAATATTTATAAAAAAAAAAATTTTAATGAAACAAAAAATTTTTGATGAAAAAAAAAAATGATGAAAAAGAAAATTAACAAAAAAAAAAATTGATGAAAAAAAAAAATTTGATGGAAAAAAATTTATAACAAAAAATTATGAAAACAAAAAAAAAAAATTGATGAAAAAAAAAATTGATGAAAAAAAAATTTGATAGAAAAAAAATTTTGATGAAAAAAAAAAACAAGTAGAAAAGTTAAATTCGACTTTGCCGAATCTATGAATACCCTCCACAATGCATTTTTTTAAAGGGTAGTACGTTTTTTAACGTGAAAAAATTAACAATTTTGATTAGAAATATTATATTTTGAGTAAAAAAATCTTTTTTTGTCATTTAAAAAAAAAAAAATTACTAATTTTTTTTTGAGTGTAAAATTTTTTCGAGTATAATGTTTTTTTTACTGTAAAAATATTTCTGAGTGAATGCACGTACGTATGTACACAAAATATTGTCATTTTTGTAAAAAAAAAACTAATTTTTTTTTTGTGTAAATTTTTTTTTGAGTGTAAAATTTTTTTGAGTGTAAAATTTTTTTTGAGTGTAAAATTTTTTTCGTGTGCAATTTTTAAGTTACCAATGCTTTTAAAACTAAAAAAGTTTAAAAAGCATTGCTTTAAAATTAAACAAGTTTGAAAAGCATTGTTTAGTTTCCACCAATGCTTTTTAAACTTGTTAAAACACGTGGCATTTTAGATGAAACTAATCTGAAATTCAGGGTTTTGCTTATAACTTTTGAACCACTAGACCGATTGAGCTGAAATTTAAAATCAAACAGACCCGGGGAACGGCAAAGATACATGTCAAGCTTCAGTAGTCTCATTATTGTCTTTCGGAAGTTATCGTGTTTTTTATCTCGTAAATTCGCGAAACACCCTTGCCGAAATTTACTCTTTTGCTCATAACTTTTGAACCACTGGACCGATTTGGCTGGATTGCAATACCAACCTGACCAGGTAAATGACAAACATATATGCCAAACTTCAGTAGCCTCTGTAAAGTCTTTCAAAAGTTAGCGTGTTTTCTACGGACGGACAGACAGACAGACAGACAGACAGACGGACGGACGGACGGACGGACATCGCTAGATCGACTTAAAATCGATCGAGGATCATAAATATATATACTTTATGGGGTCCTAGACCAATATTTTGAGGTGTTACAAACGGAATGACAAACTTATATATACCCTCTATCACTAGAGTGGAGGGTATAAAAATGAAAAAAAAAGTTTTTTTTTGGTGAAAAATAATTATGTTACTTTTTATTCACCAGCTGGTGAAAAACGGTTTTATTCACCACGAGGTGAATTTTTATCCAAGTTACAAACCCAAGTTATAAAAATTCTTGGTTTTAAGAAAATGAAAATAGTAATTCTTGTTTTCTTTTTCGTTAATTGTTAGCTTATACCTAGCAAAAACATGGTAATGAGTTGTGAAAAGTAATCATTACCAAGTACATTATTTATAATGAGTACCCATTACCACTAACATTATTTTAAGCCCAAAAGTTACTACTTTTCAGTAATATGTTTTAAAAGCACCTCTAAGTAATAATATCTCCTTTCACTTGCAGTTTTTAACCTTTACAATTTAATTAACTTAAAAAGTACTTAAAAACGTAATAAAAATTACGCAATTTTTAAGTTTTAGTAAAAACAAGTTAAATTTTAAAAGTTTTAATTAACTAATTATTTTACTTCTTATTGGTAATGGATTTTTACTCCTTATTTGTAATCCGAGGCAGTAACTACTTATTTATCTCCATACTCTTCACTAGTTATTTTTTTCTCACGCCCTTGTTAAAATAATTAGTGTTTCATTCAATAAGTAACTACTTATTAACATCTGTTTCGGATTACAAAACCCATTACTAGTAATGCCAATTTTTGCTGGGTATAGTCAAACTGAGGTGGCGTCCTGCAACTTTTTTAAAATTAGACACCAGTCTAAAAACATTATCATGTTAAAAAATATTTCCTTTTCTTATGACAAATTCCTTTGATCCGCGCCTGACTAAAATCGACAACTGGTTGTCTCAATTTTTAATTACTCAAAACATCTGCCATTATTAGCTAAAATAATAACAAAAAAATTTGCAATCTATTAATATGCATCTAAAACTCCTACTCCTTTTGTGTATACAAAAATTATATATAGTCCAAAAACTAAAAAAATAAAAAAATTAATTGGTAAATATTTGCAAAAACTTTCGAGGACAAAAATTGGTAGACAAGATCGAAAAGAAACGAAGAAAAGAGAAAAAAATAACTTGAAGATTAACAAACTGACTTAATTTATGTTAATTAATTCACTTTTAAGGACTAAAAAAAATTGAACGCAAAAATAAACTAAAAATGCTTCACAAGAAGTGGAAGATGGAAAATGATGATGAGGATGACAAAATTTTTATATATGTTTGGATGTGTTACAAAGTATGTCTCCAATATCATCAGCGACATACTATGCATATGGTAAAGACAACAAGATAGAATATTAACTTCTTCGTCAAGTCAACGATTTTTTTTTTTTTTTTTGTATTTTAATTTTATTTTTTAGTTTGAAAATGTTTCATTAACTGATTGTAAAGCATCAGTTTAAATACACATAATGACTGCCATCTAACTTGCAATACTCTGGGTGAGATGAATAAGGAATATACTTTAAAATTTTGTATACTGTTCACTATGGAATACTAAGTTTATCATTCTGCTTGTAACTTATCAAAATATCGGTCAGGGAACCCATGAGGTATTTATATTCGTGATCCTTTATTAATTTTAAGCGATATCTGTCAATCTGTTGGAATTTTCGTACTAACTCATTGTCAATAGCGATATTTATTAGCTTTAATGTGCTGAACACGAATATAAAAAAATATTTAAATCGGTCAAACGATTTCGTGATATCGCTATTTGAAATTTGCAAAAAAAAAAATTATTTTTTTTTAATTCAAGAAATTTAAGAAAAAAATATCAAAATTTATTTCCCTTGACTATTTGATAGAGCTTAAAAAAACTTTCGTTTGAAACTAATCTGAGCCAAATCCAGTGTCGGGTACAGCTTTGACATATTTCCTATAGAAAAAGTTTCAGTTTCTGATTCGGAGACATTTTTGATATAGAAAAAGTCTCAGATTCTGACACATTTTTTATATAGAAAAAGTCTCAGATTCTGAGACATTTTTCCAATGGAAGATGTCTCAGATTCTGAGACATTTGCCCTATAGGAAACATCTCAGATTCTGAGACATTTTTTGTGTAGAAAAAGTCTCAGGTTTTGAGACATTTTTCCTATAGAAAGTCTTAGATTCTAAGAAATTTTTCCTATAGAATAGGAATCAGTTTCTGAGACATTTTTCCTATAGAAAAAGTCTCAGTTTCCGACACATTTTTGGTATAGAAAAACGATTTACTACAAAGTAGCAAACGAGTCTAATGACAAATCGTTTGTGAACACAAAACAATTTTTATTTTTTAATAAAAATTAATCAGAATTTGAACATAATGGTTGGCACGCCATAGTGATGAATAACCCTAATGTGGATATTACATTCACAACAACAAATAACATATTGTTGTAGTCCATTGATTGGACTATCATATGTAAAATGTTTTAAATATTTTTGTTGGTTATTGACAATCGTTGCCTTACTAGTATAGTACAATTTCATCGTCTTTCTAATTCACATTGTGGATAGAGTCGAATATGTTTTTATACTTTAGTTTGTGCACAAACGATTTGTCATTAGACTCGTTTGCTTCTTTGTAGTAAATCGTTTCTATTTTTGCTAAATAATCTTGACAATGGAATCTTGACAAATTCCGAAACACGTGTCGATTAAGTCTTGCAAAAATGACCAACATAAATAAATTTAAAACAAAAAATAATTTTCTTGAAAATTATGCTATGAGAATGTCATGGTTTTAATTAGTAAAGAAAATAATGACCTCGAGCCAGAATAAACATCCTCAAAATATAATTTTTGTAGACGAAAATTTGTAAAAAATATTTCTAATTTTATGTGTTTCAAGTTCAAACATTAAAAATTTAAAAAATAGTACAATAGTTTAAATTCAGTTATCAACTCATTTTTCTAACGACCCAATCAAAAATCAAAATTTTTTAAATGCAGTAAAAAAATATGAATTTTTTTGACCTTTAAGTCTTTTGACCACCAATGTTTTGTAAACAAAGAAAAGATTTTATTGTTTACTAATTTAAGTACATCTAAGTGTATAGTAAAGAGATATGAAAATAATTAAAAATTTTCTTTGTTCACAAAAAATTGGTGGTCAAAAGAATTGGAGGTCAAAAAAATGCATATTTTTTTACTGAAAATTTCATTTTTCCGCTCGACCCTTGTATCTCATTTAATATTTGCTTAATCTGGACGCTATCAAGCTTGGAAAATTTCCTTTATAGCACGTTTTTAAATGATAGTCGATTGATAATAATAAGGGGTTTTATTGTCAACTTTTTCGTTAAGGAATTACATATATTTTAGACCTGTACACTTTCTTTTGACGCTCACTGTATGTAGGCTTTTGATATATATTTTTTTGACAATATTGACATTTAGACAAAAATTTTAAAAACAATATTAGAATGTCCTTTTTTCCTGGGAAGGACACCATGGATTTCCAAAAGAAAAATTTTGTTTTAAAGTCTAGAATGCCATTTAAACGCTGTTAAAATTTCAGAGAGGTATTTTTTCGTATTGTTGAGCAATAAATTTTCAAAATTTGTTAGAGAGCCAAATATTTGTTTTTTTTTCAAAATTTTGGCACACTTTTTTTTCATTTTCGAAAAATTTAAAACTTTAATCGAAAATCGCTACAGGTTGATATGATCGAACTTGGCTGAATTAACTTCAACTGAAAGAAATTTTGAGAAATTTTGAGATTTTATATTTTTAATTTCTTGAACGAAGGAAAACCCCTTGTTTTATATTACTGTACAGCACATCGAAATTAATATATCGGCCATTCCACGAGTCATTTTAAAAAATCTGACCGAGGGTCTTCTGATTTTCTTTATATTTTTCATATAGATTCCTTTTGGAATCAATTACAATGTGCAACAAGAAAAATGAGCCTCAATGGCTTCAACGCCACATGAAAGTAGACCATCAAGTGAACAAAATCACCAAAGGGTTTTGCAAAGTCAGTTCGGATTTCTTTTTTATAGCCCACTGAAGTTTTAATTTTTTTATCAAAGGCGTTTGGAAAACGTCAAAAATACTATAATAAGAACACTTCTGAGCTTCAAAATATGATTTGATGTCTTCAGTGAAATTTTATGGCGGTTCTTTTCTTAGAACATTTTAACCCTCTAACTGCCATTTTAAGGGGTCATTTTAGTCCTTTTTCAAAAACTAAACACAGAAGTCTAATAAAACGTCCATCTAGAGGGTTAAAATGTTCTACAAATATTTTCCTCATAAAATTTCACTAGGGGTTGTCAAATGGTAAAAGTTTGTGCGACATGCGCAAAGTGCTTAAAAAGGGTCAAGTATAAATAATCAAGGTTAGTTATTTTTTTTTTACCAAAGCAGTGTTAAAAAATATCGACAGAAAACAGCGCGAATATACTTTTGAGCTAAAAATGATGTTCTGGTGTGTTTTATAAAATTTTATGATGATTCTTTTCTTTGACCAAATTAACCCTCTAGCTCCCGTTTTAAAGGGTAATTTTTGTCCTTTTTTAAAAGAAATACAAAAAAGTCTATAAAAAGGCAGTTAGAGGGTTAAAATGTTTTACAAATATTTTCTGCATCAAATTTTACTAGGGCACGTCTAACAAGGGAAGTATCTCAACCCTTATGAACCGATTTGCCTGAAACTTAAAATATGTATCAAAGAGACAATTCTAAGGTTGGGGTGTCTCGGCTTATCGGCCATATCGGGGATTATGGGGTTCAAAACATGGGTCAAAAAATGGCGAAAAATCGTTTTTTGGATTTTTCAGCCATTTCTTTTTAAGAAACTATATGATGTTTTCATATGAGAAGAAAGGTTTTTTTAATGCCTATCCAATGGTGGCATAACCTTGTAAAAATTCGGCTTCTTTAAATATTTTTTTCAGGAAAATGTGTAAATTTTGTGGGGTACTTATGTGAAGACATAGACCTACGATATCCATATGGATAAGAAATAATCTTTATTAAATTTAAGTCGACCCGTATTTTTGCTCTAGATGATATTCCTGTTAGTTCGGAAGTTATCAAAATTTTCCCGAAGGTCCACATAGTTTTATAAGGGGACAACGAAATTTTTAAACACCGATATGGCCGATAAGCCGAGACACCCCAACCTTAAAATCGTCTCTTTAATATATATTTTAAGTTTCAGGCAAATCGGTTCATAAGGGTTGAGATACTTCCCTTGTTTGATGTTTGTCCATCCACACAAAAAAAATCAGAAACACGTTCTTCAATTTTTTCGGGAAAATCGCATTTGAATTTAAATTTCATAACAATTTTGTAATTTGCTTGTATTTTCTAATTTTTACGTTGCGAATAAGTATTATTAATTGCATAAATATTACTCATAGGCTCTATTGAAACAAGAAAATACAAGCAAATTACAAAATTGTTATGAAATTTAAAATTCAAATGCGATTTTCTCGAAAACAACGAAAAACGTGTTTCTGAATTTTTTGTGTGGATGGACAAACATCTAAAGTTTTAAAGAAAAACAAAAAAAAGTGGCCGAATTTTTGATAAATTGACTTTTTTTAAAAAATGGAAAATTTCAGAACGGGTTCTGAAAATTTTCCAAAAAAAAAAAATTAATCGATAGCCCATACAAAACTATATAAGAATGTAAAATTTTGAGATTATGCTGCATTCCGTTTTAATGTGATAAATATTTAATCAAGGCAACTCGCTAAAAATTTGACCATTTTTCCAATATTTGACCACGCCTCCTAAGCCCAGTTTTTGAAAAATTGAAAAACCCAAAACGCAAATTTCTAAGTTCCATATAGGGCTATCGATACAACCTATCCAGAAGTTTACGATACCCTATTTTTTCGCTGGACATTTGGTGTGGAATGCCTCATATATATTTGTCGTATGAAAAAGTCTAAATCTGAGAATCTTTCAATAGAATCATTCTACATAGATAATATCAGATTCTGGGAAATTTTTCTTAAAGAAATGCTTTTTCTATTGGAAAAATGTCTCAGCATCTGTGACTTTTTCTTAACGATGCCTCGGAATCTGAGAATTTTTTCCTATAGAAAAATTCTCGGATTCTAGGAACATTTTTCCACAGAAAAATTCTCAGATTCCTTAACCTTTTACTATCGAAAAATTTTCATTCTCTAAAGTATTTTCGAGATATTTTTCTTATAGAAAAGGTCTGAAATTCTAAGATTTGCTTCGTATAGAAAAGGTTGTAGTTGTGAAAAATTTGTTTAAAAGAAAAAAATTTCTCAGACTGAGGCATTTCTTTTTTCCTATAGAAAAAGATAAGTCTGAGATTCTGAGACCGTCTCCACTAGAAAGTCTCAAATTCTGAAAGGTTTTTTCCTTTTTTATATATAAAAAAATCTAAGATTATGGCACTGTTTCCTACTCATATTCTAAGACTTTTTACAAGTCTCAAATTCAGAGATACTGAGATTTTATTCCTATAGAAAAACTCTAAGATTCGCAGATTTTGAGACCTTTTTCCTTTCGAAAAAGTCTCAGATTCTGGGACCTTTTCATATGAAATAGGTCTCAAATTCAGAGAATCTTTTATACAGACAAAGTCTTAGATTTTGAGAATATTTTTTTTTTCCTATCGAAAAAGTCTCAGATTCAGAGGCATTTTTTTCCTATCGAAAATGTCTCAGATTCCGAGACATTTTTTTCCGAGAAAAAGTCTCAGATTTAGAGAATTCTTTCTTATAGAAAAATCTCAGATTCTGAGACATTTTTTTAAAAGATAAAATCTCTTATTCTGAGACATTTTTCTTTTAGAAAAAGTCTCAGATTCTGGGAAATTTTTCAAAAAAGTTTCAGGTTGTGAGACATTTTTCGTATAGAAAAAGTCTATGACTGTGATACATTTTTCGTACAGAGGAAAATCTTAGACTCTGAGAAATTTTTCGTATAGAAAAAGTCTCAGATTCTAAGACATTTTTCATATTAAAAAGGTCTTAGATTCTGAGACATTTTTGTATAGAAAAAGTCTCAGGTTCTATTGCATTTTTCGTATAGAAAAAGTCTTAGATTCTGGGACTTTTGTCGTATCGAAAAAGTTTCAGATTCTAAGACATTTTTCGTATAGAATAAAGTCTTAGAATTAACTGACGGATCACAGATTTTGGTTATTTTTGGTTATTTAATAAATCTTCGTAAGTGATTAAAAACCATATATTCTTTTTTTCAAGATCAATACTTTGGAAGATATGGGCGTTTAAAAAAGCGATTTTTTTGACAATATTGACTTTTCGACAGTTTTTTTAACATTTTTGTACTCGGAAACCGTAAGTTGTACGAAAAAACTTATAAAACAATATTGTAGATAAAATCATGAAGATAAAATTTAAAATTTTTTTTTTTTTTTCAAAAATTTCAACATCAATTTTTGAAAACTAAATCCACCATGGATTTCCAAAAGCAAAATTTTATTTTAAAGTCTAGAATGCCATTTTAACGCTGTTAAAATTTCAGAGAGTCGTTTTTCGTATTGTTGAGCAATAAATTTTCACAGTTTGTTAGAGAGCCAAATATTTGATTTTTTTAAAAATTTTGACATATATTTTTTTTTATTTTCCAAAAATTTAAAACTTTGATCCAAAGTCGCCACAGGTTGATATGATAGAACTTGGCTCAATTAACTTCAATTGAAAGAAATTTTGAGATTTTTTATTTTTAATTTCTTGAACGTAGGAAAAACCTTTTTTTATATTACTGTTAAGCACAACGAACTTAAAATATCGGCCATTCCAGGAGTCATTTTAAAAAATCTGAGTGAGTGAGCCAATTACAGATTTCACTAATCATATCAAAAATATTCAAAAAACACGCGATTTTATTTACGATTTTCGTTTTCAAAGAAGTCAAAAAAATGCAAAAAAAATCTGTGTAACTTTGAACAGTATTTTCTAAACTACGTATCGCATTTGAACAATCGAACGCGCATGCGAATCGTGTTTAAGTCTACTTTGATATCTATAAACTGAAACAAATTGGTGTTTCAAAATTGCAGTTTACATGCAAATGTAGTTTTAAAGTGCATTTTGCGCAACTTTAATCCCATTAGATTTTTTTTAATTCCCATATTTGGAAAATTTTGAATTTTTCCTACAACAAAATGTCCTCCTTACAATGGACCGATATCGTTTGCTATATTTAGTTATTTTTAGAAAGCTATTTTTGTCTAATTTTTCATTTAATATCCGCAAAAACATGGGTGTTTTAAATGTGCATTTAAAATGCAAATGCAGTTTTGAAGTGCATTTTTCAAAACTTTTACCCCGTTTTATTTTTATACCCTCCAACTACAGTATGGGGGTATACTCACTTTGTCATTCCGTGTGTAACGCATCGAAATATCAGTAGGGGACCCCATAAAGTATATATATTATTGATCAGTGATCGATTCTAAGACATTCTAGCGATGTCCGTCCGTCCGTCCGTCCGTCCGTCCGTCCGTCCGTCTGTCCGTCCGTCCGTCTGTAGTTAACACGATGCAGTCCAAAATAAAAGAGCTATATCGCTCAAGTTTGGCATAAATATGTCTTATGGTCCTAGGCAGGTTAAGTTCGGAAATGGGCCAAATCGGACCAGGGGGAAAAAAGTTCCCCCTTGAAGAACTAAACCAACCTCTTAAAAATGCTAATTTGTTTAACGTTTTTTTGTATTTTTGTGAACCAAATGAGTTGTTTTTATGTTCGTAGAAGTTTATAGTCCTGAGCTTGGACCCAGAGAATTAAAAAATGCCCATTTTTTTGCCCCGCCCCTCTTTTAAGGGCGTGGATAAAAAAATAACTTAAATAATTATAAAACTATAATACTTAAGTGCACAAAGCAGACAAAAATGAACTTATAAACATATACCGTGAGGGCCAAGGAGTCACCCCAGCTCACCGACCCCTCCCCTTACCTTGCCCCCCCTTAAAACAACGCCCCTGTCAAAAAATTTTTTTTTAATTTTTTTACATGTTGGAGGGTATAATAGATTCGGCACAGCCGAATTTAACACTCTCACTTGTTTATTATCATATTCGAAAAGTCTACAATTTTTACTACAAAAATATGTCCTTCTAATAATGGTCCCGCTGTGTCTGCTATTTAAAAAAAAGTTTTGAACATATATTTTTTTGAGAAAAGTATATTGGATATTTTAAAGGATATGAAAGGATCAAATTTTCAAAGGACATTATATAGAATTTTTTGCTCTGAAAAGTGTAAACAAAAAAATATTTTCATTTTTAAAGATAGTTCTCTTTCATCTAATAACCATATCGACATAAATTGATGGGCAGAAATATTTAAAAAAAAATGTTAGAAATTTGTATTTTCTTTGAAGTCCTTTAAAGAGGAGAAAAGATTACCAAATGCAAAAATGCGAAGTAGCTTTGCTATATTCTACCTCTAGTTTATGCATGCGCGGACCCACGGGGGGGGGGGGGAAAGGAAATTTCCCCCCCAAAACCGAATTCGAAAGAAAAAAAAGGAAAAAGGAAAAAATGAAAAAAAAGAAAAAAGAAAGAAAGGGAAAGGGAAAGAAAGGAAAGTGAAAAGGAAATAATCTGAAAAAAATGTTTATAAAAAATGTCCAAGGATCTAAAAAATGTTCTATGAAAAATGTTAAAGAATATTAAAATTTTTCCAGAGGAAAAATGTCGCGGAATGTAAAAATTTTTCTATATGAAAAAATTTGAGAATTTTTTGTAAGGAAAAAATTGAGAATTTTTCTATAGGAATGATTTGTGAATTTTTCTATAGGAAAATCCTTAAAACCTTTCTATAGGAAAAATCTGGAAATTTTTTATTGGTTGGCTTATTCACGACAAAAAAAATTGGTTTTGGTGGGATAAGGCTTTCAGTTCTAAAAAATTTTTCGAAAAAAAAAAAAATTTCGGGCCGTTGGGGTCATACAGTAAAAATTTTTTAAAAAATATTTTTTTTTAGTTTTGACAAACAACGGCTATAATTGTAATGTTGCTTTTAATGATATATATTCATAAAAAAATATTTTTCATATCTGTGACATCTTTATCGTGTATCAAAAAACGTCAAAAATGCATTTTTTACCCATTTTTACGCGATAAAGATGTCACAGATAGGAATAATATTTTTTTATGAATATACACACAGAAAACGGATTCGTTGTGCCAACCAAATTTAGAACCAACCAAATTTTTGTAGTCCAGCCAACTATCACTTTTATCAGTTGTGATTACTAATAATTTCGATTTAGTCAATTGGTATTTATATCGAATTTCAGTAAGAGCAACTGAATATATCTGTTGAAACAACGAAAAATTATAGGAACAAAATGGCTGTTGTGACCGATATAATACCACCACAACTTAAGTATTTTATTAATGGGGCCATTCAACCGTTAAATAAAGAGACAAAAATAATGTTTTTTTTAAATATATTTATTAAATAAGTTAAGTTGATATTTAATACAATTTTAAAAATAAAAATTTTTTTACGAAAAATTCTCAGAATCTGAGAAAAATGTTACAGCACCAGAGACTTTTTCTATAGAACATATGTCTCAGAATTTGTGACATTTTCTATAGAAATATGTCCCAAAATCTGAGACTTTTGCAATAGAAAATACGTCTCAGAATCTGGAACTATTTCTATAGAAAAAACGTCTCAGAATTTGAGACTTTTCTATAGAAAAAACGTCTCAGAATCAGAGATTTTTTGTGGAGATAAAATGTTTTAGAATCTGAATGTCTAGGAATCTGAGACTATTTCTATAAAAATAATGTCTCAGAATCTAAGGCTTATTCTATAGAAAAAATGTCAAAAAATCTGAGACGTTTTCTATAGAAAAATTAATACAATTTAAGCAATTTTTTTTAGGATGGTTTCAGATTTTGAGAAATTTTTTCTATTGGAAAAGTCTCAGATTCCGAGACATTTTTTCTATAGAAAAAGACTCAGATGCTGAGACATTTTTTCTATAGAAAAAGACTCAGATGCTGAGACATTTTTTCTATAGAAAAAGTCTCAGATTCTGAGACATTTTTTCTACAGAAAAAGTCTCAGATTCTGAAACATTTTTTCTATAGAAAAAGTCTCAGATTCTGAGACATTTTTTCTATAGAAAAAGTCTCAGATTCTGAGACATTTTTTCCATAGATTCCATAGAAAAAGTCCCAGATTCTGAGACATTTTCTCAATACAAAAATTCTTATCCCCAGTTTCTGTAACACGCACGTTATTCGACTGCGACGCATTTGCATGCATTTTGTTTTTGTTACAATAACAAAATACATGCAAATTCGTCGTGGATGAATGGCATTCGTGTTACAGAAACTGGGGGTTAGATTCTGAGACATTTTTTCTATAGTAAAAGTCTTAGATTTTGTGACATTTTTCTGTACAAAAATTCTCAGATTCTGAGACATTTTTTTTATAGAAAAAGTCTCAGATTCTAAGACAATTTTTCTATAGAAAAAGTCTCAGATTCTGAGACATTTTTTCTATAGAATTCTGAGACATTTTTTTTATAGAAAAAGTCTCAGATTCTGAGACATGTTTTCTATAGAAAAAGTCTCAGACATTTGTTCTATAGAAAATGTCTCAGATTCTCAGACATTTTTTCTATAGAAAAAGTCTCAGATTCTGAGACATTTTTTCTATAGAAAAAGTCTCATATTCTGAGGCAATTTTTCTATCGAAAAGTCTCAGATTCTGAGACATTTTTTCTATTGAAAAAGTCTCAGATTTTGAGACATTTTTTCTATCGAAAAAGTCTCAGATTCTAAAACATTTTTTGTATAGAAAAAGTCTCAGATTCTGAGACATTTTTTCTAGAGAAAAAGTCTCAGATTCTGAGACATTTTTTCTATAGAAAAAGTCTCAGATTCTGAGAAATTTTTTTATAGAAAAAGTCTTAGATTCTGATACATTTTTTCTATAGAAAAAGTCTCAGATTCAGAGATATTTTTTCTATAGAAAAAGTCTCAAACTCTGAGACATTTTTTCTATAGAAAAAATCTCAGATTCTGAGACATTTTTTCTATAGAAAAATTCTCAGATTCTGAAACATTTTTTCTATATAAAAAATTTCAGATTCTGAGAAATTTTTTCTATAGCAAAAGTCTCTGATTCTGAAACATTTTTTCAATAGAAAAAGTCGCAGATTCTGAAATATGTTTTCTATAGAAAAATTTCAGGTTCTGAGAAATTTTTTCTATAGAAAAAGTCTTAGATTCTGAAACATTTTTTCTTAAGAAAATGTCTCAGATTCTAAATCATTTTTTCTATATAAAAAGTCTCAGATTCTGAGACATTTTTTCTATAGAAAACATGTTTGAGAAACTAAGACTTTTTCTAAAAGTCTCAGATTCTGAATCATTTTTTCTATAGAAAAATCTCAGATTCTGAAAATTTTTTTCTATAAAAAAAAAAAATCTCAGATTCTGAAATATTTTTCTATAGAAAAAGTCTCAGATTCTGAGATATTTTTCCTAAAAAAAATGTCTTTGATTCTAAGATATTTTTCCTAAAGAAGAAGTCTCTGATTCTGAGAGATTTTTCCAATGATAAAAGTCCCAGATTCCGAGACATTTTTCCTTAAGAAAATGTGTCAGGATCTGAGACATTTTTCCTATAGAAAATTCACAGATTTTAAGACATTTTTCATATAGAAAAATTATCAGATTCTGAGACATTTTTCCTATAGAATAATTCTCTGATTCTGATGCATTTTTCCTATAGAAAGTCTGAGATTCTGAGAAATTTTATCTATAGGAAAAGTCTCAAAATTATGGAATTTTGCTATAGGAAAAATGTCTCAGAATCTGAGAATTTTTCTATAGAAAAAATGTCTTAAAATCTGTGAATTTTGTATAGGAGAAATGTCTCAGAACCTGACACATTTTCTTAAGGAAAAATGTCTCGGAATCTGGGACTTTTATCATTGGAAAAATCTCTCAGAATCAGAGACTTCTTCTTTAGGAATTTATCCTATATAAACACTCCCAGACTCTCAAACATTTTGCAATAGAAAAAAAAATTTGATATTCAGTGATATTTTTTATGTGATATTTTTTATGCAAACAGGTTACCTCTTATATATTGTAAACTTATGTTTTCCTTTAAAGTTCGAGTGTTGATATCCATCGTATGTTTAGATACTGAATTGGTAAATCCTCACGAAATATGGATCCAAATTTTTTGTTTGATCTTTTAGTGGTAATTTTTTTTCTGCAAATGAAACCAATCTTTATTAAAATAGTACACATGTTTTTTGCACAATTTTAAACATACTTACGTTTTGTGGTTTATTATCCTTTATGTTAATAGAAAATTTAATTGATGTTTTGATTTGTCTTTGCAGAATATATTTTAAAAAAAATATTAGCTGGAAAATTATTTTGTTTTTTTTTGATGACGTTTTAGTAATTTAACTAAGTTTTTGTATAGGCAACATACAATTAGTTGCAGTAACGTTTTTACAAAATTAACATATGATTGTGTTTACCAATACTTAATTGCTCTTAGATAGTATTACATTAAAATTTTTAATTTCAAATGTATTTATAATTTTTCAAAATTAACAACAATTTATATCAAGTATCAGTTGCTGTAACTCATTTTTAATATAACTGAACTAATATATTGTGCTTGCTATCAAAAATGTATTGCATTAAAAAACTAAATATAAATGAATGGTTCTGACTATTATGAAAGTTTTCGAACAAATATTATTTTCAAATTGATAAATGCAACCAATATTTTTTCAAAATGTGATTGTTTATTGGTAACTTGTTCAAATATTTGGTTTAAAATTTATTTTTTAAATCGTGATAATTGAATATAAGTAGTTGTAACTAAAACTTATAATCCCAAACCAAATTTGAGGAGCTTCGAAAAATGAGTGGGTACCGTCTCAACATTTCCAACATTTCCAAAATAATGGACACTCTAATGAAGGTGTATCAGAATTTAAAAATCTTTGTATAAATTCGGAATAAGTAATTTTTATTCAAGAATAAAAATCGTTACATTTAACCTTTAAAATATTATATTTTAAGTATGTATTATATCTCAATAACTCACAGTGTAAATTTATACAAGTACTTGACTCTACCAAGTTTAACCAAGTTTAATTTTTGCATAGATTGTTTAGGGTAAGTTCAATATCTACATATATGTATGTCTGTCTGTCTGTCCCCACTATACCCCATTGCCCATTTTTGGCTTCCTTGCACAAAACAATTTTTATATCATGATGATGTTTGTAAACATCAATTAAAATTAACAAGAAACTGTTGTTGGAATTACTCTTTAGTGGTCAAAATGTTAAACTTATCGCAAAAATTTTCAACACATTTACATAAAGATGTGAACGCGTATGTCATGTTTAAAGACACAGAAATGTTCACTGACTTAACTAACTACAGAGTTAAAATACCTCAATTCAACCGAAAAAAGTAGCATTTTTGACCTTACCCCTTTCGAATTTGATGAAACTTGGAATATTGTTGGGCCCTTACAAAAATATCATAGTGCCAAAATTTTGGACTTCTGGAACTTTTTCTTCCCGAGATATGGGGTCTTGAAAATTGGCAAAATCGTATATATTTGACAAAAGTGTTCTGAGATATATAAAGATAACTCGAAAAGTAATTACAATACACGTCTCAGTCAGGTCGCAAATAATAGGTAAAAAGACAGCCTTTAAAATGGCATTCCCCAAGATTCTTTTTCGAAAAGGTCAAAGGTCATTGGTTTTAACCTTAATTTTTGGAGAGCTATATCTCAAAAAACGATATTTTTAAAATTTTGGAAAAAATGTATGTGATTAAGAATCATCTATACTACTTAAGTTTAAATTTTCAGGATGGAGACTTCATTGGAACTTTTTATATTTATAGAAACGTTGTGACAGGAAAGAAAAAGCGGTGTAATTTCCCTTAGAAAAAAAATATTTTTTTTTTTCTAATTAAAAAAAATATTTTTTTTTTCTAAGGGAATGTTTTTGACGTGTTGAGTCCAAAAATGACCTTTGAACTGGCCTATCGCTATTAGTTTTCGAGATATCTGCACATAAATATGTGAAAATTGCTAAAATGCTATTGCTGTTATTTTTGAAAATTTAGGTGCATATATCTTGAAAAGTAATAGCGATAGGCCAGTTCAAAGGTCATATTTGGACTCAGCACGTCAAAAACATTCAGAAAAATGAGTTTTGGTACCAGAATTTCAAAGACAAAAAAAAAATATTTTTTACTAAGGGAAATTACACCGCTTTTTCTTTTCTGTCACAACGTTTCTATTAATATAAAAAGTTCCAATGAAGTCTCCATCCTGAAAATTTAAACTTAAGTAGTATAGATGATTCTTAACCACATATATTTTTTCCAAAATTTTAAAAATATCGTTTTTTGAGATATAGCTCTCCAAAAATTAAGGTTAAAACCAATGACCATTGACCTTTTTCAAAAAAAAATCTTGGCGAATTCTATTTTAAAGGCTGTTTCATTACCTATTATTTGCAACCTAACTGAGACCTGTATTATTATTACTTTTCGAGTTATCTTTATTTATCTCAGAACACTTTTGTCAAATATGTACGATTTTGTTAATTTTCGAGACAGCATATCTCGAATACTGGAATGACCAGAAGCCTCAAAAATTGGCAAAATCTCTTTTTTGTTAAAGTAAACATCAGTACTTAATTTCATTAAATTTGGAGGGGGTGCGGTCAACTCCTAGGTTGAATTGAGGTGTTTTAGCTCTACACCTTCTTTTTTTTTTTTTTTGTTTTTGGCATGTTGGCAATGTTGTGATGTTGATGGCTTTGGTTAGCGATTTGTGCTATAGGAACGACATGGGTATGTATTATAAGAGTATGGTAAATATATTTAGGATAGGAATATGATGAGTATATGGTGACTGGACATGGACACTGTCGTGTACCTTAAAAACAGAAACTACAAAAACAACAACATCATCTGCTGATAATCTGCATATTGAGTTAATTGCACGGAAGTAATGAAGTTTATGTTTAAACAAAGTTTATTTAAAGTGAGAGAGTAGATGTTGAACATATAACAACTAAAGAAAGAAAATCTAAATTTTCGAGAATTAAAACGAGTGAATTTAGCACACAACATTGTTAAAAGCAGAGTTGGAAATAATTAAGTATTTTTAGGTATTTTTTAACTGAAATTTCAACTTTTTATTAAAAAAAAATGCCTACGAATTTTTTACTTTTCCCGAAAACATTAAATCATGATTATGTTTTGCTGAAGATTTGGGTGAACTTGTTAAAACAAAGTTTTTTTTTAGAAAAAATAATGTAATGTACATTTGCCATTCCATGTAAAACGAATTAAAATATCGGTAGAGGACCCCTTTAGTTTATATATTTGTATTATAATAGAGTGTCGTAGAAATGGATCAATAATACTATTATTCGTGTCTGTCATGACTTCAGAACGTTTTCAATTAGAGCGAAAATTTTCGAATCACATAAAAAAAGATTTGGTGTTTCCAAATCACATATTTCTTAATTATATGTTCGAAAAATTTTACTAAGATATGCTAGATGCGAAACACGGGCTTTTGTTTAAAAATAAATAAAATTAAATAAAATAAATAAATAAAAAAGTTTTGCACAATTTTTAAACAAAAATATATATTTAACACCAATTTATCATTGAATTTCTCATTAAATAATATATATTCACGAATATGAGTTGAATAAATTACTCTTATGTACCTTAAACTCAACAATGTTTCGCATCTTGATAATTCTATGAACATATGGTAATAAACCCCAGTTGTAAAATGTAGTACTTTTCAATAGTAATAATAACTGGCAACACCATGGATTGGCATCACCATTTATCGAAAATTTTTCGAAGATAAACAACGCCATGTTGAATTTTGTAAAATTTTATAATTAATTTATTTTTACAATTTTTAAGTATTTTAAGTGAGTTAAACTAAAAGTGTTGTGCATTAAAAAATATAAAATTTTGTGCTCTTTCTTTTGAAAGTATTTCTCAGCCGAGAAAACGTGTGGTTATTGAAATATTTGATTTTTTTAATTTGTATACTTTTGTTGTTGTTTTTGCACAACTTCCGAACAAAATTTCGATAAATTATGGAGTGTTTTTAAAATAATTTTTAAATATATTTAGTCTTAACAAAATGTTGATTTTTTAATGAAAATAAAAAGAATATATATCAAATTATAAAATAAAGATGGGTTTTTTATATTAAATTAATATTTATAGGGGAAAAAGTCCATTCTAATTACTTTCAGTTAGCTTTTTGCACACGAAAGTAAAACGAAAAATAAATTCGGAAGTGAAACCCAGGACACCAAAATATTCGGAACTGTTTCACTTTCACGTGGATGTGAAAGTCATGACAGACACGATTGATCCATTTCTACGACACTCTAGCTGTATAGTATACAATGTATACATCCGTCCAAACCAAAAGAACTGTAAATTTGGTAAATGAGTGTATTACATAAGAGCTAAAACACCTCAATTTAACCGACGACTTGACCGCACCCCCTGCAATTTTAATAAAATTAAGTTCTGGGGTTAACTTTAACAAAAAAGAGATTTTGTAAATTTGTCGGGCCTCTGGACATTGCAGTATTCGAGATATGCAGTCTTGAAAATTAACAAAATCGTATATATTTGACAAAAGTGTTCTGACATAAATAAAGATATCTCGAACACATGCGCGGGTACAAGAGGGGGGAGGAGGTAAGGGGAAATTCCCCCCCCCCCCCAGACCAAATTTCAAAAAGAAAAAAAAGGAAAAAAAAGAAAAATCCGAAAATTTTTCATAGAAAAAAATCTATAAATTTTTATAGGGAAAATTTGAAAATTTTTAAAGGAAAAATTTGACTTAATCTGAAAATTTTCTATGAAAAAATATCTGTCAATCTTATTATGCATTTTGGTATAAAATAATGACTTGGAATATGTTTTTTTGTATAGAAAAATGTTACAGGATTTGATTTACATGAAAACTGTTTGTCTACTACATAGGAATGGGAAAAATATCTTAAATCTTAAAAATGTTGGTAGTCTAACGTATGTTAAACTATTTTGGAAATTTTTTTCAGAATGTCTTAGAATCGGTCACAGAATCTGATACTTTTTCTATAGAAAAAGGTACAAAAAACTCTAAAATTTTTCACATCCTCAAAAATTTTCTTTTTCGGATTTTTGTAAAAGAATTCCCGAGTTCTAAAAGTCTCAGAATCTAAGACATTTTTTTAAGGAAAAAGATCTCAGAATCCGAGACTTTTTCTACAGGAAAAATGTCTCAAAATTTGAGACTTATTAATAGAAGTAATACTTTTTCGATAGGAAAAGGGTCTAAGAATCTGATACATTTTCTATAGGAAAAAGGTCTCAGAATCTCTGAATTTGAGACTTATTATAAGGAAAAAGTCTCAAAATCTGAATCTTTTTTAAAAAGAAAAAGGCCTCCAAGTCTGAGACTTTTTACTGTTGGAAAAAAGTTTCAGAAGTTGAAACTTACTCAATTGGAAGAAGGTCGCAGAATCTGAGACTTTTTCTACAGGAAAAAGGTCTGAGAATCTGAGACTTTTTCTTTAAGAAAAAAGTCTCAGAAGCTGAGATTTTTTTCTATATGAAAAAGGTCTGAAACTTTTTCTATAGAAAATCGGTCTCAGAATATAACATTTTTTCAGTACGACCAAATCTAATATTATGAGACCTTTTCTATAGTAAAAAAATCTCAAAAATGCTTAAAAATATGAGACTTTTTCTGGTAAAAGGTCTAAGAATCTGAGACTTTTTCTGTGGAAAAAAGTTCTGTGGATCTTAAAATTTTTCATGCGAAAAAAGTCTCAGATTCTGAGACATTTTTTGTAAAGAAGAATTTTAAGATTCTGAGATATTTAAAAAATTTTCAGATTTGGAAAAATAAAAAAAAAAAATGAACAACCTCCTTCGGCAAAAGCTAATAAATTTGATGATTTTATAGCTTTCCCATCACTTTTTTGCAAAAGAAACGTATTCCTGTTTTTGCTCGGCCAACAAATCATAATGATTTTTTTTATTCGAAGTAAAAAAAAATTCCCCCCCCCCCCCCAACCCAAAAGCTGTACCCGTCACTGTCGAAAAGTAATAACAATAGAGGTCTCACTCAGGTTTTATCTAATAAGTAATGAGACAGCCTTTAAAACAGCGTTCCCCAAGTTTTGTTTTGAAAAAGGTCAAAGGTGAGTTGTTTTAACCATAATCTTTGGAAAGCTATATCTCAAAAAAAATTTTTTTTTTAATTTTGGAAAAAATGTATGTTGTTAAGAATCACCTATACTACTTAAGTTTAAATTTTCAGGATGGAACTTTTAATATTAATAGAAACATTGTGACAGGCAAGAAAAAGCGGTGTAATTTTCTTAAAAAAAAAAAATATTTTTTTTGTCTTTGAAATTCTGGTACCAAAACTCATTATTCTGAATGTTTTTGACGTGCTGAGTCCAATTATGACCTTTGAACTGTCCTATCGCTATTACTTTTCAAGATATTTTTTTTTAATTTTACGCCCCTACGACCACGCCTTCCCTACGCGCCGGGGCCTTAAAGAGCGGGGCCTTAATAGTCATTTCTCCATACAAACGAAATTTTTTTTTTTTTGATTTTTAATTTTTTTGTTATTAATTATTATATTACTTGGTTGGCTTATTCACGACAAAAAATTTGGTTTTGGTGAGATAAGGCTTTCAGTTCGAAAAATTTAGAGCCGTTGGGGTCTAAAATTTTTTTAAAAAATATTTTTTTTTTTAGTTTTGACAAGCAAAGGTTTCAGTTGTTATGATGCTTTTAATGATATATATTCAAAAAAAAAATATTATTCATATCTGTGACATCTTTATTTTTTTCGAAAAAAAAATTAGAGCCGTTTGGGTCCTACGGTAAAAAATTTTTAAAAAATATTTTTTTTTTAGTTTTTACAAGCAACGGTTTTAGTTGTTATGTTGTTTTTAATGACATATATTTAAAAAAAAATATTATTTATATATGTGACATCTTTATCGTGTATCGAAAAACATCAACAATGCATGTTTTACCCTTTTTTAGAACACGATAAAGATGTCACATATACAAATAATATTTTTTTATAAATATATATCATTTAAAGCAACATAGCAACTAAAACCGTTTTGTCAAAACTAAAAAAAAATATTTTTTAAAAAATTTTTACCGTAGGACCCCTGCGGCTCTAAAATTTTTTTTCGAAAAATTTTTTAGAGCTGAAAATATTATTCCACCAAAATCAAATTTTTTGTCGTGAATAAGTAATATATAAGTAATATAATAATTGATAACAACAAAATTAAAAATCCAATTTTTTTTTTTTTGGTTTGTATGGAAAAATGATTTTTAAGGCCCCTCTCTTTTTTCGTACACTGAAAAAAAAAAAATTACCATTTTTAAAGCATGTTGAACTTAATTTAAAAAAAGAAGGGTATGCGAGGGCTCCAAAGATATTAATTCTTCTTCCAAGTATATTTTTTCCAAAAAATAGTAATGCATTTACTTAAATATGTCTTAAAAGTAAGTAAAATTGTAATTATTATAAGAGGAAAAATATTTTTTAAAAATAAGTAAAAATTTCGTTAAATTTACGGATTCTGTGGACCCTATGGAGTCTCAATGTGAGGACCCTACGGGCCCCCAATATATGGGGTCCGTCCATGAGTATGTGCGTACACAATTATAGGGTCACTAATGATTTTGATTCAAAATTTTGGTCAGAATCGCTCTAGCTTAGTTTTCGAGATATGGGAATGGGGTCTTGAGAAATTTGATCATGAAATAACTCGAAAACTATAACTCGGAGAGCTTTTCGGTCTTCGGCGGTCATATTCTACAAGTTAAGGACTACAAAAATGCCTTTAGAACTATTTTCGTATCTGCAGTATTTGCAGAGTTATAGGCATTTGAAAATTCCGCGAAAATCGAAATTTGGATTTAAAGTTAGGGTCTCATGGGGTCTCTCAATGAAATCAATAAAATAATGATTACTTTTTTTTTAAATTTACACAAAAATTGATTAAATTAAAGAAAATGCGTTTTGGTATTAAAGGTTTGTATTTATTTGATTCAAGGTCTTGAAAATGTCTATACTATTTTTAAGTAAGTTACGTACTTATTTATTTTTTTTGCACATAATTTAATTTTTTTTCTTTTAAGTAAAACAAAATTTTTTAATAAACCCTTTTTTTCTTAAATGCAATCAATTCGCCATAAATATAAAGAATATTTAACTTAATTTAAAAAAAAAACAAATTAATGAAAACTCTTGTGCTTTTTTAAGTATTTGCATGTACTATCTTCAAGTTTATTTTCTTTGTTTTAAGTAAAACCACCTTATAAGTATTAAGATAAGTTGAAGTAAATTCAAAAAAAATTGTTTACTTAAATTAATAACAGCATTTATTTAATTTCAGTATAGCTATTTTTTTCAGTGTAGGTGCGTAAAATTTTTCCTCAGTAATTTTTAAGTCAAAAGGAAAAAAATTAGCGGGTACCGTCTCAACATTTCCAACATTTCCAAAATAAGGGACACTCTATATACACTCAAAGAACTGCAAAACAAATTGTCATAAAAGTTCGTCCAATGAAACTTTTTAATTATGAAACATTTCATAAATATACACTCAAAATAATTACTCTGTTAAAAACTCTGTAAAATGACTGTAATCTCAATTCGACAGATATTTGACAAAGTTATCTGTCGAAATACAGATTTAAAGAATATTCATACTTTGTATTTTCTTGTAACCTAAAAACAAAATTTTATCTGTAATTTTACTTTTTAATCTCTATTTTACAGATAATAAACAGAGTTTTTTGTTAAAATACAGATTTTATAAAAATACTTGTGTTTTTTTCTGGTAACCAAAATACAAAATTTCAACTGTAATTTTACTTATTGCTCTGTAATAATAAAACCTGGTAAATGAAACCTGGTAAATTTTACGAGGATGTCGTGTAAAATTGGAGGTACTCGTAAAAAAACTTTCATAAAAATAAAAAAAGTAAATTTACAATTTGCAAGCATTAAAGCGGGCAAATTTACGCGATGGCATTTTCCAATTGTCAACACTACTTGCACATTACGAAAAGATAAATTGATCAGAAATAGTAAATAAAATAGTCAAATGCTGGTCGCTTTTATCGATATTTTACAGATAATTCTGTAAATTTACAGTTTTTTTATCGAAATCATTTTACAGAGTTTTCATCGTAAAATAACCAAAAATCTTGCTGGTTGGAAATCTATGGTATTTTCTGCTGGCTCAGCAGAGTATCTCTGTAATTTAACAGAGTGATTATTTTGAGTGTAATGAAACAGTTCCATTGGACGAACTTTTATGATGAGTTTCATTATATTAATGAAGCTTTTTCTTTGTGTGTACTAACGTTTACTCTTGGTGCCATTTTGAAATAAAAAAAAAATATTTTCGACCCACCATATTGTAGAGCTCTGCTAAAAATACGCATTTATCCAAAATTGCATAAATGCATTTTCATGTTTTCGAAAAAGTTCGTCCTCATTCGAATGAACTATTCAAGTGTTGATCATTCATCAATTAAAATGACTTTTCCACAATAACCGGCATATATTTTGTTGATTGATTTTAAAAATGTTTATAATCCTTATAATCCCCAGCTCTGGCTTTAGCCATAATGTATATTCCATTACCTGTAGTGTATGACGATGATGATATGAGTCTCATATAGTTAGTAGAAGGATTCTATCAAATGTTTTTATTTTAGTTTTTTTTTGTAGATTTTATAGAACGTGATAGTGTTGAGTATCGTGTTTTTAATGCTGTTTATTTAAGAAAGATTTTCATTACCCCCAAAAAAAAGTAAACTGCATACAAAATGTCATGTGTTTCTCTATAAGAGTAAGTAGATAGTTGTGCAGTAGGGTGCGCCAAAAATGTCAACTTTCGATTTTATACCGGCACTCCCCCTAGAAATATTCGTTTTGGTATCAAAATACACTATGCAAAAAATTATGGCAATCGCTTGAGGGGAAAGGGTGCCTCAAACGCCTTGAAAATGGAGAAATATGTCAAATTTGACCATTAGATAAAAAAAAAAATTTTTTTTTTGTTGTGATTCAATTTCGCCAAAAAAAAATTTTTTGTATTAGGTTTAATAAGAACTACTTACAAAAAAAATATAAGCTATCCACTACATCGCTTACCCATTTTAACTTGCGATACAAAAAAGGGCAGTTATTTTTAGGGGTACCCAAAAGTAACATTTTTACGTTTTTGAAAATTTTATTAAAAAAAAATTTTAAAAATTAAAATCGCTCTCCACCAGTTTTTTATATATACTATAAAGATAAAAAATGTGAAATATTATAAATATCCGTTCGGCAGTTTTTCTTTTATAGCGACTTGAAGTTGGCGGATTTCAAGGAAAATTGATTTTTTGCTGTATTTTCTCTAATTTTGAACTTATTATTACGTTTTAAACAAAATTGACGAAATTGACTTTGCAACTGATTTAATTGGATCATAAATTTTAGTAAGTAAATAATTTTTTGCAGGACAGCATTAACCCTTGTAAACCCGGGTCGAAGATGACCCACAGGGCAAATATTTCCCATTGTATGCCGGCTTTTATATTTTTATTAAATATAATAAAATTAATCTGTAAAAATAAATGTTTTAGTCCAAGTTTATTTAAATCTACATGTGAAAAAACAATGTTTTTAAATTATACCGCATTTTTTATATACGGTGGGTGACAATACAATAAAACTTTTCTAAAGTAGATCCAATTTGTTAAAAAAAAAATTAAACGTTATTATTTTAAAGTTAGTATTATTTTTAAAAATGTTATTAATGTAATTTATAAAGCTTTAATTTAAGTTAAATAGCGTGCAGATTGAGCAAATATTTAATGAAATACGCGTATCGCGCTGGAAAATGAAATTATTTATACACATTTTTTTTTAGAAAATTATTTAAGAATATTTTGAAGTCGATTTTTTCTAAATTCAAAGAAAAAAAAAAGAAAAAATTGTACATTAGCTTTTCTTTAGTCATCAACTATATTTTTCAACAACCCAAACAAAAAATTAAATTTAAATTTAAAGTAGAAGAAATCATGAATTCTTAATGTGTTTGATACAATCAAAAAATATTTCATCATATTTATGAAAAGCTTCATTAAATATACAAAAACTTCATAAAATGGGTTAAATTCTATAAGTGCATACACGATGAATAGCTAAAACTATTTCCATTTACTAATTTCATGATAAAAAAAAAAAAATAGCTTAAAGAATAATATTTCCAAAGTGGGACATAATTGACCCGGGTTTACATGGGTTAAAGCTAAACTTTAAAAATTACTAACTAACTAAAACTTATGATCCAATTTAATTACTTGCACAGCCAATATCGTCAATTTCGTTTAAAACGTAGTAATAAGTTCAAAATTAAAGAAAATACAGCAAAAAATAAATTTTCCTTGAAATCCGCTAACTTCAAGTCGCTATAAAAGAAAAACTGCCGAACGGATATTTATAATATTTCACATTTTTTATCTTTATAATATATATAAAAAACTGGTGGAGAGCGATTTTAATTTTTAAAATTTTTTTTTAATAAAATTTTCAAAAATGTAAAAATGTTACTTTTGGGTACCCCTAAAAATAACTGTCATTTTTTGTATCGCATGTTAAAATGGGTAACCGATGTAGTGGAGAGCTTATATTTTTTTTGTAAGTAGTTCTTATTAAACCTAATACAAAAAATTTTTTTTTGGCGAAATTGAATCACAACAAAAAAAAAATTTTTTTTTTTATCTAATGGTCAAATTTGACATATTTCTCCATTTTCAAGGCGTTTGAGGCACCCTTTCCCCTCAAGCGATCGCCATAACTTTTTGCATAGTGTATTTTGATATAAAAACGAATATTTTTGGGGGGAGTGCCGATCTCTAGCATAATTTTTTTTTTACCCATACAACTTTGGCGCACCCTATTGTGCAGTGTGAGTTGTTGAGTTTTATATCTTTAAATTTGGTCAAGTTGGTAGTATGTATATCAAACTTTAAAAATCAGTAGTAGTTTTTACGGGCAACTAACATGTTTTTAAGCGTTAATGAGCCTCATCTTTAAACAAGATAAAATGTTTGTTGGGAGGAAAAACAACAAAAGCCAGTTAAAAAAACAGCATATCCTTTTATTTTTAATGATTGGCAAGTTTCATTTTAGAACATCACTTTTATATGACACCTTTGTTTTTTTTTTTAACATATGAATGCAACACAATATTTTGCAATGAAATCAAAAATTTAATTATCAAAAATTTTTTAATAAGATTTAAAATTGACAATTGGTTTGGTTTGATTGTAGTCCCAATTCACACCAAAAAAACAAAAATAAGAAAAAATGTTATAATCTTTAATAAGAACGTCATTTTAAATTGACACATTCATTTCCATATTATTCCTTTGATTTTTACCGTCTTAAAATGTATTAAAAACAACATTTTATTCAAGATTTGTCTGTCAAAAAAGTGTCAAATGACACTTTTTAAATAAAGATCAACCTAAATTAACGATTCTTTTTTTGGTTTTTTTAATAAAGATGCTGGAAAATATTTCCTTTCAAAAAAATATATATTTACTTTAATAATATACATACATATGAGGCATTCCACACCAAATATCCCGCTACAGAAAATCATGTATCCCATTAAGTTCTAAATAGGTTGTATTGATAGCCCTGTAAGGCATTCCACACCAAATGTCCCGCAAAAGAAAAACATGTGTCCCGTAAATTTCTGAATAGGTTGTTTGGATAGTTTTTCAATTTTTCAAAAACTGGGCTTAGGAGGCGTGGTCATATATTGGAAAAATGGTGAAATTTGTGGCGAGTTGCTTTGATTAAATATTTATCACATTGAAACGGAATGCACCACAATCTCAAAAATTTACATTCTTATATAGTTTTGTATGGGCTATCGATTAATTATTTTTTTTTAATTTTCAGAACCCGTTCTGAAATTTTAAATTTTTAAAAAAGGCAATTTATTAAAAATCCGGCCACTGTTTTTTTTTTAAATTTTTTTTTTTTAAAGTTAAGATGTTTGTCCATCCACACAAAAAAATTCAGAGACAAATTCTTCGTTTTTTTCGAGAAAATCGCATTTGAATTTTAAATTTCATAACAATTTTGTAATTTGCTTGTATTTCCTTGTTTTAATGTTGCGAATGAGTAATATTAATAGCATAAATATTTCTCATACGCTCTGTTGAAACAAGAAAATACAAGCAAATTACAAAATTGTTATGAAATTTAAAATTCAAATGCGATTTTCTCGAAAAAACGAAGAACGTGTTTCTGAATTTTTTTGTATGGATGGACAAACATCTAAGCTTTAAAAAAAAAAGTGGCCGGATTTTTGATAAATTTACTTTTTTAAAAAATGAAAAATTTCAGAATGGGTTCTGAAAATTTTCCAAAAAAAAAAATTAATCGATAGCCTATAAAAATTGCCACAAATTTTACCATTTTTCCAATATTTGTCCACTCTTCCTAAGCCCAGTTTTTGAAAATTAAAAAAAAAAAAACGCAATTTTCTTAGTTCCATATAGGGCTATCCAAACAACCTATTCAGAAATTTACGGGACACATGTTTTTCTGTAGCGGGACATTTGATGTGGAATGCAATTTTGTTTGAAATTGTCCCAAAAACAATCGCCTTTTAGAGCAAGTAGTTTTTTTGAAAAATAATTTTATATATATATATTACCTTTATTTACATAAAATAGTAAGATAAATATGTATTAACTAAATTATATAAAAGTTCATAATGAACATAGGGCGTCTACAAATTCTCTCCATTTTGAACGATCCTTGGCTAGCGACTTAATTTGATTCCAAGACAAGTTGCAACTTTGACCTTCGTTTCTCACCATCCTCACCCAGGTGTTTCGCGGACGACCAGGATTGCGATGACCTTGCGGATTCCATTCAAGAGCCGCTCTGGTGATTTCATTGGTCGGTCTTCTTAATATGTGGCCTATCCAAGACCACTTACGACGTTTAGTTTCAATATCAATAGGTTCACAACGGGCTAGATATAAAAGTTGTTCATTTGTTACCCAGCATGGCCAAAAGATACGCAGAATCTGTCTAAGGCAACGATTTACGAATGTCTGCAGCTTTCTTTGGGTGGCCTGTGTTGTACTCCATGTTGTGCAACTGTATAGCAGGACAGACTTAACACTACAGTTAAATATTCGCAGTTTCGTAGCTTTTGAGATGTTGTTTGCTCGCCAGACTTTATTTAATGAGTGAAATGCGACTCTAGCCTTGTTGATGCGCTCCTCTATATCTTTTCCAGAACCACCATCTTTTGTTATGTGGCTACCTAGGTAGCAAAAAGAGTCAACGTCCTCAATAAGATCTCTGTGCAATATGAGAGGTGTTGAGTTGTTTGTACCAATTCTCATTAGTTTTGTCTTATTAAAGTTGATTCTAAGACCTACTTTTCTTGCGTTTCTGTCAAGACATATGAGTTTCTGTTCGATATCTTCAAACCGATGGGCCATCATGCATAAATCAACTGCGTAGTCAATATCATTAAGACGTTCACGTAGGTTCCAACGTATGCCATTCGGAGCTTCGATGTTTGTGTGCTCCATGACTCCATCTAAGAGTATTAGAAATAAAGTCGGCGATAGAACACACCCCTGTCTGACACCCTCATTATGTTCAAATGGACGGCTCTCTTGCCCACAGAATCTAACTCTACACTCGGCACCATTGTAAAGTTCACGAATGAGATCAATAATCTTATCGGGTACGCCTTTACTCCTAAGAGCAGCCCATATTGCCGGTCTGTATACGGTGTCAAAGGCGCGCTCAAAATCTACAAACAGCATATAGAGGTGGTTATTGAACTCTTGCGATTGCTCTATGATAATTCGTAGAGTATTTATATGGTCCGCGCATGATCGACCAGGCCTAAAACCCGCTTGCTCCTGACGTAACAGCGGTTCAACAATTGGTGCTATTCTTTGCAAAAGAAGAAGGGCCATTACTTTGTTGATAACGTTTAGCAATGTAATCCCTCGCCAGTTTTTGCAGTAGCTCAGATCACCCTTCTTGGGTATAGTGATGATCACACCAGCTTTCCAACATTCTGGGATAATATTGCTCTGCCATGCAGACTGTATTATTGGCAAGAGCACCTCAGCAATGGGGCCAGCACCATATTTCAGCAGTTCTGCCTGTACTGTATCGGGACCGGCAGACTTTGATTCCTTCAAATTGCACAATGTTGAAAAGATTTCCTGATAGATTGGTGGAGATGTAGCTATTTCCCTGCGAGGGTTACAACGGCGAGAGAGCTAAGGGCAGCCATTTAAGTTAAATTCGGAGGTATTATTCTGTGACATACCAGAGGTAAAAAATTCTTGCTTACACTGAAAAAAATAACTATACTGAAATTAAATAAACACTGTTGTTAATTTAAGTAAACAATTTTTTTTGGAATTTACTTCAACTTATCTTAATATAAGGTGGTTTTACTTAAAACAAAGAAAATAAAGTTGAAGATAGTACATGCAAATACTTAAAAAAACACAAAAGTTTTCCTTAATTTGTTTTTTTAAATTAAGTTTAATATTCTTTACATTTATGGCGAATTGATTGCATTTAAGAAAAAAAGGGCTTATTAAAAAATTTTGTATTACTTAAAAAAAAAAAAATTAAATTGTGAGCAAAAAAAAATAAATAAGTACGTAACTTACTTAAAAATAGTATAGACATTTTCAAGACATTGAATCAAATAAGTACTAATCTTTAATTCCAAAACGCATTTTCTTCAATTTAATTCATTTTAGTTTTAATTTAAGAAAAAAGTGATCTTTATTTTATTGATTTCATTGACTTTATTTGAATCTATATCTTCATCAGTTTAAGAAAGAATTTACTTAACGTAAGGAAAAACTACATTAGGTATTTTGGGGACCCCATCTGGGGGCCCCATCTGGAGACCCCATGAGACCCTAACTTTAAATCCAAATTTCGATTTTCGCGGAAATTTCAAATGCCTATAACTCTGCAAATATTGCAGATACGAAAAAAATTCTAAAGACATTTTTGTAGTCCTTAACATGTAGAATATGACCGCCGAAGACCCAAAAGCCCTCCGAGTTATAGTTTTCGAGTTATTTCATGATCAAATTTCTCAAGACCCCATTTCCATATCTCGAAAACTAAGCAAGATAGAGCGATTCTGACCAAAATTTTGGATCAAAATCATTAGTGACCCTATAATAGTGTAAGCATATAGTCATGGTAGGACCCCATATATTGGGGGCCCGTAGGGTCCTTACATTAAGACTCCATAGGGTCCACAGAATCCGTAATTTTAAGGAAATTTTTACTTATTTTAAAAAAATATTTTTCCTCTGGATAAAAACAATTAAACTTATATTAAGTACAATTTTACTTACTTTTAAGATATATTTAAGTAAATGCATTACTATGTTTTTGGAAAAAATATACTTGGAAGAAGAATTAATATCTTTGGAGCCCTCGCATACCCTTCTTTTTTTAAATTAAGTTCAACATGCTTTAAAAATGGTAAAATTTTTTTTCAGTGTACATAGAAAATATTGTTGTGATTAGAGATGGGCGCTGGTCAGGTGATTCACGTGAATCACGCGTGAGTTTGAGTGATTTTTATTTCATTCTCGTGATTGTGAGTGAGTTGAAAAAAAATTTGCGTGAGTGAGTAAAATTTTTGCATGAGTGGTTAGGGTCACAACATTTATATTTTCTAGATTTTTAGAATTTTTTTTTGTGATTTTGTTGGACTTTGAAAGGAAAATATCTAAATTTATAAGTATTTTCTTCCAGTTGTAGTCGAAGTATTTGTATTTTATTTATATTTTATCATTTTGAAGATATTGCTAATAGCACCGCACAACACTCATTTTGCGGTTTGAATTTTGATGAGCAATTTTAGTAGTCTTTGGTCTCCTGATTCCAAATCTGTTCTCCAAATTTTCCCATCACGTCTAGATTTTTAGTTATTCGCGGTTAAAAATGCGAAAAATTGCGATTTTTGCATTATTTGAAAGCTTGCACAGCAGCCATTAAGTGGAATACAGATCTGGTATAAAGCGCAATAGTAAAATTTGGCTATGGTCTCCAACATAGAAAACAATTTTTTTCAAATTATTGCGTGTAGTTAGGTTACACTTGCGTTTTAAAATGATACTCTTAAAATTACTATTTTTGTAAAATTTACCTTAGTTTTTTGATATTTTTTAAAGAAAAACTAAAAAAAAAAAAAATATTTTACAAATTTAAGTTTTCTGTATTATTTTTCGTATAAACCGGAAGATATCTTTAATGGTTTTCAAAGTCTATAAGAAAGAATGAACTTTTTCTTAAATTTTGAGCTTATCACAGTAAAGATTGATCATCCGGTTTTTGTTTTAGAGCCTTCTGAAAATGGTGCTTTTTCTAATTTTGTTCACAGTGTTTTTTTAAAATACATGTTTGGCCAATAATTGTGCAACAACCTCAAATTTTTGTTATCATATTTTTGAGATCATAGTTCAATTCTACTCTAACGCTTTATACCAGATTTTTATTCCACCTAACGGCTGATGTGCAGGCTTTCAAAAAAGGCAAAATCGGGAATTTTCACATTTTCAACCGCGAATAATTAAAATTCTAGAAGTGATAGAAAAATTTAGAGCACAGATTTGGAATCAAGGAGTCAAACTCTTTAAAAATTGTCTATCAAACTTAAAACCGGAGCCAAAAACCTTCGATTTATTGAGCGGTATAGTATAGACGATAATTTTCAGTGGGCAAAGATCATCAAAATAATTTAGTTTTTTGAGGTTGGCCCAAATAATGGGGTCAAAAATTTAAAAAACATCAATACTCATGCGATAGCTGATTTTATTTTTTTAGCGGTCTGAAATTTTTATGGTATACATAACGAAACATGTACTATCGTTTAGGCTTGGTGCCATTTTGAAATAAAAAAAAAATATTTTTTTAGACCCACCTTACTCTACAGTTATTAAAGTGGGTGCTAGATTTTTTTACTCCTTTGTATACCCGGCCACTTCAGTATTAAAGTCTGATCAGTTTTCCTTTCGGGTACAATGCATCGAAATATGGGTCTGCAAATGTCCGTTTGTGGATTGCATGATGTAGTCCAAAATAAAAGAGCTGGGAACCAGAAGTTGGAACGGATATGTTTTATATACGTAGATAGGCTGATTGAGTTAGGAAATGGGCAAAATCAGATCAGGTAAAAAAGTTTCCCCTTAAATTTTTTACAGCTTTTTTTGAATTTTTGTAAAACAAATGAAACATTTTTATTTCAGAAGTTGCGACCAGTCGTCCTGCTGTTGAACCCAGGGGGCTAAAATATTTATTGTTTTTGGCCATCACCCTTGGTGTTTGATATAATATTAAAAAATGTAAAGAACTTTAAAAAGTCTAACAAAATTTTTATCCATTGTATCACTGTAAAAATTTAAATAATACCGTTATCAAACAGTTAAAAAAATCTTATAATTTTATATTTTTTTTTTTAAATATTAAACTGTTCATATATATTATGAAATGTTTCATAAATCCTATAAAACATGTTTTAAAATATCTTATTATATTTATGTGACCAATTCATTTTATTAAGGAAACGCTTAGTAAATACTAAAAAATGTTTCATAAATGTTATTTAATGATTCTTCGTATTTATAAAAAATTTCTATATATTTATGAAATATTTCATGCTTCATAAATTAATTGAAATATATAAGAAAAATTATATAACATCTAAGATGTCGAGGGCCTATATGAAAAACACAACTTTTCAGGAGTGTCAAAAACTATTTATTTCGCGTGTTGTTAGAGTAATTAAAATTCGATATTCTACAATATTTTTTTAACTACTGAATCTCACATCTCACTACCGAATCTCAAATATAATTCGTTTTCAAAATTTTGCACTATTGGGATTTTGTGATAGATAGAGGGTTTTGTTTCTTAAAAATATTAAGTACATGAATGAAAATGATCAGATAGAGGGTTTTGCATTTAAATAAAAATTAATTATTATGATTTCATTTTCGACATCGGTAAATTTTTAACGTAATTTATTAATGATTACGTCTTATAAAAAATTCAAAATCGCGGTTTTTGTCCACAGGTGCTGAATTTAAAGACAAAAATTATGTTTTTTACCGAATTCATCTCAAAAGTTTACAAACTGTTGAGTATGTTATGTAAAAAATAGTAAAAAAATTAAAAAACGCGATTTTGGTCCACAGATGCTGATCAGCATCGCGATTTTATGTTATGTAAAAAATAATAAAAAAAATTAAAAACGCGATTTTGGTCCACAGATGCTGATCAGCATCGCGATTTTTAAGATTAAAATTTTTGTTTCATAACAGTGTTCGAAAAAAAACAGTACGTTATTTAACGTTCCGTTCCAAGAACACATTCACTAAAAAGTTTTTTAAGTGGTTGTGAAGGTGTTCGCAAACAGAATTCCGAACGTTATGCCTGTGAGTTGAAGAACAGAAACTTTACGATAACTTACCGAACTAGGTTAGAAACAAAATAAAGTTCTTTTAGTGTTCTGTTTGCGAACTTTTGAGAATTTTTTTTTTTTAAATTTAAAATGGCGATATCTCGAAAACTAAGCAAGATAGAGCAAAACGGAGCACATTTTTGGTTCTTGGGATCTCCATAGTATCACTAGGCCTCTACACATGGGTGGACCCCATTTGGTCCTTATTTTGAATCTAAAAAAGTTAGCATTCCGGGAAATTTAAAAATGCATATATTTCGCTAAATACTGCCGACACGACATAAAGTCTAAAAGCGGTCATGTACTACGAGACAAGATCCACAAAAATGCTTTTAGACTTTTCATCGTGTCGGCAGTATTTAGCGAGATATGTGCATTTTTATATTTCCCGGAATGGTAACTTTTTTAGATTCAAAATAAGGACCCATGTGTAGAGGCCTAGCGATACTATGGAGATCCCAAGAACCAAAAATGTGCTCCGTTTTGCTCTATCTTGTTTTCAAGATATCGCCATTTTAAATTTAAAAAATGTCTCAAAAGTTCGCAAACAGAACACTAAAAGAACTTTATTTTGTTTCCAACCTAGTTCGGTACGTTATCGTAAAGTTTCTGTTCTTCAACTCGCAGGCATAACGTTCGGAATTCTGTTTGCGAACACCTTCACAACCACTAAAAAACTTTTTAGTGAATGTGTTCTTGGAACGGTACGTTTCGATAACGTATGGATGGAGCCATAGTTCCGTACAGAACACTAACGTACCGTACGTTAAAGTTTTTTTTCGAATGTACATAAGACATAATGTACATAAGACCTCCAAAATTTTGAGCCATATTTTTCAAAAAAGTCAAACAAGAATTTTCAGAAAAAATTGGCGTCAGTGGACCAAAAACGTGGTTTTGGAATTTTGTTGAGAAATTCTTAACACGCAAAAATTATTATGAAATGCATGATGAAATTGTCCAAAAAAAATATTTATAAATTAATTATTTGAAAAGATACAGGGTTTTGCATTTAGAAAAATTAATTGTGTAAGAGATAGAGAAAACCAAAAATGCAAATAAAGTAGCAAAAAAAAATATTTTTGTTCTGAATTTTACACCATAGATGAGGGCCGTTTTACTGAATATGTTGCCATCAAAAGGTCATTTTCGTGGAAGATAGATGATTCTGAATATAGGCCCTCGATATGTAAGTAGCTTACAACATGAATAGCTAATAATCCCCGCCTTTAATATAGGAGTGGCAGCAAAAATTGAAAAAAAAAATATTTTTTTAAAAATTGTTATCAAACAAATTGGGAATTGGGGGACTAATTCCATAAAGTCTTTGGCCTTTATTCATAATACTTAAAGTGTACTTAAAGTAGGTTTATTTGACAAATATTCATGCAATATCAGTCAAATAAACCTACATTAGATTTAATTTACTCATTATGAATAGCCCAGTTTATATTTTGTTTTGTGTTAACATTTGCTATAGTAAGTGCTATATAAATTTAAAATTTCATTACAATATGCTCAAAAACAAAAATTTTCTTGCATATTGAAAATTTACTTTTGCACCCTAAGGCAGTGGTGAAAGGGGGTAGGTATATTCTGAAAAAAATGTTAAGGAGAAAAAATAATGGGGGTCGGTTATACATTTTCCCATCTATGATGAACCATGAGAGCGCTATGAGATGATTTCCTAAAAAAAAATTAAATACAAAAACTTTATGGGGACCACCTTAAGAGTTGATGATTAAGGGTAGGTATGTTCTGAGAAAATGTTGGTAATAAAAAAATATTGGAGGTCAATCATAAATTTAACTCATCTAGGAGCCACCCTTGAAGACTTAGAGCGGTGGGGACAAATTCTTAATAAATGGCTTTTTGTATGGGAGCTCACTTATTAGTTTTTACAGAATTTTGGTACTCCAAGACATAATCCATTACTTTCTGATGATTACATCTATCATCTTTCAAAATTTTTTAAAGTTTTTTTTTATTAAATTTACTTACTCTTCCCAGTCATTTGACAGTTCATAACATTATTTTATTGTAAAAGTTTAAGCTTTTTAATACATCTCATACATTAAGAATTGTTTTACATTTATTCGTGTCACGTTGATAACGATCTTAAAAGGTAGACCGATTAAAAAAACAACAATGGATGAGCATTACGGTGGCCCTACATTAGAGTGGCACTTAAAAATTAAATTTTCGAATTTCAAAATGCGCGGGTCGGAATATTGTGTAATTGCGTCTAAAAATGATTGTGTAAAAATTTCAGGAAAATCGAATAACTTTAACCCGTGCCGCTTTGAGGTCAAAGTTTCGGGTTTTTGGGGGAAAAGGACGATGATTTGAAAAAAAAAAAAAAAATGGTTTTATGAAATAAACTAAAATAAATTTTTTTATTTAGCTTTTACTCAAAACTACATGGAAAAAATTATGCCAACTTTGTATGACATCATTAACCCGTTCAAAATTTTAAGCTAAAAATTACCATGAATTTAGGGGGGTACTTCAAATGAGTATTTTCGATTTTTTAAAAATTTTATTAAACAAAATTTTTAAATTCAACATTTCTATACAAGTCACTTATAAAAAACATCCTAAAGATTAAATATTAAAAAAATTGGGGATATACACCGACTCAATTTTTTTTTGGAGCCGTTTGATTTTTCCGGATTTCAAGGAAATTAGAATTTTGTGTAAATTTTTTTTTATGAAAATCGATTTCCGAATAAACTGACCAAATTTAAGTTTTTTGTTGCTTCTTTTGATCAAATTAATTCAGTTAAGAACTATTAACTTTATTAGACATCGTTAACCCATATTGGCAGGGGGCAAATATGACCCAAGCAGAAAATTCAAAGTTTGTTTCTAGAATTTTAAGAATTTTATTGTTTCAAAATCATTTTGGTGGTCTATTACATACTAATTTATAGTGTCCGACCGAATATTTGGCTTCGGCATTGGCCAAAGAGCAGCACTCGGCCAGTTTTCGGCTTCGGCTACATTTTTGGACAAATATGGCCTTATACCGAATAATTATATAAAACTTGTACGAACGTGTTAAAAAATGTTTTTGTGGAAAAAACAAACACTAAAAAAAGTCTTGCACTCAAAAAAAAAATTTTTACTCAAAACAGATTTCACACTCGAAAAAATGTGCACTCAAAAAAAAATTATTTTTATAAAAATTACTAAAAAAAACATTTATGGATTCGGTCAAAATATATTTAAATAGTAAAAACAAATAAAAAAGTTAAATTTGACCGAATCCATAAATGTTTTTTTTTAGTAATTTTTGTAAAAAAATATTTTTTTTTGAGTGCACATTTTTTCGAGTGTAAAACCTGTTTTGAGTAAAAATTTTTTTTTGAGTGCAAGACTTTTTTTAGTGTTTGTTTTTTCCACAAAAACATTTTTTAACACGTTCGTACAAGTTTTATATAATTATTCGGTATAAGGCCATATTTGTCCAAAAATGTAGCCGAAGCCGAAAACTGGCCGAGTGCTGCTCTTTGGCCAATGCCGAAGCCAAATATTCGGTCGGACACTATAAATTAGTATGTAATAGACCACCAAAATGATTTTGAAACAATAAAATTCTTAAAATTCTAGAAACAAACTTGGAATTTTCTGCTTGGGTCATATTTGCCCCCTGCCAATATGGGTTAACGATGTCTAATAAAGTTAATAGTTCTTAACTGAATTAATTTGATCAAAAGAAGCAACAAAAAACTTAAATTTGGTCAGTTTATTCGGAAATCGATTTTCATAAAAAAAAATTTACACAAAATTCTAATTTCCTTGAAATCCACAAAAATCAAACGGCTCCAAAAAAAAATTGAGTCGGTGTATATCCCCAATTTTTTTAATATTTAATCTTTAGGATGTTTTTTATAAGTGACTTGTATAGAAATGTTGAATTTAAAAATTTTGTTTAATAAAATTTTTAAAAAATCGAAAATACTCATTTGAAGTACCCCCCTAAATTCGTGGTAATTTTTAGCTTAAAATTTTGAACGGGTTAATGATGTCATACAAAGTTGGCATAATTTTTTCCAAGTAGTTTTGAGTAAAAGCTAAATAAAAAAATTTATTTTAGTTAATTTCATAAAACCATTTTTTTTTTTTTTCAAATCATCGTCCTTTTTCCCCAAAAACCCGAAACTTTGACCGCAAAGCGGCACGGGTTAAAGTTATTCGATTTTCCTGAAATTTTTACACAATCATTTTTAGACGCAATTACACAATATTCCGACCCGCGCATTTTGAAATTCGAAAATTTAATTTTTAAGTGCCACTCTACCATACATACAAGAATACTTAATTCATCTGTGACAAATCATTAATAACACTCAAATTTAAATAAAAAATATTTTGACAGAGCTGACGTTAAGGACGCCTTCCCCTCACAATAAATGTTAACAAATTCATTAAATTCGATTTTTGCTTAAGGTTTTAGGCTCTTATTCATAATACTTATAACAGACTTATTGTAGGTTTATTTGACAATTGTTCCTGCAATATCTGTCAAATAAATCTACTTTAAATATATTTTAGGTTTTATGAATAACCACCGTAAAATTTTATCATTATTTAAATTATTATTTACCTAATATCCACGCATACAAAAGGGGTCAGTCCGAAATTTTATATTTTTTTTCTAATCCAGGACTTAGTATTTAGGTTAGGTTGGGTTGTATGAAACTCCCAAGATATTGAATTAAGACATGCAACAAATCAGAAAGATCGTCCAGCTTATCAGATCCCAGTGAAGTAAGTCTCTGACCAGAAAGTGCCGGGCAATGGCTGATGAAGTGTTTTATAGTTCCAACCACACCGAAACCACCGTCGAAATCTCTCCTCTAAATGTCTCTTCCCCAACATTATTTATAATTCAAATGCAGTGCTACCTTAATATCAGGTAAACGTAGCAACCTGTTTTACAAACATTTAGTAAACAACACAAAAAAAAAAGATGAAAAGAATGAAATCAAAGAAATTTGTTTATTGTGCCATCAGCAAAATAAACAATCAAATAAACACTTTTAAGGAAAACACACACGCACAATTTAAAAATTTTAACAAAAAAAAAACACAAAATAAAAGGTAAAATTGTACGTTTGATTAAATACAATTGATAACAGGTTCATTTTCTTTTATTTGTCAGAAGACGATTTTTTTTTTTTGAAATAAATAAAGACTTGTTTCAAGTACATGATGTTTATTTTTATCACTCAACAACATTAAAAAAAAAAAAAAACTAAGCGCATGCGTAGTTTCTTATTCATCATCATTTCAACAATCAGTTTTCGTTTACAAAAGCTGGAGTCCGACTCTTAGCAAAATTCACGTAAATATATGAGTTCATACTTTGTAATTTGTAAAACAATTTAAAATTAGAGTTACCTGCAAGCATTGGGGTGATTTATCTTCCAAAAGATATTACGGCAATAATTAAAATTAATAATTGAAATCAGAGTAATATTTTTCCTTTTTTTTGTAAAAAAATCCAATTTGAACAACGGCGCACAGTAGGCTAGTGGCCTATGAGTCTGGGGGTCAGAGGGTCGTTGGTTCTATTCCTACCAGAGACCTTGGTCTATATCAAGACAATGATCATTGTCAACCGTCTCGGTAAGGTTAATTTAGTATATTGTTTGTAATTATATGTTTAAAATAAATAAATAATTTTCACAAACAAAAAATGTATATTAAAGTAAAAATTTTTTATTAAAAATCACGGACTTATGTCAAAACAAGTAGAAAAGTAAAATTCGACTTGGCCGAATCTATGAATACTAGGCCGGGTCGATTTGTGGGGAGGAAAAAAAATCGCCCATGGCTCAGTGAAAATCGTATTCTAGGGATCAAAATAAGAAACTTTGCCAAAGGAACCATACCTCTAAAACGAATTCTACTACCCCCCAACTGTTGAGTTTTGTCCCGTAGGGTCAAGTTTTGAAAAATCCCACTTTGACGCATTTAGAGTGCCCCAATCGAGTCCAAATGTATATGGACCATCATGATGAAAATCGCGAAAAACCGTTTTTTGGAATATGGCAGCATCACTTTACGAGATGATTTAAGGTTTCATCTTTTAGTATATAATGTGGGAACCTTATACAATTAACTGACCAAAAATTTAGCCAAAAAAGTTTTCAGTTGCAAAAGTTATCTTAACAAAAACTATAATTATTGTAGGGTTAACACTGAAATAATAGTTTTTGTTAAGATAACTTTTGCAAATGAAAACTTTTTTGGCCAAATTTTTGGTCAGTTAATTATTTAAGGTTCCCACATTATATACTTAAAGATGCGACCTTAAATCATCTCGTAAAGTGATGCTGCCATATTCCAAAAAACGGCTTTTCGCGATTTTATCATGATGGTCCATATAACATAGCTGTTTTTTGTCCACTATTTGTATTGTTAGGGATACCTTTTTGATTCACTAAAAGCAAGTTTTTAATCAAAGACCAACTTGGCGGTTAATTTCGCGAAAACCTCAAAAATTAAGAAATTCGCGAATTTAAGGGCTTAAGATGAAAAGCTTTGAACAAAATTTGCATAAGAAATATTGCTACAAGTCATATCTTTGTTTTCCATGCCATACAATTAAAAAATCATTAACTTTTCAAATTTTTTGTTGAAAAAGTGGCTCAAAATCAGCAAATCTTTAACGACATTTTGCAAGAAAACTGTACCATACATCGAAAAACGGAGTACGCCATTCGAATCAGCATGTCCGAAATATATAGAAATGCTGGACGTAACTCTTGTTTTCTAAAATAGTGGTTCGTTTTGTCACGCAGTGTAATTCTCTTTTATATTATACCAAAATCACATAAAAAGACATGTTTTTAAACCGTTATGTTTTCAAAAGTACGAATCGTATATTATTGCTTTTAGGCACATTTTTGTCTATTTCTTGCATATAATGACCGCAAAAATTTTGGTGTTTCGAAAATGCATTTTAAATGCAAATGCAGTTTTGAAGTGCATGTTTCAAAACTTTTACCCCTTTGAATTCTTTTTTAATTATCATATTCGAAAAGTTTACAGTTTTTACTACAAAAAATGTCCTCCTAATAATGGACCCACCGTGTGTGCTATTTTTATTTTTTTTTTAAATTTATTTAAAAAAAATTTTACTACTAATATTTTAAATAAAACCAACAAAATCTGAAATAACATGGTTTTTTAAAAAATTCTAAAAAATAGCACACACGGTGGGTCCATTATTAGGAGGACATTATTTTGTGGTAAAAATTGTAAACCTTTCGAACATGCAAAAAATTGACAAAAATACCTTTCTAATTTGCATAAAAAATATGAGATACGATTAGTACTTTTGAATATATAACGGTTTAAAAACATGTCTTTTTATATGATTTTGGTATAATTTTAAAAATAAAAATTTTTTTAAGGGAAACTTAAGGAAGTATTTAAAAAAAAAAAATATTAAAAATATCATGCATGCTCGGGCCATTGTAATGAAAACATTTTTTTGCACCAAAAATCCTAATTAAAAAAAAATTAAAAGGGTGAAAGTTTCGCAAAATGCACTTCTAAACTGCATTTGAACATAAAATGCACTTTTAAACAACAACTTTAAACATATTTTTTTCAGTTTATTAGATATATAAATAGACTTACATTCGTATGCGCTATGGATTGTTAAAATGCGATACAGATTTCGCATTTTTTTACTTTTTTAAAAACGAAAATCGTGAATAAAATAGCGAGTTTTTCAAATATTTTCGATCCGATGGATGAAATTTGAAATTGGCTCCATAGAGTATCTGTATGAAAAAAATAACAAAAATCGGAAGACCCTCGGTCAAAAAATGCCTAAAATTACCAAATGTCTGGTGGAATGGATGATATATTTTAAGTTTCATGCAAATCGGTACATAAGGGTTGAGATACTTCCCTTGTTAGTTTTACTTTCTAACAGAGTCGTCTAACAAAATACGACTCTCTATTTCTATTTACACCAAAAAATGTGTTTTTGGTAATTTCGAAAGCAATTGATATTTTTTTTCGAACAAAGCATTTTCGTCGCGGTTTCATGGACGCTTTGAAAGTTGAAATCGGAATTCTATTCCGTCCCCAAAACTAATTTCATTGTGAATTAATGAACGGGCTGATTATGTCCAATAAGGAATTCGGTAACTTTTCCCCCGAAATAATGTGAATCATTTAGGGTATCATTGTGTCTGTCTTAACTTGTGTTATTATTTTGTTTCATTTTTAAATAAAAACAATGATGCCATAAAATTACTTATTTCAAAATTAAAACTCCCCCTTTTTTCATTCATATTTTGGAGAAATACAATTTCTCCCCCTTAAGCAGTATTATAATCTTTAATGATGATAGTTTCTTTCACATTAAAATCCCCCCTCCCCTTTTAAAGTGCATTTATTCAATTGTTGTTTGTATGATGATAAATACCATTTACTACCACCCCAAATATCTTAATCTTTGGATTATAAAATGTTCCCCTTTTTGGTGTGTTTGTGTGTGTTGTATTCCTTTAAAACATTTGGCGTACATTCATTCATTTATGCTGCAAAAGGTAATCTGTGTCATTAACTGTGGGATACAATTGTTTAAGTATGATCTAGTAGTGTAAATGTGGTACAACATATAGTACAGTACATATGGAACACTACAAGTACTTGAAGCACTAAAGTGTTTATCTAACAATAAGTGGTTTTATACAAATAACTCATATGGCATCTCCCCATAGCTCAGTTCAGTTCTCACGCGTAAGAGATGGAAAAACTTTTTTTAATATATATAACAAATTATATACGCACCCAGGTAGAAAATACGGACGGAAAAGGGCTGGGAATGAAAAGTGTTCTCCCATCATCCAAAATGATAACCCTGGTAAATCTATGCACTTTTGGAACAAAAAACAAGTAAGAAAATTATAGTTGGTCAAGACCGACCATATAATACCCTACACAAAAGTTTCCCGGAAAATGGGTCCAATTTTCAAACATGGACTGATTAGGTCTATATTTTGTCAAATCTTTAATAAAAGTAAAACGCACTCACTAATCAAATTTGAGTGGAATAGGCTTCTTTTTGTTGACCAGAAACCGCTTCAACTGAATATCGAGCGAAATTTTCACATGCGACCTAAGTCCAAAAATGGTCCAATGATAATCAGATTTGATAACGTTATCAAAGTACGCGTTTAACATACACAAACTGAATATTAATTAAATATTTTCTATTTTCATAAAATTTGAGAGATTTATGTGAAAATCGGGAAGTTGGTTTGTATGGGGGCTACAAGAAGAACTGTTCCGATTTCTTTAAATGGTGATTTATGTGGACGAAACATGATTACCTGCGAAATTTCGAAAGGACACCTATTAAAATGCGGCTATTAGAGTCATTTGAGTCAAAACTAAAGAGGACCTCTGCATGGGGGCTAGGTCTAAATATGGACCGATATTCAATAGGCTTCGTCCTTGGGCCCAAAGAGGCTAAAGTAACAAATTTTAAGTCAATTGATTAAAAATTGCGAACTGTATCGTGTTTACACCGTTTACATGGACAGACGGACGGACAGACGGACGGACGGACGGACATCGCTAAATCGGGTCAAAAAGTGATTCTAAGTCGATCGGTATACTTAAAAGTGGGTCTAGGACCAATATTTCGTGAGTTACAAACATCAGCACAAACTCATTATACCCTGTACCACAGTGTGGTATAGGGTATAAATACGAGATATAATAATTTTTTAAGTCCCGAAGACACAAAACTTTGATTTTTGAGTTTTTGATTAAAAACTTTCAGTTAAAATGATTTTAGAAAAACAAAATTTTAGACAAATTCTAAGTATCGAAAGTATTTTATGTTAGGTTGGGGTTGGTGGGGTTTGCACTCCCCGTATAGACCGGCTGTCCCTTCAGCTGTTCCTTCAGCGACGGCCATATCCTTCAATACTGATATAGCCGATAAGTCGATTCACCCCAACCTTAAAATCGTCGCTTTTATATATAGGGCATTCCATGTCAAATCGGACACTTTGAAATTTTTTTTTTTTAGTTTTTCCCAATTTGTTTACAGTTTTTAGTACCCTTCGAAAACTACTTCGTGGTAAATTTTCAAATTTTTTTGATGACCCGTTCAAAATATATCGAATTTTTAAAAATTGGTAGTTTGTTTCTTTACTCAAACTTCTTTTACTCATAACTTCTTCAATAATGGTCCAAATTTAAATTTATTTTTGTTCAAAATTTTTATTTTTTTACGTACTTTTTAAAACAAATTCCCAAAAAATTCTTAAAAGCGCGATTTTTAAGTTTTAAAATTTAAATTTCATTGTTGAAAATGTTTGTACTCTTCGATTTTTTTGAAATTTTTTTGTGTAAAACTTCTATCGATTCTTTAAATTTTTTGCGTCATAGAGGGGTAATTTATAAGACCGACCCCCATTAATTTTTACGTCTTAACATTTCTTTGGAACAAACTAATACCCTATCTCCAATTTTTTTAGTCTAAACATTTTCTCTGAACGCACCTACCCTGTATCTCTAAGTGTTAAGGCGGTCCCCATACAATTTTTATAATTTTTTGTAAATTTGTTTTATTTAATCAGCTTCTACCGGTCCAATGGTGCATCCGTGAATGGTTATTAGTGAGACTGGCCCCCATTTATTTTTACTCTACAACATTTTTTTAAAACACAACTACGCCCTATATCCACTCCCTATGTAGGCTCCCATACAAATAACAGTTGGAGCAAATTTTATAAAAATGTAATTTTGAATGGAAGCCTACTTAGGGCTGTGGTATGTTTTACAAAAATGTTGGAGGGCAAAAATAAATGGTGGTCGGTCTCACTAATGACACCTTTCGGAAGCACCATTGGACCGGTGGCAGCTGATTAAAAAAGACAAATTTACAAAAAATAAAAAAAATTGTATGAGGACCGCCTTAACAGTTAAAAATAGAGGGTAGGTGTGTTCAGAGAAAATGTTTGGACTAAAAAAACATTGTGGGTCGGTCATACATTTTGTTGCGTTTTGTGTGGGAGCCCCCTTAGAAATTGGAGATAGGGTATTAGTTTGTTTCACAGAATGTACAGACGTAAAAATTAATGGGGGTCGGTCTTATAAATGACCCGTTTAGACGCACCATTGGAGCAGTAGAAATGATTTTAAGATTGGAAAATTACATTCTGTTTTAATTTTTAAATTAATAAAAATTATTTATTATTCGACCTTTAAAATTCTATTTTTGAGAAAATTGGAAAATTACAATAAATTTTTTTCAAAAAATTTCAAAAAATAGTTATCGTTATCCCACGATCCTCCTGGGCAAAAATTTGTAGAATCGATAGAAGTTTTACACAAACAAACTTCAAAAAAATCGAAGAGAACAAACATTTTTAAAAATGAGATTTAAATTTTACAACTTAAAAATCGCATACTAGAGGGCTTTTAAGAATTTTTTGGGATTTGTTTTTTAAAGTACTTAAAAAACAAAAATTTTGAAAAAAAAAAAATGAAATTTGGACCATTTTTGAAGAAGTTATGAGTAAAAGACGTTTGAGTAAAGGAAGTTTGAGTAAAGGAACAAACTACAAATTTTTAAAAATTCGATATCTTTTGAACGGGCCATCAAACAAATCTGAAAATTTACCACGAAGGAGTTTTCGATGGGTACTAGGTTAGGTTAGGGGTGGTAGAGTCAACGACTCCTCACATAGACTGGATGGTCCATAGCGAAAGCACAATAATTCCTCAGCGACACTGATGGAACGCGTTTGTCCTCATCGCGTATTGTACTATTTGCCTTAGGTCGACATTCGAAACCGTTTCCAAGCTCTCGAAGTCATGTCTGCCTAAAATGTGCAGTCTGGTTCTGGCCAAAGCAGGACAGTGGCAAAGAATATGTTCGACCGTTTCTTCAGTGTTAGGTTCATCGCACCTTCTACAGCTTGCATCAGAAATAAGTCCCATCTTCTTTCTATGATAACCTATTAGGCAGTGCCCGGTGATCACTCCAGTAAGTACACGGCAGTTCCATCTAGTGAGTGAGAGTAAGTATTCAGTTTTTCTTAGATTGTAGCATGCCCACAATCTTCTACTGATCGCACTCGTTGTTAGCTCTCTCCACTTTCTATTAGCCATTGCAGTGTTTTGAATGTCGCGTAGCGTTCTGAAGTACTGGATTTGTGGATCAATATGCACAGAAATACCAACACCATCAGCACCTTGTTTCGCGAGCTCGTCCGCTCTCTCGTTTCCTTGAATACCTATGTGACCTGATACCCATATTAGTTTCACCTTGTTCATACTCCCTAAACTTTGTAAGTTCTTTTAGAGCAGCTTGGCTGTCAACGTAAATGTTAAATTCTCTGTTTGTCTCATCACCGAACTGTAAAGCTGCCCTGCTTATGGCAACTATTTCGGCCTGAAAAATGCTAGAGTCCAATGGAAGGATAAAAGTCTTCTCTAAATCTCTCAAACTCGTTGAAAAACCTGCACCGACTCCCATGGATTGTTTGGAGCCGTTTGTGAATATGTTATTAGCGTTCATTGGGGGGTTTTGCCAGTTTGACCAAAAATCTCGAGTCGGAAATTCTACGTCGTATTTCCGGTCGAAAATAAGTTTGGGCACTCTGTAATCGGTGGCAATATCATTTAAATTGTCCATGTTACTGTGTCCAAAATTGCGTTGCCTGAAAATTTGACTCTTTGAGACGAAGGCAGGACTTATAAGCCTCCCCCTTTGCAAAGATGTCAATTGGTATCAGGTGCAGTAGCGTGTCAATAGATTCAGCTGATGTTGTTCTCAGAGCGCCTGTGGTGCATAAACCCATGAGACGTTGAATTCTCTGAAGTTTTAAGTGCGTCACATTACGCTCCAGTGCGTTATACCAGACCATAACACCATACAGTAAGATTGGTCTTACTACAGAAGTATAAATCCAGTAAGTGATCCTTGGTTCCAGTCCCCAAGTTGCGCCAAACATTTTCTTGCATGCGTAGAAGGCGTTGTATGCCTTCTTGACCCTTTTACGGTGTTTTGTTTCCATGACAGTTTGCTGTCTAAAATGATTCCTAAAAATTTCGCTTGGTTTGATAAAGAAATTCTAACTCCGTTTATCTCGACCTTAAACGTCTCTATTTTGTACCTGTTCGTAAAAAAAACCAAAGGGTACTAAAAACTGTAAACAAATTTGGAAAATCTAAAAAAAATATTTTCAAAGTGCCCGATTTGACATGGAATGCCCCATATATTTAAAATTTTAGGGAAATCGGTTCATAAGAGTTGAGATACTTCCCTTGTTAGTAAATTCTGCTGCTACTCCCGTCAAAAAAAAATTTCCAAGCTCTTGACAGAATTTGGTTTTTGTTAAATTAAATTCCAAGTAAGAATTCTTAACCCATTTCTTACCAGCGTGTTTTTGAACACACGCTTATAATTTCTTAAAAAATACAAAACACAAAAAATATGAATAATTACTTTTTTTGCCCAATATTTCTGAAATTACGGTGTAAGGGCTTGAAAACTTTCAAGAAAATTTTCGCTGGAACAAACATGAATCTGGGATAAACGGGGCTGTTTTAATTTCGTTGTTTTTTTATTAACAATTATTATAAAAGATTTAAACATAAAAAATAAATAGAATGAGAATTCCTTATGGAAGGAATGGTTTTAGAAATGGAGACTCTAATCGAAAGGATGTTCCGGGCGGGCATAGTAGTGATATATTTGGTAAGTATTTTGGTAAATCGCTCTCAAAGAACTTATTCGAATTTCAATTCCATACTACTTTATACACATAATATAAAAAGCCTTTCTTTTTGTACGGTTGGCTATTTCTACCTGGGTATGTGAGTATATTTATTTGTGTATAAAGTTTTTCTTGCATCATTTTAATTGTGTGAAAAATTGTCACCACAAGCACAACAATTCATAAATGACAATAAAATTACAAAAACGTTGTTTAATATGGAAAATTATATGAAAAATTATAATTTTTTTCTCATGGAGTAAAATAACACATAGAAAAAGTTTTATCATTAACAACAGTTGTATGTGTGCGTAAAGAATGATTATGTATAAGAGTTCATATAAATGTTAATTGTGACATCCTTTACAACTGGTTTTATGTAATAAGGAAGTGTTTTTAATTGCCAGGAGTTATAGAAGAGTTTTTCAAGTGAAGGAATAGACTTGAAAATTAGATGTTTGAATTTAATCGATTTTTGTAGTCTCATTCCTACAAGTCTTTGGTAATATTTTGATATCGGAGTTAGAAACATTCTTTAAGTTCTTTGTAATCTTCTTAATTCATCAGAAAGACGATTCCAGTGCTTTCTACCAACTTAATATCAATCCTTTATCTATAATACCTTATTTAGAATTCGGAATATATTTATACAATGTTTTTTCTCAATTGTCCATTAGTATAGTTTTTTTTTTTAATATTTTGTTAAAAAAAAACAAATTGTACAATTTCATATGAAAAATCATTGATCTGTCATTTTAAATAAATTTTCTCATTCACATTAGAAGACTTTGCATCATAATTCTGGCATTCTGGTTTTTAGTTTCTTCTAAACATTTTCATAAGGGAGGAAAATATTTGTTTGGATTATGTTAAGTTTACGAATTTTTGAAAACCAAAGTTTGTAAAGGTAACTAGGGTTGCCAGACGTCCCGCATTTGGCGGGATTGTCCCGCTTTGTATCAACGATTCCCGCGTCCCGCGCGCTATTCCAAATTCCCGCTTTTTTTAATCGTCAGAAAATAAGGAATAGACTACTTCATTAAAAATTGTTATTGATGTAGAAGTGAATATAAGTTTTCATAGTGCTATAGAGCTTAAGCGAGAGGAATAGAGTTCAATATTTTTGTACATACACTCAAAATACTAGCTTTGTTCAATCAGCAGAATACACCCATTTTGAGCCAAATGACAAAAGTTGCAAGGACAGCAGAAAAATTTCCTGAAATCTGCTAATTTCAGATAAACAATTTAAAGATCTAAATGTTTTTTATTTTTTTTAAGAAGACTTAAAAAGATTTTTAAAATAATTTTCAAGAAAATTTTCAAAGTGTTATTTTTTTAGTTATGCTGTATTCAATAACATTTTTTAATTTTGTTTTTTTTTTTTTTAATTAAGGACGGATTACTCAATGAAAAGTTAACTGCTGATTTAACGGAGCCTTATGTAAAAATTTGTATGAAAAAGTTAAATTTAATGGAGAGTTATTTTATTACGGAGCATTGAGTAATCCAGCCTAAATCTTTGAAAAAATATCTAATTTTTTTTTTTTTGAAAACAGGATAACTAAGTATTTCTGTAAAATTAGCATTACTTTTGTCCCACCAACATTTTTGAAATCCCGCCATTTTCGAATTTTTTTTTTGTTTGTCCCGCTTTTTGAAAATAAATTTTTTGGCAACCCTAATGGTAACTAAAAAAAGTAGTTGGGCAACAAATTGAAAACTTTGTTAGTAATTTCAACATATTTTTTTGTAAGGAATACTAACATATTTTTTATTAGTGTAGGAGGGGAAAAAGGGTAATTTGGTACATGTTGTAATTTGAACTAAAGAGTCCTGTATCGGAAATAACATTCTGAAAAAAATACTTTTTTGAAAATTCAGGGGAGAAGGTAATATATGGAAGTTAGGTACATTTCGTATCTTCTAAATTAGTCTGAGAATTTTGCAGTATGGCATGCGCAGATCCACAGGGGGAAAAGGAAATTTCTATATGAAAAAATTTAAGAATTTAATAATTGAGAATAGGAAAAGCCCAAAAAATCTGAGAATTTTCTACTTATAGGATAACTTTTTTTATAGAAATTCTTCTATAAAAAATGTCTAAGAATCTTAAAATTTTTCTAAAGGAAAAATATTTCTGAATGTTAGAATTTTTCTATATGATAAAATTCACAAAATATTGACATTTTTCTTTAAAAAAATACCGAGAATTTTTATAGACGAAATATTTCTAAACAAAAAAATTGGGAATTTTTGCATAGAATATTTTGGGAATTTTTCCATAGAAAAATTTTTGAATTTTTCTACAGAAAAATGTTGAGGATTTTTCTATAAGAAAAATTTTATAATTTTCTATAGAAAAAATCTGACAATTTTTATATAAAAAATCTAACAATTTTTTTTATAGGAAAAACCTGAGAACTTTTTATAAAAAATATCCGAGAATTTTCTGTATTGAAAATCTGTCAATTCTTCCAGTTAAAAACAAGTAAGAAAGTTATAGTCGGTCAAGACCGACCATATGATACCATACACCTGTGTTTTCCGGAAAATGGGTCCCAAGTCCAAACATGGACCGATTGGATCTGTCTTTTATTAGATCTTTATTTAGTGTAGAAAACACACACAGATCAAATTTTAGTGGAATTGGTTTGTTTTTTGCCAATAGACCGATTTAACTAAATATCGGTCAAAATTTTTTTATGGGGGTACAAAAATGGTCCAATTATATTCCGATTTGATAAGGTTACTAAAGTACACGTTTAACACCTAAAAATAAAATTATCATCAAATATTTCCATTTTTATGAATATTGAGGGGATTATGTGAATATCGGGAGGGTGGTTTGTATGGGGACTACCAGAAGGACTGACCCGATTCCTTTGAAATTTGGAATAATGATTCATACAAAATTGGATTATCTGTTAAATTTCAAAGCTATATCTATTATAATACGGTTGTTAGAGTCATTTAAGCCTAATCCAAAGGAGGAGTTTGTATGGGGGCTTGGTCTTAACATTGACCGATTTTCTCAAATTTCAATAGGCTTCGTCCTTGGGCCAAAAGATGCTTAAGTTTCAAATTTCAAGTCATTTGATTGAAAATTGCGACCTGCATCGTGTTAAACCGATAGATGGACAGACGGACGGACGGACGGACATCGCTAAATCGACTCAAAAAGTAAGTCTGAGTCGATCGGTATACTTGAAGGTAGATCTAGGACCTTTATTTAGGGTAGTTACAAACATCAGCACAAACTCATTATATCCTGTACCACATAGTGAAACAGAAAAATAAATTATGTTAGAATTTTTTCTACGAAAAAAATGTCCAAGAATCTCAAAATTTGTCTTTAGGAAAAACTTTTTAAATCTTAAAATTTTTTTTGTATGAAAAAAGTTAAATTAAAAAAACTTTTTTCTATAGGAAAATTAAAATTTTCTTCAGGGAAAATTTGAGAACTTTGTATAAAAAAATGTAATAAAATATACGACTTTTTCTATGAAAACGACTTAAAATCTATGACTTTTTTTAGAAAATTTGAAATTTTTTTATCGAAAAAACGTAAAAGAATCAGAGACTTTTTATAGGAAAAGTTAAACAGAATCTGTGACTTTTTTTATAGGAACAATGTCTTCACAGAAAAAACAGCCTATTTTTTGTTGTTTTGTCCAATAAAAAACAAGTAAGAAAGTTATAGTCGGTCGAGACCGACCATATGATACCCTACACCAGTGTTTTCCGGAAAATGGGTCCCAAGTCCAAACATGGACCGATTGTATCTATCTATTGTTATATCTTTATTTAGTGCAGAGAACACACACAGATTAAATTGTAGTGGAAGTGGTTTATTTTTTGTCAACAAACCAATTTAACTGAATATCGGTCGAAATTTTTATATGAGAGACTAAGTCCAAAAAAAGGCCCAATTATATTCCGATTTGATAAGGTTACTAAAGTACACGTTTAACACCTAAAACTAAAATTTTCATCAAATATTTCCATTTTTATGAATTTTGAGGGAATTATGTGTATATCGGGAAGGTGGTTTGTATGGGGACTACCAGAAGAACTGACCGATTCCTTTAAAATTTGGAATGGTGATTTGTGCATATAAAATTTGATTACCTGCTGAATTTAAACGCGATATCTATTTTAATATGGTTGTAAGAGCCATTTAAGCCGAATCCAAAGGGGGAGTTTTTATGGGGGCTAGGTCTTAACATTGACCGATTTTCTCCAATTTCAATAGGCTTCGTCCTTGGACCAAAAGATACTTAAGTTTCAAATTTCAAGTCAATTAATGAAAAATTGCGACCTGTATCTTGCTTAAACCGATAGATTGACAGACGGACGGACGGACGGACATCGCTAAATCGACTCAAAAAGTAATTCTGAGTCGATCGGTATACTTGAAGGTAGGTCTAGGACCAATATTTCGGGTAGTTACAAACATCAGCACAAACTCATTATACCCTGTACCACAGAGTGGTGTAGGGTATAAATATTGTATAACATAAAAGAAAAAAAAAATTGGTCAATATGAAAGGTCATTATGTGAGAAACCAACACTTTCAATTTTTTTCATTTTGGTTCAAAATCACGCCCTCTATTGGAAAAAATGAAAAAAAAAAAATACAAAAAATCAATTACTAAATACACCGATTCAATTACTTTAGTATTTGAATTTCCTCCGAGCACGAAAAATGTAATATAGACTACTCAAGTAATTGGTTCAATTACTAAAATAATTAAACCAATTACTATAGTAATTGGACAAATTACTTGAGTAATCAATATTACAATTTTCGTGCTCGGAGTAAATTCAAATACTAAAGTAATGGAATCGGAGTATTTAGTAATTGATTTTTTATTTTTTCCCAATAGAGGGCGTAATTTTGAACCAAAATTAAAAAAAATTGAAAGTAGTTCGTTTCTCACATAATCATCTTTCATTTTGACAAACATTTTTATACCCTCCAACCACAGTATGGGGGTATACTCACTTTGTCATTCCGTGTGTAACGCATCGAAATATCGGTCTAGGACCCTATAAAGTATATATTTTATTGATCAGTGATCGATTCTAAGACATTCTAGCGATGTCCGTCCGTCCGTCCGTCTGTCCGTCTGTCCGTCTGTAGAAGACACGATACAGTCCAAAATAAAAGAGCTAGACTTCCGAAGTTTGGCACGAATATGTCTTATATTCCTAGGCAGGTTAAGTTCGGAGTTGGGCAAAATCGGACCAAGGGGGAAAAAGTTCCCCCTTGGAGAACTAAACCAACCTAAGAAAAAACGCATTTTTTGCAAGAAAAAACGCATTTTTCGGCACTCTTACTTGTTTTTCTTTTATGTTGTAAAATATTTTTTTATTGGACAAAACAACAAAAAACAGGCTGTATTTTCTGTGTTGGAATCTGTGATTTTTATACCCTCCAACTACAGTATGGGGGTATACTCACTTTGTCATTCCGTGTGTAACGCATCGAAATATCGGTCTAGGACCCCATAAAGTATATATATTATTGATCAGTGATCGATTATAAGACATTCTAGCGATGTCCGTCTGTCCGTCCGTCCGTCCGTCCGTCTGTGGAAGACACGATACAGTCCAAAATAAAAGTGATAGACTCCTGAAATTTGGCACATAAATGTCTTATGTTCATAGGCTGGTTAA